>CM059449.1:45000-645000 GCA_030390025.1 Squalus acanthias | reverse complement strand
GGACCTCGGAGTACTAATACACAAATCACTAAAAGTTGCGACACAGGTTAGCAAGGCCATAAAAAAAGCAAACCAAGCACCTGGGTTTATTTCTAGAGGAATAGAATTGAAAAGTAGGGAAGTTATGCTAAACCTGTATCGAGCCTTGTTTAGACCACACTTAGAGTATTGTGTACAGTTCTGGTTGCCATATAATAAAAAGGATATAGAGGCACTGGAGAGGGTGCAGAGAAGATTTACAAGGATGATACCAGAAATGTGAGAGTATACGTATCAGGAAAGGATGAACAGGCTGGGTCTCTTTTCTCTTGAAAAAAGAAGGCTGAGGGGTGACCTAATAGAGGTCTATAAAATTATGAAAGGTTTTGATAGAGTGGATACAGAGAGAGTGTTTCCACTTGTGGGGAAGAGCATAACTAGAGGCCATCAATATAAGATAGTCACCAAGAAATCCAATAGGGAATTCAGAAGTAACTTCTTTACCCAGAGAGTGGTGAGAATGTGGAACTCGCTACCACAGGGAGTGGTTGAGGCAAATAGTATAGATGCATTTAAGGGGCAGTTAGATAAACATATGAGGGAGAAGGGAATAGACGGTTATGCTGATAGATTTAGATGAGGAAAGACGGGAAGAGGCTCGAGTGGAGCATAAACGCGGCATGGACTGGTTGGGCCGAATGGCCGGTTTCTGTGCCGTATATCCTATGTAATGTAGCCAGCGGGGTGGACAGAGGGATAGCGGAAGCAGAAAAATTCGTGGTAAATCTTCCAGCACGACTGGTCAATTGTTGCGTAGTGCCGGAGCTATTAATGAGACATGGACTGACCAGAGCGGAGATTTTCCGCTTCCCCGGCTGTGTTCCCACGACGTTCTGCCCAATAAAATGAACGGATGGGGAGCTTGGAAGCGGAAAACCCCCGGCCAGGATTTTGTTTCCCTAGCGCTTCCTTCACCCAGCCTGATCCTGGCTTCCATGTTGTTTCCCAACAGATAGCGAAAGTAATAGCAGCTCCCGATTTCAAGAGCTGCGACGACCTCACGCTGACGAGCGGTCACTCGCGCCGAATCTTTGCTCTCCGCTTCCACCCGGACGAGAGCCACATCTTCCTGACTGGCGGCTGGGACAACTCCATCAAGGTAGGGCTGCACACAGTCTGATGACGGGAAGGGTGCAGTCACCCGCTTCAGTCTATCGGTAATGCCAAAGGCGGAGGCACTCCCAAGGAATAGCCGAACGCATCAGTAACAACAACTTGCATTTATATCGCGCCTTTCACCTCGTAAAACGCCCCAAGGCGCTTCAGAGGAGCGTTATCAAGCACCGAGCCACATGAGATATTGGGGACAGGTGACCAAAAGCTTGGTCAAAGAGGTAGGTTTTAAGGAGAGTCTTAAAGGAGGAAAGAGAGGTTTAGGGAGGGAAGTCCAGAGCTTAGGTCCTCGGCAGCTGAAGGAGCGATTAATATCGGAGACGCTCAAGAGGGCAGAATTGGAGGAGCGCAGAGATCTCGGCGGGTTGTAGGGCTGGAGGAGGTTACAGAGATAGGGAGGGGCGAGGCCATGGAGGGATTTGAAAACAAGGATGAGAATTTTAAAATCGAGGCGTGGCTTAACCAGGAGCCAATGTAGGTCAGCCAATAAAGTGCAGGCCAATGGCATCTCCCGCCATCGTATCTCCTGGAATTATTTGAGGATGTAACTGGTAGAATAGATAAGGGAGAACCAGTGGATGTGGTGTATTTGGACTTTCAGAAGGCTTTCGACAAGGTCCCGCATAAGAGATCAGCGTGCAAAGTTAAAGCACATGGGATTGGGGGCAAGGTACTGACTTGGATAGAGAACTGGTTGGCAGACAGGAAGCAAAGAGTTGGAATAAATGGGTCTTTTTCCGAGTGGCAGGCAGTGACTAGTGGGGTACCACAGGGATCGGTGCTAGGACCCCAGCTATTCACAATATATATTAATGATCTAGACGAGGGAACTAGATGTAATATCTCCATGTTTGCAGACGACACAAAGCTGGGTGGGCAAGTGTGCTGTGAGGAGGATGCAGAGAAACTCCAGTATGATTTGGACAGGTTGGGTGAGTGGGCAAATGCATGGCAGATGCAGTATAATGTGGATAAATTTGAGGTTATCCACTTTGGTGGCAAAAACAGGAAGGCAGATTATTATCTGAACGGCAATAGATTGGGAAAAGGGGAAGTGCAACGAGACCTGGGTGTCCTTGTGCACCAGTCGCTGAAGGTAAGCATGCAGGTGCAGCAGGCGGTTAAGAAGGCAAATGGTATGTTGGCCTTCATAGCAAGAGGATTCGAGTACAGGAGCAGGGATGTCTTGCTGCAGTTGTACAGGGCCTTGGTGAGACCACACCTTGAGTATTGTGTGCAGTTTTGGTCACCTTATCTGAGGAAGGATGTTCTTGCCATGGAGGGAGTGCAGCGAAGATTCACCAGACTGATACCTGGGATGGCAGGAATGACGTATGAAGAGAGATTGGGTCGATTAGGCTTATACTCACTAGAGTTTAGAAGAATGAGAGGGGATCTCATTGAAACTTATAAAATTCTAACAGGACTAGACAGACTAGATGCAGGAAGGAAGTTCCCGATGGCAGGTGAGTCCAGAACCAGGGGTCACAGTCTAAGGATAAGGGGTAAGCCATTTAGGACTGAAATGAGGAGGAATTTCTTCACCCAGAGAGTGTTGAACCTGTGGAATTCTCTACCACAGAAGACAGTTGAGGCCAAATCATTAAATATATTCAAGAAGGAGTTAGATATATTTCTTAAGGCTAAAGGGATCAAGGGATATGCAGAGAAGGCAGGGACAGGGTACTGAACTTGGATGATCAGCCATGATCTCATTGAATGGCGGAGCAGGCTTTAAGGGCCGAATGGCCTACTCCTGCTCCTATCTTCTATGTTTCTATGTTTCTAACCCCCACTCATTTCCCCCAAATATATTGTTATCTCTCCACCCCGCCCCCTATTCATCCCATATATATAGTCAGTAATCCCCCTCCTCGTTCAGTGTACATCTCTCCATAGTGTAATCCTTGTGATAAATATCTGTTATGAATGAATTTTCTATTGCTCCAGATCTGGGATAAGCGAATGGAGAAGGAGGCTCGCAGGTTCCTCAATGGCCCCCATATCTGCGGCCATGGCATCGACGTCAAGGTAAGCGGCCAATGGTAAAGGAGTAAGCTCGGTGTCGCGATGGTTCGCAGCCACTCTTTCTCCCTTCAAACCTTCTCTCCTCTGCTAAAGTCAACTCCTTGCTCGGATCAAATTCCCTGGGCATTAGTACCGTATCCAAATGAGCCCGCACAGTGAAGCTGTTCCACCATGGGTGGCGTTACAAGCGGATGCTGTTCACATCAAACATCCACACACACAGGTGTCAGTGATCAGGAGTGGGAGGCCTGGCTGGTGTCCCAGTCCAGAGGGACTGAGACCAATTATTGAGTTCCCTACCCCTTGCTGGAATCATCTAAAAGCAGAAAATGCTGGAAAACACTCAGCGGGTTCGGTCGGGTCGGGTCAGGCAGCAAGTGTGGAGAGAGAAGCAGAGTTAACGTTTCAGCTCAATGTCCGCGCGTCAGAACTCGCTGGTTTTGCTTTCAACCAGTCAGCTCTTTCAGCATCTGTAATTACAGATGTTTGGCCCAGGCTTCCGCAACAAGGCACCCGGTAAACGCACAGCCTGGTGCCCGAGCGTGAAGCGTGAACACACAGCCTGGTGCCCGAGTTTGAAGCGTTAACACAGCCCAATGCCCAAGTGAGAAGCGTGAACACACAGCCCAATGCCCAAGTGAGAAGCGTGAACACACAGCCCAATGCCCGAGCGAGAAGCGTGAATACACAGCCTGGTGCCCGAGCGAGAAGCGAGGCCCTCTCTGTTCCTCCCATCGTCTATCTCCATCAGGTTAACACTAAGGGGGAAAAATTGAGTCGCGCCCCCTTAGGGGTGCTAAAACTTCACCAGCGCCCCGAAAAATTAGCGCCTCCGCGGCCAATTTTCCCAGGTAGCGCCCCGAGAAAAAAAAAAACATAGAAACATAGAATCTAGGAGCAGGAGTAGGCCATTCGGCCCGTCGAGCCTGCACCACCATTCAATATGATCATGGCTGATCATTCAAAATCCAGTACCCTGTCCCTACTTTAATCCCCACAGTACACATATCCCACCCGAGCCCCGTAACCCCACGTATTTAATTCCCCCTAACATATCCCATCCTATCCTCATAACCCCACATATTTAATCCCCCCTAACACTAAGGGTCAATTTATCATAGCCAAATCAACCTAACCCGCACATTTTTGGACAGTGGGAGGAAACCGGAGCACCCGGAGGAAACCCACGCAGACACGGGGAGAATGTGCAAACTCCACACAGACAGTCACCCGAGGTCAGATTCGAACCCGGGTCTCTGGCGCTGTGAGGCACCAGTGCTAACCACTATGCCACCGTGTTGGAGGAGGGGCGCTACTGGAAGCACCCCGCGTCCCTCTTGGGGCGCTGCGAGGCAATATCCTCCCCTTTGGGCCTGGCCACCAGGGAGCGGGAGTGCCGGCAAACGAGCCCGGCACTCAAGAGGAGTCTTTGTAAGGGTACTCCCACAGTGTGTAAGGGGTCTGCTCGTGCTGTGCTTCTAGGTGCTTGTGCGGGGTTAGGCCTTATTGCCTGTTCTGGTCTCCAGCCAGCCTTGTAGCACTAAACACCTGTGAGTGGTTCGACCCACTCGCCCTTACAGTTCTGACACTGGACTTAGGTGCGAGAGCAGTAATGCAGAGAAAACTCAGGTAGACCCGGTTGAATAGTACGAAATGGAAATCTTTATTGCATATTGTTCAAAATTACGAAATACATGTCATAAGCACAGATTAATGACAGTACAAGCTTACATACATTCATAAAACTAGGTTTAGGGAAATGAGGAGCGCACGACACATCGTAAAAAGGGACACACATTATTAATTATCTTAATGAAGAGATACCCTCCCCTATCAATACCTGCACTAATCTAGATCTGTAGGATCGAGAAACATGCTCACCACTCGTGATACCTCGGAGAATTCTAAAAACGGCGCTCGGCTGTATTCGCTGCAACACCTGACCGTTCACGTGTTGACCAGGGGTCTCTGTACCCCACTTGTTTATTTGCTCTGCTCCGGCTAGCAGGCTAGAACGTCTGCTGTCATGAAGATCTGTGTTGACCTCGGACTCCTGATAAAACTCAAAGAAGAGTCTTCCTGTGCCGACACCGGTTGTCGATAGAACTCGAAGAAAAATCTTCTTGGGCCAGTTCGTGTAGTAACCTATAGAGTTCAAAAATGGTCAATATATTTTCGGGCGCAGGTCGGGGTTTACTGACCGCGGCGGCACGTGTAGTCGTCTTCCTCTCTTATCTCATCTCCTCGGGCCTTCGGATCCAAACACCGTTTACCGACCTTCGGGATGGTGCACCCGCTTATCGGCCTTCGCAGTCCAGCTCTTCACAGATCTTCGCGGCAAGCCACGAGGTCGACCCCAAAAGGATCAGCGGAACAAAAACCCGGAGAATACCAGCTCGATGAACGGCAAGAGCATAAGTGATAAGAGTCGTCAGGGATAAGAGAGTCAAGAGTCGATTCCAAGCGAATAAGAGACCGATGGACGTTTGTTGTCTATAGTTATAGTACTTGGTTCCCTTATCTCCCGCCCAATCTTAATGTTCAACTTTTGTAATATCTTGGCGCTCAAACTTCTTGTATGGGGTGATTCTTGTTTGTAATGGGTTTCGGTGATACTTGTAACTGGCCAAACACCCGTTAATGTGTCTCCCATTGTGGAACCGGCTGGAAGCCTCCCTGGCGGGGTTTTGGGGGCCTCCGAAATATTTGTGTAAGTACCCGCGAATGGCTCTCTCATCGTAGAGCCGCGGGGAATTTGCGTATTAATGTCTTTGGATGGGCCTCTGATTGCCCAGTACAATAGCCCTTGCTTGTGCATGGAAAACCGATTCCAGCACTTATATCTCTTGCTTATTGTGTCGAATGCAAATCGGTCGCGTCCTGCCTTTTACCGATGTTTGCTGAGTATTATCCGATCTTACTGAAATGTTTATTGGAACGCCATCTTGTCTGCCTACTGAAAAGTCTAGAAACTTCTGCCACGAGGCGCGGCGGCCATTTTACAGGCTTCTTGTGTCCGTTTTGAAAACATGACAGCATTTTGCTGAAAATAAAACTACTTGAACGAAACTGTATCTCCTTTTCTCATTATTTCGAATCGCGATAATTTGCGAATTTTACAGTCCCTCCTGTTGATGCGAATAACTCCGCTTACCATATCAATTAAAAGTGGTGGTGAGCAACATTATCTCGATTCTCCATATCCAGATACTCCCTTAACTTAAACTATCTAGGGTCTCTGTGCCGTCCTTATTTGCCAGGGAAAATTACGTTATTTATATAACGGGAACAAAACCGTAGGCAGTATTGCCTTTCAACTTACACCGGGTGTATGTCTTCCCGGTCCAACAGGCCGATGCCTCGTGCACCACCTGTAAAAGCATGTTTTATTATTCAAAGGAAAAAATAATCAAACAAATCATTTAAAATACAAAGTTCACACTAATAAAAACAACTCCTTTTAAAATACAAAGTTCACACTAATAAAAACAACTCCTTTTAAAATACAAAGTTCACACTAATAAAACAACTCCTTTTAAAATACAAAGTTCACACTAATCAAAACAACTCCTTTTAAAATACAAAGTTCACACTTGGTTACATATCAAGTCATAATCAATTACAAAACTAGCACACATGATGAAGTGGAGCGGCGTCATCCCGGCCGTTTACGCGGCGCTTTCCTCGTGCACGCGCACGTAACGTTCTCTCCACTCCCCAGTGTTCTCCTGCTTGGTGAGGCGCTTGCCCCTCTTGCAGTGCACGACCAATAGGTACACTACAATTATTACCTGGCATACAACTAAAATGTGGGAGGCTATTCTAATCCAGGAAGGCACTTACTTCAATGTTGGTGAACAGATCCCACCACGGTGGGATTACTATGTCTAGAATTTCTGACCCTATCTCGACAGTCTTTTGCTCTAGGGTATAAAAATGTTTTTGCGAAACCGCAACGGCTTTCAAAAGCTTGGTGAGGTGTTCAGGGAGAGGGGGAATGATGTATCCGAAATGCGCGACGAATCGCTGCAAGTCGGTAAAATTCTCCCTTACTGTTAGATGAACAGTGGATGGTTCAGGGATCGGGAAAATTCGCTGCTGTGCCACTTGAACTTCAGCCCTGGGTTTAAAACAGAAACTGCTGTCACTCACCGGACACCGGCTACGGTTTCCATGCTGGTAGTGTTGCGCTGCAGTGGTAACGCAATATGTTCCACCCCCGATGTATGCTACCTGCGGAGGCACATGATCTTGTGCCATTGCCTCCATGGTGCAATTCATGGGCTTGGCGCCAGCCGTTCTGAACCCGCATTGTGGTGATAAAAAGGCATTCAAGTGCTGGGGACACAGTATTATGTGTGCTCCCCGGCCACGACAACCAGAGAGATCGGTACCTGTCATCGTTTGCTCCCAGCGGATGACGTAAGGTGGGACCGCTGCGTAGCGAATGTGGGCTCCCCTCTGAATGACACCAATGTTCTCTACCCGATACACTGGGGCGGGCTTTGCTGTGTCGCCCAACACCGGCATACGTAAGACTATACCCATAATGGTATGGTTTGATCGTCCGCAGTCCACGGGGACTGGGTATGCTTCTGAAGCTAGCCTGAGCTGGCACGGGCTTAATGCGTTCTGAAAAGGGTGGAGCGCTTGCAGGTGTTTGTTACTTATCCAGGACGGGACCAAACCTTGTTTTAAATCCTCCAAATTACTGCAGGCCCTCGCCCAGTAACCACGCCCCGTACAGCACGCACACCTCGTTCTGCGCAGCCTGATCAGACGCATTCCGATCTTCCCTGATCAGGGCATTTACCGTACACGCATGTTTCTCCAGCTCAGCTATAATTTCCTTTAAGTGGAGCGTCATGGCCTGGTCCTCATGTAACTCAGACCCTACCACCTTATTTTCGCCTGTTAGGATGCTTTTTAATTGTGTTTTTAAACCATTGATCTGGGTCTGCAGCTCCACGTTATCTAGAGTGTTGACCACAGATGTCCCTGTATTGAAAGCAGTGACCATGTCGTTCACAACACCCCTTCTTTGTCTCCCCACCTGGCCCAAAACTTCGTGTGGTGTGGTGTACAAGCTTGTTTTGTCAATCTCTGCAAAATCAAACTCGTAGAATTGTCTAAACATATTGGTCAACAGGACCTGGTACAATTGTTCCGTCTCTTTGGGGTGAGGTTTAAAATCACCGAGGCCACCGCGTAATGTACCCCCTGAAATAGTATCTGGTCTGTAGGGACCAGTACCAAACCATTCCCGGGTCCCTTACTGGTTTTAGTGCACCCTTCCTCCTGAGCCAAAACCACCGGAATCGTGGGCGGGCCTTGCGTGGGCGCGTGATGAGTTCAGTGGCGTTTACCGGGATCGGAGAGTATGGAGCTCCGCACCCCCTGGTGCTGGCATCCCACCTCATCCCTTTCCCGTTATCCTGCCACTGGTTTATGAAAAATATGGAGATGCCTTTGGGGCAAACGTGCTTCGACCCCCACATACATACATAGATTCCCTCATCCAGTTCCCACCATTTGTCCCAACAGACTTTCAATTGTCCGTTAGTCCCCGTAATTGTCCGATGGGTATTGTTACCCAATCGCTCCCACTCGACCGAAGAGTTCCTCATATTCCTGCTCAGCTTTCGTAGCCACCACCATCGGCTCAATGGGACATTCCCATTACAAGTCAAACAAATCCTCTTGCCGACAGTGACGCTGACTCTGGGTGCAATGATCCTCACTTTGGGGCACATCAAAGAAGTCTCTTTGTAGGCAAATCCCGATGTACTGGAATATTCAGTTGAATTCGTTCCCAGCCATCCTGGCCACCTTCCCTTGTGGAAATAAGTGACGGTCTCCTCAGCCTCTCGCCTCCCGGTCCCATCCACCGCGATGGGGGCCGTGTCCCCGGAGCAACCAAACACCACGACATCCTTGGTGCGGCCTCGATAGGCCAATCCACATCCGATCGCCGTGAGCACTACCAGAATCCGTTCCATCCTTCCTTGGTTCCTGTGATCAGATAAAATGATGTAGCCAGCCTCCCAAGGCTTTTGTGAAGGGTGAGCGGGTCCCCTGACCTCGCCTCACGTAAAAAAACATGCGTCCTGGATAGACTTTTAACTAAATCTTATATCTAAACTCCCATCATTTATCTTTTACAATTTAAAATTATTTACCACGAACTTAACCACACTTACAAACTATAACTTATACTTATAAACTTATCCTTAACTCATGAACTGTACAGTGCCGCCCGTTCCCAGGGCGGCCTACTCAAAGTCTGCGACGGCGGCCACAAGCTTCTCCCAACGGTGGGAGGGCACTGACCCCTTCCTTTGATCTGCCGCAGCCTGTCGCTGCTGCGCTGGGACTGGGATTTCCCTGGGCTGCCTTGACCTTGAACTTACGCCTGGGGGCATACGGGGGACTTGACCATACCTTCCTGGGCTGGGGTGTCCTACGGGGGGCTACCTGGGGCAAGAACTCCAGGACCGACGGACCGGGTACCGAGACTTCCACCGTCGCGACCTGTGGTCCCACCACAGCCGCTGGCTCCGCCTCCCCTAGCTCCGCCTCCCTGAACTCGGGATTTGCAGTCTCTGGTACCGCCCTACTTGGCCCAGTAGGCGGCCCTTCACTCGCAATCCCTACCTCCCCCAAGGGCAAGACTCCCAAGGCTGACGGACCGGGTTCTGAGGCTTCCACCGTCACGACCTGTGGTTCTACCACAGCCGCTGGCTCCGCCTCCCCTGGCTCCGCCCCCCTGAGCTCGGGACCTGCAGTTTCTGCTTCCACCCTGTGTGGACCTCCACTCGCAGTCCCTATCTCCCCTTCGCTTGAGTCGAGGGCGAACCTTTCGTCCTCCGATCTCAGCTCCACTCCGATCGGGTCACTATCTTGGTCGAGCTCCTCGAACTCTTCCTCATCTGACTCCCAACCCCAAGAAAATATCTCACACTTTCCCAGAATGTCCTCTCCCCTCACGCAAGCTGCTTTACCGGTCTGTGTGACCTGCGGTCCCACCCGGGGCTGCGAGTCCCCACTCGCAGGTTTGGCCCCTGTGGTAGGACCCTGTGCACCCGGCTTATACAGTTTGCACTGATTTATGTGGAACCACTTAGTGCGCCGAGGTACCTTTACGGCATATACCATGGGACTCGCCTTATCTACAATACTGTAGGGCCCCATATACAGTGGTTCCAGACTCCGTACTCTGGCATAATTTCTGACCATGACCTGGTCTCCTACTTCCCACTCCTGCTTCTTGCGGGGTTCCAGCAACAGGCGATTGCCCTGATGCTGCCTTCCCATGTTCCCAGCCACCTGCTCGTACACCTGCTTCAGGCGCTCCAAGAGGGTCTGGATGAACTTGTCCCTGAACACCTCTTGGAGCTGCCCCTCAGTGAGCACCGGCGCTAGTACATGGGTGGGGGTTCGCATGATCCTCCCAGTCATCACCTCGTGCGGGGAATACCCCGTACTTTTCGACTGACTGGCCCGGATCCCCATGAGGACTAGAGGCAGAACCTCCGCCCATTTTTGGGGCGAGTTCATAGTCTCTTTCCTCAATTTCTTCTTCAGGGTCCGGTTCATGCGTTCAACAATCCCGGATGACTGGGGATTGTGCGCTACGTGCCACTTCCCTTCAATGCCCAAAAGCATGAGGGTGTTCTGCATCACCTGGCCGGTGAAATGACTCCCTTGGTCTGACTCCACGAAACGGGGGAGTCCCCACCGCGAGAACACTTCCCGGACCAAGATTTTTGCAGTACCCAGCGCCGTAGCTGTTTTACAGGGGAAGGCTTCCACCCATTTGGAAAACACATCCACCAAGACGAGGCAGTATTTGTAGCCTCCCTGGGTGGTGGGCAGGGGCCCTATGTAATCGATCTGTATCGACTGCCATGGTCCCTCCACCCTCCTGATGTGCCCCATGTGCACTTTCCTTTTCTGGGGGTCTGGGTTGTTTGCAGCGCACACGAGACAGCTTGCACAGAACTCGCGGACCTGCTCCGAGAGTCCCGGCCACCATCCCACCTGCTCTACCCGTTGCCAGGTAACCTCGGGCCCGGGGTGCCCTGCCCCCGGCCCCTCATGAGCCAACTGGAGGAATTCCCTCCTGTGCTGCTGCGGTACAACCCACTGTTCCTCGCGGAACAGCATGCCTTCTTTAACGGAGAGGGTTGCCGTACTGTACGGACCCTCTACCTGCTTGCCCTCAGTAATGGTTCTGAGGACTGCTTTTAGGGCGGGATCCTGGTTCTGGACGGTCTTAAGGTCTAGGGGCAGTGCTACCCTGGTGTTCCCGGGATTCCCGTCCCTGCCTTGGATCGCTGCCACGGGTCCGGGCCCATAGGGGTCCCAGAAAATGCCGTTACGGGCACCCTCCCTGGCTAACGCATCCGCCTGCTGGTTGCCCTCCCCGCGGGGCTCTGTGGAGGAATTAGCTTTCACCTTATGGATGAAAATCTCCCCTCCCTCCCCTACTGCTGCTAGGATCTTTTCCAGCAAGGGCTTCACTGTTAAAGGTCGCCCGTCCGCGGAGGTGTATCCACGGCGGGACCAAATGGCCAGGTATTCCGTACACGAATTGCATGTGAACATACTGTCCGAACAAATCGTGTATGGGGTTGGGAAAATTTCTGGGTGGGTAACGACATACGCCACCGCAGACAGCTCAGCCTGCTGCGCGCTCATGGTGCTAGGGAGCTTAATTGCCAGGGCAAGGTTTGCCGCAGGGTCATAAACTCCACACCCTGTGAGTCGTTCACCAGCGGACACTGTGCTGGAACCATCAACATAAATCTCGCGACCTGTGGGATGTATCCCGGCCCGCAAACCTATGTTGACTTCCCACACCCCTTCCACCGAACACCGGTGGGCTGTACCGGGGTATACCAAGTTGGCTGCAAGCCTGGGCTCGCAAAGACCTTTAACTCTAAGATCCATCTGGGAAAGGAGAAGGGTCCAGCGCGCAATTCGAGCGCTGCTTACGGTCCCATCCTTAATCCTCCCATCTAGAAGCATCTTAGTTGGTGTGTGATGGGTGAGGAGAGTGATGGGAGAGAGCCCTGTGAAGATCGCGGATCTTTTCACAGCCCAATGCGTGGCTAACAGATGCCTTTCGCAATTGGAGAAACTCCTCTCCACATCCGTTAACACCCTGGGAGAATAGACAACCGGCCTCAGCTTGCCGTGACGCTCTTGGAGCAGCACAGCGCTCAAGCTGTCCCCACTGGCAGCTACCTCCAGGAAAAACTCCTTCCCCCCCATCTATGGCCCCTAAAGCTGGCGCGGTCTGCAAATCCCTTTTTAACTTCTCAAAGGCTGCCTGGCAGCCCTCGTCCCAAGACCACTCCACTCCCTTATGGAGGAGTCGGAGCAGCGGCGCTGCTGTGGCCACATAGTCTTCGATGAAGTCTCTGCAGTAACCGGTCAGTCCCAAAAAGGACCTCACACCCCTTATGGTGTTGGGAATCGGTAACTCCTGCACCGACTCCCTCCTAGCCTTATCTATGGCTCTTTCCCCAGTGCGAATGGTCAGCCCCAGGAATTTTACTTCCTGCTGACCGATACGTGCTTTCTTAGGGTTAACTTTAAAACCCTTTCTCGCTAGCAGCTCCAATAACTCGGCCAGCAGTGGTCCATGCTCCTCCCTTGAGTCCGTAAATAGGAGCAAATCATCCACGTACTGCACTATCTGATTGGGCTGACTAAACTCCTTTAAACTTCCTGCCATGCACTGATGGAAAATACTGGGGCTGTTGTGGAAACCCTGTGGCGAACAGTTCCACGTGTACTGTTGTCCTTTGAAAGTAAAGGCAAACTTGTACTGGTCCTCTCGCCGCAGCGGGATGGACCAAAAACCGTTCGAGATATCCAGCACCGTGAACGTGGTCGCGGACGCTGGGATACTCCCTATTAGGTCAGCAACTGCTGCTACCGTGGGCGCGCAGGCGGGGATGTTACTGTTAAGGACTCTGTAGTCCACCGTGGCCCTCCACGAATTATCCGGCTTCCTCACCGGCCATAATGGGGAGTTCACGTGTGTGGCTATCGGCCTCAACACGCCCTGCTGCACCAAGGAGGACATTGCTGTCTCCATATCGGGTTCTGCTTCTTTGGGGAAGTTATACTGTTTTTGGGGCCGGGTCATGGGGTCCCCGTCTACGCTGACCTCAAACCCGGTAACCCTCCCACAATCGTGCTTGTGGGTTGCAAACGCGTGCATATTATCTGACACGTACGTTTGCATGTCCGTTGGGACATCCGCGACCATAAGCCCGAGGTCGTAACCTCCGGATGGCTTCATGGTACACAGGGCCCCTTTACCTTCCTCCCCCGGGATTACCACTACCTTGCCTTTTCCACCCTTGGCTCCCCAGAGACAGTGATTTTTAAGGTCCACGAGGATCCCGTGCTCCGATAGGAGATCTGATCCGAGGATGCCTCTCCCACCCCCCTCTTGCCATTTCATCAGTATGCACTTCCACGTGGTGTGGAGTGCTCCTAAATGAATGGAGAGCGGAATGGAGAATGCGCCAGCCTGTTCTTTCCCCGTGAACCCTGCTAATGTGTATGGGACCTTGGTAGATAGTGGTGAGTCAAAAGGGCTATCCGTATGAATCACGGTGCATGAAGCTCCCGTGTCCAACAGATAACTACCCTTCTGCTTCTCTACCTCCATCTCCACCAGGGGTCGTTTCCACGCATCATAGCTGAGCGGACACAGGTAGACGGGCTGCGCGGGCTCTAGTCATTGGGTACCGGTGGACGGGGCTGCGGCATCTGTGGGGCCGGTAGCGACTGCCACCCTTCCTTGCGAAATCATGAGGGTCCGCATGGCTCCCAACATTGATTCTATCGCATCGGGATGGATAGGCACACCAGCTCTCTTTTCAGAGACAGGCGCCTGGGTTCGGGCTGCGGGATTTTTATCCCTGGACTCCTTCCAGGGGTTCCTGCAGTTCTTGCACCAGTGGCCTGTCTTCCCGCACCCGTAACAAGCACTACTGGCTTGTGGGGCGCGATTACCCTCCTGATGCCACTCCTTTTGAGCCGGGGCTGTGGGCCGTGCCTCATGCACCTTTCCCTTAAGGGGACGCGCCCCCGTGCTCCTTGTGTTACGGTACCCTACCGTGAGTTGATTTAGGACCGACTCCTCGGTTGTGAGGGGGTTAGTGGGATCAAACCACGCTTTGGCTTGCTCCCTGACGGCTGGCAAACTGTTGGCTACTAAACATCTGAGCCAGTGAGTTAAACCGACACCGTCTAGATCGGCGCGCTCTGGCGCACCTGGGCAGCTACGCTGATATACAGGCCACAGCCTGTCGGCGAAAACCTTCGGGGGTTTTCCCTCCATCTGCACTGTCTGTCCCAATCTAATGAACGGACCTTCATCGTCCGCCCCCAACACTTCCAGGACCTCGTCCCTTAACTCCTCATAGGTATGATTTCCCCTTTTGCTCGCGTCTGAGAGACACTGTAGGATCGAGCTGTCTAATAAGAACAGCAGCATTTTAGCCCTTTCCACATCATCGCAGCCATTAATTGCTGCGGTCTGCTCTACCTCCCTGAAATGTACGGAAGGGTCGCCTGACTCAGACAGCTTCCGTACGTGACTAATCATAGCCCTCAGCTGGTGTGAGCTGTGAGGCAACACAAGCTGGTTGAGGAGATCCCCCTCTTCCCCACCGGCTCCGTTCGGGCCCCTCTTGTGGCCCGTGACCGGACACAACGGTCCCGGCTTCGTTACTACCTCAGGGGGCTGTACTACCTCGGGGACCTCTTCCTCTACTTCTACCACTTCCTCCCTTACCCAGGTTGCCGAATAGCTGGGTGGCGCGGAGGGCACTGTGGCAAATACCTCCTCTGCTTTGTTTGGTAGGGATTTTTGGAATTCCCCACCCACCTGCGGCTGGCGTGCTGACGGGCTGATGAGGCACACCATGCCGTGTGCTTTATTCAGGGCCTCTCTAAGGTTCCCTATCTCTCTCTGGCAGACGCTGTGGTCGGCCCCCTCATGCTTATCTTCGAGGGCCATCTTATATGCCGCCCTAACTCCCTTTAAGCTCTCTTCTTGGGCTTTTATTTGAGCAGCTAGGCGGGCACACCGTTCCCTGATCCTACCCTCATTTAACTTTGCCTCTGTGACTTGACACTCGAGGTAATCTATTTTAGCCTCATGGTGGTTGGCGACTAACTGGCGTTCCTGATGCAATGCATTTAGAGACGCGATGAGCTGCTGCCCCCCCCGCGACCTTTTCCTCCATCTCCACCTCCAAACCCTTGATCTGAGCTGCCTGTGCTACGATGACCTGGTCCGAAAGCTGGACTTGCCTTTTATAACACGTCAGCCAGACCGCTTTCTCTACCGATTTTTTGTGTTCTTTACTGCCTGTCCACCTGATGGCTGCGTCTAGCGGACGCTTATCCACCAGCAGGTCACTTATCCATCTCTTGGTCAAATTAACCTTCCCAAATACATAATCGGCTATCCTCTCTTCCATAACATTTCGCCCATTCATACCAGGGTCTAATACACTATTCTCTCGCTGCCAGTGTCCCTTCGTGGTCGCCATTTCCTGTAAGGGGTCTGCGTGCTGCTTCTAGGTGCTTGTGCGAGGTTAGGCCTTATTGCCTGTTCTGGTCTCCAGCCAGCCTTGTAGCACTAAACACCTGTGAGTGGTTCGACCCACTCGCCCTTACGGTTCTGACACTGGACTTAGGTGCGAGAGCAGTAATGCAGAGAAAACTCAGGTAGACCCGGTTGAATAGTACGAAATGGAAATCTTTATTGCATATTGTTCAAGATTACGAAATACATGTCATAAGCACAGATTAATGACAGTACAAGCTTACATACATTCATAAAACTAGGTTTAGGGAAATGAGGAGCGCACGACACATCGTAAAAAGGGACACACATTATTAATTATCCTTAATGAAGAAGATACCCTCCCCTATCAATACCTGCACTAATCTAGATCTGTAGGATCGAGAAACATGCTCACCACTCGTGATACATCGGAGAATTCTAAAAACGGAGCTCGGCTGTATTCGCTGCAACACCTGACCGTTCACGTGTTGACCAGGGGTCTCTGTACCCCACTTGTTTATTTGCTCTGCTCCGGCTAGCAGGCTAGAACGTCTGCTGTCATGAAGATCTGTGTTGACCTCGGACTCCTGATAAAACTCAAAGAAGAGTCTTCCTGTGCAGACACCGGTTGTCGATAGAACTCGAAGAAAAGTCTTCTTGGGCCAGTTCGTGTAGTAACCTATAGAGTTCAAAAATGGTCAATATATTTTCGGGCGCGGTCGGGGTTTACTGACCGCGGCAGCACGTGTAGTCGTCTTCCTCTCTTCTCATCTCATCTCCTCGGGCCTTCGGATCCAAACACCGTTTACCGACCTTCGGGATGGTGCACCCTCTTATCGGCCTTCGCAGTCCAGCTCTTCACAGATCTTCGCGGCAAGCCACGAGGTCGACCCCAAAAGGATCAGCGGAACAAAAACCCGGAGAATACCAGCTCGATGAACGGCAAGAGCATAAGTGATAAGAGTCGTCAGGGATAAGAGAGTCAAGAGTCGATTCCAAGCGAATAAGAGACCGATGGACGTTTGTTGTCTATAGTTATAGTACTTGGTTCCCTTATCTCCCGCCCAATCTTAATGTTCATCTTTTGTAATATTTTGGCGCTCAAACTTCTTGTATGGGGTGATTCTTGTTTGTAATGGGTTTCGGTGATACTTGTAACTGGCCAAACACCCGTTAATGTGTCTCCCATTGTGGAACCGGCTGGGAGCCTCCCTGGCGGGGTTTTGGGGGCCTCCGAAATATTTGTGTAAGTACCCGCGAATGGCTCTCTCATCGTAGAGCCGCGGGGAATTTGCATATTAATGTCATTGGATGGGCCTCTGATTGCCCAGTACAATAGCCCTTGCTTGTGCATGGAAAACCGATTCCAGCACTTATATCTCTTGCTTATTGTGTCGAATGCAAATCGGTCGCGTCCTGCCTTTTACCGATGTTTGCTGAGTATTATCCGATCTTACTGAAATGTTTATTGGAACGCCATCTTGTCTGCCTACTGAAAAGTCTAGAAACTTCTGCCACGAGGCGCGGCGGCCATTTTACAGGCTTCTTGTGTCCGTTTTGAAAACATGACAGCATTTTGCTGAAAATAAAACTACTTGAACGAAACTGTATCTCCTTTTCTCATTATTTCGAATCGCGATAATTTGCGAATTTTACAAGTGCTGTTAGGGAGGGAGTTCCAGGATTTTGACTCAGCGATTGAGTTCATTGTCCCGAGGTCCAGGCTCCTGCTCCACAGACACTCTCCAGTTATCCCAGCGGGCAAGTATATTTGTGGCTACAACAACAACTTGTATTTATATAGCGCCTTTAATGTAGTAAAACGTCCCAAGGTGCTGCACAGGAGTATTATAAGACAAAAAAATTTGACACCGAGCCACATAAGGAGAAATTAGGGCAGGTGACCAAAAGCTTAAGTCAAAGAGGTAGGTTTTAAGGAGCGTCTTAAAGGAGAAAAGAGAGGTAGTGAGGCGGCGAGGTTCAGGCAGGGAATTCCAGAGCTTAGGGCCCAGGCAACAGAAGGCACGGCCACCAATGGTTGAGCGATTATAATCAGGGATGCTCAAGAGGGCAGAATTAGAGGAACGCAGATATCTCAGGGGGGTTGTGGGGCTGAAGGAGATTTCAGAGATAGGGAGGGGCGAGGCCATGGAAGGATTTGAAAACAAGGATGAGAATTTTGAAATCGAGGCACTGCTTAACTGGGAGCCAGTGTAGGTCAGCGAGCACAGGGGTGATGGGCGAACGGGACTTGGTGCGAGTTAGGACACGGGTAGCCGAGTTTTCGATCACCTCAAGTTTACGTAAGGTGGAATGTGGGAGTCCGGCCAGGAGTGCGTTGGAATAGTCACGTGATGACTTACGCAGCAGGTTGCTCTACAACGCCCCTACAGTCGAACAGCCTGCAGCTACTCGACCGTGAAGTGCGTCACTAGGGCAAGATATTTAGAGAGCTACTGATGCCTTTGGAGGTGTACCCAGTATTGGACATCCAGCGAGCGAGAGGAGAAAGGAGAGAGAGAGAGAGAAAGGAGGCAGGAAGGAGAGAGAATGTGGGTGCAGGACAGTTTGAAACCTGTCGTTCTGAACGGGAGATGGAAGGTCTTACGCTGGAATCCTGTGGACTCTTTCAGGGCAGCCATATCCTGACCGGGGCGTGGGTGGCCCGCAATGCACTGAAGCTCTGGGATTATCGCAGCCTGCGGCTGGAGAAGACCATCCCCTTCCCCCTGGGCACGGGCCAGAGCGAGCTCCTCTACACAGCCCAGTTCTGCAACAGCGACGTGGTTATCGCCGGAGGGAGCGGAACCCACAGCGCACACGCCATCAACCACAATACCGACCAGGTAAGCATCGCAGCCCCACAGATACCTGGCCCAGGTAAGGATCGCCGGCAGCGCGTGGCAGCCTGTAGCCAGGTCAATGCAGGGACTGGGGGTTATTGGGCGGGAGCGAGGGCTAAGGAAGGTGCCATCCTGAAATGGTTATGGTCCTGCATGAGCGCCCCACCAGAAGCTGTCAGTTGAAATCCACCCCTGGAACTTTGTGGGCCAGCATGCAGAAAATGACCACGGGAGCTGCTGGATTGGTTCATTGCTGCTCTCCACAGAACCTGCCACACCTGTCCAGTCTGGCCGATGCACCAGTCCAGTCCCACACTGCACGCTTGACTCGGAATGGCCCAGCAAGCCATTCAGTTGTAACACAATTGATTCAAGGAAGCCCGTCACCTTCTCCGGGCAGCTTGGGCTGGGCCATCAATGTGGCCTCAACAGCGTCACCCACACCCTAGAGCATAGCTCACCGAGCGTGGTGAAATTGCCCATTTACCATGAACCCACTAAACAGCTGAGCCATGCACAGCAGGACGGCGCTAGGTTTAATCCTGGTCTGTGCCGAGTGGGCTGATGGTAGCAATGGGGACGCTGCACTTGGCCTCAGCACCCTGGGTTCGATTGCTGTCCAGTGTCCCCGCCTGAGGTGGATGTCTCGGGACCCCTACAGTCAAATAACCTGCCAGCATTCGCACCGAGTGATGGTTCAAGGCACGGATGGTGAGCTTTGGGACTGCACCCCAGCATTGAGTCAACACTCTGCACAGGCGAGGGGTGAAAGAGTGGATGTGTTGGGCCTGCATGTTGGGGTACGGTCACTCTCAGAGGGGCCGCTCCCAGAGGGTCACTCCTGAAGGGGGTCACTCTCGAAGGGGGTCACTCTCGGAGGGATCACTCTCGGAGTGGTCGGTCACTCTCGGAGGGGTGGGTCACTCTCACTCTCAGGGTCACTCTCATAGAATCATAGAAAGTTACAGCACAGAAGGAGGCCATTTTGGCACATTGTGTCCGTGCTGGCCAACAAAGAGCTATCCAGCCTAATCCCACTTCCCAGCTCTTGGTCCATAGCCGTGCAGGTTACAGCATCCCAAGTGCACATCCAAGTACTTTTTAAATGTGGTTAGGGTTTCTGCCTCTACCACCCTTTCAGGCAGTGAGTTCCAGACCCCCACAACCCTCTGGGTGAAGAAATTTCCCCTCAAATCCCCTCTAAACCTTCCACCAATTACTTTAAATCTGTGCCCCCTGGTTTTTGACCCCTCTGCTAAGGGAAATAGGTCCTTTCTATCCACTTTATCTAGGCCCTTCATAATTTTATACACCTCAATAAGGTCTCCCCTCAGCCTCCTCTGTTCCAAGGAAAACAAACCCAGCCTATCCAGTCTTTCCTCATAGCTAAGATTCTCTACTCCCGGCAACATCCTTGTAAATTTCCTCTGTACCCTCTCTGGTGCAATCACATCTTTCCTGTAATGTGGTGACCAGAACTGCACGCAGTACTCTAGCTGAGGCCTAACTAGTGTTTTATACAGTTGAAGCATAACCCCCCTGCTCATGTATTCTATGCCACGGCTAATAAAGGCAAGCATTCCGTATGCCTTTTTAACCACCTTATCTACCTGGCATTACCTCACACTTCTCCGGATTGAATTCCATTTGCCTCTGTTCTGCCCACCTGACCAATTTATTGATATCTTCCTGCAGTCTACAGCTTCCTTCTTCAGTATCAACCACACAGCCGATTTTAGTATCATCTGCAAACTTCTTAATCATACCCCCTATATTCAAGTCTAGATCATTGATATATACCACAAAAAGCAAGGGACCTAGTACTGAGCCCCGCAGAACCCCACTGGAAACAGCCTTCCAGTCACAAAAACACCCATCAACCATTACCCTCTGCTTCCTGCCTCCGAGCCAGTTTTGAATCCAACTTGACACTTTGCCCTGGATCCAATGGGCTTTTAACTTCGTGACCAGCCTGCCATGTGGAACCTTATCAAAAGCCTTGTTAAAGTCCATATACACTACATCAAACGCACTACCCTCATCTACCCTCCTTGTTACCTCCTCAAAAAATTCAATCAAGTTTGTCAGACACGACCTTCCCTTAACAAATCCGTGCTGACTATCCTTGATTAATCCATGTCTTTCTAAATGAAGATTTATCCTGTCCTTCAGAATTCTTTCCAACAATTTTCCCACCACCGAGGTTAGGCTGACTGGCCTGTAATTAATCAGTCTATCCTTTTCTCCCTTTTTAAACAAGGGTACCACATTAGCAGTCCTCCAGTCCTCCGGCACCACACCTGAAGCCAGGGAGGATTGGAAAATGATGGTCAGGGCCTCTGCTATTTCCTCTTTTGCTTCGCTTAACAGCCTGGGATACATTTCATCCGGGCCTGGGATTTATCCACTTTTAAAGCTGCTAATCCTCTTAATACGTCCTCTTTCACTATGTTTATTTCATCTCATATTTCACACTCCTCCCCCCCGATAGCAATGTCTGCTTCGCCCCTCTCCTTTGGGAAAACAGACGCAAAGTATTCATTAAGAACCCTCCCGACGTCTCCCGCCTCCACACACAGATTACCCTCATTATCTCTAATAGGCCCTACCCTTTCTTTAGTTATCCTCTTACTCTTAATATATTTATAAAACATCTTTGGGTTTTCCTTGATTTTACGTGCCAAGAATTTTCATGCTCTCTCTTTGCTTTCCTAATATCCTTTTTAATTACACCCCTGCACTTTCTGTACTCCTCTATAGAGTCTGGAGTATTTAGCCCTCGGTATCTGTCATACGCCTCCCTTTTTTTCTTTATCCTACCCTGTATGTCCCTAGACATCCAGGGGGCTCTAGATTTGTTAGTCCCACCTTTTTTCTTTAAAGGCACATATTTGGTCTGAACTCTCCGAATCTCCTCCTTGAATGCCTCCCACTGCTCTGACACTAATTTACCTTCAAGTAGCTGTTTCCAGTCCACTATGGCTAAATCTCCTCTGAGCTTAGCAAAATTTGATTTTCCCCAATTTAGAATTTTTATTCCTCGTCTATCCTTGTCCTTTTCCATAACTACCTTAAATCTAACAGAATTATGGTCATTAGCACCAAAATGCTCCCCCACTGATGTGCCTTCTACCTGCCCAGCTTCATTCCCTAAAACTAAGTCCAGACCGCCCCCTCTCTTGTTGGGCTTGCTACATACCGGCTAAAAAAGTTCTCCTGGATGCATTTTAGGAATTCCGCACCCTCTATACCCTTCACACTAATTTTATCCCAGTTAATATTGGGGTAGTTGAAATCCCCTAATATTACTGCCCTATAGTTTTTGCACTTCTCAGAAATTTGTCTACATATTTGCTCTTCTATCTCCCTCTCACTGTTTGGGGGTCTGTAGAACACTCCCAGCAGTGTGATCGCCCCTTTTTTGTTTTTCAATTTGACCCATATGGCCTCGTTTGATGATCCCTCCAACATATCATCCCTCCTCACAGCTGTAATAGTTTCTTTAATCAATACCGCGACCCCCCCTCCCTTTTTACCTCCCTCTCTATCCCATCTGAAAATCCTGTAACCAGAAATGTTGAGCTGCCATACCTGCCCCTCTTTCAGCCACGTCTCTGTAATAGCTGTAATATCATAGTCCCAAGTATCTACCTGTGCCCTCAGCTCATCTGCCTTGTTCGCTCTACTCCTTGCATTGAAGTATATACCATTTAGTACAGGCAAACCTCCTTGTTGACTACTATCTAGCCCTTGATTCCTCTGTCCTTCCAATTTACTTTCTGCATTTTTGTTTTCCAATTCCAGTTTTTCCTCCCTCCCTACTGACTCTATTCTTAGGTTCCCATCCCCCTGCCAAGCTAGTTTAAACCCTCCCCAACAGCACTAGCAAACCCTCCCGCGAGGATATTGGTCCCGTTCCCGTTGAGTTGCAACCCGTCTGGCTTGTAGAGGTCCCACCTCCCCCAGAAACGGTTCCAATTCCTCAGGAATCTAAAGCCCTCCCTCCTACAGCATCTCTCCAGCCACGCATTCATCTGCTCTATCTTCCTATTTCTCTCGGAGGGTTCGGTCTCTCTTGGAGGGGAGTGTCACACTCAGGGTCACTCTCGGGGTGAGTCACTTTCGAAGGGGACACTTTCGGGGGGTTCGGTCACTCTCAGAGGGGTGGGTCACTCTCGGAGTCACTCTCGGAGGGTTCGGTCACTCTCGGAGGGGTCATGCTCGGAGGGGTCGGGTCACTCTCGGAGGGGTCAGCCACTCTTGGAGGGATCACTCTCAAAGGGTTCGGTCACTCTCAGAGGGGACGGTCACTCTCAGAGGGGTCGGTCACTCTCGGAGGGGTCACTCTCAGAGGGGTCACTCTTGGAAGGGTCACTCTCGGAGGGTTCGGTCACTCTCGGAGGGGTCACGCTCGGAGAGCTAGGTCATTCTCGGAGGGGTCACTCTTGGAGGGTTCGGTCACTCTTGGAGGGGTCACTCTCGGAGGGTTCGGTCACTCTCGGAGGGGACGGTCACTCTCGGAGGGGTCGGTCACTCTCGGAGGGGTCGGTCACTCTCGGAGGGGTCACTCTCAGAGGGTTCGGTCTCTCTCGGAAGGATCACTTTCGGAGGGGTCACTCTCGGAGGGTTCGGTCTCTCTCAGAGGGGTCACTCTTGAAGGGGTCACTCTCAGAGGGTTCGGTCACTCTCAGAGGGGATGGTCACTCTCAGAGGGTTCGGTCTCTCTCGGAGGGATCACTCTCGGAGGGGTCACTCTCGGAGGGTTCGTTCTCTGTCGGAGGGGTCACTCTCGGAAGGGTCACTCTCGGAGGGTTCGGTCTCTCTCAGAGGGGTCACTCTCGAAGGGGTCACTCTTGGAGGGGCCGGTCACTCTCGGAGGGGTCACTCTCAGAGGGGTCACTCTTGGAAGGGTCACTCTCGGAAGGGTCACTCTCGGAGGGGTGTGTCACTCTCAGGGTCACTCTCGGAGGGGTGAGTCACTCTCGAAGGGGTCACTCTCGGAAGGTTCGGTCTCTCTCGGAGGGGTGAGTCACTCTCGGAGGGGTCACTCTCGGAAGGTTCAGTCACTCTCGGAGGGGTCACTCTCGGAAGGTTCGGTCTCTCTCGGAGGGGTGAGTCACTCTCAGGGTCACTCTCGGAAGATTCAGTCTCTCTCGGTGGGGTGTGTCACTCTCAGGGTCACTACCGGAGGGGTGAGTCACTCTCGAAGGGGTCACTCTCAGAAGGGTCGGTCACTGTCGGAGGGGTCACTCTCGGAGGGGTCACTCTCGGAAGGTTCGGTCTCTCTCAGAGGGGTGAGTCACTCTCAGGGTTACTCTCGGAGGGGTGAATCACTCTCGAAGGGGGTCACTCTCGGAAGGGTCGGTCACTCTCGGAGGGGTAACTCTCGGAGGGGTGAGTTACTCTCGGAGGGGTCACTCTCGGAAGGGACTGTCACTCTCGGAAGGGTCACTCTCGGAGGGGTCACTCTCGGAGGGGTGTGTCACTCTCAGGGTCACTCTCGGAGGGGTGAGTCACTCTCGAAGGGGTCACTCTCGGAAGGTTCAGTCACTCTCGGAGGGGTCACTCTCGGAAGGTTCGGTCTCTCTCAGAGGGGTGAGTCACTCTCAGGGTCACTCTCGGAAGATTCAGTCTCTCTCGGTGGGGTGTGTCACTCTCAGGGTCACTACCGGAGGGGTGAGTCACTCTCGAAGGGGTCACTCTCAGAAGGGTCGGTCACTGTCGGAGGGGTCACTCTCGGAGGGGTCACTCTCGGAAGGTTCGGTCTCTCTCAGAGGGGTGAGTCACTCTCAGGGTTACTCTTGGAGGGGTGAATCACTCTCGAAGGGGGTCACTCTCGGAAGGGTCGGTCACTCTCGGAGGGGTAACTCTCGCAGGGGTGAGTCACTCTCGGAGGGGTCACTCTCGGAAGGGACTGTCACTCTCGGAAGGGTCGGTCACTCTCGGGAGGGGTAACTCTCGGAGGGGTCAGTCACTCTCGGAGGGGTCACTCTCGGAAGGGTCACTCTCGGAGGGGTCACTCTCAGAGGGATAGGTTACAGTTCAGACGTGCTGTGTGGGAAGGAAAAATAAAAGGGAAAAACAGATGGGCCAACTCCACAGCATCTCTCCGAGTGGCATTGATAGCATTCTGGGGAGGATCACGAGGGGACAAAACAGGGGAAGGGGGGAGGGACATAAATTAAGGTAAAATACCCTTTAAATTAAAACTATTATGTAACCATTAGTGGGGAAAATGCAGCGGGTCTTACTGTTAACTTTGTGCTTCTGTTGCCTGCTTCTCCTCCCAGGACCTAGGTGGGATCGTGCTGGGCAGGAACACTGTACAGGCTGTGGATAGTATTCTTGATGGGCAGCTGTTGGCAGTGGCTGGAGTCAATGGAAACTTGCACATCGCTGCTCTCTATTAGTCTGGCTAATATGGGGAGGGTTTTTGCTTGCGTGCTCCTACTTGCTGAACCCTGTCTACCGGGGGGAATGTGTAGTGCCTGCTCGACAGTTCATTATCAGGAACCACAAGCTGCGCATGCAGAGTTTCCCCAAGATCTGCTCCAGGGCAACAGACACACCACAGCAAGAGCGGAAAATTTCCCCGCACCTTTCAAAAACACTGCAATAGTTGGAATTCTGCTTTACAGGACTCACCATCAGAAATAAAGCTACATCTCAGCTCTCTCCAGTCCCGCAGCCTCTCGGGGAGCAGTGCTGTAACAGCTACTTGTCAATGTGAATTCAGCAAATACCTGCAAGTTCGGCGGGGTTACCATTGCCAGAGAAAGGACAGTTAAAGCACAGCAAATCATTTTTGTAGTTTAAAATTCGCCTACGTCACACTGACTGTACTTCAGAAAGTAATTCATTGATTAATTGCGCCGTGCTGAAGTGGTGATGACGTTATGTCGGTAACCCTGAATTGGGATAGAGTGGGGTTTTGACACCATCCAAGGGGAACTTTCTCTGAAGTAAACATATCCGCCCTACCCACTACAAATATGGCCGCCCTACCCACTACAAACATAGCCATCCTACCTACTACAAACATGGCCGCTCTACCCAATACAAACATGGCCATCCTACCTACTACAAACATGGCAACCCTACCCACAACAAACATGGCCGCCCTACCCACTACAAACATGGCCACCCTACCCACTACAAACATGGCCGCCCTACCCACTACAAACATAGCCGCCCTACCCACTACAAACATGGCCACTCTACCCACTACAAACATGGCCGCTCTACCCACTACAAACATGGCCGCCCTACCCACTACAAACATGGCCGCCCTACCCACTACAAACATGGCCGCCCTACCCACTACAAACATGGCCACTCTACCCACAACAAACATGGCCGCCCTACCCACTACAAACATGGCCGCCCTACCCACTACAAACATGGCCGCCCTACCCGCTACAAACATGGCCATCCTACCCACTACAAACATGGCCGCTCTACCCACTACAAACATGGCCGCTCTACCCAGTATAAACATGGCCGCCCAGCCCACGACAAACAATATTTTCATTGTACCTGACCTAGGATTACCCACAGTTTTTGGTATTTTACAGTTACATTGCAACTTGTGCTTATAATTTTTTTATAAGAAATGAGGCTATGCATTCCACCTTCCTTTTGAATAGGTCAACTTTCAGACATCTCCACCAACTCTATGCACCAGACTTACCAAGGGAGCTGCCTGGGTTTCCCCAGTGTTTCCTATGTACCCTGATACCGTTCACCAGTACAGACTGATCGCAGGATGATTCCCCCTTCCCAAAGGGTTCTAGGTGAAAACCAGAGATTTGGAGGATGGCTGGGGTTGAAGCGGAGTCACGGAAACATCGCTTGGTGTGTAGCATGATGTGTATAACCTGGAGCGGTGCAAGGTAGACATGGGATTCCAGGATGGGAAGACAATCCCTACCTCGGTCTTATTAACATGGTTAGTGCAGAAAGATTTCCCCACACAGTCTAGCTGTAATTCTGCAGCTTGTAATGTTTCCAATAAAATTGCTGTTTTGATTGCGACTCTTCCATTCCAGTCTAACTTCAGTATTTTCACTGTATGACCCAGGACTGACTAACAGTTCTGCGCTACTGACCAGCCTTAACAAGGGCACAGAGTACTGGCAGAGCTTCACAGACAAAGCTTTACTATTTTCAAATACAGTGCAAGTGTTAAAGCAAGATCCATTTAACTTAAAATACAAAGTCTCGTTTTAAATCAATATTTGAATCTTTAAATTGAAGACTTGCATTGAAATGGACCAGTTTAAGAACACCGCTACAATTGGTCCCTTCCAGGTCAGCACACACACACACAGTGTTCACACCTACACACAGTGTTCACACCTACACACACAGTGCTCACACCTACACACACACTGCTCACACCTACACACAGTGTTCACACCTATACACACACAGTGCTCACACCTACACACACTGCTCACACCTACAGTGCTCACACCTACACACATTGCTCACACCTACACACAGTGTTCACACTTACACACAGTGTTCACACTTACACACACACTGTGTTCACACCTACACACAGTGCTCACACCTACACGCACAAACAGTGCTGACACCTACACACACACTGCTCACACCTACACACACACTGCTCACACCTACACACACACACTGCTCACACCTACACACACAGTGCTGAGACCTACACACACACTGCTCACACCTACACACACTGCTCACACCTACACACACACACTGCTCACACCTACACACACACACTGCTCACACCTACAAACATACACACTGCTCACACCTACACACACACACTGCTCACACCTACACACACACACTGCTCACACCTACAAACATACACACTGCTCACACCTACACACACACAATGCTCACACCTACACACACAGTGCTCACACCTCCACACAAACACACCACTTATTTGGAGCTCAGATGGCTGCCACCACACACTCCTCATGGTCCTAGTGCCCTGTAACATCAGGAGTGCTTCATCCTTCATCGCAAGGGTGAAACAGTACCCAATCTCGCCCATTATACCGCACTGGACAGCTTCCCCCACTAGGTGCCCAGTCTCGGGGAGTAACCATGGAGTCTAACACCATGTAACACTGGACTTATCTCGCCCATTATACCACACTGGACAGCTTCCCCCACTAGGAGCCCAGTACCACTCAACAAAATAGGCACCCTAGCAGTGGCTCATTACAATAGTGTGTTTAAAACAATATCTGGCCATTATCACAATGCTATTTGTGGGAGCTTGCTGTGCGCAAATTGGCTGCTGCGTTTCCTACATTACAACAGTGACTGCAATTTTTTTTTTTAAGTACTTCATTGGCTGTAAAGTGCTTTGGGGCGTCCTGAGGTGGTGGAAGGTGCTGTAGAAATGCGAGCATATCGCGGTACAAGGGGAAAATTTGCTTTCTACCAGTTCCCAAAGCAGATCCCAGTGAAACGAGGTAACATTGTTGACTGCTCAGAAGTGCACGTACACACACACACAGAAAGTAGGAACCTGGGCGGAATCCTCCCTCGGCACCGAGCGTGAAACAGAAAGCAGTCTGAGTCAGGAAGTCGTAGGTGTGGAGATGGCGGCGAGTTTTGCAGAGGAATTAACCTGCGCTGTCTGCCTCGAACTGTTTAACCACCCAGTCAGCCTGGACTGCGGCCACAACTTCTGCCGGGTTTGTCTGACTGAATACTGGGACAAGCAGCAGACACAGGCCTGTCCGGTATGTCGCCAGGTGGCCCCAGACAGAAACCTCAAGGTCAACTGGAACTTAGTCAACCTGGCTGAGAAAGCTCGAGACCTGCAGCTCAGTCAGGAAGAGAAGGAAAGCGAACTCGAAGAGAAGGGAAGCGAACTCGAAGAGAAGGGAAGCGAACTCTGCGAGGAGCACCGGGAGAAGGTGAAGCTGCTGTGTCAAACCGACAACGAATTGATCTGCCTCGTTTGTCGGGACGGGAGAAGGCATAAAAACCACTCCTTCATTCCTCTGACTGAGGCCGTCGATGTCGCCAAGGTAAGGAACTGCTTTTATCACGTTGCTTCATTCAGTCGCTTTCACGGCCTGCTGGCTGAACGTTTCCTGTTAAATTCCAGGGGAAACTGCAGTCAGCATTGGACTCGGCAGCAGACAGGAAGACCCGCGGGCTGGAGAGTGAATCTGAACAGAAACAGAAGATTTCAGCCATCAGGGTGAGTGCTCCCTCGTTGCTGCTTCTCTTGGGCCTCAGTCCCTTCTCTTTTTGCCCTTTTGCTCTCAGGTTCCCCCCCACCCAACCCCTGCCCTAGCCCTGAACTCACATCTTTCTCCAGTTTCTCTCCAATCTCCCCTCACGACCTCTCCTGTGCTCATCTTGTCCATGAGATCCACCTCCTGCTCCCTCGACCCTGTTCCCACCAAACTGCTGACCACCCAACTTCCTTTTCTGGCTCCCATGTTAGCCGACATTGTAAACGGTTCTCTCTCCTCAGATACTGTCGCCCTCTACCTCAAATCTGCCGTCATCACCCCCCCAAGGTATCTGCTTTCCTCTAATCCTGCCACTCTTGAGCATCCCTGATTATAATCGATCCACTATTGGTGGCCGTGCCTTCTGTTGCCTGGGCCCTAAGCTCTGGAATTCACTGCCTAAACCTCTCTGCCTCTCTATCTCTCTTTCCTCCTTTAAGACGCTCCTTAAAACCAACCTCTTTGACCAAGCTTTTGGTCACCTGCCCTAATTTCTCCATATGTGGCTCGGTGTCAAATCTTTTTGCCTTCTAATACTCCTGTGCAGCGCCTTGGGACATCTTAGTACGTTAAAGGCGCTATATAAATATAAGTTGTTGTTGTTGTGTATCGTTTCCCTGCTTCACTCCGTAGGATCAGTCGAACCACTTGCAGCATCACGTTACAGCTCAGTTTGGAAAAATGCACCAGGTCCTGAATGAAAAAGAGCAGAGAATAATCAGAGACCTCAAGGAGCGAGAGCGGGAGATTCTGCAGAGGATGGAGCGTAATCTTCAGGGAATTCAGCAACAGTTAGAAAGCGTTGAGGGAGAAATGTCATTCATTCGGAAACAACTGGAGGAACAAGACACATTCACTTTCCTGAAGGTAACGAGCGCTTCTTCCATGAGAATAAACTGCTCACAGTTACAGTGAATTGATAAACTGCCCACAGTTACAATGAATTGATAAACTGCCCACAGTTACAGTGAATTGATAAACTGTCCACAGTTACAGTGAATTGATAAACTGTCCACAGTTACAGTGAATTGATAAACTGTCCACAGTTGCAGTGAATTGATAAACTGTCCACAGTTGCAGTGAATTGATAAACTGTCCACAGTTACAGTGAATTGATAAACTGTCCACAGTTACAGTGAATTGATAAACTGTCCACAGTTACAGTGAATTGATAAACTGTCCACAGTTACAGTGAATTGATAAACTGTCCACAGTTACAGTGAATTGATAAACTGTCCACAGTTACAGTGAATTGATAAACTGTCCACAGTTACAGTGAATTGATAAACTGTCCACAGTTACAGTGAATTGATAAACTGTCCACAGTTACAGTGAATTGATAAACTGTCTACAGTTACAGTGAATTGATAAACTGTCCACAGTTACAGTGAATTGATAAACTGTCCACAGTTACAGTGAATTGATAAACTGTCCACAGTTACAGTGAATTGATAAACTGTCCACAGTTACAGTGAATTGATAAACTGTCCACAGTTACAGTGAATTGATAAACTGTCCACAGTTACAGTGAATTGATAAACTGTCCACAGTTACAGTGAATTGATAAACTGCTCACAGTTACAGTGAATTGATAAACTGCACCGATTAGATCATGATATTTGGGATTGTGGTATATTGCACTGATTGTGATGTATATTTGAGATGGTGGTATATTGCACTGATTGTAATGTATATTTGGGATGGTGGTATATTGCACTGATTGTGAAGTATATTTGGGATGGTAGTATATTGCACGGATTGGATTGTGATTCCGGCCCTGACTGAACTCAGACTTTCTGTTTGTTTCAGGGAGAATTGTCTGGGAGAACGAGGTATGAGATTGTGCCTAGACTAATCTTTTGATCAGTTAGACATTGTCCCTACCTAAAAATGATGTTCTAACGATCAATATTGGTGCTTACAGAAGCGGCGAAGATTCTGTTTTGCTCTCATTGGTGGATGGGGAGCTATCCCTGGGGCCGAATGAAGGCCTCTTGCAATACATGGCATGGAGAGAAATGTTCGACAGCCTCAGCCCAGGTAAAGAGCCGCCCATTCACCCCATCTAAACGGGTCAGTATTTACAGCAGTTTCAAGGGTGTGTGAGAGACCAGGATACAGTCTAAATGCTCAGCAATGTCAAAGTTCACAGCGGCTTTCCCACAGTGCGCTGGGAATGATTTCTGGACATTATATATCTGTCTCTGACACACAGTCACACCCAGGGAACTCCTGTCATGTCGTCATGTCCTGTAATTGGAGCCTCTGGCCCTGCTGTTAATACTGTTTGTCCATCCACATCCCGGGGCATTCCTGCAGTGCAGTGAAAGTTCACAGTGACAGTAAATCATGGGCGAGTGTGAGGAGAGGAAGGGTTTAAAAACAGTCAGCAAAGGGTACACGGGTTCATAGCAAGTCATGGAGTGCCAGCTTTAATCAGAGAGCTTAGGTCATAGAATCAGAGAGATTTATGGCACAGAAGAAGGCTATTCGGCCCATCGTGTCCGTGCCGGCCGACAAAGAGCGATCCAGTCTAATCCCACTTTCCAGCTCTTGGTCCGTAGCCCTGTAGGTTACGGCACTTCAAGTGCACATCCAAGTACTTTTGAAATGCGATGAGGGTTTCTGCCTCTACCACCCTTTCAGGCAGTGAGTTCCAGACCCCCCACCACCCTCTGGGTGAAAAAAGTTCTCCTCAACTCCCCTCTAAACCTTCCTACCAATTACTTTAAATCTATGCCCCCTGGTTATTGGCCTCTCTGCTAAGGGATATAGGTCCTTCCTATCCACTCTATCTAGGTCCTTCATAATTTTATACACCTCAATTGAATCTCCCCTCGGCCTCCTCTGTTCCAAAGAAAACAACCCCAGCCTATCCAATCTTTCCTCGTAGCTAAAATTCTCCAGCCCAGGCAACATCCTGGTAAATCTCCTCTGCACCCTCTCTAGTGCGATCGCATCTGCATTTCCAAATCCATTATTCATCAACAATTTATTGTGTTTCACTCTGTAAGGCTCTGTCAGTGTTTAATGGGACCATTCCCAAGGTTTGTTAAACTCCATTCTCCAGTAATATCAGACAGCACAGTTCAGTGTGGAGCTCAGCTTCTCCACTTTAGCTGAGTGCAGAATGTTCTGGGAAACCTGATTTTATAAATAGAGAGAGATAGAGCCGGGAAACAAATACAGTGGGCGTGTGTGCTGTGAGCAGGATGCAGAGAAACTCCAGTATGATTTGGACAGGTTGGGTGACTGGGCAGATGCATAGCAGATGCAGTATAATGTGGATAAATGTGAGGTTATCCACTTTGGTGGCAAAAACAGGAAGGCAGATTATTATCTGAACGGCAATAGATTGGGAAAAGGGGGAAGTGCAACGAGACCTGGGTGTCCTTGTGCACCAGTCGCTGAAGGTAAACATGCAGGTGCAGCTTGCGGTTAAGAAGGCAAATGATTTGGGCTGCAGGGCCATTGTACTCATGGAAGAGATGGGACTGGCCACCCCTGCCCTTGCTCTCGTCCCCGCCACCGCCCCCAGCATCCTCCTCCTAAGCCTCGCCCTCGCCCACGCTCCCGTCCTCTCCCCCGCCCACGCACCCACCCCACCCCCTCCTCCCCCCGTCCCTATACCTCCTGGCCCTAGGCACCCTGTTCCAGTCCCAATTCCTGGGCTCACAGCATGTGGACACCTGTTCCGGAATTGGTGCAACTGGATGCCCCCCCTACTGCCCTGAGGTACCTGGAAATCCCCCGGTCTGCCCCACATGGTTCCGGGGATGGGGGATCTTAGCTACAAGGACAGGTTGGAGAAGCTGGATTTGTTTTCATTAGAGCAAAGGAGGTTGAGGGGTGACTTGATAGAGGTGTACAAGATTATGACGGGTTTGGATAGGCTAGACGGGGAAAGGCTGTTCCCATTAGTTGATGGTACAAGGACTAGGGGACACAGATTTAAGGTTTTGGGCAAGAGATACAGGGGGGATGTGAGGGAAAACTTTTTTACACAGCGAGTGGTGAGGACCTGGGATTCACTGCCGACGGAAGTGGTGGAAGCGGAGACACTCAATGTTTTCAAGGGGAGACTGGATAGGCACTTGAGGGAAATAAACTTGCAGGGCTACGGGGATAGAGCGGGGGAATGGGACTGACTGGATTGCTCTACAGAGAGCCGGCACAGACTCGATGGGCCGAATGGCCTCCTTCTGTGCCGTTATGACTCTCTGACTCTATGACATCCAGCGGTCTGATGCCAGAAAGGTGAGGACCCTCCCCTCAGAGTAATCGATCCCAGCAAGAAACTAAATCACTGTGTTATTTTACCATCAATAAATCACTGATTGTGTTATTTTACCAGCGATAAATCACTGACTGTGTTATTTTAACTTTCCCCCAGCTCCAGCCTCTCTGACTCTGGATCCGAACACAGCCCATCCACAGCTCATCCTGTCTGAGGACCGGACCAGTGTGAGATTCGGAGGCATACGGCAGCAGCTCCCGAACACCCCGAAGAGGTTTGATACCTGGGTCTTTGTCCTGGGATCAGAGGGATTCACATCAGGGAGACACTACTGGGAGGTGGAGGTGGGGGACAAGACTGAGTGGGAGATCGGAGTGGTCCGAGAGTCTATCGGGAGGAAGGGGAACATTGACAGCAGACCTGAGGACGGACACTGGGCTGTGCGGCTGCAAAATGGGAATCAATATGAAGCTCGTACCTCCCCACGGACCCCCCTCACCCTGAGTGTGGTGCCCCAGAGGATCGGGGTCTACCTGGACTATGAGGGCGGGCAGGTGTCATTTTACAATGCGGCCAACATGTCCCATCTCTACACTTTCACCCACACCTTCACTGAGAGAATCTTCCCCATCTTCAATCCCTGGACGAATTCCAGCGGGAAAAACGCGGAGCCACTGAGAATCCGCTGGGTTTGAGGTCCCAATCAGTCTGATCTCCATTGGCCAGATTCCCCTGACTCAGGGTTATTGTCAGAGTCCCAGGGTGGGAGACACATAGGGAGCCTGACAATAACCAACGGCTTTACATTGACAACAATGAGCTGGGCAGGTTATTAAATTATAAATGGTAACGGAATATAAAATAATATCAGGCCCCCCCCCCCCACACACACACACACACACACACACACACACACCATGAGCAGGAGGTGAACCCTGAGACCCTCTCCTGAAATGGAGACGTTGAATTAATCGCCCCCGCCCCCTCTCAGCGTGTGAGTTGCCTTTAATTCAGGGCCTGTCAATGCCCAGTTTATGGGGTGAATTTCACATCCAGTGCCATGGAGTCTGCGCTGATGACGCGTTGCTGCCCTCAGGTCCCAATGAATCCTCACATGCCGACAATGGGAGGCGGGTGAATCAATCAGGAGACACATCGCTGTAGCTTTGTATCGGATTCCCCCTCCATTCCATTTCCCAGCCTGCGGCGAGATGTCTGAACGGTAAAGGCGGGTGGAATTCGCCAGCAGGGATTCCCGGCTTCCAGGTTCAGCCCCATTCCCATTGATCCACAGACATTGTGCTCAGGACCCAATCAGAATTCCAGGCCCACAGTCTCTTGAGAATGTGTTACAAAGAGTGTTGTCCTGGCTGCAAGTTTTAGTGGGGATGAATGACTCACTGATTCCAAATATATACGGACAGATGGAGGCCATTCGGCCCATCGTGCCTGTGCCGGCTCTTAACAGAAACAGATTATCTGGTCATTTTCACATTGCTTTTTGTGGGAGCTTGATGTGCGCAAATTGGCTGCCGCGTTTCCCACTTCAAAAGTACTTTGTTGGCTCTAAAGCGCTTTGAGACGTCCGGTGGTCGTGAAAGGCGCTATATAAATGCAAGTCTTTCTTTTTTGGTAGAGCTCTCCAATTAATCCCACTCCCCCCTGCTCTTTCCCCATAGCCCTGCAAATTTCTCCTTTTCAAGTATTGATCCAATTCCCTTTTGAAAGTTACTATTGAATCTGCTTCCGCCACTCTTTCAGGCAGCGCATTCCAGATCGCAACAAGTCCCTGTGTAGAAAAATTCTCCTCATCTCCCCCCTGGTTCTTCTGCCAATCGCCTTCAATCTGTGTCCTCTGGTTACTGACCCTCCTGCCACTGGAAACAGTTTCTCCTGATTTACTCTATCAAAACCCCTCATGATTTTGAACACCTCTATCCAGTCTCCTCTCAACCTTCTCTGCTCTGAGGAGAACAACCCCAGCTTCTCCAGTCTCTCCACATCACTGAAGTCCCCCATCCCTGACATCTTCATGATTCATTTTGTACAGTTGTTGTTGAATCGGAGGGACTGTGGGGGTGAAATATGAATTGGGCGGGGGGAGTAACACAGACAGGAAGGCGCCTGCTGCCAGTTAGACGCCCCTCCCAATATTCAGCTCTATTGATGTCAGTGGAACTGACTGTCAGACGGGATGTGTAACGGGCAGCTGGTGCGATACTGCCCGGTTTACGTCCCCAGCCCAAGGGGAATTTCACCCCCTGGCTGTTCAAATCACAGCAAATCCCCTTCCCACCTACAGCCTGGTTTACAAAGACCGCCTACCCGTCATCTGGGGTCTTGGGCTGTTGTACAGGTGAGCGCTTTCTCTACAAATGCTCCAAGAATTACCTTTGGAGGTTTCAGCTGTAGTTTAGAATTATCGGTAGATGAAAGAGTTAAGTCAAGTCCTAGACATTAGATGGGTCCTTTGAGTTACTGGCTTTTGATTCATGATTGCGACGAGATTAGATGATTGACCTACAGTAACTTGTTGTATCGCTGCCCCTTCATTCACCTGTTCACCATTTCTTTTACAAAGTTATCCACGTTTTATTCTCAAGGTCGGCTGTGAGTCACTAGTCGCTTTCTAAGACTGAATGGAGATCTTACCAGTATGTAAGAACCTTCACCAAACAGGGTTTGTTACTGAGCCTTTACCTGGAGATCCAGGTAACGATAGGGTTTAGGGAGTTGGGACTTCCCCATGAGAGGGATCGCAGACACGGGAGCCAGGTATGAAACCGTCCTGATGACTCGGTCTCATTCTGGATCGGTGAAGCAACAGGCTGCTGCTCTCTGCACCAGAACAGATGTTGGGGAGGTCCTTGCGGTCAGCGGGGTGACTTATATTGGCGGGGTGTGAAACCGGCGCTCCACCCGATCCCCTGGGACTCCCGCCCGGAGAGTTGGGTTAAAGTTACCCCGCATCCATAGTTCCAATTCATTCCTGAAGCACAACAGGTAATTGTGGGACAGGAGCCCAGTGAACTTTGTTAGGTACTTAAACAATCTCGCAGGACTACATGTAGGGAAGGAGCAAAGTTTGCTGATAAGGGAAGCAATACTCCTGCGAGTTAGATGCAGGATATCTGTGACAGGAATGCAACAGAGCGATGGGGTAATACACCTTGCCGATAGAATAGGCGGCCTGTGTTAGTTCAGTCATTTTATTCCTCGGCCGAGAAATGCGTTTGGGGCGGTGGCACACACTGGACGGAATCGGATCGGCCGCCCGTTTTACGCAGCATCTGACAATTCAGTTCCGTTGCAGTCAACCGCCCATTTTGCCCCATCGCCCGAGTCGAATTTCCAGGGGCCTCGTCTTTAATTCGGTGAGTGTCCTTCAGACGAAGGATCTGATTGGCAGATGTAACAAGACTCACGTAGGCTGTACTTACCCGGCCTTCAGTGGAGGGGCAGTTGAGAGTGTGCGCTGCTGGGATAGAAAGCTGAGCGCTGCTGTGAAGCTGGAAAATCTTCTGGCGTCCCAGACTTGGTAACGAGCAGTCGGCTCAGTTTACACACACTGAACAACATTTGCTATAATATTGCATGAATTTTACAATAACTATTCCTTTCTACAAACTCTTATATAATGAATGTATTGTACTCATTTACAATATGCACTGTATTAATCTCGTATTTTCATGTTAAAAATAAAGGCAGATCTCAAGGGGACTCAGATGTGCGGACTGTTTCATTGAAGGTCTTGAACTCAACTTCAATTCAGCGGGAAGCTTAACAACCTACACAGTGTTTATAGAGTCACAGTGTTTATAGAGTCACAGTGTTTATAGAGTCACAGTGTTTATAGAGTCACAGTGTTTATAGAGTCACAGTGTTTATACTGTCACAGGGTGTTTATAGAGTCACACGGTGTTTATACTGTCACACGGTGTTTATAGAGTCACACGGTGTTTATAGGGTCACACGGTGTTTATCGAGTCACACTGTTTATAGGGTCACACGGTGTTTACAGTGTCATACGGTGTTTATCGAGTCACGGTGTTGAAAGTGTCACACGGTGTTTATGGAGTCACAGGGTGTTTATGGAGTCACAGGGTGTTTATGGAGTCACAGGGTGTTTATGGAGTCACAGGGTGTTTATGGAGTCACAGGGTGTTTATGGAGTCACAGGGTGTTTATGGAGTCACAGGGTGTTTATGGAGTCACAGGGTGTTTATGGAGTCACAGGGTGTTTATGGAGTCACAGGGTGTTTATGGAGTCACAGGGTGTTTATGGAGTCACAGGGTGTTTATGGAGTCACAGGGTGTTTATGGAGTCACAGGGTGTTTATTGAGTCACACGGTGTTGAAAGTGTCACAGTGTTTATCGAGTCACGGTGTTTATCGAGTCACAGGGTGTTTATCGAGTCACAGGGTGTTTATCGAGTCACGGTGTTTATCGAGTCACAGGGTGTTTATCGAGTCACGGTGTTTATCGAGTCACAGGGTGTTTATCGAGTCACAGGGTGTTTATCGAGTCACAGGGTGTTTATCGAGTCACAGGGTGTTTATCGAGTCACAGGGTGTTTATCGAGTCACAGGGTGTTTATCGAGTCACAGGGTGTTTATCGTGTCACGGTGTTTATCGAGTCACAGGGTGTTTATCGAGTCACACAGTGTTGAAAGTGTCACAGTGTTGAAAGTGTCACAGGGTGTTTATGGAGTCACAGGGTGTTTATGGAGTCACAGGGTGTTTATGGAGTCACAGGGTGTTTATGGAGTCACAGGGTGTTTATGGAGTCACAGGGTGTTTATGGAGTCACAGGGTGTTTATGGAGTCACAGGGTGTTTATGGAGTCACAGGGTGTTTATGGAGTCACCCGGTGTTTATGGAGTCACCCGGTGTTTATGGAGTCACCCGGTGTTTATGGAGTCACCCGGTGTTTATGGAGTCACCCGGTGTTTATGGAGTCACCCGGTGTTTATGGAGTCACCGGGTGTTTATGGAGTCACAGGGTGTTTATAGGGTCACACGGTGTTTATAGGGTCACACGGTGTTTATAGAGTCACACGGTGTTTATAGGGTCTTGCTGCGGTTGTACAGGGCTTTGGTGAGATCACACCTTGAGTATTGTGTGCAGTTTTGGTCGCCTTATCTGAGGAAGGATGTTCTTGCCATGGAGAGAGTGCAGCGAAGATTCACCAGACTGATACCTGGGATGGCAGGAATGACGTATGAGGAGAGATTGGGTCGATTAGGCTTGTATTCGCTAGAGTTTAGACGAATGAGAGGGGATCTCATTGAAACTTATAAAATTCTATCAGGACTAGACAGACTAGATGCAGGAAGGATGTTCCCCATGGCGGGGGAGTCCAGAACCAGGGGTCACAGTCTAAGGATAAGGGGTAAGCCATTTAGGACTGAGATGAGGAGGAATTTCTTCACCCAGAGAGTGGTGAACCTGTGGAATTCTCTACCACACAAGGCAGTGGAGGCCAATTCATTAAATATATTCAAGAAGGAGTTAGATATATTTCTTAAGGCTAAAGTGATCAAGGGATATGGGGAGAAAGCAGGGACAGGGTACTGAATTTGGATGATCAGCCATGATCTCATTAAACGGCGGAACAGGCTCGAGGGGCTGAATGGCCTACTCCTGCTCCAATCTTCTATGTTTCTATGATTCCACTACCTGGGGCAGCCCCCACCTTGAGAACACTTCCTTGACCAGTATGCGAGCAGTGGCCAGGGCTGTAGCTGTCCGGCAAGGAAAAGCTTCCACCCACTTGGAGAACACATCCACCAGGACTAAGCAGTACTTATTCCCGGATTTTGTGGTGCGTAGGGGCCCAATAAAAGCGATCTGCACCGATCGCCATGGTCCCTCTACCCTCCTGGTGTGTCCCAAAGGAGCCTTCCTGCGCTGAGGGTCGGGATTGTTAGCTGCACACACTAAACAATGTGTGCCGAAACCCCTTACATCCTCCCTTAGCTGCGGCCACCACCCTGCCTCTTCTACCCGCTGCCAAGTGGTCTCTGGTCCCGGGTGTCCCGCAGGTGCCGTTTGGAGGTCCCTTTTCAGCTGGGTGAATGCGGCCTGGCAGTTGGAATCCCACTCCCATTCGACTCCCTTGCGGAGGAGCCGAAGTAAAGGGGCTGCTGTGGCTGCATATTCCTTGATGAAATCCCGGCAGTACCCTGTGAGCCCCAGAAAAGACCTCACCCCTGACACCGTTTTGGGGGATGGGAGCTCCTGTACTGCCTTTCGTCGGGCATCATCGATCGCCCTTTCACCTGCTCGGACGGTCAGCCCGAGAAATTTTACTTCCTTCTGACTGACCTGAGCCTTCTTTGGGTTGACTTTGAAACCCGCATCCCTGAGTAACTTCAGCAGCTCGCTCAGCAGTGGCCCGTGCTCCTCTCTATCACTAAAGAGGAGAATGTCGTCCACATACTGAACGATCTGCTGGGGCTGACTAAAATTCTTCAGAACATTAGCCATGCTCTGGTGGAAGATGGAGGGGCTGTTATGAAACCCCTGGGGAAGACACGTCCAAGTATACTGTTGGCCCTTAAATGTAAAGGCGAACTTATACTGGTCTTCCCGTCGAAGGGGAATCGACCAGAACCCATTCGAAACATCCAGCACCGAGAATGTGGTTGCGGTGGCTGGAATATTTCCAAGTAGGTCCGCTACAGCCGCGACTGTGGCCGCGCAGGCTGGGATATTATTGTTGAGGACCCGATAGTCCACCGTGGCTCTCCATGACCCGTCAGGTTTCTTGACCGGTCAAAGGGGAGAGTTCACATGGGTGGCAATCGGCCTCAACACACCTTGCTTTACCAGGGAACCCAGTGCCATCTCCAAGTCTGCCTCTGCTTCCCTGGAAAAACTATACTGTTTTTGGGGCCTAGACATGGGATCCCCGTCTACTCTAACCTCTACCCCAGTCACCCGTCCGCAGTCGTGCTTGTGGGTGGCGAAAGCATCTAAATTGCTCCGCACCTCTGCCTGGTACTGGAGCGGGGTGTTACTGACCAAAGCCTCGAGGTTGTAACTACCCCGGGGCTTCATGCTGCAGACGCTCCCTCGTCCCCCCTTGTCTCTGGGTATTACCACTACCTCATCCACCTTATCAGAACCCATCGCTCCCCACAATCAATGGTTCCTAAAATCTACAATGATCCTGTGGGCCAACATGAAGTCGGACCCAAGGACTCCCCACCTGGACTGATCCTATTTCATGAGAACGCACTCCCATTTAGTGGTGAGGGAACCTAGCTTAATGGTAAGGGGAGTAGACCTTGCTCCCTCCTGCTCATCCCCGGTGAATCCCATCAAACTGAAGGGGACTTTACTGGACCAGGGTGAATTGGCCGGGTCCTTGGAATGGATCACCGTGCTCGAGGCTCCGGTGTCCACCAGGTACTTCCCCGTGACCGTTTCCACCCCCATCCACACACAGGGCCTGCCCCACTCGTCGTAGATGAGCGGGCACAGGTACTCAGGCTGAGCGCGCTCTAGTCAGGGTGACGGGGAACCCACTGGAGTGCTCGGTATGACCTCGCTGACTGCAGCATCAAGTCTACCGGTGTCCTTGCCCATCACCGTATGGAGGGCAGCCACTTGGACCTCGTATCCTGACTGCTGGCTGATCTCCCTCATGTCGGTGTTTGGGGACTTCTTCCCGGGAGGCCCTCCTCGGCCGGGTACCCCTTTCTGGGTTGGACACTCCCGGCTCCAATGCCCCATCTGTCCACACTGAAAACAAGCTTTTGACTCACTAGTGTGGGGCCCTTTCTGACGCCATTCCTTCCTTTCCCCCTTACCGGCCTTCATCTCACTGACTTTACCCCGTTGCTTCGCCTCCTCCCCACCCAGGGACTTGAAAGCCATGGTGAGCTTTCTAAGCACCCTGGCCTCGGTGTTAGTGAGGTCCTCGGCATCGAACCAGACATCGGCCTTGGCTCGAATACCTGGGAGGCTTTTCGCAACCAGGGTCCTTAGCCAGTGATTACGGACCTCCCCTAGCAGTTGCGCTCGGTCCGGTGTGCCCACTGTGGCCTTAGCGTAGACGGGCCAGAGCCTGTCGGCAAATGCAATCGGCGCTTCTCCGGGCATCTGCAGGGTATTCTCAACTAGGGAAAATGGACTCCCCTGTGTATGGCCCATGGCTCGTAGGATTTCCTCCTTGAGCCCCACTATCGTGCCTCGTCCCGCCTTAGAGGCAGTGGACAGGCGTATTTTAAACCAACACGCGACACAAGGTTTTTAGATCGATAGTCAAGTTGTCTTTATTACACCGGTGGGGAGACAGTCCGCTCTGTCTTAGCCAGACTTCTCCAAATTGTTACAGCAAACACTACATTTTTATACATTACAATAAGCATGTCCGGCTTATGCTAAATTCATTCCTGCAACCTGATTGGATCTTGGCCCGCATGCACCTTCACGGATTGGTTATATCTTAATATAAACATGTATAAGCTGCCTCTTCAATCAATCACTCAAACTGCTGAATGCTAATTAAAAGATACCTTGGAATGTAACCGAGGTAATAAAGTTCTTACGGGCAGTTGAAATTCTAGACACCCCGTCTCCACTTAATTGCTTTTTAGCCTTCAAAGGTCAGCTATCTTTGACCGCTTCTTTATGGATGTGGCGTTTCATGTTAGCCCCTGTCATTCTTACACCATTCAGTGAAACTGCCAGCGATGTCAGTTTAACTCTTTTCCCCACTGCAATCCCCCTTTTGGTACTTGGCCCCTGCCCAAGTTAAACCACATGTATAAGCATCGCTGTGCCTCCTGCCCCATGCGGTGATCAGTCGCTGGTTCGGGAGGCCCTGCATACCCATCATGTTTAGAGCAAACTTGTGTTTTCCAGCTCTTTCCGACTCGCTTTAGCTCTCTGTTTGGTCCGTTTCTTTTTACAAGCGGTGCATGCTGCTATTCCCCATCCTATAGCCATGACTAACTGTACTAGCACTAATATATGAGAAATGATGCGGATCCATGGGTGTATGTTGACATTCATTCCCCAATCCCACAACTTCTCATACCACGGGACTTCCTGTAGCCCTACCTCTATGTCCTTTTCTAATTCCCCAAGATTCCTTTGCAACACTATGTATTGTTTCACCATCTTGCTTAAATTCTCTTTCATTTCTTGCAGATCCTCTTGCTGGTGAGGTATTGGGGCCCCTACCGGGTCTACATAATTGACCAACTCTTCCCTTAGATTATCTGTCACATTTAGTTTTATATCCTCTTTTGAATGTACATACACCAATCTGGTGTGTCCAATTGTCACAGGAATCTTTGGCGTAAAGCAGAAGTTGGGCATTGTGATTGCACATACAAGATTACTATATTGGTACTCAGTCTCTGTGGTGGCTATACAATACTCCCCTTCGCCTCTATATCCCGAGTGGGGGTGATGGTGATCAACATGTGATAATTCCAACACACACCCCTCTGTCTTATTATAGCCGCACTTATCCTTAGGGCCTTCTCCTACCAGATGTGGGCATATCGTAAGCGTGCCTTTCCCATGGCATCCATTTAGGGAGACTCCTCTCATAGTACCATTCTTCCTGATGGCATAGGTATCAATCGGATAGTATTGGAGGTATGTCTCACCCCTCACTATACCTATGTTTGTTACCTGGTCCTGTGGGTATGGAGTCGTGTCTAGTCCCACCACTGGTATCAGGAGTACCATGCCTATCACTACAGTCACTTCTGCTTTACATTTTTGTATCACCAAATGTACTCTGGTCATCCCTTTGAGGGTGCAAGCACTCAGAGGGCCTGATTTCTGGTCAGGCCATGGAGCTGTGTGCTGTTAATCCCGTCTGGTACCTCGCCTCGCTGTATCTGTGCCAGATTATGTTTTAACTGTCCGGTGATCCATTGGCCATAGGCATGACAAAAGCCTCGCCCTACCCCGTCTTTTACCTGTTCCTCATCTCTATGGTTTAGTTTGTTGATAACGCTAGCATGGTCCTCTATAACCTTGATTCCCTTGAGTAATTTCCTTATCGTATGTCCTCCCAACTCTGATCCTTGTCGAACCAAACCAGTTTCCTTCTCTAAAATCTGTTGTATTACCCTTTGTAGTCGTTCCACACTACTCTGGACTCCTTGTATATCTAGGGCATTAATGAGTGATGTCCCCGTGTTTATTCCCGTGAGTATGTCGATTCCGAAACTCCTCTTAATCCTTTGGTGGAATGCAGCATGTCCCCTGAAACTCGTGGCCCCTGTCGCATCAGCAGCTTGGTTAATTACATTCTTTATCATATATGCATACAATTCTCTAGTTTTGTTAAACCTCTCACAATATCCTCGCCATTGTAACATGGTTAAGTTCATTAGTACCGGTACAGTTTCGTGTCTCATGTTACCATACAATTGTTCTCCCTCGGTAAATAATACTAGTCCATTCATAGGCCCAGGTGTCATAACTGGACATTGTAGCATCCTTGGTTCGCTTGTCTCTTCTTTCTGTGTATTGGGAGCCGTGGATGAGACTCCGAATGTGATTGTTCCATTAAAACATGGTGCTTCCTCATCATGTACTTGTCGTGTAATGTGGGATGCCCCTTCGCTTATTTCGTGATGCATACGATTCCCAGCAGTAATCCCACCTTCATGGTGAAGTTTCCCTGTAAATTAAGCAGAAGCCTGGTCGTCACCAGATGTTAGTTTATCTCCGGTGTTTATTCCATTGTTCCTTTGGGATTTAAGGTCAGATGGGTTATTGTTGTACCGTTTTAGTTGGGTCCAATGTTTCCATCTCCCTTTTCCCCTCATATCTATACATGCGCACGTATCGCTGGTCATGATAACCTCAAATGGTCCGGTCCATCTAGGTGAGAATCCTGATCTCTCTGGAAATATTTTAACAAATACCTGCTCGCCCACCTTGGGAAGGGGCTCCGAGGCCCCCTGCTTTTGTGTATTTTTATCTCTGATGTCTTGTTTTTTAACTTCTTGTTTGAGCTCCTTCAATTGATTATCCAATGTTTGTACGTATTTCCTAATTTTATCTTTTCAGGGTCCTAGTCCCTCGCTACCAGATGCTACTCCTTCCGGCAGACACATTGCTCGTCCAGTCATGAGTTCGTATGGTGTCAGTCCGGTCACCCTGTTTGGGGTGGCTCTCAGCCTCATCAGGATACACGGGAGGACATCCACCCATCCCTGTCCGGTTTCGGCTATGGCCTTGCTTAAGGCTGTTTTCAATGTTCTGTTCATTCGCTCTACCATGGCTGAGCTTTGCGGATGATAGGGGATATGGAACTTCTGTCTTACTCCCAGTAACTTACAAGCTTCTTTCATTACCTTTCCCATAAATTGGGTACCTTGATCTGAATCTATTTGCAACGGGACCCCCCATCTCGGTATCACGTCGTATGCAAATATTCGGGCCACAGTCTGAGCACTACAGTCTCTGGTAGGGAATGCTTCCACCCACCTTGTAAACTGGTCTATGATCACTGGGCAGTATTTCTTCCCTCTGCTGTTATTCTACCTGCTGCTATTGGTGTAGGCATCTCTGTGTCCGCTGCTGCTCTTGCTGCCTGATCAGCTAACATATTTCCTTTTTGTTGCTCGCTCACTATCTTACGGTGTGCCTTTATTTTAATCACTGCTACCTCTTCTGCTCCTTTTACCGCTTCTACTAGGTCTCTCACTACCTCCTCATGCTGTATTTGTCCTCCTCCGGAGGTTACATATCCTCTCCTATTCCACGCTGTGATATAATCATGCAGTACCCCAAATGCATATCTACTGTCTGTGTATATATTTACTCGTTTTCCTTTTGCCAATTTCAATGCTTCCGTGAGAGCCACTCGTTCTGCTACCTGCACTGTGGTTCCTCCTTCAAGCCCTCCCTTTGCGACTGTTTCTCCGTTCTCGGATACTACAGTGTGTGGCTCCCCATTTCTATCGGTGAGATCCGTCTACATAAAAGGTGTTTTCGGGATTTTCAAGGGGCGATTCTGATACAGTTCCTCTGACCTCTCTTCTGCTTTGACCTGTTTGAACTTTGTGGGCCTGGAGCTTTGAACAGGGCTGTTCTGAGCACTGTTCTCTCATTGGTGATAAACCCTAAATCAGAACACCAACATCTGTTGGTGTCAGCAACTTGAGATCTATGGGAATTAATGGAGACATGGATTGAACCTTTCTATGTAGCTCCTGTTACTTCTGTGTTCAGCACTGTAGACCTTGAAGATGAAAAGCTCAGCCAAGTTGCAGTGTATTGCAAAAAAAATGCCCAGCAGCATCAAACTATAAATACTACCCCTTGCTGTGACAATCTGTGTTTCTCTTTAGGTAAAGCTTACAGGTTTAGGGCAGATTTTTGGTGACTTGAATCAGTCACATTTTGTTTTTATTGCATGAAATTCTGAGATTTTTAAATTGCTGTTGTGTTCACATCCCTCAACTTCGTTCATTTTCCACAGATCTGCAGATCAATGGGCTTTGAGTTAGAAGCTGAAGTTTAGTTACATAGATACATAGAACAGTACAGCACAGTACAGGCCCTTCGGCCCTCGATGTTGTGCCGAGCATTGTCCGAGACCAAGATCAAGCTATCACACTCCCTATCACTCTGGTGTGCTCCATGTGCTTATCCAATAACCGCTTGAAAGTTCCTAAAGTGTCCGACTCCACTATCACAGCAGGCAGTCCATTCCACACCCCAACCACTCTCTGAGTAAAGAATCTACCTCGGACATCCCTTCTATATCTCCCCCCATGCACCTTATAGTTATGCCCCCTTGTAACAGCTGCCTCTACCCGAGGAAATAGTCTCTGAACATCCACTCTATCTATCCCCCTCATCATCTTATAAACCTCTATTAAGTCGCCTCTCATCCTCCTCCTCCGCTCTGAAGAGAAAAGCCCCAACTCCCTCAATCTTTCCTCATAAGACCTCCCCCCCAAACCAGGCAGCATCCTGGTAAATCTCCTTTGCACTCTTTCCAATGCTTCCACGTCCTTCCTATAGTGAGGTGACCAGAACTGCACACAATATTCCAAATGTGGTCTCACCAAGGTCCTGTACAGTTGCAGCATAACCTCACGGTTCTTAAACTCAAACCCTCTGTTAATAAACACCAACACACCATAGGCCTTCTTTACTGCTCTATCCACTTGAGTGGCAACCTTCAGAGATCTGTGGATATGAACCCCCAGATCCCTCTGCTCCTCCACGTTCCTCAGAACCCTGCCGTTGACCCTGTAATCCTTATTCAAATTTGCCCTACCAAAATGAATCACCTCGCACTTATCAGGGTTAAATTCCATCTGCCATTTTTCGGCCCAGCTCTGCATCCTATCAATGTCTCTTTGCAGCCTACAACTGCCCTCCACCTCATCCACTACTCCACCAATCTTGGTGTCATCAGCAAATTTACTGATCCACCCTTCAGTCCCCTCCTCCAAGTCATTGATAAAAATCACAAACAGCAGAGGACCCAGCACCGACCCCTGTGGCACACCGCTGGTAACTGGTCTCCAGTCCGAAAATGTTCCATCCACCACCACCCTCTGCCTTCTATGAGATAGCCAGTTACTTATCCAATCGGCCAAATTTCCCTCTATCCCACAACTCCTTACTTTCTTCATGAGACGACCATGGGGAACCTTATCAAACGCCTTACTAAAATCCATGTATATGACATCAACTGCTCTACCTTCATCTACACACTTAGTTACCTCCTCAAAGAATTCAATCAAATTTGTTAGGCAAGACTTACCCTTCACGAATCCGTGTTGACTATCCCTGATTAAGTTGCCCCTTTCCAAATGGTCATAAATCCTATCCCTCAGGACCTTTTCCATTATCTTACCAACCACCGAAGTAAGACTAACCGGCCTATAATTACCAGGGTCATTCCTATTTCCTTTCTTGAAGAGAGGAACAACATTCGCCACTCTCCAGTCCTCTGGCACCATCCCCGTGGACAGTGAGGACCCAAAGATCAAAGCCAGAGGCTCTGCAATCTCCTCCCTTGCCTCCCAAAGAATCCTAGGATATATCCCATCTGGCCCAGGGGACTTATCGACCCTCAGGTTCTTCAAAATTGCTAAGACATCTTCCCTCAGAACATCTACCACCTCCAGCCTATCCACCTTTATCACACTCTCATCCTCAAGAACATGGCCCCTCTCCTCGGTGAACACGGACAAAAAGTATTCATTCATCACCTCTCCTATCTCTTCTGACTCCATGCACAAGTTCCCACTACTGTCCATGACCGGCCCTACCCTCACCCTGGTCATTCTTTTATTTCTCACATAAGAGTAAAAAGCCTTGGGGTTTTTCTTGATCCGACCCGCCAAGGACTTCTCATGCCCCCTCCTAGCTCTCCTAAGCTCTTTTTTTAGCTCATTCCTTGCTACCTTGTACCCCTCAATCGACCCAACTGAACCTTGTTTTCTCATCCTTACAAACGCTTCCTTTTTCCTCTTGACTAGACATTCAACCTCTTTTGTGAACCATGGTTCTCTCACTCGGCCATTTCCTCCCTGCCTGACAGGGACATACCTATCAAGGACACGCAGTAATTGCTCCATGAAAAAGCTCCACTTTTCGTTTGTGCCTTTCCCTGATAGTTTCTGTTCCCATCTTATACTCCCTAATTCTTGCCTAATTGCATCATAATTACCCCTCCCCCAATTATAAACCCTGCCCTGCCGTATGGCCCTATCCCTCTCCATTGCAATAGTGAAAGTTACCGAATTGTGGTCACTATCTCCAAAGTGCTCTCCCACATACAAATCAAACACTTGGCCCGGTTCATTACCCAGTACCAAATCCAACGTGGCCCCACCTCTTGTCGGCCTATCCACATATTGTGTCAGGAAACCCTCCTGCACACACTGTGCAAAAACTATCCCATCCGAACTGTTTGACCTATAAAGGTTCCAATCAATATTTGGAAAGTTGAAGTCACCCATGACAACTACTCTGTGACCTCCACACCTATTCATAATCTGCTTTGCAATTTCTTCCTCCACATCTTTATTACTATTTGGGGGCCTGTAGAAAACTCCTAACAACGTGACCGCTCCTTTCCTATTTCTAACTTCAGCCCATATTACCTCAGACGACAGATCCCCCTCGAACTGCCTTTCTGCCGCTGTTAAACGATCCTTGATTAACAATGCTACTCCTCCACCTTTCTTACCAACTTCCCTACTCTTACTGAAACATCTATACCCCGGAACTTCCAACAACCATTCCTGTCCCTGTTCTAACCATGTCTCCGTAATGGCCACCACATCGTAGTCCCAAGTACCAATCCACGCTCCAAGTTCTCCTACCTTATTCCGGATGCTCCTTGCATTGAAGTAGACACACTTCAAGCCATCTTCCTGTCTGCCGGTACATTCCTGCGACCTTGATACCCTCCTCAGTACCTCCCTACACTCACCACTGGCTCGTGGACTACAGCCCTTTTTCCCATCCCCCTGACAAATTAGTTTAAACCCCCCCGAAGAGCCGTAGCAAATTTCCCTCCCAGGATATTGGTGCCCCTCTGGTTCAGGTGCAAACCGTCCTGTTTGTACAGGTCCCACCTTCCCCAGAATGTGCTCCAATTATCCACATAACTGAAACCCTCCCCCCTACACCATCCCTGCAGCCACGTGTTTATCTGCACTCTCTCCCTGTTCCTCAACTCGCTAGCACGTGGCACCGGCAACAAACCAGAAATTACAACATGGTTTGTACTGGCTCTCAGCTTCCAACCTAGCTCCCTAAATTCCTGTTTTAAATCCCCGTCCCTTCTCCTACCTATGTCGTTGGTACCGATGTGTACCACGACTTGTGATTGTTCCCCTTCCCCTTTGAGGATTCTGAAAACACGGTCCGAGACGTCACGGACCCTGGCACCCGGGAGGCAACATACCATCCGTGAGTCTCTTTTGCTGCCACAGAACCTCCTATCTGTCCCTCTGACTATTGAGTCCCCAATAACTATTGCTCTCCTGCTCTCCCCCCCTTCCCTTCTGAGCCACAGGGACGGACCCAGCGCCGGAGATCCGGTCACCGTGGCTTACCACTGGTAAGTCGTCCCCCTCAACAGTATTCAAAGCGGTATACCTGTTACTGAGGGGAACGACCACAGAGGATCCCTGCACTGACTGCTTCCTCCTAGCCCCTCTCACCGTCACCCATCTATCTTCATGCTTTGGAGTAATTACATCCCTGAAGCTTCTATCTATGACCTCCTCTGCCTCCCGAATGATCCGAAGTTCATCCAGCTCCAGCTCCAGTTCCCTAACACGGTTTTCGAGGAGCTGGAGATGGGTGCACTTCCCACAGGTGTAATCAGCAGGGACACCTACGGCGTCCCTCACCTCAAACATTCTGCAGGAGGAACATTTCACTGCCTCCCCTGCCATCCCCTCCAGCTAACTTGCAGATTAAACTAGAACAAAAAAGAGCTTACCTGATAGTCACTCACCTCCTTCAGGTTAGAGGAGGAGGAAGGGTGGGGGACACTACAAGTGTAGTGTCTCGGGTTTAGGAACCGCCCAACTTATATACAGGTAAAAATTAATCACCTACCCAGCAACCACTGCATCCCGCACTTTAAAAGCCTCTGTGGGATTACCTGGTCGCCGCCGCCTCTTGACTCCTCCGCCTCGCCGCAGCCGCTCCACCCAGGTCCGCCGCCTCTGTGGGCCTACCTGGTCGCCGCCGCCTCTTGACTCCTCCGCCTCGCCGCAGCCGCTCCACCCAGGTCCGCCGCCTCTGTGGGCCTACCTGGTCGCCGCCGCCTCTTGACTCCTCCGCCTCGCCGCAGCCGCTCCACCCAGGTCCGCCGCCTCTGTGGGCCTACCTGGTCGCCGCCGCCTCTTGACTCCTCCGCCTCGCCGCAGCCGCTCCACCCAGGTCCGCCGCCTCTGTGGGCCTACCTGGTCGCCGCCGCCTCTTGACTCCTCCGCCTCGCCGCAGCCGCTCCACCCAGGTCCACCGCCTCTGTGGGCCTACCTGGTCGCCGCCGCCTCTTGACTCCTCCGCCTCGCCGCAGCCGCTCCACCCAGGTCCGCCGCCTCTGTGGGCCTACCTGGTCGCCGCCGCCTCTTGACTCCTCCGCCTCACCGCAGCCGCTCCACCCAGGTCCGCCGCCTCTGAACACAGAAGATTAAGAAGAGACCAGACAGAAGTGATGAAGGATTTTGATAAGATTCGAGGGGACAAATTATTTCCACTGTTTGGTGGGTCATAACTTTAAGGTCCTCACCAAGAAAACGAAGAGAGAGGTTGTTCCTTGGATCTTCCTGTGGTCCCGGTTATATTTGTGGGTTTTTTACCCTGTATAATCGAGATTTTTTTGGCTCCTGTAATTTTAACTCATTTCCATGGGTGAGTTGTGACTCCCTATGTTTATGATTCTTCACTTTCCTCGCTTTCTCAATGACCTTCAGTAACACGCCAAGCATAACATAGAAACATAGAAGATAGGAGCAGGAGTAGGCCATTCAGCCTCTCGAGCCTGTTCCGCCATTTAATGGGATCATGGCTGATCATCCAAATTCAGTATCCTGTCCCTGCTTTCTCCCCATATCCCTTGATCCCTTTAGCCTTAAGAAATATATCTAACTCCTTCTTGAATATATTTAATGAATTGGCCTCAACTGCCTTCTGTGGTAGAGAATTCCACAGGTTCACCACTCTCTGGGTGAAGAAACTCCTCCTCATCTCAGTCCTAAATGGCTTACCCCTTATCCTTAGACTGTGACCCCTGGTTCTGGACTCCCCCGCCATCAGGAACATCCTTCCTGCATCTAGTCTGTCTAGTCCTGTTAGAATGTTAAAAGTTTCAATGAGATCCCCTCTGATTCTTCTAAACTCTAGCGAATATAAGCCTAATCGACCCAATCTCTCTTCATACATTATTCCTGCCATCCCAAGTATCAGTCTGGTGAATCTTCGCTGCACTCCCTCCATGGCAAGAACATCCTTCCTCAGATAAGGCGACCAAAACTGCACACAATACTCAAGGTGTGGTCTCACCAAGACACCTGTACAACTGCAGCAAGACATCCTTACTCCTCTACTCGAATCCTCTCGCTATGAAGGCCAACATATCATTTGCCTTCTTAACCGCCTGCTGCACCTGCATGCTTACCTTCAGCGACTGGTGCACAAGGACACCCAGGTCTCGTTGCACTTCCCCTTTTCCCAATCTATTGCCATTCAGATAATAATCTGTCTTTCTGTTTTTGCCACCAAAGTGGATAACCTCGCATTTATCCACATTATACTGCATCTGCCATGCATCTGCCCAATCACCCAACCTGTCCAAATCATACTGGAGTTTCTCTGCATCCTCCTCACAGCACACACGCCCACCCAGCTTTGTGTCGTCTGCAAACTTGGAGATATTACATCTAGTTCCCTCGTCTAGATCATTAATATATATTGTGAATAGCTGGGGTCCTAGCCCCGATCCCTGCGGTACCCCACTAGTCACTGCCTGCCACTCGGAAAAAGACCCGTTTATTCCAACTCTTTGCTTCCTGTCTGCCAACCAGTTCTCTATTCAAGTCAGTACCTTACCCCCAATCCCATGTGCTTTAACTTTGCACGCTTATCTCTTATGCGGGATTAAGGTGTACATATGCAAGCTGCATAACTAATTGTTAACCTAAACTGCTGAAATGCTGAGCTAAAATACCATGTTATCATTGTGACCCAGACAGCAAATCACAAGAGCTGCTTAGGTGAACAAACAAAGTTTTTCTTTGAACTGGTGTCTGTCTACACGGTCAGCTTTGACCACACCTCACGGATGTGGTTTTTCATGTCTGCTACTGCCACTTGCACATCACTATGTGAGCTGTCAGCGTGCTTTCCCCACTTCACTGTGTTCTGTTGGGCAGCGACAACATTGATTCTGGCCACCAGTGCCCGTGTGGTGTTGAGCAGTGACAACGTTGATTCTGGCCACCAGTGTCCGTGTGGTGTTGGGCAGGAACAACACTGATTCTCTCCACCAGTGCCCGTGTAGTGTTAGCAGGGACAACATTGATTCTGGTCACCAGTGCCCGTGTGGTGTTGGGCAGCGACAACGTTGATTCTGGCCACCAGTGCCCGTGTGGTGTTGGGCAGGGACAACATTGATTCTGGCCACCAGTGCCCGTGTAGTGCTAGCAGGGACAACATTGATTCTGGTCACCAGTGCCCGTGTAGTGCTAGCAGGGACAACATTGATTCTGGTCACCAGTGCCCGTGTAGTGCTAGCAGGGACAACATTGATTCTGGCCACCAGTGCCCGTGTGGTGTTGGGCAGGGACAACATTGATTCTGGCCACCAGTGCCCGTGTGGTTTTGGGCAGCGACAACATTGATTCTGGCCACCAGTGCCCGTGTGGTGTTGAGCAGCGACAACATTGGTCTTGTACCTGATCAGATTGACTGTCAGCCACTGACACATGTCTATAAATCACTCCAGCAAGGGCTGCAGGAGCTGCTGTACCTCGGCATGTGGGACACGTTCAACAGGGGGAGGGAACGAGACAGACTGCCCCCACTCACATGGCAATATCCAACCCACTGAGCCCAGCCAGGGGGATTCCTACCTGCTCTTCCGCAGGTAGGAAAGAGCGAGCTGCATTCATCAGTCTGGATGTCAACCTGGAGATTAGAGGGAATAAAAGAAGAGACTTGCATACAATACAAAAGCAAAATACTGCGGATGCTGGAAATCTGAAATAAAAACAGAAAATGCTGGAAATACTCAGCCGGTCAGGCAACATCTGTAGAGAGAGAAACAGAGTTAACGTTTCAGGTCGATGACCTTTTGTCAGAACTGGAAAAGGTTAGAGATGTAACAGGTTTAAAGCAAGTGTAGGGGCAGGGAAAGGGAGGAGGGGAGGAAAGAACCAATGGGAAGGTCTGTGATAGGATGGAAGACAGGAGTGATTGAATGACAAAAGAGATGATCGTACAAAACAAAAGGAGGTGGTAATGGGACAGGTAAGGAAACAAAAGATGGGTCTAGAAAAGGTGTAAATGGGAATGGCAGAGTCATCAACAGCTGCCATGTGAAAACATAGGAGCAGAGGTTCTGGTCTGAAATTGTTGAACTCGATGTTGAGTCCAGAAGGTTGTAAAGCGCCTAATCAAAAGTTGAGGTGCTGTTCCTCGAGCTTATGTTGAGCTTCGTTGGAACAGTGTAAGAGGCCGAGAACGGAGAGGTCAGAGTGGGAGTGTAGCGGAGAATTAAAGTGACAGATGAGCAGAAGCTCAGGGTCAAGCTTACGGACTAAATGGAGGTGTTTCGCAAAGCGGTCACCCAATCTGCGTTTGGCCTCCCCAATGTAGAGGAGACCGCATCGTGAGCAGCGAATACAGTATACTAAATTGCAAAAAGTACAAGTAAATCGCTGTTTCACCTGGAAGGAGTGTTTGGGGCTCTGGACAGTGGGAAGGGAGAAGGTAAAAGGGCAGGTGTTGCATCTCCTGCGCTTGCACGGGAAGGTGCTGTGGGAGGGGAGTGACTGAGGAGTGAACCAGGGTGTCGCGGAGGGACCAGTCCCTTTGGAATGCTGAAAGGGGAGGGGAGAAGATGCGTTTGGTGGTGGGATCACCCTGGAGGTGGCGGAAATGGCGGAGGATGATCCGTTGAATGTGGAGGCTGGTGGGGTGAAAGGTGAGGACAAGGGGATCCCGATTGTGGTTCTGGGAGGGAGGGGAAGGCGTGAGAGCAGAAGTGCGGGAAATGGAACAGACATGGTCGAGGGCCATGTCAACCATGGTAGAGGGGCATCCTCGGTTGAGGAAAAAGGAAGACATGTCGGAAGCCCTACTATGGAAGGTGGCATCGTCAGAACAGATACGACGGAGACAGAGAAACTGCAAGAATGGAACAGAGTTCTTACAGGAAGTGGGCTGGAAGGAAGTATAGTCCAGGTAGTTTTGGGAGTCACTGGGCTTATAGTGGATGTTTGTCGATAGCCTATCCCCAGAAATGGAGACAGAGAAGTCGAGGAAGGGAAGGGAAGAGTCGGAAATGGACCATGTGAAGGTGAGGGAAGGGTGGAAATTGGAAGCAAAGTGAATTAAATTTTCTGGTTCAAGGCGAGAGCTGGAAACGGCACCGATACAGTCATCAATGTACCGGAAAAAGAGGTGAGGGGACCCGAGTAGGACTGGAACAAAGAACATTCCACATATCCCACAAAAAGGCAGGCATGGCTAGGGCCCATGCAGGTTCCCGTAGCAACACCTTGTTGTGGAGTATTTTAAACCAACACTCGACACAAGGTTTTAGATCGATAGTCAAGTTGTCTTTATTACACCGGTGGGGAGACAATCTGCTCTGTCTTTAGCCATACTTCTCCAAATTGTTACAGCAAACACTACATTTTTATACATTAAAATACACATGGCCACCTCATGCACAATTCATTCCTGCCACCTGATTGGACCTTGGCCTGCATGCATCTTCACGGATTGGTTGCCTATGCCACGTTACATTAAAGTACCACCTTTATTATCAGAAAAGTATATGTCCGTTATCCCCCAAGCTGTTGTTGCACCTATGACCTTTGTTTATGCCAGATGGGGTCTCATCAACATTGTACTTCTGACTCATTGTCCTGCTTTCCTGCGTCTCTCGGCCTTTTTACTTCCAACTCTTTGTTTTACTTGTCTCTCCTGCTTTCTATCCTATCACTGACCTTCCCTTTTGTTCTTTCATCCCCTCCCCCATTTCCCAGCCCCTAAACCTGCTTTCCATTTCCTGCTTTTTTCCAGTTCTGACGAAAGGTCTTCGACCTGAAACATTAACTCTGTTTCTCTCTCCACGGATGCTGCCTGGCCTGCTGAGTTGTTCCAGCGTTTTCTGTTGTTATTTCGGATTTCCAGCATCTGCAGTATTTTGCTATTGTATCATTGTTTTACTTTCCTGCCAGAACAGAATTTACATCCTCTAGGCCTCTTATGGTTCAACATCCAGCTATTTGCAATTGTCTCCAAATTATACAGTTTGCAGTCGTTAATCATTCTAACACTACTGCTTAGGTTATCTCAACTGCCAGTTCAGCAATTTGGAAAAAGCTTACTACTGCAAAGGCATATTAGATTGTTGTCTTTATTACACCATTCAGTGAAACTGCCAGCGATGTCAGTTTAACTCTTTCCCCACTGCAACCTTTAATTTGGAGGAAGTGAATGGAGTCGAAAGAGAAGTTGTTCAATGTGAGATCAAGTACAGCGAGGCGGAGGAGGGTGGTGGTGGTGTATGGAGACGGGTTGGGCTTCTGTTCAAGGAAGAAGTGGAGCACCCTCAGGCTATCATTGTTGGGGATGGAGGTGTAGAGGGATTAGACGTCCATGGTGTAAAGGAGATGGTTGGGGCCAGTAAACTGGAAACTGCTAAACTGGCGGAGGGCGTCGGAAGAGTCGCGGATGTAGGTGGGAAGAGACTGGACAAGGAGAGAAAAGAATGGAGATAGGAAGGAATCAGTTGCGTGGGACAAGAACAGGCTGAAACGAAGGGTCTACCAGGGCAGTCCTGTTTGTGAATCTTGGGAAGTAGGTCGAAGCGAGCTGTGCGGGGTTGGGGGACGATGAGGTCGGAGGTCGTGGAGGGAAGATCTCCAGAGGAGATGAGGTCAGTGACAGTCCTGGAAACGATGGCTTGATGTTGGGTGGTGGGGTCATGGTCCAGGGGGAGGGAGGAGGAGGCGGAGAATTTGCCGTTCAGCCTCCGCACGGCAGAGGTGGGTTCGCCAAACAGCAGCAGCGCCGCCCTTGTCAGCAGGTTCAGTGAGCAGGTGGGGGCCGGCTCTGAGAGAACGGAGAGCTGCAGGTTCAGAGGGAGGGTGGTTAGAGTGAGCGAGGGGAGCAGAGACAGTGAGACGGCCGATGTCAGGCCGGCAGTTCACCATGAAGAGATGGAGAGAGGGCGAGAGGCCAGAGAGAGGGGTCCGGGCGGAGCGAGGATTCTGAAGAGGGGAGAAAGGGTCGGCGGTGCGGGGGGTGGGGGGAGACTCCGGGCCGGAGGAGTGGGCGCGGAGGCGAAGGTGGCAGGAGAGCCGGGCCGGGAATCCAGCGAGGTGGGCAGGGAGGGGGGTGAAGCCGAGGCCGGGGCTGAGGGCCAGAGAGGGGCCGCTCAGAGGGGACAGTGAACACACGGCAGGGGCTGAGAGTGGAAGGACGGAGGGGCTGAGAGGGCAGTGAAGGGAGAGAATCATAGAATGGTTACAGCACGGAAGGAGGCCATTTCGGCCCATCGTGTCCGCGCCGGCCAACAAAGAGCTATCCAGCCTAATCCCACTTCCCAGCTCTTGGTCCGTAGCCCTGCAGGTTAGAGCATCCCAAGTGCACATCCAAGTACTTTTTAAATGTGATGATGTGGAGATGCCGGCGTTGGACTGGGGTGGACAAAAATGAGAAGTCGCACAACACCTGACGAAGGAGCGAACTGTTCCGAAAGCTTGTAAAATTAAATAAATCTGTTGGACTATAACCTGGTGTTGTGCGACTTCTCATTTTTAAATGTGGTTAGGGTTCCTGCCTCTACTACCCTTTCAGGCAGTGAGTTCCAGACCCCCACAACCCTCTGGGTGAAGAAATTTCCCCTCAAATCCCCTCTAAACCTTCCACCAATTACTTTAAATCTGTGCCCCCTGGTTTTTGACCACTCTGCTAAGGGAAAGAGGTCCTTTCTATCCGCTTTATCTATGTCCCTCGTAATTTGATACACCTCAATAAGGTCTCCCCTCAGTCTCCTCTGTTCCAAGGAAAACAGACCCAGCCTATCCAGTCTTTCCTCATAGCTAAGATTCTCTACTCCCGGCAACATCCTTGTAAATCTCCTCTGTACCCTCTCTAGTGCAATCACATCTTTCCTGTAATGTGGTGACCAGAACTGCACGCAGTACTCTAGCTGAGGCATAACTAGTGTTTTATACAGTTGAAGTATAACCCCCCTGCTCTTGTATTCTATGCCACGGCTAATAAAGGCAAGCATTCCATATGCCTTCTTAACCACCTTATCTACCTGGCCTGCTACCTTCAGGGATCTGTGGACATGCACTCCAAGGTCCCTTTGTCTTACCATTTAATGTGTATTCCCTTTCCTTGTTAGCCTTCCCCAAATGCATTACCTCACACTTCTCCGGATTAAATTCCATTTTCCACTGTTCTGCCCACCTGACCAATTTATTGATATCTTCCTGCAGTCTACAGCTTCCTTCTTCAATATCAACCACACAGCCGATTTTAGTATCATCTGCAAACTTCTTAATCATACCTCCTATATTCAAGTCTAGATCGTTGATATATACCACAAAAAGCAAGGGACCCAGTACTGAGCCCTGCGGGACCCTACTGGAAACAGCCTTCCAGTCACAAAAACACCCATCAACCATTACCCTCTGCTTCCTGTCTCTGAGCCAGTTTTGAATCCAACTTGACACTTTGCCCTGGATCCCATGGGCTTTTAACTTCGTGACCGGACTGCCATGTGGAACCTTATCAAAAGCCTTGCTAAAGTCCATATCCACTACATCAAATGCAGTACCCTCATCTACCCTCCTTGTTACCTCCTCAAAAAATTCAATCAAGTTTATCAGACATGACCTTCCCTTAACAAATCCGTGCTGACTATCCATGATTAATCCGTGTCTTTCTAAGTGAAGATTTATCCTGTCCTTCTGAATTCTTTCCAATAATTTTCCCACCACCGAGGTTAGGCTGACTGGCCTGTAATTACTCGGCCTATCCTTTTCTCCCTTTTTAAACAAGGGTACCACATTAGCAGTCCTCCAGTCCTCCGGCACCACACCTGAAGCCAGAGAGGATTGAAAAATGATGGTCAGGGCCTCTGCTATTTCCTCTTTTGCTTCGCTTAACAGCCTGGGATACATTTCATCCGGGCCTGGGGATTTATCCACTTTTAAAGCTGCTAAACCCCTTAATACTTCCTCCCTCACTATGTTTATTTCATCTAATATTTCACACTCCTCCCCCCCGATAGCAATGTCTGCTTCACCCCTCTCCTTTGTGAAAACAGACGCAAAGTATTCATTAAGAACCCTACCGACCTCTCCCGCCTCCACACACAGATTACCCTCATGATCTCTAATAGGCCCTACCCTTTCTTTGGTTATCCTCTTACTCTTAATATATTTATAAAACATCTTTGGGTTTTCCTTGTTTTTACTTGCCTAGAATTTTTCATGCTCTCTCTTTGCTTTCCTAATATCCTTTTTAAATGCACCCCTGCACTTTCTGTACTCCTCTAAAGATTCTGGAGTATTTAGCCCTCGGTATCTGTTATACGCCTCCCATTTTTTCTTTATCCTACTCTGTATGCTGTAAGGGGTGACGTGTGGCTCTGTGCTTAGCCTGGGTGCTAGTGCGGGGTTAGGCCTTGTTGCCTGTTCTGGTCTCCAGCCAGCCTGGTAACACTAGACACCTGTGAGTGGTTCGACCCACTCACCCTTACGGTTCTGACACTGGACTTCGGTGCGAGAGCAATAATGCAGAGAAAACTCAGGTAGACCCGGTTGAATAGTGCGAAATGGAAAATCTTTATTGCATATTATTCAAGATTACGAGATACATGTCATAAGCACAGATTAATGACAGTACAATCTTACACACAGTTATGAAACTAATTTTAGGGAAACGAGGAGCGCACGACACATCGTAAAAAGGGACACACATTATAATTATCCTTAAAACTTTAACCCTCCCCTATCAATACCTGTCCTAATCTAGATTTGTAGGATCGAGACTCATGCTCACCACTCGTGATAACTCGGAGAATTCCGAAACTCTGCTCGGATGTTTTTACCGCAGCACCTGACTATCCACGTGTTGATCAGGGGTCTCTGTACCCCACTTGTTTACTTGCTTCTGCTCCGGCTAGCAGGCTGGACCGTCTGCTGTCATGAAGATCTGTGTTGCCCTCGGAGTTCTGATACTACTCAAAAAAGAGTCTTCCTGTGCCCTACACCGGTTCGATAGAACTCGAAGAAGGGTCTTCCTGGGCCAGTTGTGAAGAAGTCGGTAGAATTCAAAGAAGTGTTTAATCGACTTACAGGCGCGGTCGGGGCTTACTGACCGTGGCGATACATATTGTCGTCTTCTTCTCTTCTCATCTCATCTCATCTCATCTCCTCTCGGGCCTTCGGTTCCAACACCGTTTACCGACTTCTCGGGATGGTGTGCCCGCTTCCAGGCCTCACAGCCCAGTTCTCCACAGATCTTCGCGGCAAGCCACGAGGTTGATCCTAGCAGATCAGAGTCCAGAGTCGTCAGGCAAGAGAGTAAGAGTTCAGCAGCCTTCCAGCGAGTCAAAGCAGCAAGAGAGAGATGGACGGTTGTACTTTACAGTTATAGTGCTGTAATTCCTCTTTTCCCGCCCAATCTTAATGTCTATCTTTTGTCAGGTTTTTGGCGCTCAAACTTCTTGTATGGGGTGATCTCAGTCTTTAATGGGTTTCGGTGACACTTGTAACTGTCTGAGTACCCGTTAATATTTCTCCCATTGTGTAACCGGCTAGTAGTCTCCCTGGAGGGGTTTTGGGGCTTCCAAATGCTTGCTGTGAGTACCCGCGAACGTCTCTCTCATCGTAGAGCCGTGGGGATTTTGCATATTAATGTCTTTGGATGGGTCCTTGATCGCTCAGTACAATAGCCCTTGTTTGCACCTGGGGGACCGATTTCAGTATTTATGTTTAAAATGCAAACCCATCATGTCTTGTCAATTATCTCAAATGTGCTGAGTCATGTCCGATCTTGCTGAAATGTTTATTGAAGCGCCATCTTGTCTGCCTACTGAAAGTCTAGAACTTTCTGCCACGAGGCGTGGCGGCCATTTTACAGGCTGTTTGTGTCCGTTTTGAAACCTGACAGCATTCTGCTGAAATAAAGCTGTTTATACGAAACTTTATGTCTCCTTCTTATTTTTATAAAATCACGATAATTTTGCGAATTCTACAATGCCTCTAGACATCCAGGAGACTCTAGATTTGTTAGTCTCACCTTTTTTCTTTAACAGCACATATTTGCTCTGAACCCTCCGGATCTCCTCCTTGAATGCCTCCCACTGCTCTGACACTGATTTACCTTCAAGTAGCTGTTTCCAGTCCACTATGGCTAAATCCCCTCTGAGCTTAGCAAAATTTGCTTTTCCCCAATTTAGAATTTTTATTCCTGGTCTATCCTTGTCCTTTTCCATAACTACCTTAAATCTAACTGAATTATGGTCACTAGCACCAAAATGCTCCCCCACTGATACGCCTTCCACCTGCCCAGCTTCATTCCCTAAAACTAAGTCCAGAACCGCCCCCTCCCTTGTTGGGCTTGCTACATACTGGCTAAAAAAGTTCTCCTGGATGCATTTTAGGAATTCCGCACCCTCTATACCCTTCACACTAATTTTATCCCAGTTAATATTGGGGTAGTTGAAATCCCCTACTATTACTGCCTCAAGTGGGGAAAGCACGCTGACAGCTCAGATAGTGATGTGCAAGTGGCAGTGGAAAAAACACATCCGTGAGGTGTGGTCAAAGCTGACCGTGTAGACAGACACCAGTTCTAAGAAAAACTTTGTTTGTTCACCTAAGCAGCTCTTGTGGTTTTGCTGTCTGAGTCACAATGATACCATGTTATTTTTGCTCAGCATTTCAGCAGTTTAGGTTAACAATTAGTTATGCAGCTTGCATATGTACACCTTAAGATATGTAATCCAATCCGTGAAGGTGCACGCGGGCCAAGATCCAATTAAGTTGCGAGAGCGGATTGTGCACAAGGCTACCATGACTTTTGAACGCATAAATATGTAACACTTACTGTATCAATTTGGAGAAGTCTCCTGGCGCGCCAGGATTGATTGTCTCCCTATCGATCGATGTAATAAAGCCAGCTTGACTATCGATCTGAAAACCTTGTGTCGAGTGTTGGTTTAAAATACTCCACAACACTGCCCTATAGTTTTTGCACTTCTCAGAAATTTGTCTACATAAAGTTCCGGATACCGCTGGTGTCCCAGAGTGACTGAAGCTTCCGAGCCCGGAGCCTGAGAGGAAGGAGACAAGACCCGGCCCCGGGCCCAGCTCCTCACCGCCCAGGAGGGGCCGCCTTGCCTTTCAATCCCTGGCTGGCAGAGGCGGGCCGGACATTCCGCTCCCGCTGAACCGCCCGCTCCCCCCCCCCCCGCCAATCACGGCCCGCTTCCCCCCCCCCCCCCGCCAATCACGGCCCCCTCCCCCCCCCCCCCCCCGCCAATCACGGCCCGCTTCCCCCCCCCCCCCCCGCCAATCATGGCCCGCTTCCCCCCCCCCCCGCCAATCACCGCCCGCTTCCCCCCCGCCACCAATCACCGCCCGCTTCCCCCCCCCGCCAATCACCGCCCTCACCCCCGCCAATCACTGCCCCCTCTCCGCCAATCACCACCCGCTCCCACTCCCCCCGCCAATCACCGCCCTCTCCCCCCACTCCCCATGCCAATCACCGCCCTCTACCCCCGCCAATCGCCGCCCGCCCCCCGCCAATCACCGCCCGCTCCCGGTCTCACCCCACACCCGGCAATCACCGCCCGCTCCCGCAGCTAATCACCGGCCGCTCCCGCTCGCCCCACCATTCACCGCCCGCTCCCGCTCCCCCTAGCCAATCATCGGCCGCTCCCCCCCAGCAATCACCGCCCTCTCCCCCCCACCGCCAGCTCCCGCTGCCCCCGCCAATCACCGCCCGCTCCCACTCCACCCCGCCAATCACCGCTCGCTCCCGCTGACCCCGCCGATCACCGCCCGCTCCCCCCGCTAATCACCTCCCGCTTCCGCTCACCGCCCACTCCCGCTGCCCCCTCCGCTAGTCACTGCCCGCTTCCTCCCCCGTCAATCACCTCCCCCCCACCAATCACCGCCCACTTCCTCCCCCGTCAATCACCTCCCCCTCCGCCAATCACTGACCACTCTCCCCCCCCACCAATCACCGCCCGCTTCCCCGCTCCCCCCCCGCCAATCACTGCCCGCTTGCCCCTCGCCAATCACCGCCCGCTTGCCCCTCGCCAATCACCGCCCGCTTGCCCCTCGCCAATCACCGCCCGCTCCCGCTCCTCCCCGCCAATTACCTCCCGCTCCCTCCGCCAATCACCTCCCACTCCCGCCCATTGTCTTTGTTGCCGGGCACCGGGAGCCTTGTCAAGGGAGGCTGTGATCAACAGGCGGCCCTGTGCCTAGTTTGGGTAAATGGACTCCACCTGGAGCCGGGGGGCCTGAGCCGTGGGTCCAGACCAATCCTCCGGCAGGGGTTATAGACATTCTTCATCGTTCACTCCTCATTGACAGGTTGGAGGTTGAGGGGTGATTTGATAGAGGTGTACAGGATTATGACGGGTTTGGATAGGCTAAATGGGGAAAAGCTGTTCCCACTCGTTGATGGTACAAGGACTAGGGGACACAGATTTAAGGTTTTGGGCAAGAGATACAGGGGGGAAGTGAGGAAAACTTTTTTACGCAGCGAGTGGTGAGGATCTGGGACTCGCTGCCGATGGAAGCGGAGACACTCAATGTTTTCAAAGGGAGATTGAATAGGCACTTGAGGGAAATAAACTTGCAGGGTTACGGGGATAGAGCGGGGGAATGGGACTGACTGGATTGCTCTACAGAGAGCTGGCACGGACTCGATGGGCCGAATGGCCTCCTTCTGTGCCGTTATGACTCTATGACTCCCTCTGTGGTCTGAGAGAGTCAGCATGCAGCTACAGCAAGCAATTAGGAAGGCAAATGGCATGTTGGCCTTTATTGCAAGGGGGTTGGAGTACAAGAGTGAGACCACACCTGGAGCACTGTGCACAGTTTTGGTTTCCTTATTTAAGGAAGGATATACCTGCAAAAGAGGTGGTGCAATGAAGGCTCACTAGATTGATCCCTGGGATGAGAGGTTTGCCTTATGAGGAGAGATTGAGTAGATTGGGTCTATATTCTCTAGAGTTTAGAGGAATGAAAGGTGATCTCATTGAAACATACAAGATTCTGAGATTGACAGTGTAGATGCTGAGAGGTTGTTTCCCCAGGCTGGAGAGTTTAGAACTAGGGGGTATAGATTCAGGATAAGAGGTTGACCATTTAAAAGACTGAGATGAGGAGGAGTTTCTTCACTTAGAGGGTTGTGAGTTGTAGGGATTCTCTACCCCAGAGGGCAGTGGATACTCAGTCGTTGAGCATATTGAAGGCTGAGATCGATAGATTTTTGGACTCCAGGGGAAACAAGGGATATGGGGATAGTGCAGGTAAGTGGAGTTGAGGTCGATGACTAGCCATGATCTTACTGAATGGCGGAGCAGGCTCGAAGGGCCATATGGCCTACTTATGCTCTTATTTATGTTCTTAAATTCTATTCCAGTACTTCACTGTATTACACTGTGCAGAGCAGCAATACCAGCCTCCCTGAACATCCTCACTAATCTCTCCATTGGAGAAGACATCAGGTTTCCAATCAATCACCGTAGCGATGAGAAGTATGAAGTGACATTTAGACGCAGATCCCGGTCAGTCTTAAAATCATGGCTTGGAACTCTGACCAGCCAGAGAGACCGTATGTGACTCACCCTTACTACGAACACCGGGTTCAGTTCCACCGAGATGGCTTTATTGAGCTACAGAATGTCCAACTTGATGACAATGGGGTGTATGAGATACAGACGGACTACCTTGGAAAACAACTGAGGAACAATGACTGGGATCCGTTGAAACTGTGTGTGTTTGGTGAGTACCGAGAGACCAGTGAGAATGGTAATTGCTAACCCCCCGGATATAGCAACAGTAGGAGGCCATTCAGCCCCTCCAGACTGTTCCGCCAGTCAATTAGATTATGGCTGATCTGCATCTCAACTCCATTTACCCGCCTTGGCTCCATATCACTTGATAGCCCATAGTAACAGCTGTGGCTCAGTTGGTAGCACACTCACCTCTGAGGCAGAAGGTTGTGGGTTCAAGTCCCACTCCAGGGACCTGAGCACATAAAGCTAGGCTGACACTCCAGTACAGTGCTGAGGGAGTGCTGCACTGTCGAAGGTGCCGTCTTTTGGACGAGACGTTAAACCGAGGCCCCATCTGCCCTCTCAGGTGGACGTAAAAGATCCCATGGCACTATTTCGAAGAAGAGCAGGGGAGTTATCCCCGGTGTCCTTTCCAATATTTGTCCCTCAACCAACATAACAAAAACAGATTATCTGGTCATTATCACATTGCTGTTTGTGGGACCTTGCTGTGCGCAAATTGGCTGCCGCATTTCCCACATTACAACAGTGACAGTACTTCATTGGCTGTAAAGCGCTTTGAGACATCTGGTGGTCGTGAAAGGCGCGATATAAATGCAAGTCTTTCTTTCTCATACCCTGGCTAACAAAAGTCTATCAATCTCCGCCTTTAAATTTTTAATTGACCCACAGCCTTTTGGGAAAGAGTATCCCAGATTTCCATTACGCTTTGTGGGAAAATTATTCCTGATTTCACTGCTAAGCCACACACCATCCAGACTTGGAAGTATATCGCCGATCCTTCATCATCGCTGGGTCAAAATCCTGAAACTCCCTCCCTAACAGCACTGTGGGAGTACCTTCACCACACGGACTGCAGCGGTTCAAGGCGGCGGCTCACCAACACCTTCTCAAGGGCAATTAGGAATGGGCAATAATTGTCAGCCTTGCCACTGCAGTGGGGAAAGAGTTAAAATGACATTATACATGGTCCAGGGTCCCGCAGGGGATCCACAATAGTCCAAATATATTCCACCGTGTACTGCATCAAGCCTTAGATGAGTTAGACCTATCAAAGTACCAGAGCGCCCTACTCCAATATGTCGATGACATAATGATTGCATCAGAGGATGCCAAAGGACACATGGGAGCATTACTAGCCACCCTCCAGACACTTCAGAAAGCTGGCTTTAAATTGAACCCCAAAAAGGCACAGGTTGGACTGTCTAAAGTAAAGTATCTAGGGTACGAAATTAGCCAGGGGTATAAGGCACTCCCGCAGGAATGAAAGGCAGCCATAAAAGACATGCCAAGGCCAGTGACCGTCCGGGTAGTAAGGAAAGTGTTGGGACTATTTAACTACTGCAGGAATTTTATATCAGACTTTGCAGGGAAAGCAGAGCCAATTCAACAGTTAGTTAAAGGGGGGAGACCCGCCACTGATAAGATAGAATGGGAATCGGTGCAGGACGAGGCTTATGCAAAATTAAAAGCAGCCCTGACGTCCGCACCTGCACTAGGATTGCCAAATCTAGTATAGACGGGAACTTCTATAACGTTGTAGTCACCCAAGAGTACGGGGGAGATATGAGGCCAATTGCCTATTACTCCACCCAACAAACCCCTGTGGCTAAAAGAATGGCGAGATGCGTGGCAGCCCTCGACTGCGCCGCATGGGCGGTGCGGATATGCGAGCCCGTCACTATGTCAGGACAGCTGATACTACACACGCAACACACAGTGGTGGACCTGCTAAACACAGGTAAAATGAAGGCTGTATCAGACAGAAGGAGGGCGGCTTGGGAAGCTGTATTGATACCCAAGGACAGATCAGTCCAGATTATAAGGGAACATAGAGTCAACCCCGCAGAGGGAATGCTATCAGAGGGTGAGGCACACGAGTGTCAGTTAGTATTCGAAGAAGAGGTCAGAGGAACCGTATCAGAATTGCCCCTTGAAAATCCCGAAAACAGCTTTTATGTAGACGGATCTCGCCGATATATAAATGGGTAGCCACCCACTGGTTGGGCAGTAGTATCCGAGAACGGAGAAAAGTCGCAAAGGGAGGGCTTGAAGGAGGAACCTCAGCACAGGTAGCAGAACTAGTGGCTCTCACGGAAGCATTGAAATTGGCAAAAGGAAAATGAGTAAATATATACACAGACAGTAGGTATGCGTTTGGGGTAGTGCATGATTATATGACAGCGTGGAATAGGAGAGGATATGTAACCTCCGGAGGAGGACAAATACAGCATGAGGAAGTAGTGAGAGACCTAGTAGAAGCAGTAAAAGGAGCAGAAGAGGTAGCAGTGATTAAAATAAAGGCACACCGTAAGATAGTGAGCGAGCAACAAAAGGGAAATATGCTAGCTGATCAGGCAGCAAGAGCAGCAGAGGACACAGAGATGCCTACACCAATAGCAGTAGGTAGAATAACAGTAGAGGGAAGAAATACGGCCCAGTGATCATAGACCAGTTTACAAGGTGGGTGGAAGCATTCCCCACCAGAGACTGTAGTGCTCAGACTGTGGCCCGAATATTTGCATACGACGTGATACCGAGATGGGGGGTCCCGTTGCAAATAGATTCAGATCAAGGTACCCACTTTATGGGAAAGGTAATGAAAGAAGCTTGTAAGTTACTAGGAGTAAGACAGAAGTTCCATATCCCCTATCATCCGCAAAGCTCAGGCATGTAGAGCGAATGAACAGGACCCTGAAAATAGCCTTAAGCAAGGCCATAGCCGAAACCGGACAGGGATGGGTGGATGTCCTTCCGTGTATCCTGATGAGGCTGAGAGCCACCCCAAACAGGGTGACCGGACTGACAGCATATGAACTCATGACTGGATGAGCAATGTGTCTGCCGGAAGGAGTAGCATCTGGTAGCGAGGGACTAGGACCCTGAAAAGATAAAATTAGGAAATACGTACAAACATTGGATAATCAATTGAAGGAGCTCAAACAAGAAGTTAAAGAACAAGACATCAGAGATAAAAATACACAAAAGCAGGGGGCCTCAGAGACCCTACCCAAGGTGGGCGAGCAGGTATTTGTTAAAATATTGCCAGAGAGATCGGGATTCTCACCTAGATAGACTGGACCATTTGAGGTTATCATGACCAGTGATACGTGCGCATGTATAGATATAAGGGGAAGGGTAGGTGGAAACATTGGACCCAACTAAAACGATATAGCAATAACCCATCTGATCTTAAATCCCACAGGAACAAGGAATAAACACCGGAGATAAACTAACCTCTGGTGACGACCAGGCTTCTGCTTAATTTACAGGGAAACTTCACCATGAAGGTGGGATTACTGCTGGGAATTGTATGCATCACAAAATAAGCGAAGGGACATCCCACATTACACGACAATTACATGATGAGGAAGCACCATGTTTTAATGGAACAATTACATTCGGAGTCTCATCCACGGCTCCCAATACACAGAAAGAAGAGACAAGCGAACAAAGGATGCTGCAATGTCCAAATATGAAACCTGGACCTATGAATGGACTAGCATTATTTACCGAGGGAGAACAATTGTATGGTAACGGGAGACACGAAATTGTACTGGTGCTAATGAACTTAACCATGTTACAATGGCCAGCATATTGTGAGAGGTTTAACAAAACTAGAGAATTGTATGCATATATGATAAAGAATGTAATTAACCAAGCTGCTGATGCGACAGGGGCCACGAGTTTCAGGGGACATGCTGCATTCCACCAAAGGATTAAGAGGAGCTTAGGAATCGATATACTCACGGGAATAAACACGGGGACATCATTCATTAATGCCCTAGATATACAAGGAGTCCAGAGTAGTGTGGAACGACTACAAAGGGTAATACAACAGATTTTAGAGAAGGAAACTGGTTTGGTTCGACAAGGATCAGAGTTAGGAGGACACACGATAAGGAAATTACCCGAGGGAATCAAGGTTATAGAGGACCATGCTAGTGCTATCAACAAACTAAACCATAGAGATGAGGAACAGACAAAAGACGGGGTAGGGCGAGGCGCGAGTCATGCCTATGGCCAATGGATTACCGGACAGTTAAAACATAATCTGGCACAGATACAGCAAGGCGAGGTACCAGACTGGATTAACAGCACACAGCTCCATGGCATGAGCCAGAATCCAGACCCTCTGAGTGCTCGCATCCTCAAAGGGATGACCAGAGTATATCCGGTGATACAAAAATGTAAAGCAGAAGTGACAGCAATGATAGGCATGGTACTCCTGATACCAGTGGTGGGACAAGAGACGACTCCATACCCACAGTACCAGGTAACAAACATAGGTATAGTGAGGGGTGAGACATACCTCCAATACTATCCGATTGATACCTATGCCATCAGAAAGAATGGTACTATGAGAGGAGTCTCCCTAAATGGATGCCACGGGAAAGGCACGCTTATGATGTGCCCACATCTGGTAGGAGAAGGCCCTAACGATGAGTGTGGCTATAATAAGACAGAGGGGTGTGTGTTAGAATTATCACATGTTGATCACCATCACACCCGCTCGGGATATAGAGGCGAAGGGGAGTATTGTATAGCCACCACAGAGACTGAGTACCAATATAGTAATCTTGTATGTGCAATCACAATACCTAACTTCTGCTTTACGCCAAAGATCCCTGTGACAATTGGACACACCAGATTGGTGTATGTACATTCAAGGGAGGAGATAAAACTAAATGTGCCAGATAGTTTAAGGGACGAGTTGGTCAATTATGTAGACCCGGTAGGGGCCCCAATACCCCGCCTGCAAGAGGATCTGCAAGAAATGAAAGAGGATTTAAGCAAGATGGTGAAACAATACATAGTGTTTCAAAGGAATCTTGGGGAATTAGAAAAGGACATAGAGGTAGAGCTACAGGAAGTCCCGTGGTATGAGAAGCTGTGGGATTGGGGAATGAATGTCAACATACACCCATGGATCCGCATCATTTCTCATATATTAGTGATAATAGTTAGTCATGGTTATAGGATGGGGAATAGCAGCATGCACCGCTTGTAAAAAGAAACGGACCAAACAAAGAGCTAAAGCGAGTCGGAAAGAGCTGGAAGACACAAGTTTGGTCTAAACATGATGGGTATGCAGGGCCTACCGAAAGAGCGACTGATCACCGCATGGGGCAGGAGGCACAGCGACGCTTATACATGTGGTTTAACTTGGGCAGGGGCCAAGTACCAAAAGGGGGGATTGCAGTGGGGAAAGAGTTAAACTGACATCGCTGGCAGTTTCACTGAATGGTGTAAGGAAGACAGGGACTAACATGAAAGACCACATCTATAAAGATGCGGTCAAAGATAGCTGACCTTTGGAGAGATATAAAGCAATTAAATGGAGACAGGATGTCCAGCATTTCAACTGCCCGTAAGAACTTTATTACCTAGGTTACATTCCAAGGTATCTTTTAATTAGTATTCAGCAGTTTGAGTGATTGATTGAAGAGGCAGCTTATACATGTTTATATTAAGATTCGTAACCAATCCATGAAGGTGCATGAGGGCCAAGATCCAATCAGGTGGCAGGAATGAATTGTGCATGAGATGGCCATGTGTATTGTAATGTATAAAAATGTAGTGTTTGCTGTAACAATTTGGAGAAGTCTGGCTAAGACAGAGCAGACTGTCTCCCCACCGGTGTATTAAAGACAACTTGACTATCGATCTAAAACCTTGTGTCGAGTGTTGGTTTAAAATATTCCACAACACCACTGACACCCAAAGTACAAACAATGCTAATAACTCAAAAGATCTGATGAGAGTTTGCATTTGAAGTGTAAAATAAAGCATCTACTGAAAAGTGTATTCCTTGTATGTCATATTGTACAAACATCATTCTCCCCAGTGATGTTAAGACTCTGCTTTCCAATAAAATGCAGGTTATATTGAAATACTCTGGCTGGTTGGTGGTATTAGCAGAGAAACACAATGTGTTTGAGCGGAGTCATTAACCTGTTTAACAGAAATGGGTTAAATAAATGTAACGGTACCGTGTGAAATTACACAGAACATGGTACAGATTAATTAAATGTTACCCATAACCAATTTCTAGGCCGATGTTCCTGAATCTTCACAGAATTGCTGAGATCGGGATTGCCGACAAGAGTCTGAAAACAGTAAAACGTGGAGTAAATGGGTCAACAAAACGAGCAAGGAAATGCTTCAAATTTCTGGAATAAAACACCACTCAAATCAACCTCATTGTTTCGACAGATCTGTTTATTCACTCTGTAAAAAGCCAGTGACATTGGAACACCGATAAACGTGTTGTTCATTTGTAGCGTTAACAGATTTATAAAATCTATTTTACTGAAAGAAGCCTTTACAAACATTAACTGTTTAATATCAAGTGATGGAAACTCGGCAATAATCCCTCGGAGGAGCTGGACCCCGGGGCTGACATCCCTGGGTTTGGCCACTCTATGTGTCGCTCCCAAAGTAGAGATTAGCTCAGTGCTGGAATAATGCTGTTACAGCAATAATATAAAACACTGCGAGCAGAAACACGAGTCCTGGTGACCTGACCCTCAAAACTGCCTCCGAACAATTCCCTGCCCAGAATATAATCATGGGAGAGAGCATGGGGCTGGTACAACAGGATTGAGTTAGAGTCACTTCATTCCGGATCGGGACTGAGTTACAGACACTTCAGACCGGATCGGGACTGAGTTACAGACACGTCACTCCGGATCGGGACTGAGTTACAGACACTTCACTCCGGATCAGGACTGAGTTACAGACACTTCACTCTGGATCGGGACCGAGTTACAGACACTTCACTCCGGATCGGGACCGAGTTACAGACACTTCACTCCCGATCGGGACCGAGTTACAGACACTTCACTCCCGATCGGGACCGAGTTACAGACACTTCACTCCGGATCGGGACTGAGTTACAGACACTTCACTCCGGATCGGGACTGATTACAGACACTTCACTCCGGATCGGGACTGAGTTACAGACACTTCACTCCGGATCGGGACTGATTACAGACACTTCACTCCGGATCGAGACCGAGTTACAGACACTTCACTCCAGATCGGGACTGATTACAGACACTTCACTCCGGATCGGGACTGAGTTACAGACACTTCACTCCGGATCGGGACTGAGTTACAGACACTTCACTCCGGATCGGGTCTGCTAACCTCGCAGATTGATCGGGTAATATCTCCACAGGAATTCCAGGCTGTGGTCTCTGGAGGGGCAGAGACTCTATTCCAGTCCAGGTTGGGCTGGGATGATAAGTTGCAGGGTGAGGGTGGGAGGGTTATTCAGTGACCCCGGCCCTGCTGGGGTTCCAGTCAAACACTGATTAAAACTGAGTTACAATTGGAAATGTTTATTACACAGAAACACCCGGGAGGAAATGGAATGGGAAACTGAAATTGGAGGTAAAATGATGGAAACAGACCCATTACTGTCAGTGAATTTTAACCCCGCAGATTGTCAGCAGGGCGGAGTTTGTCCCGCCGTCATTCCGTCCCGGATCGAAGATGGGAAAGATTCTCTCAGTGAAAGTGTGGGTGAAAGTGTGGAGATGGGACATGTTGTCCGCATTGTAAAATGACACCTGTCCGTCCTCATAGTCCAGGTAGACCCCGATCTTCTGGGGCTTCACACTCGGGGTGAGGGGGGTCGGTGGGGAGGTGCCGGCAAAATAGACACTTCCGGTGGACAGCCTCACAACCCAGTATCCAGTCTTAGGACTCGCGTCGATAAACCCTTTCCTCGCGGCAGACTCTCGGGTCACTCCGATCTCCCACCGAGTCTTGTCCCTCACCTCCACCTCCCAGTAGTGTCTCCCTGATGTGAATCCCTCTGATCCCAGGACACAGGGCCAGGAATCAAACCTCTCCGGGGTGTCAGGGAGCTCCTGCGGTTCCTCTCCGAATCTCACACTGGTCCGGTCCTCAGACACGATGAGCCAGGGATGCGCTGTGTCCAGATCCAGAGTCACAGGCTCTGCAATAAAAATATAAAACTGAGTCCGGCACCTGGAGCTCGAACCATCACCGATCAGGAGCAAAAACCCGGAGTGGCCTGATCTCAGCTCGCAGACCCACATTCACTCCCGGTGCAATCCCGGTACGGACCAGCTCAGTGTACCTGCAGGTCACACACAGACCCAAATCCGCATTCACACCCGGTCCAATCCCGGTACAGACCGGCTCAGTGTACCTGTAGATCACACACAGACCCAACTCCACATTCACACCCAGTGTAATCCCGGTACAGACCAGCTCAGTGTACCTGCAGGTCACACACAGACCCAACTCCACATTCACACCCGGTGCAATCCCGGTACAGACCGGCTCAGTGTACCTGCAGGTCACACACAGACCCAACTCCACATTCACACCCGGTGCAATCCCGGTACGGACCGGCTCAGTGTACCTGCAGGTCACACACAGACCGGACCCAGTCCAATAATCACTTTCAGACCATTTCTCTCGGTCTCTCTCCTGTCTGGGGATCGGCCCATTCAGCCGCTTTGACCCTGAACCCCACCCCGCGAGCAGGAGCAGACCCTCACCCTTCCAAACAGATTGAGAGTCAATGATTGTAGGAAAGGGACAAGTAAACTACACACACACCAGGGACAGGCTGAGATGATTTTAAACATCTCCATCATATAAACATCCGGCTGTTTACCCCGTTTCCTACAGGTGCTGTGTGACTCTGAATGTTTATCAGTCACTTCCTCCCCCATCATATTTCAGACAGTATCACAGTGTCAAAGCTCAATACCTACACTGTGACTGCAGTGTGAGCAGGAGTGAGCTGAACCTGCAGCCTGGGACTCTGACTATCAGGCACTGAGAGGGGCTCTGTCCATCCAACTCCCTACAGGGAGCTTCAAGCCCAACAGCCCAGGCCTGGAGCAGGGATCTGGGAGCAGGAATCTCACTGAATCTGCCGGGCCCGACCCCCAGCTGGATTGTGTGACCTCAGGCTGTGCCTTTAGAATTGAGAAAGAGATGAATCTTTATATTAATATCAGTGGCATGTGCTGTTACAGGGAGAAATAGACAACAGCTCTGTCGGGAATGAGTTACCACCCTGACCCTGTGGCACAGTCCCCTCTCACTCACTGCAGTATTTATAGACAGACGGTGTTTCAGACAGGACTTGTGGAAATGCTGATGTTTTAATTATTGACAGGGCTCCCCCACGAATGTTAAACACTCCGCACAAAGCAGAACCTGAACTTCACAAGATAGAAACCGGCACAGCCCCAGGATCTGAAGTCTCTCACCTGCAAACATCGAAAGCCTTTCCCGCTCTGAAAAACAGATTAAAAGATCAATGGCGCCGTCACATAATAAAGTGTAAATACTGAGCATAAATGGATCACAGAACCGGGCGACACAATGATTGTCATTTATTTACAGTGACCCGGACACCACTGACATATCTCACTGAGAGCTGCACATCACACAGGATCCACCACACTCGGGACTGTCCACTTCTGGACAGGAACCTTAAAGGAGCTGGATCCACTCACTGTGAGAAGATGCTTATCTCCGTCAGTAAGACCATTCTGTGGGAACGAGGTCGTACAGTAATTGTGGATCAGGAGGGAGCAGCTCATGGTGTGTGACCCTGTGTAAAAACCTTCGGGAAAACTTACAGCACAGCTGCTGTTCAGCGGAGACATCACACAGAGCAGATAAATATCACCAGAATTCATCACAATACTTATCGACAAAATACAATCCAGCTTCACTGATACTGGGCATCATCCCTTTCAATAATTACACACTGCATGGAGGGGCCATGGAACCACAGCTGAGATTTTCTCACAACTCTTCTTACCTGAGTCTTCTAGCTGCTTCTGTAGATCTGGAAGAGAATAGATTTTCATTAGAAACAACCTCCAGTTTCCTGACTAGTCTCAGTGATTTTCATGGGACTTGGAATAACTTTCATTAATGAGTTAAAGAGAAGAATCAAATTCAGACAGCAGACAGTGTTTGGATGGGACAAAGGAAGACTTGTCTTTATATAGCGAGTGATCACATCGCCCTTCTCCATCCCACCTCAGCTCATAGGCTGCTGAAACCCTAAATCCATTCCTTTGTTACCTCCAGACCTGACTATTCCAACACACTCCTGGCCGGCCTCCCATCTCCCACCCTCTGTAAACTTGAGCTCATCCAAAACTCTGCTGCCCGTGTCCTAACTCGCACCAAGTCCCGTTCACCCATCACCCCTGCACTCGCTGACCTACATTGGCTCCCGGTCTGGCAACACCTCAATTTTAAAATTCACATCCTTGTATTCAAATCCTTCCATGGCCTCATCCCTCCCTATCTCTGTAACCTCCTCCAGCCCCACAACCCTCCCTATCTCTGTAACCTCCTCCAGCCCCACAACCCTCGCTATCTCTGTAATCCCCTCCAGCCCTACAACCCTCCCTATCTCTGTAACCTCCTCCAGCCCTACAACCTCCCTCTATCTCTATAATCTCCTCCAGCCCTGCAACCCTCCCTATCTCTGTAACCTCCTCCAGCCCTACAACCCTCCCTATCTCTGTAACCTCCTCCAGCCCTACAACCCTCCCTATCTCTGTAACCTCCTCCAGCCCTACAACCCTTCCTGTCTCTGTAACCTCCTCCAGCCCCACAACCCTCCGAGATCTCTACATTCCTCCAATTCTGGCTTCCTTCGCAGCCCCGATTGGCGGCCGTGCCTTCAGCTGCCTGGGCCCTAAGCTCTGGAATTCCCTCCCCAAACCTCTCCGCCTCTCTCCTCCTTAAACACGCTCCTTAAAACCTCATCGACCAAATTTTTGGTTACCTGTCCTAATATCTCATGAGCCTCAGTGTCACATTTTCTCTGATAACACTCCTGTGAAGCACCTCGGGGCGTTTTGCTATGTTAAAGGCGCTGTATAAATACAAGTTGTTGTTGGTGTTGTATAGCGACTGATCACATTCTCAGGATGTCCCAAACATGCACCACATCCGAACAATTACTGTTTGAAGTGCAGTGACCGTTATGTAAGCAACAATGTCAGCCATATTATGCACAGCATGATCTCACCCACAGAAAGGAAATGAACAACTAGTTCAGTCTGGTTGTGGTGGTGTTGGCCCAGATAAAGCTTAAGTGAAGACTCAAGGGCTTCTGCGTGTTCGCAATCAGGAAATTGAACCCAAAATGATCGAGGTGGAATTACGTCCAAATGGTCGCGCAAACCCAATGATCAGAATCCTGAACCTAAAATCATCCATGAATCAGTGCAATCAACGAGCGTAACTGAAACAGAACCCATGGAGCCTCAAGGTGCTTTATTTTTAATTAGTTCCTGGGATGTGGGCGTCGCTGGCAAGGCCAGCATTAATGCCCATCCCTAATTGCCATCCAGAAGGTGGTGGTGAGCCGCCTTCTTGAACCACCGCAGTCTGTGTGGTGAAGGTGCTCCCACAATGCTGTTCGGGAGGGATTTCCAGGATTTTGACCCAGCAACGATGAAGGAACAGTGATATATTTCCAAGTCAGGATGGTATGTGACTTGGAGGTGATGGAGTTCCCATTCACCTGCTGCCCTTGTCCTTCTAGGTGGTAGAGGTGGCGGGTTTGGGAGGTGCTGCAAAGAAGCCTTGGTGAGTTGCTGCAGTGCAACTTGTACATGGTACACACTGCAGCCACGGTACGCCGGTGCTGTAGGGAGTGACTGTTTAAGGTGATGGATGGGGTGCCAATCAAGCATGCTGCTTTGTCCTGGATGCTGTTGAGCTTCTTGAGTGTTGTTGGAGCTGCACTCATCCAAGCACGTGGAGAGTATTCCATTACACTTCTGACTTGTGCCTTGTAGATGGTGGAAAGGCTTTGGGGAGTCAGTACGTGAGACACTTGTTACAGAATCCCCAGCTTCTGACCTGCTCTTGCAGCTACAGTATTTAAGTGGCTGGTCCAGTTAAGTTTCTGGTCAATGGTGACCCCTAGGATGTTGATGGTGGGGGATTCGGCGATGGTAATGCCGTTGAATGTCAAGGGGCAGTGGTTAGACTGCCTCTTGTTGGAGATAGACATTGTCTGGCACTTGTGTGGCGCGAATGTTACTTGCCACTTATCAGCCCAAGCCTGAATGTCGTCATGTCTTGCTGCATGCGGGAATGGACTGCTTCATTATCTGAGGAGTTGCGAATAGAACTGAACACTGTGAAATCATCAATAAACATCCCCACTTCTGACCTTATGATGGAGAGAAGGTCATTGATGAAGCAGCTGAAGATGGATGGGCCAAAGACACTGCCCTGAGGAACTCCTGCAGCGATGTCCTGGGGCTGAAATGATTGGCCTCCAACAACCACAACCATCTTCCTTTGTGCTTGGTATGACTCCAGCCAGTGGAGCGTTTTCCCCCTGATTCCCATTGACTTCAATTTAACTAGGGCTCCTTGAAGCCACATTCTGTCAAATGCTGCCTTGATGTCAAGGGCAGTCACTCTCACCTCACCTCTGGAATTCAGCTATTTTGTCCATGTCCAAGGCAAGGGAATACACAATGAATGGTAGGACCCTAGGAAGGACAGAGGATCAGAGGGACCTTGGTGTGCATGTACATAGATCCCTGAAGGCAGCAGGACAGGTAGATAAGGTGGTTAATAAGGCATATGGGATACTTGCCTTCATTAGCCGAGGCATAGAATATAAGAGCAGGGAGGTTATGATGGAGCTGTACAAAACACTAGTTAGGCCACAGCTGGAATACTGTGTGCAGTTCTGGTCGCCACACTATAGGAAGGATGTTATTGCATTAGAGAGGGTGTAGAGGAGATTCACCAGGATGTTACCTGGGCTGGAGTGTTTCAGCTATGAAGAGAGACTGGACAGGCTGGGGTTGTTTTCCTTAGAGCAGAGAAGGCTGAGGGGGGACCTGATTGAGGTGTACAAAATTATGAGGGGCATAGATAGGGTAGATAGAAAGGAACTTTTCCCCTTAGTAGAGGGGTCAATAACAAGGGGGCATAGTTTCAAGGTAAGGGGCAGGAGGTTTAGAGGGGATTTGAGGAAAAACTTTTTCACCCAGAGGGTGGTTGGAATCTGGAACTCACTGCCTGAAAGGGTGGTAGAGGCAGGAACCCTCACAAACATTCAAGAAGCATTTAGATGAGCACTTGAAACGCCATAGCATACAAGGCTACGGACCAAGTGCTGGAAAATGGGATTAGAATAGACAGGGCTTGATGGCCGACGTGGACACGATGGGCTGAAGGGCCTCTTTCTGTGCTGTATAACTCTATGACTCTATGGCTGTAATGCGGTCTGGAGCCGAAAACTGGGCATCGGTGAGCAGGTTATTGGTGAGTAAGTGGTGCTTGATAGCACTATTGACGACACCTTACATTGATTGAGAGTAGACTGATGGGGCGGTAATTGGCCGGATTGGATTTGTCCTGCTTTTTGTGGACAGAACAGTTTTCCACATTGTCGGACAGATGCCAGTGTTGTAGCTGTACTGGAACAGCTTGGCTAGAGGCGCGGCTAGGTCTGGAGCACAAGTCCTCAGAAGGACAGCTGATGATACAAAGTTTGCTGATGATACAAAGCTGGGTGGGAAAGTAAGTTGTGAGGAGGATGCAAAGATGCTTCAAGGGGATATAGACAAGCTAAGTGAGTGAGCAAGAACATGGCAAATGGAATATAATGTGGAGAAATGTGAAGTTATTCACTTTGGTAGGAAAAGTAGAAAAGCAGAGTATTTTTTAAATGGTGAGAGATTAGGAAATGTTGCTGTTCAGAGGGACCTGGGTGTCCTTGTACACAAATCACTGAAAGTTAACATGCAGGTACAGCAAACGATTAGGAAAGCAAATGGTATGTTGGTCTTTATTACAAGAGGATTTGAGTATAAGAGTAAAGACGTCTTACTGCAATTATATAGGGCCCTGATGTGACTACACCTGGAGTACTGCCTACAGTTTTGGTCTCCTTACCTAAGAAAGGATATACTTGCTATAGAGGGAGTGCAACGAAGGTTCACCAGACTGACTCCTGGGATGGGGGGGATTGTCCTATAAGCAGAGATTGAATAGACTAGGCCTATATTCTCTAGAGATAAGAAGAATGAGAGGTGATTTCATTGAAACATACAAAATTCTTAGAGCTTGACAGGGTAGATGCAGGGAGGACGTTTCCCCTGGCTAGAACCAGGGGTCACCGTCTCAGAATAAGGGGTCGGCCATTTAGGACTCAGATGAGGAGAAATTTCTTCAGAGGATGGTAAATCTTTGGAATTCTTTACCCCAGAGGCTGTGGAGGCTCAGTTGTTGAGTATATTCAAGACAGAGATCGATAGATTTTTGGATATTAAGGGAATCAAGGGATATGGGGATAGTGCAGGAAAGAGGAGTTGAGGTGGAAGATCAGCCATGATCTTATTGAATGGCGGAGCAAGCTCAAAGGGACAAATGGCCTACTCTTGCTCCTATTTCTTATGTGTATCTGGGCACAAATCGGGAGGAAATTCCAAGCCCGAGAGAAACACCATATTCCTTCCCCCACTCCGAACCACTAGACAAGGCAGAGGAGGGTTTGGTTTTATGTTTTATCAAATCGAACAATGCAGCAGTCAGTATATAATGCTGGATCCTGGAGTGCAGTTAGAGCACACATTACTCTCACCTCTAAGTCAGAATACTATAAACTCAGGTGATTAACTAACAGTTATGGGTGAGGGTGAAGTGTTACATCTTGCAAACATGGAATGATTAAAAGAAAACACGCAATTCACACACTTACTGCCAGCTTTATCCATTGTACATTTCTAATACACATTTAGAATGGAAACTGAAATAACAACAGAAAACGCTGGAAAAACTCAGCAGGCCAGGCAGCATCCGTGGAGAGAGAAAGAGAGTTAACGTTTCAGGTCGATGACCTTTCGTCAGAACTGTGAAGAGCCGGAAATCAAATAGATTTAAGGCCAGAGTAAAGCTGGGAAAAGGGGGAGGGGATAAAAGAACAAAGGGGGAGATGAAGAGACATTAAGAGACATTAAGAGATATGCAAGGCTAGAGGTGGTGTTAATGTGACAGATTAAGGCTGAAAGAAGTGTGAAATCCACTGGCAGAATGAAGGACAGCTGCCAGCTTCTAGGAGGAAAAAAAAGGTGGGGGGGGGGGGGGCAAATAAAAGGGTGGAAAAAATAAAATATAAATGTGATTGGAGCGGAGGTTATGATCTAAAATTGTTGAACTCGATATTGAGTCCAGAGGGCTGTAGCGTGCCTAAACGAAAGATGAGGTGCTGTTCCTCGAGCTTACACTGCGCTTCCGTGGAACAGTGTAATAGGCCGAGGACGGTGAGGTCAGAGTGGGAGTGAAGCGGTGAATTAAAGTGACAGGCCACCGGGAGCTCGGGGTCCCCCTTACGGACTGAACGGAGGTGTTCCGCAAAGCGGTCACCCAATCTGCGTTTGGTCTCCCCAATGTAGAGGAGACCACATCGTGAGCAGCGAATACAGTATACTAAATTGCAGGAAGTACAAGTAAATCGCTGTTTCACCTGGAAGGGGTGTTTGGGGCCCTGGACAGTGGGAAGAGGGGAGGTGTAAGGGCATGTGTTGCATCTCCTGCGCGTGCACGGGAAGGTGCCGGGCGAAGGGGAAGGGGTGCTGGGGGTGGTAGAGGAGTGGACTAGGGTGTCGCGGAGGGAGCGGTCCCTGCGGAATGCTGAAAGGGGAGGTGAGGGGAAGATGTGTTTGGTGGTGGGATCACGCTGGAGGTGGCGGAAATGGCGGAGGATGATCCGTTGAATGTGGAGGCTGGTGGGGTGAAAGGTGAGGACAAGGGGAACCCTATCGTGGTTCCGGGAGGGAGGGGCAGGGGTGAGGGCAGAAGTGCGGGAGATAGAACGGACATGGTCGAGGGCCGTGTCGACCACGGTAGAGGGGAATCCTCGGTTGAGGAAAAAGGAAGACATGTCGGAAGCACTGGTATGGAAGGTGGCATCATCAGAGCAGATGCGGCGGAGACGGAGAAACTGGGAGAATGGAATAGAGTCCTTACAGGAGGCGGGGTGGGAGGAAGTGTAGTCCAGGTAGCTGTGGGAGTCAGTGGGCTTGTAGTGAATGTTAGTCAATAACCTATCCCCAGAGATGGAGATGGAGAAGTCGAGGAAGGGAAGGGAAGAGTCGGAGATGGACCATGTGAAGGTGAGGGAAGGGTGGAAATTGGAAGCATAGTGAATGAAATGTTCTAGTTCAGGGCGAGAGCAGGAGACGGCACCGATACAGTCATCAATGTACCGGAAAAAGAGGTGAGGGAGGGGACCCGAGTAGGACTGGAACAAAGAGTGTTCCACATATCCCACGAAAAGGCAGGCATAGCTAGGACCCATGCGGGTACCCATAGCAACACCTTTAATTTGGAGGATATGGGTAGAGTCAAAGGAGAAGTTGTTCAATGTGAGAACAAGTTCAGCCAGGCGGAGGAGGGTGGTGGTGGATGGGGACTGGTTGGGCCTCTGTTCAAGGAAGAAGCGGAGCGCCCTCAGGCCATCCTGGTGGGGAATGGAAACTGTCTGTGTAAACTCGTCACGCTGTAATTACACCCTCCAACCAGTGGAGGCGCTGCAGCAAATCCACTGGCAGGAGGAGGAGGAACAACATGGCAAGTTTACATTATAAATGTTGACTGTAGGAATTCATATTGGAAGTCGAAAAATAAGGACAGAATGTATGATGTTACAGAAGGGATTGATTTCTTTTAGCATCAGGTGTGGTAGTGTAGTGGTTATGTAACTGGTAATGTTAAGAAATGGATTAATGATCCACGAGTTCAAATCCCACCTTGGACTGTTGTAAAGCTGAATTTCCCTGGCTGACGAAAGAGATAGCGAGAGTAAGATGAATCAGAAAAAGAGCGCGTATGACAGATGTCAGGTTGAGAGTACAATTGTGAATCAGGCTGAATATAGAAAGTTAAGAGGGGAAGTGAAAAAGAAAATAAGAGTGGCAAAGAGAGAGTATGAGAATAGATTGGCAGCTAACATAAAAGGAAATTCAAAAGTCTTCTATCGGCATATAAATAATAAACGGGTAGTAAGTGGAGAGGTAGGGCCGACTAGGGACCAAAAAGGAGACCTACGCATGGAGGCAGAGGGCATGGCTGAGGTAGAAAATGCAACCGTCTTCACCAAGGAAGAAGATGCTGCTCAAGTCAAAGTGAAAGAGGAGGTAGTGGAGATACTGCATGAGTTAAAAATTGATAGAGGAGGTATCCTTTTGGGGAGGAGCGATCATAATATGATAGAATTCTTCATTAAGATGGAGAGTGAAGTAGTTGACTCAGAGACAAGAGTCCTGAATTTAAATGAAGGAAACTACGATGGTATGAGGCGCAAGTTGGCTAGGATGGATTGGGGAACGTTACTTAAAGGGTTGACGGTGGATAGGCAATGGTAAATATTTAAAGATCGCATGGATGAACTACAGAATTTGTTCATCCCTGTTTGGCATAAAAACAAAACAAAAAAGGTGACTCAACCGTGGCTAACAAGGGAAATTAGGGATAGCATAAGATCCAAGGAGAGGACATATAAATTGGCCAGAAAAAGCAGCAAACCGGAGGATTGGGAGCAGTTTAGGATTCATAAAGGAGGACAAAGGGATTAATTAAGAGGGTGGGGAAATAGAGTATGAGAGTACGCTTGCATGGAACATAAAAACTGACTGTAAAAGCTTCTATAGATATGTGAAGAGAAAAAGATTGGTGAAGTCAAGCGTAGGTCCCTTGCAGTCAGAATCAGGGGAATTTATAATGGGGAACAAAGAAATGGTAGACCAATTAAATACATACGTTGGTTCTGTCTTCACAAAGGAGGACACAAATAACCTCCCAGAGATGTCGGGGAACATAGGGTCTAATGAGAGGGAGGAACTGAATGAAATCAGTATTTGTAGGGAAATGGTGTTGGGGAAAATGATGGGATTGAAGGCCGATAAATCCCCAGGGCCTGATAATCTACATCCTAGGGTACTTAAGGAAGTGGCCCTAGAAATAGTAGGTGCATTGCTGGTCATCTTCCAAAATTCTATAGACTCTGGAACAGTACCCATGGATTGGAGGGTAGCTAATGTAACCCCACTATTTAAAAAAGGTGGTCGAGAGAAAATGGGGAATTATAGACCGGTAAGCCTGACATCGGTAGTGGGCAAAATGCTAGAGTCCATTATAAAAGATGTAATTGCAGAGCACTTGGAAAAGAGTGACAAGATCGGACAAAGTCACATGGATTTACAAAAGGTAAATCATGCTTGACTAATCTACTGGAATTTTTTGAGGATGTAACTGGTAGAATAGATAAGGGAGAGCCATGGATGTGGTGTATTTGGACTTTCAGAAGGCTTTCGATAAGGTCCCACATAAGAGATTAGCGTGCAAAGTTAAAGCACATGGGATTGGGGGTAAGGTACTGATTTGGATAGAGAACTGGTTGGCAGACAGGAAGCAAAGAGTCGGAATAAACTGGCCTTTTTCCGAGTTGCAGACAGTGACTTGTGGGGTACCGCAGGGATCGGTGCTAGGACCCCAGCTATTCACAATATATATTAATGATCTAGACGAGGGAACTAGATGTAATATCTCCAAGTTTGCAGACGACACAAAGCTGGGTGGGCGTGTGTGCTGTGAGGAGGATGCAGAGAAACTCCAGTATGATTTGGACAGGTTGGGTGATTGGGCAAATGCATGGCAGATGCAGTATAATGTGGATAAATGCGAGGTTATCCACTTTGGTGGCAAAAACAGGAAGACAGATTATTATTTCAACGGCAATAGATTGGGAAAAGGGGAGGTGCAACGAGACCTGGGTGTCCTTGTGCACCAGTCACTGAAGGTAAGCATGCAGGTGCAGCAGGCGGTTAAGAAGGCAAATGGTATGTTGGCCTTCATAGCGAGAGGATTCGAGTACAGGAGCAAGGATGTCTTGCTGCAGTTTTACAGGGCCTTGGTGAGACCACACCTTGAGTATTGTGTGCAGTTTTGGTCGCCTTATCTGAGGAAGGATGTTCTTGCCATGGAGGGAGTGCAGCGAAGATTCACCAGACTGATACTTGGGATGGCAGGAATGACGTATGAAGCGAGATTGGGTCGATTAGGCTTATATTCGCTAGAGTTTAGCAGAATGAGAGGGGATCTCATTGAAACTTATAAAATTCTAACAGGACTAGACAGACTAGATGCAGGAAGGATGTTCCCGATGGCGGGGGAGTCCAGAACCAGGGGTTACAGTCTAAGGATAAGGGGTAAGCCATTTAGGACTGAGATGAGGAGAAATTTCTTCACCCAGAGAGTGGTGAACCTGTGGAATTCTCTACCACAGAAGGCAGTTGAGGCCAATTCATTAAATATATTCAAGAAGAAGTTAGATATATTTCTTAAGTCTAAAGAGATCAAGGGATATGGGGAGAAAGCAGGTACAGGGTACTGAATTTGGATGATCAGCCATGATCTCATTAAATGGCGGAACAGGCTCGAGGCGCCGAATGGCTCCTGCTCCTATCTTCTATGTTTCTATGTAAATACTGTCTGTACTTAAAGTTGGTAAGTCACCAGGACCGGATGGAATGCATCCTCGGGTACTGAAGGAAGTTGAGGAGGAAATCGCAGAGCTACTGGCCATAATCTTCCAATCCTCCTTAGATACGGGGGTGGTGCCAGAGGACTGCAGAATTGCAAATGTTACACCCATGTTCAAAAAAAGGGTGTAAGGAAAAACCCAGCAACTACAGGCCAGTCAGTTTAACCTCGGTAGTGGGGAAGCTTTTAGAAACAATAATCAGGAACAAAGTTAACAGTCACTTGGACAAGTGTGAATTAATTAAGGAAAGCCAGCACGGATTTGTTAAAGGCAAATCATTTTAACTAACTTGATCGAGTTTTTTGATGAGGTATCAGAGAGGGTCGATGAGAGCAATGCGGTTGACGTGGTGTACATGGACTTCCAAAAGGCATTTGATTAAAGTGCCACATAATAGGTTTGCCAAAAAAGTTGAAGCCCATGGAATAAAAGGGACAGTGGCAGCATGGATACGAAATTGGCTAAGTGACAGAAAAGAGAGTAGTGGTGAACAGTTGTTTCTCGGACTGGAGGAAAGTATACAGTGGTGTTCCCCAGAGGTCAGTACTCGTATCACTGCTTTTCTTGATATATATCAATGACTTGGACTTGGGTATACAGCGCACAAGTTCAAAATTTGCAGGTGACACAAAACTTGGAAGTAGAGTGAACAGTGGAGGATAGTGATAGACTTCAAGAAGACATAGACAGGCTGGTGAAATGGGCGGACACGTGGCAGATGAAATTTAACGCAGAAAAGTGCGAAGTGATACGTTTTGGTAGGAAGAATGAGGAGAGGCAATATAAACTAAATGGTACAATCCTGAAGGGGGTGCATGAACAGAGAGACCTGGAAGTATGTGCGCACAAATCGTTGAAGGTGGCAGGGCAGGTTGAGAAAGCGGCTAAAAAGCATACGGGATCCTGGGCTTCACAAATAGAGGTATAGAGTACTAAAGCAAGGGAGTTATGATGAACCTGTATAAAACACTGGTTCGGCCTCAACTGGAGTATTGTATGCAAATCTGGGCACCACACTTTAGGAAGGATGTGAAGGCCTTAGAGAGGGTGCAGAAAAGATTTACGAGAATGATTCCAGGGATGAGGAACTTCAGTTACTTGGATAGACTAGAGAAGCTGGGGTTGTTCTCCTTAGAGCAGAGAAGGTTGAGGAGATTTGATAGAGGTGTTCAAAATCATGAGGGGTCTGGACAGAGTAGATAGAGAGAAACTGTTCCCAATGATGGAAGGGTTGAGAACCACAGGGCACAATTTTAAGGTGATTGTCAGAAGAACCAAAGGCGACATGAGGAAAAACCTTTTTTGCGCAGCGAGTGATTATGATCTGGAATGCACTGCCTGAAAGGGTGGTGGAGGCAGATTCAATAGTGGTTTTCAAAGGGGACTTGGATAAGTACCTGAAGGAAAAAAATTTGCAGGACTACGGGGAAAGGGCGGGGGAGTGGGACTAGCTGAAGTGCTCTTGCAGAGAGCCAGCACGGGCTTGACGGGCCGAATGGCCTCCTTCTGTGCTGTAACCATTTTATGATTCATCTACAAACCCTGGATTGATTACTTACTACACGACCCACTCCCAGCCCCCCGCCGCCCCACAACACGCTCATATCCCGCTCCACCTGAAGATTTCTTTTGTTTTGACTTCACGTGTGGAATGTCCGCGGGAGACTGAGTAGTATTAAATAAATATGTTTAAATTTAATTGAAATAGCAAACGAAGGAATTACATACGACGCGGTTATCCATTCCTCCTAATGTCACTGACAGCAATTTCAGGGCTGTTTCTGTTCATAGCATTTCTAGTGCAGCAAGCATCAGTTTTTCAAAATGATGGAAAACGTGTATCTAAAATGTATCCTTGAACAGAGGCCCAACCAGTCCCCATCCACCACCACCCTCCTCCGCCTGGCTGAACTTGTTCTCACATTGAACAACTTCTCCTTTGACTCTACCCATTTCCTCCAAATTAAAGGTGTTGCTATGGGTACCCGCATGGGTCCTAGCTATGCCTGCCTTTTCGTGGGATATGTGGAACACTCTTTGTTCCAGTCCTACTCGGGTCCCCTCCCTCACCTCTTTTTCCGGTACATTGATGACTGTATCGGTGCCGTCTCCTGCTCTCGCCCTGAACTAGAACATTTCATTCACTATGCTTCCAATTTCCACCCTTCCCTCACCTTCACATGGTCCATCTCCGACTCTTCCCTTCCCTTCCTCGACTTCTCCATCTCCATCTCTGGGGATAGGTTATTGACTAACATTCACTACAAGCCCACTGACTCCCACAGCTACCTGGACTACACTTCCTCCCACCCCGCCTCCTGTAAGGACTCTATTCCATTCTCCCAGTTTCTCCGTCTCCGCCGCATCTGCTCTGATGATGCCACCTTCCATACCAGTGCTTCCGACATGTCTTCCTTTTTCCTCAACCGAGGATTCCCCTCTACCGTGGTCGACACGGCCCTCGACCATGTCCGTTCTATCTCCCGCACTTCTGCCCTCACCCCTGCCCCTCCCTCCCGGAACCACGATAGGGTTCCCCTTGTCCTCACCTTTCACCCCACCAGCCTCCACATTCAACGGATCATCCTCCGCCATTTCCGCCACCTCCAGCGTGATCCCACCACCAAACACATCTTCCCCTCACCTCCCCTTTCAGCATTCCGCAGGGACCGCTCCCTCCGCGACACCCTAGTCCACTCCTCTACCACCCCCAGCACCCCTTCCCCTTCGCCCGGCACCTTCCCGTGCACGCGCAGGAGATGCAACACATGCCCTTACACCTCCCCTCTTCCCACTGTCCAGGGCCCCAAACACCCCTTCCAGGTGAAACAGCGATTTACTTGTACTTCCTGCAATTTAGTATACTGTATTCGCTGCTCACGATGTGGTCTCCTCTACATTGGGGAGACCAAACGCAGATTGGGTGACCGCTTTGCGGAACACCTCCGTTCAGTCCGTAAGGGGGACCCCGAGCTCCCGGTGGCCTGTCACTTTAATTCACTGCTTCACTCCCACTCTGACCTCACCGTCCTCGGCCTATTACACTGTTCCACGGAAGCGCAGCGTAAGCTCGAGGAACAGCACCTCATCTTTCGTTTAGGCACGCTACAGCCCTCTGGACTCAATATCGAGTTCAACAATTTTAGATCATAACCTCCGCTCCAATCACATTTATATTTTATTTTTTCCACCCTTTTATTTGCCCCCCCCCCCCACCTTTTTTTTCCTCCTAGAAGCTGGCAGCTGTCCTTCATTCTGCCAGTGGATTTCACACTTCTTTCAGCCTTAATCTGTCACATTAACACCACCTCTAGCCTTGCATATCTCTTAATGTCTCTTAATGTCTCTTCATCTCCCCCTTTGTTCTTTTATCCCCTCCCCCTTTTCCCAGCTTTACTCTGGCCTTAAATCTATTTGATTTCTGGCTCTTCACAGTTCTGACGAAAGGTCATCGACCTGAAACGTTAACTCTCTTTCTCTCTCCACGGATGCTACCTGGCCTGCTGAGTTTTTCCAGCGTTTTCTGTTGTTATTTTTATCTAAAATGTAACCTGTGGTAAGTTCACATGTAAGGATTTTTTCCAGTGTGTTAGGTGGCGTGAAGCAGGTAGAGCTGGAGGTATCCAGCACAGAGAGACTGTGAAACTCCACTGGAATATGGAACAGCAATTCAGAGTTCTGCAGCCGAATGCAGGCTTTCCCAATCCCGGATCAGTAAGCGATGGTTTGTACTGTGATATACTTTAGTGAAATGGAACGCAGTGATATTAAATCACTGTTACTGCAAGATTATGGATCCTCTTATTCTGTACAATTATAAGAAAAAATGATTTTCTGTATATCTCAGTGTTTACACAATTCAAGATTTTAAACATTTTTTGTAAGATGTTACCTTTCAATTCTTTCCATGTATAGAAAACACCATTCCATCGTTCTAACGAGTAGAGAAGAGCTGCAATTATTAGAATAGCATTGAGAAGCGTGAATATCCAGAAAGCCACACTCCATCCTGAAACTCCCATCTCCTGAGAGAAAAACTCATCTGTAAATAAACAAACAAACTTATTTGTTGTAGAACTAAGATACCATTGACATGTCAAACAATAAATCTATCAGACTGATGAATGTGTTCATGTGAATATTTCATAAATATGTCATAAACCCTCTGTTCAGGAGGGCTCGTCACTGACCTGCTATCTCAATAATCCCTTCTCTTTCCTCGAAGAGCAATCTGTTCCTTATCAGACAGGAGTAGCTTTCCCGAAGATCCTTTGTGATGTTGATGTGACTTTCGACATTGAAAGCTCCGCTGGACTCTGTAGTATTCAGGGTTTTAGACAGTGCAGAAATGTTCTGTCCATCTGTATATCTCCAGGATACCTCAGGGGCCGGGTACCATCCACTGGATTTACACACAAGACTCCCCCCTCGCTCATGGAATCCTTCAACATGGATCTCAGGTTGACTCCCAGACACTACAAATATGGAAAATAAGCTGCATATTATTTTATTGTACCAATACATCTATTGGATAAATACGGTCCATGCAGTGTGTAATTATTGAAAGGGATGGTTCAGGAGAGGATTTTAACAGGGTTTTGTTCCAGAACAGATCGCTGTTCATGACCTCTGCCATCAGTTGGTACAGATGTGGCACTGGATCTAAATTGTGATAATTGCAGTGGGACGAACACATGCTCGAAAATAACCAGACTGAAGCTAGCGTAAAATACCGTCATATTTTGGTATTCTGTGGCGGAATTGCCTCAATACTGTTCAGATGTGAAGTTGTCAGTGAATTATCACTAAGATTGAAGCTACTGTCTAACAGAAATCTTCAGTTTTGCTGAGGATGTTAAGAATCACTATGTTTTGATTGAAGCCACATCTCGGCCAGTGCAGGTCTAAGTGACAGATTCTCTTCCCTGAAGACTATTTGTTTTTACAACAACACACGGTGCCGGGAAATGAGGGGTAAATGTCAGTGGTGATCACATTTTTTCTGGTCCTGGCCCACAAATTAATAGATTTATTGAATTCAGTTTCAATAACTGTCATGGAGAGGGGAGGCGGGGGATTTGAACTCTCAACCTCTGGTTACCAGACCAGTACATAAACACCAGGCTACCATATCCAGACAGATTCACTCATCTCTTCGCTGAACAGAATGTTACGGTTTACCAAAGAAAATAATGTTTATTTCAGTGGAATAATCCATTTACTTTCACACTAAACTACAAATTCATGCTCACTGGCAGAAACATGAATCTGTGCATATTAACAAACTTTTATATTTCAGATTCTGATGTGTGTGACTGGAGCCAATTCAGTTCCAATTACAGTAATGGAAACAATATGATTAGGTTTAGAATGGGAAAGAGACAAGGAACAATCAAAAGTGAAGATACCCAACTGGAAGAGGGTTCATTTCAGTCAGCTGAAAAGGGGTCTGGCCAAGGTGGATTGGAGACAACGATTGGTCGGTAAAACAGTGAATGAGCAGTGGGAGGCCTTCAAGGAGGAGCTAGTTCAGGTACAGACTGGACACATTCCTATCAGGGCGAAGGTAAGGGCATCCAAAGCTACAGCTTGCTGGATGACTGAAGACATTGAGGTTAAACTGAAACAGTAAAAGGAGGCTTGTGATAAATGTCAGGTTCTTAATACAGTAGAGAACCAAGCCGAATACAGAAAGTGCAGAGGAGAAAAAGGAAATAAAAGGGGCAAAGAGAGTGTATGAGAATAGATTAGCAGATAATAGAAAAGGGAACATTGAAATCTTTTATAAAAAGGGTAGTCAAGAGAAGGGCGAGGCCAATTCGGGACCAAAAAGGAGAGCTTCTTGTGGAGGCAGAGGGCATGGCTGAGCTACTAAATGAGAATCTTGCATCTGTCTTCACTAGAGAGGAGGATGCTGCCAATGTCGCAGTAAAGGAGGAGGCAGTAGCGATATTGGATAGGATAAAAATAAATAAAGAGTTCATAAATGGTTGTCAGCGATCAAAGTAGAAAAGTCACCCGGTCCGGATGGGATGCACCCTCAGTTGCTGAGGGAAGGAAGGGTGCAAATTGCGGAGGCTCTGGCCACAATCTTCCAATCCTCCTTAGATATGGGAGAGGTGCCCGAGGACTGCAGGGTTGCAGATGTTTCACCCCATTCAAAAAAGGGGAGGGGAAAAACCCAGCAACTACAGGCCAGTCAGCCTAACGTCGGTGGTAGGGAAACTTTGAAACACAATAATCCGGGACAAAATTACTTGGCACTTGGAAAAATATGGGTTAATAAAGGAGAGCTGGCAAATTGTATCCGACTAACTTGATTAAATTCTTTGATGAAATAATGGAGAGGGTTGATGAGGCTAGTGAAGTTGATACTGTGTATATGGAATTTCAAAAGGCATTTGATAAAGTACCACATGTTAGACTTCTTAGCAAAATTGAAGCTCATGGGATTAAAGGGGAAGGGGCTGTATGGATATGAAATTGGTCAAGGAATGGAAAGCAGACAGTAGTGGTGAACGGTTGCTTTTGAGACTGGAGGGACGAATGCAGTGGTGTCCCCCAGGGGTCGGGGTTGGGACCACTGCTCTTTTTGAAATATATTAATGACCTGGACTTGAATATAAAGGGCATCATTTCAAAGTTTGGAGAGGACACAAAACTCGGAAATCTAATGAGAAGGATAGTACAAGACTTCAGGAGGACATCGACAGACTGGTGAGATGGGCAGACACATGGCAGATGCAATTTAAAACAGAGAAGTGTGAAGTGATGCATTATGGAAGGATGAATGAGGAGAGGCAATTAAAAAAAATGGTACAATTTTCAAGGGGGTACCGGAATAGAGAAACATAGAACATAGAACAGTACAGCACAGTACAGGCCCTTCAGCCCTCGATGTTGTGCCGAGCATTGTCCGAAACCAAGATCAAGCTATCCCACTCCCTATCATTCTGGTGTGCTCCATGTGCTTATCCAATAACCGCTTGAAAGTTCCTAAAGTGTCTGACTCCACTATCACAGCAGGCAGTCCATTCCACACCCCAACCACTCTCTGAGTAAAGAATCTACCTCGGACATCCCTTCTATATCTCCCACCATGCACCTTATAGTTATGCCCCCTTGTAACAGCTACCTCCACCCGAGGAAATAGTCTCTGAACATCCACTCTATCTATCCCCCTCATCATCTTATAAACCTCTATTAAGTCGCCTCTCATCCTCCTCCGCTCCAAAGAGAAAAGCCCTAACTCCCTCAATCTTTCCTCATAAGACCTCCCCCCCAAACCAGGCAGCATCCTGGTAAATCTCCTTTGCACTCTTTCCAATGCTTCCACGTCCTTCCTATAGTGAGGTGACCAGAACTGCACACAATATTCCAAATGTGGTCTCACCAAGGTCCTGTACAGTTGCAGCATAACCTCACGGTTCTTAAACTCAAACCCCTTGTTAATAAACGCCAACACACCATAGGCCTTCTTTACTGCTCTATCCACTTGAGTGGCAACCTTCAGAGATCTGTGGATATGAACCCCCAGATCCCTCTGTTCCTCCACGTTCCTCAGAACCCTGCCGTTGACCCTGTAATCCTTATTCAAATTTGCCCTACCAAAATGAATCACCTCGCACTTATCAGGGTTAAATTCCATCTGCCATTTTTTGGCCCAGCTCTGCATCCTATCAATGTCTCTTTGCAGCTTACAACAGCCCTCCACCTCATCCACTACTCCACCAATCTTGGTGTCATCAGCAAATTTACTGATCCACCCTTCAGTCCCCTCCTCCAAGTCATTGATAAAAATCACAAACAGCAGAGGACCCAGCACCGACCCCTGTGGCACACCGCTGGTAACTGGTCTCCAGTCCGAAAATTTTCCATCCACCACCACCCTCTGCCTTCTATGAGATAGCCAGTTACTTATCCAATCGGCTAAATTTCCCTCTATACCACAACTCCTTACTTTCTTCATGAGCCGACCATGGGGAACCTTATCAAACGCCTTACTAAAATCCATGTATACGACATCAACTGCTCTACCTTCATCTACACACTTAGTTACCTCCTCAAAGAATTCAATCAAATTTGTTAGGCAAGACTTACCCTTCATGAATCCGTGTTGACTATCCCTGATTAAGTTGCCTCTTTCCAAATGGTCATAAATCCTATCCCTCAGGACCTTTTCCATAATCTTACCAACCACCGAAGTAAGACTAACCGGCCTATAATTACCAGGGTCATTCCTATTTCCTTTCTTGAAGAGAGGAACAACATTCGCCACTCTCCAGTCCTCTGGCACCATCCCCGTGGACAGTGAGGACCTAAAGATCAAAGCCAAAGGCTCTGCAATCTCCTCCCTTGCCTCCCAAAGAATCCTAGGATATATCCCATCTGGCCCAGGGGACTTATTGACCCTCAGGTTCTTCAAAATTGCTAAAACATCTTCCCTCAGAACATCTACCTCCTCCAGCCTATCCACCTTTATCACACTCTCATCCTCAAAAACATGGCCCCTCTCCTCGGTGAACACGGACAAAAAGTATTCATTCATCACCTCTCCTATCGCTTCTGACTCCATGCACAAGTTCCCACTACTGTCCTTGACCGGCCCTACCCTCACCCTGGTCATTCTTTTATTTCTCACATAAGAGTAAAAAGCCTTGGGGTTTTTCTTGATCCAACCCGCCAAGGACTTCTCATGCCCCCTCCTAGCTCTCCTAAGCTCTTTTTTTTAGCTCATTCCTTGCTACCTTGTACCCCTCAATCGACCCAACTGAACCTTGTTTTCTCATCCTTACATATGCTTCCTTTTTCCTCTTGACTAGACATTCAACCTCTTTTGTGAACCATGGTTCTCTCACTCGGCCATTTCCTCCCTGCCTGACAGGGACATACCTATCAAGGACACGCAGTAATTGCTCCATGAAAAAGCTCCACTTTTCATTTGTGCCTTTCCCTGATAGTTTCTGTTCCCATCTTATGCTCCCTAATTCTTGCCTAATCGCATCATAATTACCCCTCCCCCAATTATAAACCCTGCCCTGCCATATGGCCCTATCCCTCTCCATTGCAATAGTGAAAGTCACCGAATTGTGGTCACTATCTCCAAAGTGCTCTCCCACATACAAATCAAACACTTGGCCCGGTTCATTACCCAGTACCAAATCCAATGTGGCCCCAGCTCTTGTCGGCCTATCCACATATTGTGTCAGGAAACCCTCCTGCACACACTGTGCAAAAACTATCCCATCCGAACTGTTTGACCTATAAAGGTTCCAATCAATATTTGGAAAGTTGAAGTCACCCATGACAACTACTCTGTGACCTCCACACCTATTCATAATCTGCTTTGCAATTTCTTCCTCCACATCTCTATTACTATTTGGGGGCCTGTAGAAAACTCCTAACAATGTGACCGCTCCTTTCCTATTTCTAACTTCAGCCCATATTACCTCAGACGGCAGATCCCCCTCGAACTGCCTTTCTGCCGCTGTTAAACTATCCTTGATTAACAATGCTACTCCTCCATCTTTCTTACCACCTTACCTACTCTTACTGAAACATCGATACCCCGGAACTTCCAACAACCATTCCTGTCCCTGTTCTAACCATGTCTCCGTAATGGCCACCACATCATAGTCCCAAGTACCAATCCACGCTCCAAGTTCTCCTACCTTATTCCGGATGCTCCTTGCATTGAAGTAGACACAATTCAAGCCACCTTCCTGTCTGCCGGTACATTCCTGCGACCTTGATACCCTCCTCAGTACCTCCCTACACTCACCACTGGCTCCTGGACTACAGCCCTTTTTCCCATCCCCCTGACAAATTAGTTTAAACCCCCCCGAAGAGCCGTAGCAAATTTCCCTCCCAGGATATTGGTGCCCCTCTGGTTCAGGTGCAAACCGTCCTGTTTGTACAGGTCCCACCTTCCCCAGAATGCGCTCCAATTATCCACATAACTGAAACCCTCCCCCCTACACCATCCCTGCAGCCACGTGTTATCTGCACTCTCTCCCTGTTCCTCAACTCGCTAGCACGTGGCACCGGCAACAAACCAGAAATTACAACATGGCTTGTACTGGCTCTCAGCTTCCAACCTAGCTCCCTAAATTCCTGTTTTAAATCCCCGTCCCTTCTCCTACCTATGTCGTTGGTACCGATGTGTACCACGACTTGTGATTGTTCCCCCTCCCCCTTGAGGATTCTGAAAACACGGTCCGAGACGTCACGGACCCTGGCACCCGGGAGGCAACATACCATCCGTGAGTCTCTTTTGCTGCCACAGAACCTCCTATCTGTCCCTCTGACTATTGAGTCCCCAATAACTACCTGGGGTTCACACACACAAATCCTTGAGGGTTGCAGGACAAGCTGATATGCCAGTTAAAAAACCATACGGGACCCTTGGCTTTATATTTAGAGGCATAGACTACAAAATGCAAGGAAGCTATGCTAAACCTTTATAAATCACTAGTTAGGCATCAGCTGCAAAATTGTGGCCAATTCTGGGCATCACACTTTAGGAAACATGTCAAGGCCTTGGAGAGGGTGCAGAGGAGATTTCCTAGAATGGCACCAGGGATCAGGGACTTTAGTTATGTGGAGAGACTGGAGAAGCTGGGATTGTTCTCCTTCGAGCAAAAAAATGTTTTGGGGAGATTTGATCCAGGAGTTCAAAATTGTTAGAGTAAATCAGGAGAAACTGTTTGCACTGGCTGGTGGGTCAGTAACCAGAGGACACAGATAGAAAGGTAATTGGCAAAATAACAGAGGGGAAATGAGGAGAACTTTTTTTACGCAGCGAGTTATGATGTTCTGGAATGCACTGCCTGAAAGGGCGGTGGAAGCAGATTCAATAGAAACTTTCAAAATGGATTTGGATAAATACTTGAAAAGGAAAAGATTGCAGAGCTAGGGTGAAAGAGCAGGGGAGTGGGATTAATTGGATAGCACTTTCAGAGAGCCAGCACAGGCACAATGGGCCGAATGGCCTCCTTCTGTGCTGTGTGATTCTATTATTGTATAAAACCAGTTTTCCTGTATTAAAAAGGTATTTACACATCTGGTTCAATGCACAAGTGTCAACGTTTCCTGGTAAATCCCAATATTTAGGCCGGAAAACTGCTCCCATGAGGCATCAACAGATAACGGAGAATGTGAATGTTTGGAATTTGTCTCTTTCTACTTTCTCCAGATCATTTGAAGCTTTTTTTGTGAGGCCTCATTTTGATATTGTTGCCGAACGGGTGTGAAGGGCCCAGGCCCAGACAGGAGGCCTCCACCACGGTACAGGACAGACTAGAGAGGATGCAAATCATGAAGCTGTGATCAGGGGAGGCCACACTTGAGTTTTTAAAAGCCGTAGATTGTAGGAGGAGGAGAAAGCTGAGGGAGGCCAGGAGTTCGACAGCTCTGCAGTCCTGGGAAAGAATGAGTTACAGTCAGACTCAGTGGGTGACTCGGACTCCAACACGGTGAGGATCTGAAATCATAAACTCAGGCTAAACACACTTGACTCTTAATGGATAACAAAGAGATTGAAGTGAAATAAGAGGAGAAATGGCTACAAATCCAGCAGGGAGAAAGGAGAAGGGGTTCACTGGGATGAATATAGGAATGTGCAGGAATACATTAAGCGGGTGATGAGAAGGGCCAGGAGAGGTCTCGGAAAATACACAGCAGCTGAAGTGAAACATTACAGTAAAAAAACCTCAGTCCTACAGCAGTGACAGAAATGTCAGAGAATCGGTGAAAACCATAAATGATTCAAACAGTATCAGAACTGGGGGCAAGCACAATATAGGAAATATTCCAAATTATCATTTCCTTAAAGTATTCATAAGGGAAAATGAGCAACATTCTCTCCCCCGACCCCCGAACTAAATGGCTAAAAACAGTAGACTACAGTCAGAGGAAGCCACGATCAAACTGCACGGTGCTCTGGTCAGAGCCCACCTTGAATACTGTGTCCAGTTCTGGCCATTGAGAAACAAGGGAGACATTTGAACATTGGAGGCAGATCGGAGAAGATCCACCAGACTCATTCCCAGTGTCAGGGGTCTGAGTGACGGGAAAAGACTGGAGAAACCTGGGATTTGCACCTTGAAAGGAGGCTGCTGAGAGGGGACCTTGTCGAGGTAGATATAGGTAGTTAAAGGAACGGAAAAGGTAAAGCTGAAATATTACTTTAAATTGTGGGAGTGAGACAAGTGAACACAGGTTCAAACTAGTAAAAGGTAAATGTGAGACTGGTAACAGCCAGTTCATCAAACAAAGAGTGATCAACACATGGAATGGACTCTGGACAGAGTGGGGGAGGAGAAAACCCTGGAGTGGTTTAAGAAACAATTGGAGGTCCAATGGGGGAAGTTAGGGTCTTTCTAGTTAAATTAAAATGGGCCGAACGGCCTTCCTCATCTGTAATTGTCTTGTAATCCAGGAAGGAGGAGGAGGGAATCTCAGGCCATGAGATAAAGTGTTGGTCCAGAGTCCCAGTGACACGTTCTACAGTGAATCTACACCCACAGTGAGCACTGTACAGATTGAGATGTAGAAGATCCCCAGTGTTCCCGAGACTGATTGTTCAGAATGAGATTGAACAGATCGAGCACGGTTTCATTCCCTCCACAATCCAATCACAATACGGAACATTAACTCCATGTACTCAAACTGAAGCAGCAATAACAGTTAAGAATCAACGTTGGTATTCTCTGTTTATAAATTAATTAAAAAGACATTTTACACAGGGATGTAAATTTCTGAATAATTTTTGGTGACTATATTCACAGATTCAGTTCTCTGTATCAATACCTACCGGCTACTGTTAGTTCTGCATCTCCTGCATGTCCCCAGGAACTGGTGCTCACGATGCATCTGTAGATACCTTCATCGGAGATACGGACATTGCTTAGACTGAGCGAGATATTTCCCTGATTGAATTTGTCCTTAAAGAGCTTAATCCTTCCATGATAGTTGATTGACTTTGCACGACTGCGTCCATTTATAAATAAAACTACTGTTTCAAGGGTATCTCCTTTTAACCATTCCAGTTCCATACTCAGAGGGTCAAAGCTCGGTGTGACCCGACAGTTCAGCGTGATGCTACTACCCACGGTCACTAGTACAGGGCTGTTTGCACCGGTCACTTCGAAGTCTCCTGTAAGTGAAGAATGAATAGCATTTAAATACTGTCACAGCACACATTATACAGATAATCCAGACTTCATGCCTTTAATCCAGTCTCTTACCTGCTGCTGTAATCTGAATCTGTAACAATACGAATGATGCCAGTAAGCGATTCTCCATTGTGGACCCTGTAAATTAGATCAGAGTTACCTGGATCAGTCACCCATTGTTTTCATGCTGCATTATTAACACCCTTTTCATATCACTGACAATAATTCTCATATCTTGATGTGAAAGGAAGAAACAGCTGGATGCTGCAAAAGGAAGAAGGCAGGGCTGGTATTCCAGAAAGATAAAAGATTATTACACAAGATTAGGGCTCATGGGGTTGGGGGTAATATAGTAGCATGGATAGAGGATTGGTTAACAGACAGAAAACAGAGAGTAGGGATAAACGGATCTTTTTCAGGTTGGCAGGCTGTAACTAGTGGGGTGCCGCAAGGATCAGTGTTGGGGCCTCAGCTATTTACAATCTATATTAATGACCTAGATGAAGGCACCAAGTGTAATGTATCCACGTTTGCTGATGATACAAAGCTAGGTGGGACAGTAAGCTGTGAGGAGAACACAAAGAGTCTGCAAAGGGATATAGATAGATTAAGTGAGTGGGCAGTAAGGTGGCAGATGGAGTATAATGTAGGGAAATATGAGGTTATTCACTTTGGTAGGAAGAATAGAAAAACAGAATATTTTTAAATGGCAAGAAACTTTCAAATGTTGGTGTTGAGAGAGATTTGGGTGTCCTCGTGCAAGAAACACAGAAAGCTAGCATGCAGGTACAGCAAGCAATAAGGAAGGCAAATGGCATGTTGGCCTTTATTGCAAGGGGATTGGAGTATAAGAGTAAGGAAGTCTTGCTACAATTGTACAGTGCCTTGGTGAGACCACACCTGGAGTACTATGCACAGTTCTGGTCTCCTTATCTAAGGAAGGATATACTTGCCTTGGAGGCAGTGCAACAAAGGTTCACTAGATTGATTCCTGGGATGAGAGGGCTGTCCTATGATGAGAAATTGTGTAAAATGGGCCTATACTCTCTGGAGTTTAGAAGAATGAGAGGTGATCTCATTGAAACATACAAGATTCTGAAGAGGATTGACAGGGTAGATGCTGAGAGGTTGTTTCCCCTGGCTGGAGAATCTAGAACTAGGGGGCATAGTCTCAGGATAAGGGGTAGGCCATTTAAGAGTGAGATGAGGAGGAATTTCTTCACTCAGAGGGTTGTGAATCATTGGAATTTTCTGCCCCAGAGGGCTGTGAATGCTGAGTCTTTGAGTATATTCAAGGCTGAGATAGATAGATTTTTGGACTCTAGAGGAATCAAGGGATATGGAGATCGGGCGAGAAAGTGGAGTTGAGGTCGATGATCAGCCATGATCTTATTGAATGGCGGAGCAGGCTCGAGGGGCCAAATGGCCTATGCCTGCTCTTACTTCTTATGTTCTTATAAAGAGAACAGGCTGAAGAACTATCTTCATTCAAACCTGTCTGGGCGGTGAGTAAGTTTTCATTAAAATAACAGCGTGACTCTGATGTTTTATTTCAGTGTGTTGCAGAAATGTGTGGCAATCTATCCAGTAATCAGTGCTGCTCACTGATCAGAGTAATAAATGAATGACTATAGGAACAATAGGAAGGATACACTGGCAGAAATGTGTGGGGATCTATCCAGTAATCAGTGCTGCTCGCTGATCAGAGTAATAAATGAATGACTATAGGAACAATAGGAAGGATTCCAGTGAGAAAGAAAGATTTTAAGAGAAGGGAGCACCATCCGTGGCTAACTAAGGAAGTAAAGGGTGGTATCAAATTGAAAACGAAGGCATACAATGTTGCCAAGATTGGTGGGAGACCAGAGGATTGGGAAATTTTTTTAAACCAGCAAAGGATGACTAAAAAATAATAAAGAGAGAGAAGATCAATTATGAGAGTAAACTGGCAAGAAATATTAAAACAGATAGTAAGAGCTTCTACAGGTATATAAAAAGGAAGAGAGTAGCTAAAGTAAATGTTGGTCCCTTAGAGGATGAAACTGGGGATTTAATAATGGGAAACGGGGAAATGGCAGAGACTCTGAACAAATATTTTGTATCTGTCTTCACGGTAGAAGACACTAACAACATCCCAATAATGGATGATCAAGGGGCCACAGGGAGGGGGAAACTAAAGACAATCACTATCACTAAGGAAATAGTACTTGGTAAAATAATGGGACTAAAAGTCAACAAGTCCCCTGGACCAGATGGCCTGCATCCCAGGGTCTTAAAAGAAGTGGCTGCAGAGATAGTGGATGCATTGGTTGCAATACACCAAAATTCCCTGGACTCTGGAGAGGTCCCAGCGGATTGGAAAACCGCAAATATAACACCTCTATTTAAGAAAGGAGGGAGACAGAAAGCCTAACATCTGTCATTGGGAAAATGCTGGAGTCCTTCATTAAAGAAGCAGTAGCAGGGCATTTGGAAAATCATAATGCAGTCAAGGTGTATTTGGATTTCCGGAAGGCATTTGATAAGGTGCCACATAAAAGGTTACTGCATAAGATAAGAGCTCACGGAGTTAGGGGTAATATATTAGCATGGATAGAGAATTGGCTAGCTAACAGAAAGCAGAGAGTCGGGATAAATGGGGTCATTTTCCAGTTGGTAAACGGTAACTAGTGGGGTGCCACAGGGATCGGTGCTGGGGCCTCAACTATTTACAATCTACATTAATGACTTGGATGAAGGGACAGAGTGTAATGTAGCCAAGTTTGCAGACGATACAAAGATGGGTGGGAAAGCAAGTTGTGCAGAGGACTCAAAGAATCTGCAAAGGGATATAAACAGGCTAAGTGAGTGGGCAAACATTTGGCAGATGGAGTATAATGTGGGAAAGTGTGAGTTTATCCACTTTGGCAGGAAAAATAAAAAAGCAAATTATTATTTAAATGGAGAGAGATTACAAAATGCTACAGTTCAGAGGGACCTGTGGGCCCTTGTGCATGAAACACAAAAAGTTAGCATGCAGGTACAGCAAGTAATCAAAAAGGCAAATGGAATGTTGGCCTTTATTTCAAGGGGGTTGGAGTATAAAAGCAGGGAAGTCCTGCTACAACTGTACAGGGTATTGGTGAGACCACACCTTGAGTACCGCAGATTTACGACCCTCTAAGAGCAGAAATTCCTCCTCATCTCAGTTCTAAAAGGGCGACCCTTTATTCTGAAATTATGCCCCCGAGTTCTAGATTTCCCCACGAGGGGAAACATCCTCTCTGCATCTACCTTGTCGAGCCCCCTCAGTATCTTATATGTTTCAATAACATAGAAACATAGAAGATAGGAGCAGGAGTAGGCCATTCAGCCCCTCGAGCCTGCTCTGCCATTCAATGAGATCATGGCTGATCATCCAAATTCAGTACCCTGTCCCAGCTTTCTCCCCATATCCCTTGATCCCTTCAGCTTTAAGAAATATATTTAACTCCTTCTTGAATATATTTAATGAATTGGCCTCTACTGCCTTCTGTGGTAGAGAATTCCACAGGTTCACCACTCTCTGGGTGAAGAAATTCCTCCTCATCTCAGTCCAAAATGGCTTACTCCTTATCCTTAGACTGTGACCCCTGATTCTGGACTCCCCGACCATCAGGAACATCCTTCCTGCATCTCGTACGATAGCAAAATACTGCGGATGCTGGAAATCTGAAATAACAACAGAAAACGCTGGAAAAACTCGAGGAACAGCACCTCATCTTTCGTTTAGGCACGCTACAGCCCTCTGGACTCAATATCGAGTTCAACAATTTTAGATCATAACCTCAGCTCCAATCACATTTATATTTTATTTTTTCCACCCTTTTATTTGCCCCCCCCCCCACCTTTTTTTTCCTCCTAGAAGCTGGCAGCTGTCCTTCATTCTGCCAGTGGATTTCACACTTCTTTCAGCCTTAATCTGTCACATTACCACCTCTAGCCTTGCATATCTCTTAATGTCTCTTCATCTCCCCCTTTGTTCTTTTATCCCCTCCCCCTTTTCCCAGCTTTACTCTGGCCTTAAATCTATTTGATTTCCGGCTCTTCACAGTTCTGACGAAAGGTCATCGACCTGAAACGTTAACTCTCTTTCTCTCTCCACGGATGCTGCCTTCCTGCATCTAGTCTGTCTTGTCCTGTTAGAATTTTATATGTTTTAATGAGATCCCCTCTCATTCTTCTATACTCCAGTGAGTATAAGCCCAATCGACCCAATCTCTCCTCATACGTCATTCCTGCCATCCCAGGTATCAGCCTGGTGAATCTTCACTGCACTCCCTCCATGGCAAGAACATCCTTCCTCAGATAAGGCGACCAAAACTGCACACAATACTCAAGGTGTGGTCTCACCAAGGCCCTGTACAACTGCAGCAAGACATCCTTGCTCCTGTACTCGAACCCTTTCGCTATGAAGGCCAACATACCATTTGCCTTCTTAACCGCCTGCTGCACCTGCATGCTTACCTTCAGCGACTGGTGCACAAGGACACCCAGGTCTCGTTGCACTTCCCCTTCTCCCAATCTATTGCCATTCAGATAATAATCTGCCTTTCTGTTTTTGACACCAAAGTGGATAACCTCGCATTTATCCACATTATATTGCATCTGCCATGCTTCTGCCCAATCACCCAACCTATCCTTTCATTCTGCTAAAGTCCCATGAGTATAGGCCCAACCTGCTAAACCTTTCTTCATAAGACAACCCCTTCATCTCAGGGATTAACCTAGTGAACCTTCTCTGAACTGCCTACAATGCAAGTATATCCATCCTTAAATAAGGACACCAAAACTGTAAGCAGTACTCCAGGTGTGGTCTCACCAATACCCCGTACAGTTGTAGCAAGACTTCATGACTTTTATACTCCATGTCTCTTGCAATAAAGGCCAACATTCCATTTGCCTTCCTAATTACTTGCATGCTAACTTTTTGTGTTTCATGTACAAGGACCCCCAGATCCCTCTGTACTGCAGCATTTTGTAGTCTCCCTCCATTTAAATAATAATTTGCTTTTTTATTTTTCCTACCAAAGTGGATAACCTCACATTTTCCCACATTATACTCCATCTGCCAAATGTTTGCCCACTCACTTAACCTATCTATATCCCTATGCAGATTCTTTGTGTCCTCTTCACAACTTGCCTTCCCACCTATCTTTGTATCAGCAGCAAATTTGGCTACATTACTCAGTCCCTTCATCCAAGTCATTAATATAGACTGCAAACAGCTGAGGCCCTCAGCACTGATCTCTGTGGCACCCCACTAGTTACAGTTTGCCAACCTGAAAATGACCCATTTATCCCGACTCTCTGTTTCCTGTTAGTTAGCCAATCCTCTATCCATGTGAATATATTACCCCCCAACCGCATGAGCTCTTATCTTGTGCAGTAACCTTTTATGTGGCACCTTATCGAATGCCTTCTGGAAATCCAAATACACTACATCTACTGGTTCCCCTTTATCCACCCTGCTCATTACATCCTCAAAGAACTCTAGCAAATTTGTCAAACATTATTTCCCTTTCATAAAACCATGCTGACTCTGCTTGACTGTATTATGATTTTCTAAATGTCCTGCTACTACTTCCTTAATAATGGACTCTAGCATTTTCCCAATGACAGATGTTAGGCTAACTGCACTATAGTTTCCTGCTTTCAGTCTCACTCCTTTCTTCAATAGGGATGTTACATTTGCGGTTTTCCAATCCGCTGGGACCTCTCCAGAATCCAGGGAATTTTGGTAGATTACAACCAATGCATCCACTTCTTTTAAGACCCTAGGATGCAGGCCATCAGGTCCAGGGGACTTGTCCACTTTTAGTCCCACAAGTTTGCCTAGTACTTTTTCTCTAGTGATGGTGATTGTTTTAAGTTCCCTCCTCCCTGTAGCCCCTTGATTATCTATTATTACTGGGATGCATTTAGTGTCTTCTACTGTGAAGACAGATACAAAATATTTGTTCAAATCTCTGCCATTTCCCGGTTTCCCATTATTAATTCCCCAGTCTCATCCTCTAAGGGACCAACGTTTACTTTAGCTACTCGCTTCCTTTTTATATACCTGTAGAAGCTCTTACTGTCTGTTTTTATATTTCTTGCTTTTTACTCTCATAATCTATCTTCTCTCTATTTATTATTTTTTTAGTCGTCCTTTGCTAGTTTCTAAAAATTTCCCGATCCTCTGGCCTACCACTAATCTTCACATCATTGTATGCCTTGGTTTTCAATTTGATACCATCCATAACTTCCTTAGTTAGCCACGCATGGTTCATTCTTTCTCATCACTTATTATGCTGTTCAAACCTCAGGTACTCCTGATTGTACAAGCCCTAACTTTTTCAGCTGTCTTTAGAGTGAGAATAGTGGGTAATTAGCCTAAGTTCACACCATTACAGTAATCTCTGTGAAGATTCCATTGGCGAAGACTGCAACAGCGCAGCCTGTGGAGGAGCAGGGTATCACTGACAGCAACTTCCGGATTTCTGCGTTTAATTGCGCATGTGCTGTTAGTTTTACCCTGTAATAACGGTGAGCGCCGATAGCCTCGCCGTTATTAGTACAGTAAAATCAGGGCCAATATATCCGCTAAGTGGCTCTGTTTAGAGAAACTGTGCAGCAGCGCCATCTATCGACACAAACAAGTTTTACAAGAACAGAAATTCCTGGGATTCCTTCTCCTGATACAGCAACAGCTGAGTTCTTGTGACTGTAAAACCTTTAAAGAAACAGAACAGCTTTCACCGAGAGAACTCCGCGGCATCGGCTATTGAGCACTGGCTTTGAATTGCTTTTCTGAACTGGGGGAGGTTGGAGGCAGAGAATGAATCTGTGAAGTAAGCATCGTGACTGCCAAGGCAGCGGTCATGTTTGGAGATGCCCCATACCTCTAGAAATATGTCTATCAGTATGTAGCGGACAGCATTTGGAGCGTGAGATTTTACACCACTGTCAGATGAAGGAACTCTGCCGAAAACTTTAACCTGTCTTTTCACTTTTCAGATGGTGACAAATGGACTGTGAAATTCCAGCATTGTCGGTTTTGAAATTCAGCAATGCTGGAAACGTTATCTCATTGAAGGCATCATAAGCACTCACGTGGAGCTTCTCTTAATTATGGTCACTCAGATTTATTACAATCATTAACTTCCTTTTTAGACGATGCATTTTTGGAAGACATGGCCTCGCTCATCTCCACCTCTGTAACCCTCTGAGATCTCGGCCAGCCTCCAATCTTCCACCCTCATCAACTGGAACTCATTCAAAACTCTGCTGCCCGTGTCCTAACTCGCCCAAGTTCCATTCACCCATCACACCTGTGCTCACTGACCGACATGGGCTCCCGGTCAAGCAACGCCTTGATCTTAAAATTCTAATCCTCCTTTTCGAATTACTCCATGGCTTCTCCTCCCTATTTCTGTAACCCAACGCAGCCCTACACAACCCAAGTGCTACAACACTCCCAATCTCTCTGTAACCTCCTCCAGCCCTAGAACCCCCTTATCTCTGTAACCTCCCCCAGCACTACAACCCACCCGATCTCTGTATCCCCTTCCAGCCCTACAAACCTACTTATCTCTGTAATCCCTCCAGCTCTATAACCTCCCCTATTTCTGTAACCTCCTCCAGCCCTACAACCCTCCCTATCTCTGTAACCACCTCCAGCCCTCGCTCCTTCCTATCTCTGCAACCTCCTCCAGACTGACAATCCTCCCCATCTCTGTAACCTCCTCCAGCCCTCACTCGTTCCTATCTCTAGAAGCTCCTACAGCCCTGTCTATCTCTAACCTCCTCCAGCCATAAAAACCTACCTCTCTCTGTAACCTCCTCCAGCCCTACAACCCTCCCTAATTGTGTCACCTCCTCCAGCCCTCACTCGTTCCTATCTCTAACATCCTCCAGCTGAACAACCCTCCCTATCTCTGTAACCTCCTCCAGCCCTCGCTCCTTCATATCTCTAGAAGCTCCTCCAGCCCTACAACCCTCCCTATCTCTGGAACCTCCTCCAGCCCAACAACCCTCCCTATCTCTGTAACCTCCTCCAACCCCACAACCCTCCCTATCTCTGTAATCTCCTCCAGCCCTACAACCCTCCCTATCTCTGTAACATCCTCCAGCCCTACAACCCTCCCTATTACTGTAACCTCCTCCAGCCCCACAACCCGCCCTATCTCTGTAACCTCCTCCAGCCCTACAACCCTCCCTATCTCTGTAACCTCCTCTAGCCCCACCACCCTCCCCCCTATCTCTGTAACCTCCTCCAGCCCTACAACCCTCCCTATCTCTGTAACCTCCTCCAGCCCCAACACCCTCCCCCCTATCTCTGTAACCTCCTCCAGCCCCACAACCCTCCCTATCTCTCTAAGCTCCCCCTGCCCTACAACCCTCCCTATCTCGGTAACCTCCTCCAGCCCTACAACTCCCCGTATTTCTAACCTCCTCCAGCCCCTACAACCCTCCCTATCTCTGTGCCCTCCTCCAACCCTACAATCCTCCCTATCTCTGTAACGTCCTCCAGCCCTACAATCCTCCCTATTTGTGTAACCTTCTCCAGCTCCACAACCCTCCCTATCTCTGTAACCTCCACCAGCCCCACAACCTTCACTATCTCTGTAACTTCCTCCGCTCCCTACAAACCTTCCTGTCTCTGTAACCTCCTGCAGCCCCTCCAACCCCCGTCTCTGTAACCTCCTCCAACACTACAACCCTTCCTTTTTCTGTAACTTCCTCCAGCCCCTACAACCCTCCATATTTCTATAACATCCTCCAGCCCCACAACCCTCCATCTCTGTAACCTCCTCCAGCGCCACAACCCTCCCTATCTCTGTAACATCCTCCAGCCCCACAACCCTCACTATCTCAACTCTGCTGGAAGAAGTATGAATCAGGAAATAGTTGGGGCATGTAATAAGGGAACAGCTATAATTATGGGGGATTTTAACTATCATATTAACTGGACAAATCAAATTGGGCAGGGCAGCCTTGAGGAAGAGTTTATTGAGTGTATTAGGGATGGATTTCTTGAGCAGTATGTAACTGGTCCTACAAGGGGGCAAGCAACCTTGGACCTGGTCCTGTGTAATGAGTCAGGATTAATTAATAATGTCCTAGTTAAGGATCCCCTTGGAATGAGTGACCATAACATGGTTGAATTCCATATCCAATTAGAGGGTGAGAAGGTTGGTTCTCAAACAAGCGTACTGAGCTTGAATAAAGGAGACTATGATGGTATGAGAGCGGAATTGATTAAAGTGGACTGGGAAAATAGATTAAAGGATAAGATGGTACATGAGCAGTGGTGTTCATTTAAGGAGTTATTTTACAACTTTCAAAAAATATATATTCCACTGACGAAAAAAGGGTGTAAAAGAAATGACAGCCATCCGTGGCTAAGTAAAGAATTTAAGGATAGTATCCGACTAAAAACAAGGACATATAAGGTAGCCAAACTTAGTGGGAGGATAGAAGATTGGGAAGTCTTCAAAAGACAGCAAAAAGTAACTAAAGGATTGATTAAGAAAGGGAAGATAGATTATGAAAATAAATTAGCAAAAAATATAAAAACAGATAGCAAGAGTTTCTATAGTTATATAAAAAAAAAAGGGTGGTTAAGGCAAACGTAGGTCCCTTAGAGGATGAGACCGGGAAATTAATGGTGGGAAACATGGAGATGGCAAAAATGCTGAACAAATATTTTGTTTCAGTCTTTACGGTAGAGGACACTAAGAATATCCCAACACTGGACAAACAGGGGGCTCTAGGGGGGGAGGAGCTAAATACGATTAAAATCACTAAGGAATTGGTACTCAGTAAAATAATGGGACTCAAGGCGGATAAATCCCCTGGACCTGATGGCTTACATCCTAGGGTCTTGAGGGAAATGGCAGTAGGAATTGTAGATGCTTTGGTAATAATTTTCCAAAATTCCCTGGACTCAGCAAAGGTCCCGGCAGATTGGAAAACTGCTAATGTAACACCCTTATTTAAAAAGGGTAGTAGGCAGAAGGCTGGAAATTATAGACCAGTTAGCCTAACATCTGTGGTGGGTAAAATTTTGGAGTCTATTATTAAGGAGACAGTAACGGAACATTTAGATAAACATAATTTAATAGGACAAAGTCAGCATGGCTTTATGAAGGGGAAGTCATGTCTGACAAATTTGCTTGGAGTTCTTTGAGGACATAACGTACAGGGTGGATAAAGGGGAACCAGTGGACGTAGTGTATTTAGACTTCCAGAAGGCATTCGACAAGGTGCCACATAAAAGATTATTGCTCAAGATAAAAAAATCACTGGATTGGGGGTAATATTCTGGCATGGGTGGAGGATTGGTTATCTAACAGGAAGCAGAGAGTTGGGATAAATGGTTCATTCTCGGACTGGCAACCAATAGCCAGTGGTGTTCCGCAGGGGTCGGTGCTGGGTCCCCAACTCTTTACAATCTATATTAACGATTTGGAGGAGGGGACCGAGTGTAACATATCAAAGTTTGCAGATGATACAAAGATGGGAGGGAAAGTAGAAAGTGAGGAGGACATAAAAAACCTACAAGGGGATATAGACAGGCTGGGTGAGTGGGCGGAGATTTGGCAGATGCAATACAATATTGGAAAATGTGAGGTTATGCACTTTGGTAGGAAAAATCAGAGAGCAAGTTATTATCTTAATGGCGAGAAACTGGAAAGTACTGCAGTACAAAGGGATCTGGGGGTCCTAGTGCAAGAAAATCAAAAAGTTAGTATGCAGGTGCAGCAGGTGATCAAGAAGGCCAACGGAATGTTGGCTTTTATTGCTAGGGGGATAGATTATAAAAACAGGGAGGTATTGCTGCAGTTATATAAGGTATTGGTGAGACCGCACCTGGAATACTGCATACAGTTTTGGTGTCCATACTTAAGAAAAGACATACTTGCTCTCGAGGCAGTACAAAGAAGGTTCACTCGGTTAATCCCGGGGATGAGGGGGTGGACATATGAGGAGAGGTTGAGTAGATTGGGACTCTACTCATTGAAGTTCAGAAGAATGAGAGGCGATCTTATTGAAACATATAAGATTGTGAGGGGGCTTGATCGGGTGGATGCGGTAAGGATGTTCCCAAGGATGGGTGAAACTAGAACTAGGGGGCATAATCTTAGAATAAGGGGCTGCTCTTTCAAAACTGAGATGAGGAGAAACTTCTTCACTCAGAGGGTAGTAGGTCTGTGGAATTTGCTGCCCCAGGAAGCTGTGGAAGCTACATCATTAAATAAATTTAAAACAGAAATAGATAGTTTCCTAGAGGTAAAGGGAATTAGGGGTTATGGTGAGCGGACAGGAAATTGGACATGAGGCTGAGTTCGGATCGGTCGAGGCCCTGTGGGTGGCGGAGCGGGCCCAGGGGCTGAGTGGCCGGGTCCTGCTCCTACTTCTTGTGTTCTTTAGATTTGAGGTTAGGATCAGATCAGCCATGATCTTATTGAATGGCGGAGCAGGCTCGAGGGGCCGATTGGCCTACCCCTGCTCCTATTTCTTATGTTCTTATGTTATCTCTGTAACCTCCTCCAGTCCCACAACCCTCCCTATCTCTGTAGCCTCCTCCAGTCCCACAACCCTCCCTATCTCTGTAACCTCCTCCAGTCCCACAACCCTCCCTATCTCTGTAACCTGCTCCAGCACTATAAACGCTCCTATCTCTGTAACCTCCTCCAGCCCTCCCAATCTACCTATCTCTGTCACCTTCTCCAGCTCTACAACCCTCCCTATCTCTGTAACCTCCTCCAGCCCTACCACCCTCCCTATCTCTGTAAGCTCCTCCAGCCCTACCACCCTCCCTGTCTCTGTATTCCCTTCCAGCCCTACAAACCTACTTATCTCTGTAATCCCTCCAGCTCTACATTCCCCCTATTTCAGTAACCTCCTCCAGCCCTACAACCCTCCCTATCTCTGTACCCTCCTCCAGCCCGACAACGCTCCCTATATCTGTAACCTCCTCCAGCCCTACAACACTCCCTATCTGTGGAACCTCCTCCAGCCCTACCACCCTCCCTATCTCTGTATTCCCTTCCAGCCCTACAAACCTACTTATCTCTGTAATCCCTCCAGCTCTACATTCCCCCTATTTCAGTAACCTCCTCCAGCCCTACAAACCTCCCTATCTCTGTAACCTCCTCCAGCCCGACAACGCTCCCTATATCTGTAACCTCCTCCAGCCCTACAACACTCCCTATCTGTGGAACCGCCACCAGCCCCTACAAACCTCCCTATCCCTGAAACCTCCTCCAGCCCCACAACCCTCCCGGTCTCTGTAACCTCTTCCAGCCCTACAATCCTCCCTATCTCTGTAACCTCTTCCAGGCCTACTACCCTCCCTATCTCTGTAACCTCCTCCAGCCCTACCACCCTCCCTATCTCTGTAACCTCCTCCAGCCCTACCACCCTCCCTATCTCTGTAACCTCATCCAGCCCTACCACCCTCCCTATCTCTGTAACCTCCTCCAACCCCACAACCCTCCCTATCTCTGTAACCTCATCCAGCCCTACCACCCTCCCAATCTCTGTAACCTCCTCCAACCCCACAACCCTCCCTATCTCTGTAATCTCCTCCAGCCCTACAACCCTCCCTATCTCTGTAACCTCCTCCAGCCCTACAACCCTCCCTATCTCTGTAACCTCCTCCAGCCCTACAACCCTCCCTATCTCTGTAACCTCCTCCAGCCCCACAACCCTCCCTATCTCTGTAAGCGCCCCCTGCCCTACAACCCTCCCTATCTCGGCAACCTCCTCCAGCCCTACAACTCCCCGTATTTCTAACCTCCTCCAGCCCCTGCAACCCTACCTATCTCTAACCTCCTCCAGCCCTGCAACCCTCCCTCTCTCTGTAACCCGGGGTCGGAGAGGGTGCGGACGGGCCCCGAGTTGCTCCTGGGTGTGAGGAAGGAGCCCAACCCAACCGATGTCTCTCCTCCCCGGGGCCGCACCCCCTCTCCCATTCTCCACCCATTCCACTCGCTCAATGCAATGGCAGCAAATGGCACCAACCTGTCTGCGCCCAAACTTTCCGCCGCTTTCCGCCCAACAAAATGGCCCGATTCAAACTCGCTGCACGAAAGCGCTTTCACTTTGTTGTACTTTGGATGGGCGCGGCGTCAATTGGAGCAAAGGTTCCCGTTCCCGGCCTTTCCCCACATTTGATGCTGGGGGACATTTGGGGGCCGCTCCGTCTGCTGAAGTGAGCCCAGCCCCAGGAACCTTTCCACATCAAGTTGCCCTGAGTCCGGTGGGACGGGACTTCTTTTACTGAAGCGCCCGCTTCCACTCGCTTCTTTAATTTAACTTTGGAAGCGGGTTTACCGGGTTCATTGGAAGCGACTGTTCCGGAACTTCACTCACTTCCGCATTTTCACTCCGCAGCCTGTTGCCCAGCAACAGAGTGAGTTCATGTCTGAGAAATTGTGGACCAGAACCTGGGCCGTGGGCAGCCTTGTGGGCTGTAGTCTGGACACCTGAGAATGACATTTACATCCAAGCAATCCCATATAATCTTCAGTCGGATTCCCAGTCAGATTTTATCCAGCTTGTGAAGAATGTACTGAGACAATTCACTAAAATAATTGCATTTTATTTGGAATTTGCAGAGTGATGAAAATGGAGTGTGGAACTCTCCTCGGTCTGTTCCTTGTTTGTGGTCCAGTATCTGGTGAGCAATCTCTCTTTCTCGGTAATATTTCTACGTTTTGACATTCTATACAAGTTGTGTTCTTTAACAGTAGCTTCACTGACTTTGTTCATGTTGGGTGACATAATTTTCGGATGTCACTTCTTGTACCTGGAGAAGTGAATTTTTTATTCAAATACTTTTCCTCTCCTCATCTCAAAGTGTGTAATATTGCTGCCATAGAATTCCATGGGCCCCCTCTCTCTCTCTTGTACTTGTACAACTGGCCATTCTGAATTTTCCTCACCTGATTTTTGCACAGTCACATTTTCCAACAGGATTCAATTAACATTGACCAGGAATGGGAATCCTGGCTGATTTTTCAGTTTCCCAGCGCAGGATCAGTTGTAACACTCTTACCCCTGCCACAGGTGAGATCAGCTACATTAACACAGACCTTAAATGCAATGAAAAGAATCAAGTGCTGACTTGCTGCCTCTCCAGCAGTCACTCGATCTAGTCTCTCCAAACCTGCTGAATCTTTGTATCTACACGTGCCCCTTCCTCTTGATCAGGTTCTCCTAAAGGAAAAGGTGATGATCGGATTGCCATGCTCTCCTCTCCTCTAATGTTGATGATTTGGTAAATAACCAGCATCGTCAGTTGTCTCTTACTCCCAGCCTGCCTTTCCTTCTCCCTACAATCCTTGGGAAGGATAATCTCTTCCTTAATTGTTCTTGGGATGTGAGAGCCCATCCCTAGTTGCCCTGAAGGTATTGAGAGCCAACCACATAGTGTGGGACTGGAGTCACAAGTACGGTAACAACAGCAGCTCTCCCTTCACTGAAGCACATCAGTGAAGCAGTTAGACTTTTACAACAGTGTGGCAGATCTCATGGTCCTTTTTCTGGTGCCAGCCCACAAATTCCCAGATTAATGAAGATTAATTTCACAATTTGCCATGTGGGATTTGAAGTCTGATCTCTGGGTTGCTCGTCCAGTACCATAGCCACCAGGCTACCATATCCATTTTCCAACTACCAACATATTGTCCTCGCATCAGAGCTTTCTAAAGTTACAGAAGCTGCCGTTAACTCTTCAAAGCTTGACCTCCTTGTAAGTCCTGGTCTGATCCGTGATTGCACTGTGGGTTTTGGAATGATTGTTCCATTTATGACCTAGCCTTGTTAAACACCTCTGCATTCCTGCTCCTGAATGCTTTGTCAATTCATTTGTTATTGCCATAGACATTTCAAAAACCATTCACCAGTTCCAACACCAGGCACTTCTGGACAAACCAGCAGTATGTGGTCTCCCATCGCCTATGTTAACACTTGTGTAGTTTCCCCTCAAATTGCTCTACTTATGCTGTGGTTGACGACTCACCTTTGACTCTCTCCATTAATTCAGGGGTGCCTCAAGGCTCCAGTCCCTCTCCCACTCTGTTCTCCTCCATGTCAATGACTCCTCCAAACATCATCCAACCATATCCATTCCTTACCGAATATTTCAGTCTACATTGATCAACTTCTCTTGCATCATAGAATCATAGAATCATAGAAGATAGGAGCAGGAGTAGGCCATTCGGCCACTCTAGCCTGCTCCGCCATTCAATGCGATCATGGATGATCATCCAAATTCAGTACCCTGTCCCTGCTTTCTCCCCATATCCCTTGATCCCTTTAGCCTTAAGAAATATATCCAACTCCTTCTTGAATCTATTTAATGAATTGGCCTCAACTTCCGTCTGTGGCAGAGAATTCCACAGGTTCACCACTCTCTGGGTGAAGAAATTCCTCCTAATTTCTGTCCTAAATGGCTTACCCCTTATCCTTAGACTGTGACCCCTGGTTCTGGACTCCCCGATCATTGGGAACATCCTTCCTGCATCTAGTTTGTCCTGTCTTGTCAGAATTTTATAAGTTTCAATGAGATCCCCTCTCATTCTTCTAAACTCCAGCGAGTATAAGCCCAATCGACCCAATCTCTCTTCATACGTCATTCCTGCCATCCCAGGTATCAGCCTTGTGAATCTTCACTGAACTCCTTCCATGGCAAGAACATCCTTCCTCAGATAAGGCGACCAAAACTGCACACAGTACTCAAGGTGTGGTCTCACCAAGGCCCTGTACAACTGCAGCAAGACATCCTTGTTCCTGTACTCAAACCCTCTCGCTATGAAGGCCAACATACCATTTGCCTTCTTCACCGCCTGCTGCACCTGCATGCTTACCTTCAGCGACTGGTGCACAAGGACACCCAGGTCTCGTTGCACTTCCCCTTCTCCCAATCTATTGCCATTCAGATAATAATCTGCCTTTCTGTTTTTGACACCAAAGTGGATAACCTCGCATTTATCCACGTTATATTGCATCTACCACGCTTCTGCCCAATCACCCAACCTGTCCAAATCATCCTGGAGTTTCTCGGCATCCTCCTCGGAGTACACACGCCCACCCAGTTTTGTGTCATCTGCAAACTTGGAGATATTACATCTAGTTCCCTTGTCTAGATCATTAATATATATTGTGAATAGCTGGGGTCCAAGGACCGATCCCTGCGGTACCACACTGCCTGCCACTCGGAAAAAGACCCGTTTATTCCAACTCTTTGCTTTCTGTCTGCCAATCAGTTCTCTATCCAAGTCAATACCTTGCCCCCAATCCCATGTGCCTTAACTTTACATGCTAATCTCTTATGCAGGACCTTATCAAAAGCCTTTTGGAAGTCCAAATACATCACATCCACTGGTTTTCCCTTATCTATTTTACCAGTTACATCCTCAAAAAAATTCCAGTAGATTAGTCAAGCATGATTTACCTTTTGTAAATCCATGCTGACTTTGTCCGATCCTGTCACTGTTTTGCAAGTGCTCAGCTATTACATCTTTTATAATGGACTCTAGCATTTTCCGCACTACCGATGTCAGGCTTACTGGTCTGTAATTATCCGTTTTCTCTCGACCACCCTTTTTGAATAGTGGGGTAACATTAGCTACCCTCCAATCCATGGGTACTGTTCCAGATTCCATCGAATGTTGGAAGATGATCAGCAATGCATCTACTATTTCTAGGGCCACTTCCTTAAGTACCCTAGGATGTAGATTATCAGGCCCTGGGGATTTATCGGCCTTCAATCCCGTCAATTTCCCTATCACCATTTCCCTACAAATACTGATTTCTTTCAGTTCCTCCCTTTCATCAGACCCTATGTTCCCCAACATCTCTGGGAGGTTATTTGTGTCCTCCTTTGTGAAGACAGAACCAAAATATGTATTTAATTGGTCTGACATTTCTTTGTTCCCCATTATAAGTTCCCCTGATTCTGACTGCAAGGGACCTTTGCTTGATTTCACACATACATGCATGGCGCACACACCTCTGTTCCTCTCAGTGCAATGGCTGGATCACTGCTTCTCGACCAGCTTTCATTAATAAATTCCTATTTCTTTCAATTCTTCATGTCCAGTGTAAGCGACTGCCTATTACCTTTGATGGTTCCACCCCTGGTCCTTCTTCATCTGTTGATATCTTAGTATCACTGAACTCTGGTGAAACTCCCATGTCTCCTCCATTCCTGAAGTTGCCTCTTCCATGGCAAACATTTTCCCCAGTTAAGTCTGAACTCTAAATATCCCAATCTATCCAACACTTGAGCACTGCTCCCATATGTGAGAGGATCTTCTGACACCAGGGAAAGGTACAAGTAAAAAAAAGTCTGATATTCAATCTGTCTCTTCTTTAGTTTACAGTGTTGGTCTCGGTCTCTCGCCTTTATCAATAATTCTATGTTCTGTGCAGCTCTGAGAATCTTTACTGTTCTTTAGATGAACATATGCTGTCCTACACACTACTTCTCGTCCTGCATCTTTGTAAATCAAGACTAATTCCATGGTCTCATTATCTCATTCTTTCCCAGGACCTCCTCACTTCTGTAATACTTTTTTTTTACCAGAATCTCCCAGCATTGAAAACTCCAGCATGGTGTCCCTTAAGCATATTTTCCCGATTTTCTTCTACTGTTTCTGCCTTCCTGGTGTCCCACACTATTGCACTTTGATCCATCACACAGATTTCTCAATTTAAAAAGATGCAATAACGGAACCAAGAAAATTCTCTGATAAAATGCATTGTCCTTTTCTCTTTGAATACATCACCCAGCACTTGATAAAGCATATGGCCAGTATCCGTGCCTGAAAATACACATTACACCACTCATAATATACATGAACTGCACAATCTTTGACTGTATCAGATAATATTAATCGAGGGACCTAGAAATGGAGAGACTCCAATGTCCACACAAAAGAATATACCATATTGGTAAACAAATATTGCCAAGAAATATTATTCACTTGACATGTAATTCTAAAGTGTGTCTTTTTTGTAGGGCTGAAGACAAAAATAAAAATATCAGGTAAAAATGTTTATATAGTTGGACATTTTTACATTTCAGCTGAGGAAAGGACATTTCAATAAGGTATTGGGCATGTTATTTAATTAATCATTGACTAGTGATTGTGATAAATGTTTACACTTCTCTTCATTCTGTGCAACCCCATTATACACACTTCAATTTACCAGACATATTCTGTTGTTGGGTTCATTTTTAATGGTCTCCATCCTATTATCTCTCTATATATAATTAGCTACTGCCACAGTAACATCCTGTTACCGTCCCTCACCGTCTCTTTTACCAATAGTGCTTGTGCTTCAGACACCCCACCCCCCAGTTTCCTGTTTTACTCCTGCTGCAAGATTATTTCTCTGCACAGTTTATCCTGTTCACAGTGCCTATTGGGGACATTATCTCCCAGGCACAATGTGAAGCAAGTAGTGAAGAATTGTGGAAAAATTTCCTCTGCTACCGGTATTTCTAACTGATTTGTAAATGTCCTGAGAACATTCACCATTTCCCAAGAAACATCACCCAGAGTAAATCTTCCCTCCCCCTCCCATGTTGATCTTGCTTCATATGGTGACAGGAGCAAATTATCGCCACAACTCTGATCCAGTTACACACACTTCTATTGTGCTGGGCCAAACATACATCACCACGTGATAAAATCACCATCAGCTTTTTTCTGTTCTCCTTTTTCTACTGGGGTTTGTGTGTTTCCATATTAGGAATTTTCCTGCTGATCTAGCTTCAAAATGTACTCTGTTTTTCATTATTATCTTCTCCGTGTGTTTGTTCAGTCCACTCCTTCATTGTGGAAGCAGGGAAATTCTTGTCAGGAGCTGGTCTACTTCATCTGTAACCAGTTCTTCCATTTATTAACTCTCTGAACATAGAAAAACGTCACAAGGTGCTTCACAAAGGGAAAAAAGCCAATTTTCATGAAATTGCTGTGGCCGAGCAATCCAATAGCCCCAGGAACAAGGCAGTTGTTCAATTTGCCACCTGTGCATAAACTGGTATTGTAGATTTTCCTCCCATTACAGAAACCGCGTGATTTCATTTCCAGTGATTTTAATGGAAGTCAGGCAGATTCCAGGATTAGCAGCTGGTCCCAATTCCAGTTTTACACCGGGCAGTAGGCTGAAACTCTCACCCAGTATCTCCCAAGGCTTCTTCGGCAGCACCTGCCAAACCCGTGACCTCTTCCAACTAGAAGGACAAGGAGCAGCAGGCGCATGGGAACACCACCACCTCCAAGTTCCCCTCCAAGTCACACACCATCCTGACTTAGAAGTATATCGCCGATCCTTCATCGTTGCTGGGTCAAAATCCTGGAACTCCCTCCCTGACAGCGCTGTGGGAGTACCTTCACCACACAGACTGCAGCGGTTCAAGAAGGCAGCTCACCAGCACCTTCTCAAGGGCAATTAGGGATGGGCAATAAATGCTGGCCTTGCCAGCGATTCTCACATCCCATAAACGAAGTATAGTTGGAGACGGTTTCATTGTTTGCCAGAGATCAGGTTAAGTAGCCATCGACAGAAAGTTATACTATGCAGTTTGTGTCTCCACAAAGTAGATTCAGTTTTACACAGAAGCAAACTGCCTATTGTAACTGGAATGTCAAGTCACAAGAAACGCAGACCCTGTGACCAGGTGGTGTCACATCAAGTGGAATCTAACAGCTTCACTTGTGTCTGTCAGTCAATCTCACCCTCTACACCTGCAGTGTAACTGGCTGCTTAGAGCTTGCTGAGGTGAGTGGGAAATAGGGAGGGTAGGGGCTGTGCACAGTGCGAGATGGAGATGTTTAATGATTGGGCACTCTGTGAAGTTGGATATTAGCATTTTAATAAGTCTGAATACAATTGGCCATTATTAGTGAAGATATTCAGCAGTCATATTGTTTCGTGACAGCATAAACAAATTAGAATTTCCTCTGCTCAGTATTTGTGATGTGGGTAAAGAACGGGAAAGGAAGAGGGAAGAGGCCGTAAGTTTTTGAAGTGTGTAAAACCAGCGGTCAATCCGCTACGGCCTCTTCTCCGCGCGGCGGTAAGTGAGAATTCACCTCATGGAATCAATTTGCCAATAAAATGCAATCTTTCATTTAGCTTCAGTAACCATGGATTCCAACACAGCGCATTCTGAGTTAAACATGTCCGGGGACAAGATGAGCGTGACCCACCGAGAGACACCTCATGACACCAAGGAAAGGTTTGATCATTATCCACGCATTCTGGGTTCTGCCCCATTTGCATCAGGTAAACATTACTGGGAGGTGGAGGTGGGGGTGAAGACTGCCTGGGATATAGGCATTGCCAAGAAGTCCGTCGATGAGAACAACACAACTAACGCTTCCCCCAACATTGGCCCGGATTTTCCGATCGGAGGCTTCCTGCGTGCGGATGCCTCCGACCTCGAAAAAATCTACAAACTTGCCTGCTGGGTCCATAGGTCCCGACACTTGCGCTCCTGGGACTCTCCTGGTGCGCGCGCAGAGGCCCAGGTATCCCGGGGGCGCAGGCAGTTCGCCAGCATCCCTGGGATCACGTGGGCCATGGGGAACCAATCAAAGAAGGGAATCCCCCTTCACACTTTCGACAGGTCTCTTCGGATAGACCAGTCAAAAGTATGAATGGGGATCATTCAAAAAACACACTAAAACATTAAATACATTTTTTAAAAATCACATTTTTAAAATTAGTAAAAAAAATATTTCAAACAAAAATTTAATTTTTTGAAAAAAATAATTAGTTTTTTTTACAGGACTAAAAGCAAACTTACCTTTTTTAAAAGTATGTTTAAACTATAAATGAGTGAACCTTTTTTTATTTTTTTACTTTTTTAAATTCTTATGCTGGTAAAAGCAGGCCTAATGCCTGCTTTTACCAGGCGTAAGATTTTTAAAGGTTTTCAGCGGGCGGAGGTTCTGCAGAAAGCGGAACTCTTCACCCGCAGGCGGAGGACCTGTCAAGAGGATTCTACGGGTGTGTACACAGCTCGTACACACCCGTGGGGGTCGGAAACTACGGGCCAATGAATGCTGGGCTGTGCTGCGGAAAGATGAGGAGGAGTACAAAGCTGTCAGTTCAAGTGTAATCCTCCGCAGTCTGAGCCGGAGACAGATACCAAAGAAGATTGGAGTTTACCTGGACTGTGAGGAAAAAGCACTCTCATTTTACAATCCTGAAAGTCAGTCTCTTCTCCACACAGTCACTGGTATCAGTGGGGATCTGTATCCTTTGTTCAGTCCTGGATTGAACCAAGGAGGCAAAAACTCAGAGCCACTGAAAATCTGTCCTCTCCAAAACATTAGAGGTGACAAAGTATCTTTGTACGTGAGAGGTGTTTCTTAAAGTGCCTCACAGATCTGAAATGGACTGAGCCGTTGACATTTATATTAATTTCTATTTTTTGTATTAAACTCATTAAATGTGATGCTCTTTATAGAGTTAAGATTCACTAGTTCAGTAGAAATATTTACAAGCATAGACATGTGTTGGTGCCTTATCTGCATTAAAAGCCCATACGTCACTCTCCCTCTGAGGTGCCTGGATGTCCCATCAGTTAGGCTGTGGTTCTTCAAGCTGTTGGCTCTCTTCAGGCTAATAAGGCTCTTGGCCCAGATGGTTTCTAGCTGACTTGAAGGATGACTCCTGAATTAGCGTTGTAAGCATTTCGTGAAATGATTAATACTCGTTTCACCTCCAACACTTGGAGAGATGCTTCAGTCTCTCGTACTGAAAGTGTTTCCCTGTCTGTGAGTTGGCCTTCTCTTAGCCTCTTTATCTTTTGAATTGCAACTCATCTGAGTGTTCTGGAGATGGACAGTTTCAATACCTTGGGGGATCATAAGGAAGTCTCCAAATTTAAAATGAAGCCGGACTTGATAAAGCCGTTCCGTTTATAAAATATAAAGCCAAGTATATGGGGTCCTGGGTTTTATAATCGGGAGTCTAAAGTACAGAGAAATGATTCTAAACCTATACAAATCATTGGTTCGGCCTCAGTTAGAACATTGTGTCCAGTTTTCAATGCCTTACTTTGGAAAAGGTGTCAAGACCCTGGAGAAGAAATTCAATTAGAGGATATCAGAGATGAGGTTTCGTTGTGAGGAGAGACTAGGATGCATTTCACTGGAACACAGAAGATTAAGAGGAGATCAGACAGAAGTGATGAAGGATTTTGATAAGATTCGAGGGGACAAACTATTTCCACTGTGTGGTGGGTCATAACTTTAAGATCCTCACCAAGAAAACGAGGAGAGAGATTGTTCCTTGGATCTTCCTGTGGTCCCGGGTATATTTTTGGGTCTTTACCCTGTTTAATCTAGATTTTTTTGGCTCCTGTAATTTTAAATCATTTCCATGGGTGAGTTGTGACTCCCTATGTTTATGACTCTTCACTTTCCTCGCTTTCTCAATAACCTTCAGTAACACGCCAAGCAGAACAATCATTCTGTTAGTAGGTTTGCTATTGGAAATTATCTTTTGCTTTCACAAGATTTTTCTCTAGCCTTGGAGAGACTAGCGCATCATCAGACCTCATTTTAAGTTTGAATTATTCAGCAAATTTATTAATCCGCAAGCAAATACATAACCGGATGATATATATACATATCTATGCAGCCGAAATTCAACAGCTTGTCTAAAGGAATATTAATTAAACCACATTAAGCAAATATATACCTGTGTATTACACACAGATTAACAGTAAAAATCTATCATCCAGCTCCTCAAAAGTGAAACAATACAATAGTTGTCTTTCTGCCAGAGCTCGCCAGACTACTCATTCTGTCTTGTTGAACTGATCCTGTACAGCCCTGATACTTATACCTTTCCTGGTTTTGTTTTCATGATTTGCTCTCCTGGTCCCAATAACTGCTGCCAATAGTGGGCCAGAACAGACTCTTCTCCTCAACTTAGTCCTGGTTGAGTTTTCACCATATATCTGCTGTGAACATTGTGATCAGCTCAGCATTGTCTCGAATGGTTGACTGTCCACAAGCTTGTATATAAATTGGTTACCGTTGCAGCATTATTATCCTGTTGTATTTAGTGTGCTGTGGATTTTATTTTTATTTGCATGTCCTAACTATTGGGATACAATTCAGAAAATAAAGTTTCATTTAATACAAAACCCAGTGTGTTGCCCTGAGTGTGCAGATACCTGCTTTTGTACGTAGTGCACGTGTCTGTGTGTCGGTGAATGAACTGCCTCCAGGCAGCACTTAGATGTTCAAAATACTAACCCATGGGGATAGAATTTCAACGAGCTGCCCAGGCATAAAACTGGCATTGTAGATGGAAGGCCCATTATAGAACCCGCCCGATTTTCATTTCTATTAAAGAACAGCGGGCGGCTGATTCACAATGCCAGGTTTACACCCGGGCTACAATGTGAAAATCTACCCCATGGTCCAGTCCCTACTCACATTCCCTGTCAAACAACTCAAATAGAACAACAGAACCATCTGCTGCTGCTGGTAAAACTCGCCTCGGGTTCCTCTCTGAGAAACAGTTGGACAGAATAATGGGTTTGAACATTACTCCTGGCAGGGACATGTGTCTATTGGTACCTCCAATTAACTGGCAGAGAGGTTCACATCTTTCTAAACAGCACAGATGTTCTGCTCTCCCTCAGGAAGTGCTGGAATTCACCATTGCTTTTAACATCCAGAGAGGAACAAGAATCAGCCACTGCTGAGTGTTAACTGGTGATTCTGGCCACCAGTGCCTGTGTGGAAGGCAAATGGCATGTTGGCCTTTATTGCAAGGGGGTTGGAGTACAAGAATGAGACCACACCTGGAGCACGGTGCACAGTTTTGGTTTCCTTATTTAAGGAAGGATATACTTGCCCTGGAGGTGGTGCAACGGAGGCTCACTGGATTGATCCCTGAGATGAGAGGGTTGCCCTATCAGGAGAGATTGAGTAGATTGGGTCTATATTCTCTGGAGTTTAGAGGAATGAAAGGTGATCTCATTGAAACATACAAGATTCTGAGGGAAATTGACAGGGTAGATGCTGAGAGGTTGTTTCCCCAGCTGGAGAGTTTAGAACTAGGGGGCATAGATGCAGGATAAGGGGTTGACCATTTAAAAGGCTGAGATGAGGAGGAATTTCTTCACTCAGAGAGTGGTGACTTGTAGGGATTCTCTACCCCAGAGGGCAGTGGATGCTCAGTCGTTGAGCATATTGAAGGCTGAGATCGATAGATTTTTGGACTCCAGGGGCAGCAAGGGATATGGAGATAGTGCAGGTAAGTGGAGTTGAGGTCTATGATCAGCCATGATCTTACTGAATGGCGGAGCAGGCTCGAAGGGCCATATGGCCTACTTATGCTCTTATTTCCTATGTTCTTAAATTCTATTCCAGTACTTCACTGTATTACACTGTGCAGAGCAGCAATACCAGCCTCCCTGAACACCCTCATTAATCTCCCCATTGGAGAAGACATCAGGTTTCCAATCAATCACCGTAGCGATGAGAAGTATGAAAGTCAGTCAGTCTTAAAATCATGGCTTAGAATTCTGACCAGCCAGAGAGACCGTATGTGACTCACCCTTACTATGAACACCGTGTTCAGTTCCACCGAGATGGCTTTATTGAGCTACAGAATGTCCAACTTGATGACAATGGGGTGTATGAGATACAAACGGACTACCTTGGAAAACAACTGAGGAACAATGACTGGGATCCGTTTAAACTGTGTGTTTGGTGAGTACCGAGAGACCAGTGAGAATGCTAATTGCTCACCCCCCGGATATAGCAACAGTAGGAGGCCATTCAGCCCCTCCAGACTGTTCCGCCAGTCAATTAGATTATGGCTGATCTGCATCTCAACTCCATTTACCCGCCTTGGCTCCATATCCCTTGATAGCCCACAGTGACAGCTGAGGCTCAGTTGGTAGCACACTCACCTCTGAGGCAGAAGGTTGTGGGTTCAAGTCCCACTCCAGGGACCTGAGCACGTAAAGCTAGGCTGACACTCCAGTACAGTGCTGAGGGAGTGCTGCACTGTCGAAGGTGCCGTCTTTTGGACGAGACGTTAAACCGAGGCCCCATCTGCCCTCTCAGGTGGACGTAAAAGATCCCATGGCACTATTTCGAAGAAGAGCAGGGGAGTTATCCCCGGTGTCCTTTCCAATATTTGTCCCTCAACCAACATAACAAAAACAGATTATCTGGTCATTATCACATTGCTGTTTGTGGGACCTTGCTGTGCGCAAATTGGCTGCCGCATTTCCCACATTACAACAGTGACTACACTTCAAAAGTACTTCATTGGCTGTAAAACGCTTTGAGACGTGCGGTGGTCGTGAAAGTCGCTATATTAATGCAAGTATTTCTTTCTCATACGCTGGCTAACAAAAGTCTATCGATCTCCGTGTTTAAATTTTTAATTGACCCACAGCCTTTTGGGAAAGAGTATTCCAGATTTCCATTACGCTTTATGTGAGAAAATGATTCCTGATTTCACTGCTAAGCGATGCCCCATTCTGACTTGGAAGTATATTGCTGTTCCTTCATCATCGCTGGGTCAAAATCCTGGAACTCCCCACCTAACAGCACTGTGGGAGTACCTTCACCACACGGACTGCAGCGGTTCAAGGTGGCGGCTCACCAACACCTTCTCAAGGGCAATTAGGAATGGGCAATAATTGTCAGCCTTGCCACTGATGCCCAAAGTACAAACAATGCTAAAAAAACTCAAAAATCTGAGCAGAGTTTGCATTTAAAGTGTAAAATAAAGCATCTACTGAAAAGTGTATTCCTTTTATGTCATATTGTACAAACATAATTCTCCCCAGTGATGTTAAGACTCTGCTTTCCAATATAATGCAGGTTATATTGAAATACTCTGGCTGGTTGGTGGTATTAGCAGAGAAACACAAGGGGGGAAAAATTCAGTATCGCCCCGTTTGGGGCGCAATTATCGGCCGGGCGCAAAGATTAGCGCCTGGCGCTAATTATCGCCTCCGACTGCAAACTTGACTTTTATCGCCCCTGGAGGTGATTGGAGCGCTAAATCAGGCGCTACACATCTGTCTTAAGGCGCAAAAGCCGAGGAGCGAGGCGCTAACTCAGAGCGCTGGCGAAGCTCATGTGATGTCAGTCAGCAATGGAACACAAACACAATGGCGCCGGCCAGTTCTTAAAGGGGACGGTTGATCTTGCTTTCTATCCACATCCTGCTCATTGCAGCCTTGAATCTCGGCCTGAAGAGATCTGTACATTAAATCTGCTGGAAAGAACAATGGAGAGGCCCAGGGAAAGAGCTCAGAGTGCAGTCCCCACAGTCTCTTCTAAATCGATACAAGGAAGGGCAAATCAAAATGAACCTGCAAAGTGCTGCTCAGTACCCAAAACTCCTTCACACAGCATTGAATCTCTCCAGAAGTCTCTCTCTCTCTCTCTGAATGCGTGTCACCAACAAAAAAAGGCAGGAAGAGGTCGCCTTTAAATAGCGCTCCCCCAGTGCCTTCCTGACTGCAAAATGCTCCCCTCAACCGGTCGTTGCTAGCGGCAGACGGTAAGGCAGGGGGCGCCACTCAATATCTGCTCCGGGGCGCTGCGCACTCAATTGACATCACGATCTGCCGGCTCAGGAGATCATGGCGGTAGTGTTTAGCGCCGCCGCAAAATGTCTAGTTAATTTCACGAGCGGTGCAAACATCTCCGCGCCTGGGCGCTAGTTGCTTTGCGCCCCATTAGCGCCCTCTTAAGGCGCAACCAACTGAATTTTTCCCCCTAGGTGTTTGAACGGAGTCATTAACCTGTTTAAAAGAAATGGGTTAAATAAATGTAACGGTACCGTGTGAAATTACACAGAACATGGTACAGGTTAATTCAATGTTATCCATAACCAACTTCTAGGCCAATGTTCCTGAATCTTCACGGAATTGCTGAGATCGGGATTGCCGACAAGAGTCTGAAAACAGTAAAACAGTAAATGGGGCCACAAAACGAGCAAGGAAATGCTTCAAATTTCTGGAATAAAACACCACTCAAATCAACCTCATTGTTTCCACGGATCTGTTTATTCACTCTGTAAAAAGCCAGTGACATGAAAACACCGATAAACGTGTTGTTCATTTGTAGCATTAGCAGATTTATAAAATCTATTTTACTGAAAGAAGCCTTTACAAACATTAACTGTTTAATATCGAGTGATGGAAACTCGGCAATAATCCCTCGGAGGAGCTGGACCCCAGGGCTGACATCCCTGGGCTTGGCCACTCTATGTGTCGCTCCCAAAGTAGAGATTAGCCAGTGCTGGAATAATGCTGTTACAGCAAGAATATAAAACACTGCGAGCAGAAACACGAGTCCTGGTGACCTGAGCCTCAAAACTGCCTCCGAACAATTCCCTGCCCAGAATATAATCATGGGAGAGAGCACGGGGCTGGTACAACAGGACTGAGTTACAGACACTTCACTCCAGATCGGGACTGAGTTACAGACACTTCACTCCGGATCGGGACCGAGTTACAGACACTTCACTCCGGATCGGGACTGAGTTACAGACACTTCACTCCAGATCGGGACTGAGTTACAGACACTTCACTCCGGATCGGGACCGAGTTACAGACACTTCACTCCGGATCAGTACCGAGTTACAGACACTTCACTCCGGATCGGGTCTGCTAACCTCGCAGATTGATCGGGTAATATCTCCACAGGAATTCCAGGCTGTGGTCTCTGGAGGGGCAGAGACTCTATTCCAGTCCCGGTTGGGCGGGGATGATAAGTTGCAGGGTGAGGGTGGGAGGGTTATTCAGTGACCCCGGCCCTGCTGGGGTTACAGACAAACACTGATTACAAACTGAGTTACAATTGGAAATGTTTATTACACAGAAACACCCGGGAGGAAATGGAATGGGAAACTGAAATTGGAGGTAAAATGATGGAAACAGACCCATTACTGTCAGTGACCTTTAAACTCGCAGATTGTCAGCGGGGCGGGGTTTTTCCCGCCGACATTCCGTCCCGGATCGAAGATGGGAAAGATTCTCTCAGTGAAAGTGTGGGTGAAAGTGTGGAGATGGGACATGTTGTCCGCATTGTAAAATGACACCTGTCCGCCCTCATAGTCCAGGTACACCCCGATCTTCTGGGGATCCACACTCGGGGTGAGGAGGGTCGGTGAGGAGGTGAGGGCAAGATAGACACTTCCGGGGGACAGCCTCACAACCCAGTATCCAGTCTCAGGACTCGCGTCGATAAACCCTTTCCTCGCAGCAGTCTCTCGAGTCACTCCGATCTCACACCAAGTCTTGTCCTCCACCCCCACCTCCCAGTAGTGTCTCCCTGATGTGAATCCCTCCGATCCCAGGACACAGGGCCAGACATCAAACCTCTCCGGGGTGTCAGGGAGCTCCTGCGGTTCCTCTCCGAATCTCACACTGGTCCGGTCCTCAGACACGATGAGCCAGGGATGCGCTGTGTCCAGATCCAGAGTCACAGGCTCTGCAATAAAAATATAAAACTGAGTCCGGCACCTAGAGCTCGAACCATCACCGATCAGGAGCAAAAACCCGGAGTGGCCTGATCCCAGCTCGCAGACCCACATTCACTCCCGGTGCAATCCCGGTACGGACCAGCTCAGTGTACCTGCAGGTCACACACAGACCCAACTCCACATTCACACCCGGTCCAATCCCAGTACAGACCGGCTCAGTGTACCTGTAGATCACACACAGACCCAACTCCACATTCACACCCGGTGCAATCCCGGTACGGACCGGCTCAGTGTACCTGCAGGTCACACACAGACCGGACCCAGTCCAATAATCACTTTCAGACCATTTCTCTCGGTCTCTCTCCTGTCTGGGGATCGGCCCATTCAGCCGCTTTGACCCTGAACCCCATCCCGCGAGCAGGAGCAGACCCTCACCCTTCCAAACAGATTGAGAGTCAATGATTGTAGGAAAGGGACAAGTAAACTACACACACACCAGGGACAGGCTGAGATGATTTTAAACATCTCCATCATATAAACATCCGGCTGTTTACCCCGTTTCCTACAGGTGCTGTGTGACTCTGAATGTTTATCAGTCACTTCCTCCCCCATCATATTTCAGACAGTATCAGTGTCAAAGCTCAATACCTACACTGTGACTGCAGTGTGAGCAGGAGTGAGCTGAACCTGCAGCCTGGGACTCTGACTATCAGGCACTGAGAGGGGCTCTGTCCATCCAACTCCCTACAGGGAGCTTCAAGCCCAACAGCCCAGGCCTGGAGCAGGGATCTGGGAGCAGGAATCTCACTGAATCTGCCGAGCCCGACCCCCAGCTGGATTGTGTGACCTCAGGCTGTGCCTTTAGAATTGAGAAAGAGATGAATCTTTATATTAATATCAGTGGCATGTGCTGTTACAGGGAGAAATAGACAACAGCTCTGTCAGGAATGAGTTACCACCCTGACCCTGTGGCACAGTCCCCTCTCACTCACTGCAGTATTTATAGACAGACGGTGTTTCAGACAGGACTTGTGAAATGCTGATGTTTTAATTATTGAAAGGACCCCCCCACGAATGTTAAACACTCCGCACAGACCAGAACCTGAACTTCACAAGATAGAAACCAGCACAGCCCCAGGATCTGAAGTCTCTCACCTGCAAACATCCAAAGCCTTTCCCGCTCTGAAAAACAGATTAAAATAACATCAATGGTGCCGTCACATAATAAAGTGTAAATACTGAGCATAAATGGATCACAGAACCGGGCGACACAATGATTGTCATTTATTTACAGTGACCGGACACCACTGACATATCTCACTGAGAGCTGCACATCACACAGGATCCACCACACTCGGGACTGTCCACTTCTAGACAGGAACCTTAAAGAAGCCGGATCCACTCGCTGTGAGAAGTTGCTTATCTCTGTCAGTAAGACCATTCTGTGGGAACGAGGTCATACAGTAATTGTGGATCAGGAGGGAGGAGCTCGTGGTGTGTGACCCTGTGTAAAAACCTTCGGGAAAACTTACAGCGCAGCTGCTGTTCAGCGGAGACATCACACAGAGCAGATAAATATCACCAGAATTCATCACAATACTTATCGACAAAATACAATCCAGCTACACTGATACTGGGCATCATCCCTTTCAATAATTACACACTGCGTGGAGGGGCCATGAAACCACAGCTGAGATTTTCTCACAACTCTTCTTACCTGAGTCTTCTAGCTGCTTCTGTAGATCTGGAAGAGAATAGATTTTCATTAGAAACAACCTCCAGTTTCCTGACTGGTCTCAGTGATTTTCATGGGACTTGGAATAACTTTCATCAATGAGTTAAAGAGAAGAATCAAATTCAGACAGCAGACAGTGTTTGGATGGGACAAAGGAAGACTTGTCTTTATATAGCGAGTGATCACATCGCCCTTCTCCGCCCCACCTCAGCTCAAAGGCTGCTGAAACCCTAAATCCATGCCTTTGTTACCTCTAGACTTGACTATTCCAACACACTCCTGGCTGGCCTCCCATCTCCCACCCTCTGTAAACTTGAGCTCACCCAAAACTCTGCTGCCCGTGTCCTAACTCGCACCAAGTCCCGTTTACCCATCACCCCTGCACTCGCTGACCTACATTGGCTCCCGGTCTGGCAACACCTCAATTTTTAAATTTTCATCCTTGTATTCAAATCCCTCCATGGCCTCATCCCTCCTGATCTCTGTGACCTCCTCCAGCCCTATAACCCTCCCTATCTCTGTAACCTCCTCCAGCCCCACAATCCTCCGAGATCTCTACATTCCTCCAATTCTGGCCTCCTTTGCAGTCCCGATTGCTGGCCGTGCCTTCAGCTGCCTGGGCCCTAAGCTCTGGAATTCCCTCCCTAAACCTCTCTGCCTCTCTCCTCCTTGAATACGCTCCTTAAAACCTCATCGACCAAATTTTTGGTTACCTGTCCTAATATCTCATGTGCCTCAGTGTCACATCTTTTCTGATAACACTCCTGTGAAGCACCTTGGGGCGTTTTACTGTGTTAAAGGCGCTGTATAAATACAAGTTGTTGATGGTGTTGTATAGCGACTGATCACATTCTCAGGATGTCCCAAACACACACCACATCCGAACAATTATTGTGTGAAGTGCAGTGACCGTTATGTAAGCAACGTCAGCCATATTATGCACAGCATGATCCCACCCACAGAAATGAAACGAACAACCAGTTCAGTCTGGTTTTGGTGGTGTTGGCCCAGATGAAGATTAAGTGAAGACTCAAGTGTGTTTGTAATCAGGAAATTGAACCCAGCATTTATTGCCCATCCCTAATTGCCATTCAGAAGCTGGTGGTGAGCCACCTTCTTGAACCACCGCAGACTGTGTGGTGAAGGTGTTCCCACAATGCTGTTCGGGAGGGAGTTCCAGCATTTTGACCCAGTGACGATGAAGGAACCGTGATATATTTCCAAGTCAGGATGGTGTGTGACTTGGAGATGATGGAGTTCCCATTCACCTGCTGCCCTTGTCCTTCTAGGTGGTAGAGGTCGTGGGTTTGGGAGGTGCGGTCGAAGAAGCCTCGGCGAGTTGCTGCAGTGCAACTTGTAGATGGTACACACTGCAGTCACGGTACACCGGTGCTGTAGGGAGTGACTGTTTAAGGTGATGGATGGGATGCCAATCAAGCGGGCTGCTTTGTCCTTGGATGCTGTTGAGCTTCTTGAGTGTTGTTGGAGCTGCACTCATCCAAGCAAGTGTAGAGTATTCCATTACACTTCTGACTTGTGCCTTGTAGATGGTGGAAAGGCTTTAGGGAGTCAGTACGTGAGACACTTGTTGCAGAATCCCCAGCCTCTGACCTGCTCTTGCAGCTACAGTATTTAAGTGGCTTGTCCAGTTAAGTTTCTGGTCAATAGTGACCCCTAGGATGTTGATGGTGGGGGATTCGGCAATGGTAATGCCGTTGAATGTCAAGGGGCAGTGGTTAGACTGACTCTTGTTGGAGCTAGTCATTGCCTGGCCATTGTGTGCCACAAATGTTACCTGCCACTGCTCAGCCCAATCCTGAACGTCGTCCAGGACTTGCTGCATGCGGGAATGGACTGCTTCATTATCTGAGGAGTTTTGAATGGAATTGAACGCTGCAATCATTAGCGAACATCCCCACATCTAACCTGATGATGTAAGGAAGGTCATTGATGAAGCAGCTGAAGATGGATGGGCCAAGGACACTGTCCTGAGGAACTCCTGCAGTGATGTCCTGGGGCTGTGATGATTGGCCTCCAACAACCATAACCATCTTCCTTTGTGCTTGGTATGACTCCAGCCAGTGGAGAGTTTTGCCTGATGCCCATTGACTTCAATTTTACTAGGGCTCCTTGAAGCCACATTCGGTCAAATGTTGCCTTGATGTCAAGGGCAGTCACTCTCACCTCACCTCTCGAATTCAGCTATTTTGTCCATGTTTGGACCAAGGATATAATGTGGTCTGGAGCCGAGTGGTCCTGGTGTAACAGAAAACTGGGCATCGGTGATCAGGTTATTGGTGAGTAAGTGCCACTTGATAGCACTATTGATGACACCTTACATTGACTGAGAGTAGACTGATGGGGTGGTAATTTCCAGATTGGACTTGTCCAGCTTTTTGTGGACAGGGCATACAAAGTTAACAGTCACTTGGACAAGTGTGAATTAATTAATTAAGGAAAGCCAGCACAGATTTGTTAAAGGCAAATCATTTTAACTAACTTGATCGAGTTTTTTGATGAGGTATCAGAGAGGGTCGATGAGAGCAATGCGGTTGACGTGGTGTACATGGACTTCAAAAAGGCATTTGATTAAAGTGCCACATAATAGGTTTGCCAAAAAAGTTGAAGCCCATGGAATAAAAGGGCCAGTGGCAGCATGGATACGAAATTGGCTAAGTGACAGAAAAGAGAGTAGTGGTGAACGGTTGTTTCTCGGACTGGAGGAAAGTATACAGTGGTGTTCCCCAGGGGTCAGTACTCGTATCGCTGCTTTTCTTGATATATATCAATGACTTGGACTTGGGTATACAGCGCACAAGTTCAAAATTTGCAGGTGACACAAAACTTGGAAGTAGAGTGAACAGTGGAGGTTAGTGATAGACTTCAAGAAGGCTGGATAGACAGGCTGGTGAAATGGACGGACACATGGCAGATGAAATTTAATGCAGAAAAGTGCGAAGTGATACGTTTTGGTAGGAAGAATGAGGAGAGGCAATATAAACTAAATGGTACAATCCTGAAGGGGGTGCATGAACAGAGAGACCTGGAAGTATGTGCGCACAAATCGTTGAAGGTGGCAGGGCAGGTTGAGAAAGCGGCTAAAAAGCATACGGGATCCTGGGCTTCACAAATAGAGGTATAGAGTACAAAAGCAAGGGAGTTATGATGAACCTGTATAAAACACTGGTTCGGCCTCAACTGGAGTATTGTATGCAAATCTGGGCACCACACTTTAGGAAGGATGTGAAGGCCTTAGAGAGGGTGCAGAAAAGATTTACGAGAATGATTCCAGGGATGAGGAACTTCAGTTACTTGGATAGACTAGAGAAGCTGGGGTTGTTCTCCTTCGAGCAGAGAAGGTTGAGAGGAGATTTGATAGAGGTGTTCAAAATCATGAGGGGTCTGGACAGAGTAGATAGAGAGAAACTGTTCCCACTGATGGAAGGGTTGAGAACCACAGGGCACAATTTTAAGGTGATTGTCAGAAGAACCAAAGGCGACATGAGGAAAAACCTTTTTTGCGCAGCGAGTGATTATGATCTGGAATGCACTGCCTGAAAGGGTGGTGGAGGCAGATTCAATAGTGGTTTTCAAAAGGGAATTGGATAAGTACCTGAAGAAAAAAAGTTTGCAGGACTACGGGGAAAGGGCGGGGGAGTGGGACTAGCTGAAGTGCTCTTGCAAAGAGCCAGCACAGGCTTGACGGGCCGAATGGCCTCCTTCTGTGCTGTAACCATTTTATGATTCATCTACAAACCCTGGATTGATTACTTACTACACGACCCACTCCCAGCCCCCCGCACCCCCCCCAACACGCTCATATCCCGCTCCACCTGAAGATTTCTTTTGTTTTGACTTCACGTGTGGAATGTCTGCGGGAGACTGAGTAGTATTAAATAAATATGTTTAAATTTAATTGAAATAGCAAACGAAGGAATTACATACGACGCGGTTATCCATTCCTCCTAATGTCACTGACAGCAATTTCAGGGCTGTTTCTGTTCATAGCATTTCTAGTGCAGCAAGCATCAGTTTTTCAAAATGATGGAAAACGTGTATCTAAAATGTAACCTGTTGCAAGTTCACATGTAAGGATTTTTTCCAGTGTGTTAGGTGGCGTGAAGCAGGTAGAGCTGGAGGTATCCAGCACAGAGAGACTGTGAAACTCCACTGGAATATGGAACAGCAATTCAGAGTTCTGCAGCCGAATGCAGGCTTTCCCAATCCCGGATCAGTAAGCGATGGTTTGTACTGTGATATACTTTAGTGAAATGGAACGCAGTGATATTAAATCACTGTTACTGCAAGATTATGGATCCTCTTATTCTGTACAATTATAAGAAAAAATGATTTTCTGTATATCTCAGTGTTTACACAATTCAAGATTTTAAACATTTTTTGTAAGATGTTACCTTTCAATTCTTTCCATGTATAGAAAACACCATTCCATCGTTCTAACGAGTAGAGAAGAGCTGCAATTATTAGAATAGCATTGAGAAGCGTGAATATCCAGAAAGCCACACTCCATCCTGAAACTCCCATCTCCTGAGGGAAAAACTCATCTGTAAATAAACAAACAAACTTATTTGTTGTAGAACTAAGATACCATTGACATGTCAAACAATAAATCTATCAGACTGATGAATGTGTTCATGTGAATATTTCATAAATATGTCATAAACCCTCTGTTCAGGAGGGCTCGTCACTGACCTGCTATCTCAATAATCCCTTCTCTTTCCTCGAAGAGCAATCTGTTCCTTATCAGACAGGAGTAGCTTTCCCGAAGATCCTTTGTGATGTTGATGTGACTTTCGACATTGAAAGCTCCGCTGGACTCTGTAGTATTCAGGGTTTTAGACAGTGCAGAAATGTTCTGTCCATCTGTATATCTCCAGGATACCTCAGGGGCCGGGTACCATCCACTGGATTTACACACAAGACTCCCCCCTCGCTCATGGAATCCTTCAACATGGATCTCAGGTTGACTCCCAGACACTACAAATATGGAAAATAAGCTGCATATTATTTTATTGTACCAATACATCTATTGGATAAATACGGTCCATGCAGTGTGTAATTATTGAAAGGGATGGTTCAGGAGAGGATTTTTAATAGGGTTTTGTTCCAGAACGGATCGCTGTTCATGACCTCTGCCATCAGTTGGTACAGATGTGGGACTGGATCTAAATTGTGATAATTGCAGTGGGACATACACATGCTCGAAAATAACCAGACTGAAGCTAGCGTAAAATACCGTCATATTTTGGTATTCTGTGGCGGAATTGCCTCTATACTGTTCAGATGTGAAGTTGTCAGTGAATTATCACTAAGATTGAAGCTACTGTCTAACAGAAATCTTCAGTTTTGCTGAGGATGTTAAGAATCACTATGTTGTGATTGAAGCCACATCTCGGCCAGTGCAGGTCTAAGTGACAGATTCTCTTCCCTGAAGACTATTTGTTTTTACAACAACACACGGTGCCGGGAAATGAGGGGTAAATGTCAGTGGTGATCACATTTTTTCTGGTCCTGGCCCACAAATTAATAGATTTATTGAATTCAGTTTCAATAACTGTCATGGAGAGAGGGGGCGGGGGATTTGAACTCTCAACCTCCGGTTACCAGACCAGTACATAAACACCAAGCTACCATATCCAGACAGATTCACTCATCTCTTCGCTGAACAGAATGTTACGGTTTACCAAAGAAAATAATGTTTATTTCAGTGGAATAATCCATTTACTTTCACACTAAACTACAAATTCATGCTCACTGGCAGAAACATGAATCTGTGCATATTAACAAACTTTTATATTTCAGATTCTGATGTGTGTGACTGGAACCAATTCAGTTCCAATTACAGTAATGGAAACAATATGATTAGGTTTAGAATGGGAAAGAGACAAGGAACAATCAAAAGTGAAGATACCCAACTGGAAGAGGGTTCATTTCAGTCAGCTGAAAAGGGGTCTGGCCAAGGTGGATTGGAGACAACGATTGGCCGGTAAAACAGTAAATGAGCAGAGGGAGGCCTTCAAGGAGGAGCTAGTTCAGGTACAGACTGGACACATTCCTATCAGGGCGAAGGTAAGGGCATCCAAAGCTACAGCTTGCTGGATGACTGAAGACATTGAGGTTAAACTGAAACAGTAACAGGAGGCTTGTGATAAATGTCAGGTTCTTAATACAGTAGAGAACCAAGCCGAATACAGAAAGTTCAGAGGAGAACTGAATAAGGAAATAAAAGGGGCAAAGAGTGTGTATGAGAATAGATGAGCAGATAATAGAAAAGGGAACACTGAAATCTTTTATAAAAAGGGTAGTCAAGAGAAGGGTGAGGCCAATTAGGGACCAAAAAGGAGAGCTTCTTGTGGAGGCAGAGGGCAAGGTTCAGCTACTGTACGAGTACCTTGCATCTGTCTTCACTAGAGAGGAGGATGCTGCCAATGTCGCAGTAAAGGAGGAGGCAGTAGCGATATTGGATAGGATAAAAATAAATAAAGAGTTCATAAATGGTTGTCACTGATCAAAGTAGAAAAGTCACCCGGTCCGGGTCGGATGCACCCTCAGTTGCTGAGGGAAGGAAGGGTGAAAATTGCGGAGGCTCTGGTCACAATCTTCCAATCCTCCTTAGATATGGGAGTGGTACCAGAGGACTGCAGGGTTGCAGATGTTTCACCCCATTCAAAAAAGGGGAGGGGAAAAACCCAGCAACTACAGGCCAGTCAGCCTAACGTCGGTGGTAGGGAAACTTTGAAACACAATAATCCGGGACAAAATTACTTGGAACTTGGAAAAGTATGGGTTAATAAAGGAGAGCTGGCAAATCGTATCCGACTAACTTGATTAAGTTCTTTGATGAAATAATGGAGAGGGTTGATGAGGGTAGTGCAGTTGATGCTGTGTATATGGAATTTCAAAAGGCGTTTGATAAAGTACCACATGTTAGACTTCTTAGCAAAATTGAAGCTCATGGGATTAAAGGGGAAGGGGCTGTATGGATATGAAATTGGCCAAGGAATGGAAAGCAGACAGTAGTGCTGAACGGTTGCTTTTGAGACTGGAGGGAAGAATACAGTGGTGTCCCCCAGGGGTCGGGGTTGGGACCACTGCTCTTTTTGAAATATATTAATGACCTGGACTTGAGTATAAAGGGCATAATTTCAAAGTTTGGAGAGGATACAAAACTCGGAAATCTAGTGAGAAGGATAGTAGAAGTCTTCAGGAGGACATCGACAGACTGGTGAGATGGGCAGACACATGGCAGATGCAATTTAAAACAGAGAAGTGTGAAGTGATGCATTATGGATGGATGAATGAGGAGAGGCAATTTTTAAAAATGGTACAATTTTCAAGGGGGTACCGGATTAAAGAAACCTGGGGTTCACACACGCAAATCCTTGAGGGTTGCAGGACAAGCTGATAAGCCTGTTAAATAACCATACAGGACCCTTGGCTTTATAATTAGAGGCATAGAGTACAAAAGCAAGGAAGCTATGCTAAACCTTTATAAAACACTGGTTTGGCATCAGCTGGAAAATTGTGGCCAATTCTGGGCATCACACTTTAGGAAACATGTCAAGGCCTTGGAGAGGGTGCAGAGGAGATTTCCTACAATGGCACCAGGGATGAGGGACTTCAGTTATTTGGAGAGATTGGAGAAGCTGGAATTGTTCTCCTTAGACCAAAAAAGGTTATGGGGAGATTTGATCGAGGAGTTCAAAATTATGAAGGGTATTGTTAGAGTAAATCAGGAGAAACTGTTTGCACTGGCTGGCGGGTCAGTAACCAGAGGACACAGATAGAAAGGTAATTGGCAAAATAACAGAGGGGAAATTAGGAGAACTTTTTTTACGTAGCGAGTTATGATGTTCTGGAATGCACTGCCTGAAAGGGCGGTGGAAGGAGATTCAATAGAAACTTTCAAAATGGATTTGGATAAATACTTGAAAAGGAAAAGATTGCAGTGCTCGGGGGAAAGAGCAGGGGAGTGGGATTAATTGGACAGCTCTTTCAGAGAGCCAGCACAGGCACAATGGGCCGAATGGCCTCCTTCTGTGCTGTGTGATTTTATTATTGTATAAAACCAGTTTTCCTGTATTAAAAAAGTATTTACACATCTGGTTCAATGTACAAGTGTCAATGTTTCCTGGTTAATCCCAATATTTAGGCCAGAAAACTGCTCCCATGAGTCATCAGCAGATAACGGAGAATGTGAATGTTTGGAATTTGTCTCTTTCTACTTTCTCCAGATCATTTGAAGCTTTTTTTGTGAGGCCTCATTTTGATATTGTTGCCGAACGGGTGTGAAGGGCCAAGGCCCAGACAGGAGGCCTCCACCACGGTACAGAACAGACTAGAGAGGATGCAAATCATGAAGCTGTGATCAGGGGAGGCCACACTTGAGTTTTTAAAAGCCGTAGATTGTAGGAGGAGGAGAAAGCTGAGGGAGGCCAGGAGTTCCACAGCTCTGCAGTCCTGGGAAAGAATGAGTTACAGTCAGACTCAGTGGGTGACTCGGACTCCAACACGGTGAGGATCTGAAATCAGAAACTCAGGCTAAACACACTGGACCCTCAATGGATTAACAAAGAGATTGAAGTGAAATAAGAGGAGAAATAGCTACAAATCCTGTAGGGAGAAAGAAGGGGTTCACTGGGATAAATCTAGGAATGTGCAGGAACACGTTAAGCAGGTGATGAAAAGGGCCAGGAGAGGCCTCGGAAAATGCACAGCAGCTGAAGTGAAACATTACAGTAAATAAACATCAGTCCTACAGCAGTGACAGGAATGTCAGATAATCGGCGAAAACCATAAATGATTCAAACAGTATCAGAACTGGGGGCAAGCACAAAATAGGAAACATTCCGAATGATCATTTCCTTGAAGTATTCATAAGGGAAAATGAGCAACATTCTCTCCCCCCTCTCCCTGAACTAAATGGCTAAAAACAGTAGACAACAAGTCAGAGGAAGCCACGATCAAACTGCACGGTGCTCTGGTCAGAGCCCATCTTGAATACTGTGTCCAGTTCTGGCCATTGAGAAACAAGGGAGACATTTGAACATTGGAGGCAGATCGGAGAAGATCCACCAGACTCATCCCCAGTGTCAGGGGTCTGAGTGACGGGAAAAGACTGGAAAAACCTGGGATTTGCACCTGGAAAGGAGGCTACTGAGAGGGGACCTTGTTGAGGTAGATATAGGTAGTTAAAGGAACGGAAAAGGTAAAGCTGAAATATTGCTTTAAATTGTGAGAGTGGGACAAGTGAACACAGGTTCAAACTCGTAAAAGGTAAATGTGAGACTGGTAACAGCAAGTTCATCAAACAAAGAGTGATCAACACATGGAATGGACTCTGGACAGAGTGCTGGAGGAGAAAACCCTGGAGTGGTTTAAGGAACAATTGGAGGTCCAATGGGGGAAGTTCGGGTCTTTCTAATTAAAATAAAATGGGCTGAACGGCCTTCCTCATCTGTAATTGTCTTATGATCCAGGGAGGAGGAGGGAATCTCAGGCCATGAGATAAAGTGTTGGTCCAGAGTCCCAGTGACACGTTCTACAGTGAATCTACACCCACAGTGAGCACCGTGCAGATTGAGATGTAGAAGATCCCCAGTGTTCCCGAGACTGATTGTTCAGAATGAGAGGGAACGGATCGAGCACGGTTTCATTCCCTCCACAATCCAATCACAATACGGAACATTAACTCCATGTACTCAAACTGAAGCAGCAATAACAGTTAAGAATCAATGTTGGTATTCTTAGTTTATAAATTAATTAAAAAGACATTTTACACGGGGATGTAAATTTCTGAATAATTTTTGGTGACTATATTCACAGATTCAGTTCTCTGTATCAATACCTACCGGCTACTGTTAGATCTGCATCTCCTGCATCTCCCCAGGAACTGGTGCTCACGATGCATCTGTATTTACCCTCATCGGAGATACGGACATTGCTTAGACGGACAGAGATATTTCCCTTATCGAATTTGTCTTCAAAGAGCTCAGTCCTTCCATGATAGTTGCTTGACTTTGCACCACTGCGTCCATTTATGATTAAAACTACAGTTTCTCGGGTATCTGCTTTTAACCATTCCAGTTCCATACTCAGAGGGTCAAGGCTCGGTGTGACCCGACAGTTCAGCGTGACGCTACTACCCACGGTCACTAGTACTGGGCTGTCTGCACCGGTCACTTCAAAGTTTCCTGTAACTGAAGAATAAATAGCATTTAAATACTGTCACAGCACACATTATACAGATAATTCAGACTGCATGCCTTTAACCCAGTCTCTTACCTGCTGCTGTAATCTGAATCTGTAACAATAGGAATGACGCCAGTAAGCGATTCTCCATTGTGGGCCCTGTAAATTAGATCAGAGTTACCTGGATCAGTCACCCATTGTTTCATGCTGCATTATTAACACCCTTTTCATATCACTGACTATAATTCTCATATCTTGATGTGAAAGGAAGAAACAGCTGGATGCTGTAACAGTAAGAAGGCAGGGCTGGTATTCCAGAAAGATAAAAGATTATTACACAAGATTAGGGCTCATGGGTTTGGGGGTAATATAGTAGCATGGATAGAGGATTGGTTAACGGTCAGAAAACAGAGATTAGGGATAAACGGATCTTTTTCAGGTTGGCAGGCTGTAACTAGTGGGGTGCCGCAAGGATCAGTGTTGGAGCCTCAGCTATTTACAATCTATATTAATGACCTAGATGAAGGGACCGAGTGTAATGTATCAAAGTTTGCTGATGATACAAAGCTAGGTGGGACAGTAAGCTGTGAGGAGAACACAAAGAGTCTGCAAAGGGATATAAGTGAGTGGGCAGTAAGGTGGCAGATGGAGTATAATGTAGGGAAATGTGAGCTTATTCACTTTGGTAGGAAGAATAGGAAAACAGAATATTTTTAAATGGTGAGAAACTTTTAAATGTTGGTGTTCAGAGAGATTTGGGTGTCCTCGTGCAAGAAACACAGAAAGCTAGCATGCAGGTACAGCAAGCAATAAGGAAGGCAAATGGCATGTTGGCCTTTATTGCAAGGGGTTGGAGTATAAGAGTAAGGAAGTCTTGCTACAATTGTACAGGGCCTTGGTGAGACCACACCTGGAGTACTGTGCACAGTTCTGGTCTCCTTATCTAAGGAAGGATATACTTGCCTTGGAGGCGGTGCAACGAAGGTTCACTAGATTGATTCCTGGGATGAGAGGGCTGTCCTTTGATGAGAGATTATGTAGAATGGGCCTATACTCTCTGGAGTTTAGAAGAATGAGAGGTGATCTCATTGAAACATAGAAGATTTTGAAGGGGATTGACAGGGTAGATGCTGAGAGGTTGTTTCCCCTGGCTGGAGAGTCTAGAACTAGGGGGCATAGTCTCAGGATAAGGGGTAGGCCATTTAAGACTGAGATGAGGAGGAATTTCTTCACTCAGAGGGTTGTGAATCCTTGGAATTCTCTGCCCCAGAGGGCTGTGAATGCTGAGTCTTTGAGTATATTCAAGGCTGAGATAGATAGATTTTTGAACTCTAGGGGAATCAAGGGTTATGGAGATCGGGCGGGAAAGTGGAGCTGATGTCGATGATCAGCCATGATCTTGCTGAATGGCAGAGCAGGCTCGAGGGGCCATATGGCCTACTCCTGCTCTTCCTTATGTTCTTATAAAGAGAACAGGCTGAAGAACTCTCTTCATTCAAACCTGTCTGGGCAGTGAGTAAGTTTTCATTAAAATAACAGCGTGACTCTGATGTTTTATTTCAGTGTGTTGCAGAAATGTGTGGGGATCTATCCAGTAATCAGTGCTGCTCACTGATCAGAGTAATAAATGAATGACTATAGGAACAATAGGAAGGATTCCAGTGAGAAAGAAAGAAAGATTTTAAGAGAAGGGAGCACCATCCGTGGCTAACTAAGGAAGTAAAGGATGGTATCAACTTGAAAAAGAAGGCATACAATGTTGCCAAGATTGGTGGGAGACCAGAGGATTGAGAAATTTTTAAAAACCAGCAAAGGATGACTAAAAAAGGAGAGAGAGAGAGATGAATTATGAGAGTAAACTGGCAAGAAATATTAAAACAGATAGTAAGAGCTTCTACAGGTATATAAAAAGGAAGAGAGTAGCTAAAGTAAATGTTGGTCCCTTAGAGGATGAGACTGGGGAATTAATAATGGGGAATGGGGAAATGGCAGAGACTCGGAACAAATATTTTATATCTGTCTTCACGGTAGAAGACACGAACAACATCCCAATAATGGATAATCAAGGGACCACAGGGAGGGGGGAGCTAAAGACAATCACTATCACAAAGGAAATAGTACTTGGTAAAATAATGGGACTAAAAGACGACAGAATCGGGATAAATGGGTCAGGTTCAGGTTGGCAAATGGTAACTAGTGGGGTGCCACAGGGATCGGTGCTGGGGCCTCAACTATTTACAATCTACATTAATGACTTGAATGAAGGGACAGAGTGTAATGTAGCCAAGTTTGCGGATGATACAAAGATGGGTGGGAAAGCAAGTTGTGCAGAGGACTCAAAGAATCTGCAAAGGGATATAGACAGGCTAAGTGAGTGGGCAAACATTTGGCAATAATCCCTGGGTTTTTTAATCTGCATAAAGACTGGAAAAATCAGATGGGCAAAGGTAACATAGATGAGGAGTTCATGGAATGTTTTCGGGATAGTTTCTTACAACAGCACGTTCTGGAGCCAACCAGAGAGCAGGCTATACTAGACTTCACCTGACGAAGGAGCAGCGCTCCAAAAGCTTGTGATTTCAAATAAAGCTGTTGGACTATAACCTGGTGTTGTGCGACTTCTCACATTTGTCCACCCCAGTCCAACACCGGCATCTCCACATCATGTATACTAGACCTGGTATTGTGCAATGAGATAGGATTAATTAATAACCTCATAGTGAAGGTGCCCCTAGGTAGCAGCGATCATAATATGATTGAATTTTACATTCAGCTTGAGAGAGAGAAGAGTGGGTCCAAGACTAGTATTTTAAACTTAAATAAGGGCAATTATGAGGGCATGAAAGCAGAGCTAGCTAAAGTGAACTTGCAAATTAGTTTAAGGGATAGGTCAATGGAGTTGCAGTGGCAGACATTTAAGGGGATATTTCAAAATACACAGAATATATACATTCCAATAAGAAAGAAAAATTCCAAGGGGAGGACCCACTATCCATGGTTAACTAAAAAAGTTAAAGATAGTATTAAACTTAAAGAAAAAGCATATAATTGCGCAAAGATGGGTGGCAGGTCAGAAGATTGGACAGAATATAAAAAACAGCAAAGAATGACTAAAAGATTAAAAAGGAGAGAAAAATTAGAGTACGAGAGAAAGCTAGCTAGAAATATAAAAACAGATAGTAAGAGTTTCTATAGATATTTAAAAAAGAAAAGAGTCAACAACGTAAGCATTGGTCCGATAAAAAGTGAGTCTGGGGAATTAATAATGGAAAATAAGGAGATGGCAGTTGAATTGAACAGGTATTTTGCATCGGTCTTCACTATAGAGGGTACAAGTAACATCCCAGAAATAGCTGTAAATCAGGAAATGGAAGGGAAGGAGGAACTCAAGAAAATTATAATCACCAGGGAAGTGGTACTGAGCAAATTGTTGGAGCTGCGGGCTGACAAGTCCCCGGGTCCTGATGGACTTCATCCTAGGGTCTTAAAAGAAGTGGCTAGTGAGATAGTTGCTGCGTTAGTTTTAATCTTCCAAAATTCCCTAGATTCGGGGAAGGTTCCATTAGATTGGAAAATAGCGAATGTAACTCCTTTATTCAAAAAGGGAGGGAGACAGAAAGCAGGAAACTACAGGCCAGTTAGCTTAACATCTGTCATAGGGAAGATGTTAGAAGCTATTATTAAAGACGTTATAGCAGGGCATTTAGAAAAGTTCAAAGTCATCAGGCAGAGTCAACATGGTATTGTGCAAGGGAAATCACGTTTAACCAATTTATTGGAGTACTCTGAGGAAGTAACATGTGCTGTGGATAATGGGGAACCAGTGGATGTACTGTACTTAGATTTCCAGAAGGCATTTGATAAGGTGCCACATCAAAGGTTATTACGGAAAATAAAAGCTCATGGTGTAGGGGGTAACATATTGGCATGGATAGAAGATTGGCTAGCTAACAGGAAACAGAGAGTAGGCATAGATGGGTCATTTTCTGATTGGCAAGATGTAACGAGTGGTGTGCCACAGGGATCAGTGCTGGGGCCTCAACTTTTTACAATTTATATAAATGACTTGGATGAAGGAACCAAAGGTATGGTTGCTAAATTTGCTGATGACACAAAGATAGGTAGGAAAGTAAATTGTGAAGAGGACATAAGGAGGCTACAAAGGGATATAGATAAGTTAAGTGAGTGGGCAAAGATCTGGCAAATGGAGTATAATGTGGGAAAATGTGAAGTTGTCCATTTTGGCAGGAAGAATAAAAAAGAAGCATATTATCTAAATGGTGAGAGATTGCAGAGCTCTGAGCTGCAGAGGGATCTGGGTGTCCTAGTGCATGAATCGCAAAAGGTTACTATGCAGTTACAGCAAGGAATTAGGAAAGCTAATAGAATGTTACCGTTTATTGCGAGGGGAATTGAATACAAAAGTAGAGAGGTTATGCTTCAGTTATACAGGGCATTGGTGAGACCACATCTGGAGTACTGTGTACAGTCTCGGTCTACTTATTTAAGGAAGGATGTAAATGCATTTGAAGCAGTTCAAAGAAGGTTTACTAGACTAATACCTGGAATGGGCGGGTTGTCTTATGAGGAAAGGTTGGACAGGCTAGGCTTGTATCCGCTGGAGTTTAGAAGAATAAGAGGGGACTTGATTGAAACATATAAGATCCTTAGGGGTCTGGACAGGGTGGCTGTGGAGAGGATGTTTCCTCTTGTGGGAGCATCTAGAACTAGGGGTCACTGTTTAAAAATAAGGGGTCGCCCATTTAAGACAGAGATGAGGAGAATTTTTTTCTCACAGAGGGTCATGAGTCTTTGGAACTCTCTTCCTCAGAGGGCGGTGGAAGCAGAGTCTTTGAATATTTTTAAGGCACAGGTAGATAGATTCTTGGTAAGCAAGGGGGTGAAAAGTTATCGGGGATAGGCGGGAATGTGGAGTAATTGGATCAGCCATGATCTTATTGAATGGCGGAGCAGGCTCGAAGGGCCGAGTGACCTACTCCTGCTCCTAATTCGTATGTTCGTATGTATGGTAGGTGGAGTATAAGGCGGGAAAGTGCGAGGTTATCCACTTTGGCAGGAAAAATAATAAAGCAAATTATTTAAATGGAGAGAGATTACAAAATGCTACAGTTCAGAGGGACCTGGGGGTCCTTGTGCATGAAACACAAAATGTTAGCATGCAGGTACAGCAAGTAATCAAAAAGGCAAATGGAATGTTGGAATAACAACAGAAAACGCTGGAAAAACTCAGCAGGCCAGGCAACATCCGTGGGGAGAGAAACAGAGTTAACGTTTCAGGTCGAATGTTGGCCTTTATTTCAAGGGGGTTGGAGTCTATACTCATTGGAGTTTAGAAGAATGAGAGGTGATCTTATTGAAAAGTATAAGATTCTGATGGGGCTTGCTAGGGTAGATGCAGAGAAGATGTTTCCCCTCGTCAAGGAATCTAGAACTAGGGGCATAGTTTCAGAATAAGGGGTCGCCCATTTAAAAGGGAGATGAGGACGAAATCTTCTCTGAGGGTCATGAATCTTTGGAATTCTCTACCCCAGAGAGCTGTGGAGGATGGGTCATTGAATATATTTAAGGTGGAGATAAACAGATTTTTGAACGGTTATGGAGAGTGGGCAGGAAAGTGGAGTTGAGGCCAAGATCAGATCAGCCATGATCTTATTGAATGGTGGAGCAGGCTCGAGGGGCCAAATAGCCTACTCGTGCTCCTGTTTATGTTCTTAGATAATTTCAGCGGAACAACCTCTCTAGCTCTGAAAACTTAATTTTACAGGTGTAGAGTCTTTCTAAAAAATAAAAAATCCACAACATTAATTTTCTTAAGTTTTTTTAAAAATTGTCTGTCTTTCTCTTGCGTCTCTCCCTTAAACCTGTGTGTATGTTCCAATCTTTATTTTATTCCTATACAATGATTTAAATATAATTTATATTTCCTGTTTTTTACTTCCTGCTTTGTAGTCTGCGTGTCTCAGTGAGGATTCTTCAAACTGATCGGTTGAAGAGTCTCCCTGCTGCTTGCTCTGCTCACAGATCCCCTGTGGAGTGCGCCACACTGGATCAGACAGGAAATCTCTGCTGACAAACCCGCAAAAAGTCTCTGGGCAACTGTCCGTGAGGTGAACAGCGAATGCCTTTCCTTTGCCGCTCAGCAAAATCCGGGCCAATGAGAATAACACGGACAGAAATTCTTGGGAACAAAAGGTAAAAAAAAACTGTAAATGCTGGCAATCTGAAACATCTGGAAACACTCACCAGGTCAGGCAACATCTGTGGAGGGAATGGAGAAACTCCTTTGTGAAGAAACGTTCAAACCTGAAGCATCAGCTCCTCTATTCTCTCCACAGAAGCTGCCTCATCTGCTGTTTCCAGGATATTCTTTTTTTGTTTCTGAAATTTTGGGGTTTGGCTTCATTCATAAATTAGACAACCCGCTCACATAATGATGTGTATTTTTCCCTCAGTGAAATATGGTACAAATCTACAGAAAACACAGGGTGCTGTTCAATTCAAGATCTTGGGCTTCAGCTGGCCCCAGACAAAAATAGCTAGGTTGGATTGAACAGGTAGAAGACTTTAAATATTTCCCTCTGTCACATAGAAAATTACAAACCAGAATCCAGGTCGGCAGTGCCATTCAGCTCACTGAGCCTGCTCCACCATTTTGTTAGCAATAATATCTTTTTAATCTCAATTTTCCCCTGTTTATCCATATCTTGCCATACTCACTAGGTAAGTAACTATCTGCTTTTTAAACACCTCACCTAATTCGGTGGTTATGTCCTTCTGGAACAATATATTCCTCATTCTCACACCCTTTGTGTGAATTTTTCCCCCATGGATTTGCTTTTAATTGTTTATTTCTATTGTAAGATCGCCCCTTGTTTTAGAATCCCCAGCAGTCAGAAACTCATTCCGTCTACCCCGTCATTCCCTTCATTATTTTAAACACATTGATCAGATCATCCTCTAACTGTATCTCCAGAGAATAGAACCTGAATTCACCCAGTCTCTTGTGATGACTCAGGCCCTTCATCCTACTGCTCACCCCGGTCAATCACCACTGTACTTTCTCCAAGGCCAGTGTATCATAAGAACATAAGAAATAGGAGCAGGAACAGGCCACTTGGCCCCTCGAGCCTGCTCCGCCATTCAATAAGATCATGGCTGATCTTGGGCTCAAAGCCACTTCCCTGCCTGCTCCCCATAACCCTTCACTCCCTTGTCTTGCAAAAATCTGTCTATCTCCACCTTAAATGTATTTAATGACCCAGCCTCCACAGCTCTCTGGGGCAGAGAATTCCACAGATTTACGACCCTCTGAGAGAAGAAATTCCTCCTCCTCTCAGTTCTAAAAGCGCGACCCTTTATTCTGAAACTGTGCCCCCGAGTTCTAGATTTCCCCACGAGGGGAAACATCCTCTCTGCATCTACCCTAGCAAGCCCCCTCAGTATCTTACATGTTTCAATAAGATCACCACTCATCCTTCTAAATTCCAATGAGTATAGGCTCAACCTTTCCTCATAAGTCAACCCCTTCATCTCAGGAATTAACCTAGTGAACCTTCTCTGAACTGCCTCCAATGCAAGCATATCCCTCCTTAAATAAGAGACCAAAACTGTATGCAGTACTCAAGGTGTGGTCTCACCAATACCCTGTACAGTTGTAGCAGGACTTCATGACTTTTATACTGATCGCCCTTGCAATAAAGGCCAACATTCAATTGCCTTCCTAATTACTTGCTGTACCTGCATGCTAACTTTTTGTGTTTCATGTACAAGGACCCCCAGATCCCTCTGTACTGCAGCATTTTGTACTCTCCCTCCATTTAAATAATAATTTGCTTTTTTATTTTTCCTACCAAAGTGGATAACCTCACATTTTCCCACATTATACTCCATCTGCCAAATTTTTGCCCACTCACTTAACCTATCTATATCCCTTTGCAGATTCTTTGTGTCCTCTTCACAACTTGCCTTCCCACCTATCTTTGTATCAGCAGCAAATTTGGCTACATTGCACTCGGTCCCTTCATCCAAGTCATTAATATAGACTGCAAACAGCTGAGGCCCCAGCACTGATCTCTGTGGCACCCCACTAGTTACAGTTTGCCAAACTGAAAATGACCCATTTATCCCAACTCTCTGTTTCCTGTTAGTTAGCCAATCCTCTATCCATGTGAATATATTACCCCCAACCCCATGAGCTCTTATCTTGTGCAGTAACCTTTTATGTGGCACTTTATCGAATGCCTTCTGGAAATCTAAATAAACTACATCTACTGGTTCCCCTTTATCCACGCTGCTCATTACATCCTCAAAGAACTCTAGCAAATTTGTCAAACATGATTTCCCTTTCATAAAACCATGTTGACTCTGCTTGACTGTATTGGCCCAGAAATTAAAGACGGAGCCTTCCTGCGGGGGTAAGGCTTCCCCGCGATATCTCACTGCGCGCCTGCCTTTTCATTCCGAGCTCACACGAACTTTACTTTCAAGACTGCAGCTGTGCAGTGCTTGCGTATCCCACAGACGCAGTTAATTCGTGCGAGCTGTGGGATCACGTGATTCAGTTAGAGCCAATGGCAGCACACCATCTTTCATTCATAGTTTTCACAACAAGGGCTGTGAAAGCTATGAATCTATACCCCCCCCAAAAGAACAGCTAAACCTCAATTAAAATTTTTTTTAAACCATCACATTAATAAAATAAGTATAGTTAAATAAATTAACCACTTTAAACAAAAAATTAAATTTTTGAAAAAATTTTAAATCCTTTTCAAAGTTATAAAAATAAACTTACCTTTCTTTAAAGTCTCTAAAAGATATACCTGTTGAAAAAAATTCAAAATAATACTTAATTAACTACTTACCTTGTTAAAAGAGGGTCTTACGCCTCCTTTCTTTATGTGCAAAATCTTCCATGCTTACCTGCGCGTTCAAAGCACTAAGTGCACTGCGTGCGCGCAGCCTGTAGCGCGCACGCGGTTCACTTAGGAACCGCCCCCTTTTGAAATCACCAAGTGCCGGCTTTCAGCGCATGCGCAGTGCATGCAGAAAAACGGCAATTGGAGACAGAATACGCGAGAGTACACAGTGCGTACTCTCGCGTAGTGAGACTAATTTTTGGGCCATTATGATTTTCTAAATGTCCTGCTACTACTTCCTTAATAATGGACTCCAGCATTTTCCCAATGACAGATGTTAGGCTAACTGCACTATAGTTTCCTGCTTTCTGTCTCACTCCTTTCTTCAATAGGGATGTTACATTTGCGGTTTTCCAATCCGCTGGGACCTCTCCAGAATCCAGGGAATTTTGGTAGATTACAACCAATGCATCCACTTCTTTTAAGACCCTAGGATGCAGGCCATCAGGTCCAGGGAACTTGTCTACCTTTAGTCCCACAAGTTTGCCTAGTACTTTTTCTCTAGTGATGGTGATTGTTTTAAGTTCCCTCCTCCCTATAGCCCCTTGATTATCTATTATTACTGGGATGCATTTAGTATCTTCTACCGTGAAGACAGATACAAAATATTTGTTCAAATCTCTGCCATTTCCCGGTTTCCCATTATTAATTCCCCAGTCTCATCCTCTAAGGGACCAACGTTTACTTTAGCTACTCGCTTCCTTTTTATATACCTGTAGAAGCTCTTACTGTCTGTTTTTATATTTCTTGCTAGTTTACTCTCATAATCTATCTTCTCTCTATTTATTATTTTTTTAGTCGTCCTTTGCTAGTTTCTAAAAATTTCCCAACCTCTGGCCTACCACTAATCTTCGCATGACTGTATGCCTTTGTTTTCAATTTGATACCATCCTTAACTTCCTTAGTTAGCCACGGATGGTTCATTCTTTCTCATCACTTATTATGCTGTTAAAACCTCAGGTACTCCTGATTGTACAAGCCCTAAATTTTTCAGCTGTCTTTAGAGTGAGAATAGTGGGTAATTAGCCGAAGTTCACACCATTACAGTGATCTCTGTGCAGATTCCATTGGCGAAGACTGCAACAGCGTAGCCTGTGGAGGAGCAGGGTATCACTGACAGCAACTTCCGGATTTCTGCGTTTAATTGCGCATGTGCTGTTAGTTTTACCCTGTAATAACGGTGAGTGCCGACAGCCTCGCCGTTATTAGTACAGTAAAATCCGGGCCAATATATCCGCTAAGTGGCTCTGTTTAGAGAAACTGTGCAGCAGCGCCATCTATCGACACAGACAAGTTTTACAGGAACAGAAATTCCTGGGATTCCTTCTACTGATACAGCAACAGCTGAGTTCCTGTCACTGTAAAACCTTTAAAAAAACAACAGCTTTCACCGAGAGAACTCCGCGGCATCGGCTATTGAGCACTGGCTTGGAATTGCTTTTCTTAACTGGGGGAGGTTGGAGGCAGAGAATGAATCTGTGAAGTAAGCATCATGACTGCCAAGGCAGCGGTCATGTTTGGAGATGCCCCATACCTCTAGAAATATGTCTATCAGTATGTAGCGGACAGCATTTGGAGCGTGTGATTTTACACCACTGTCAGATGAAGGAACTCTGCCGAAAACTTTAACCTGTCTTTTCTCTTTTCAGATGGTGACAAATGGACTGTGAAATTCCAGCATTTTCTGTTTTGAAATTCAGCAATGCTGGAAACGTTATCTCATTGAAGGCATCATAAACACTCACGTGGAGCTTCTCTTAATTATGGTCACTCAGATTTATTACAATCATTAACTACCTTTTTAGACGATGCATTTTTGGAAGACATGGCCTCGCTCATCTCCACCTCTGTAACCCTCTGAGATCTCGGCCAGCCTCCAATCTTCCACCCTCATCAACTAGAACTCATTCAAAACTCTGCTGCCCGTGTCCTAACTCGCCCAAGTTCCATTCACCCATCACACCTGTGCTCACTGACCGACATGGGCTCCCGGTCAAGCAACGCCTTGATCTTAAAATTCTCATCCTCCTTTTCGAATTACTCCATGGCCTCTCCTCCCTATTTCTGTAACCCAACGCAGCCCTACACAACCCAAGTGCTACAACACTCCCAATCTCTCTGTAACCTCCTCCAGCCCAAGAACCCCCTTATCTCTGTAACCTCCCCCAGCACTACAACCCACCCGATCTCTGTATCCCCTTCCAGCCCTACAAACCTACTTAACTCTGTAATCCCTCCAGCTCTATAACCTCCCCTATTTCTGTAACCTCCTCCAGCCCTACAACCCTCCCTATCTCTGTAACCACCTCCAGCCCTCGCTCCTTCCTATCTCTGCAACCTCCTCCAGACTGACAATCCTCCCCATCTCTGTAACCTCCTCCAGCCCTCACTCGTTCCTATCTCTAGAAGCTCCTACAGCCCTGTCTATCTCTAACCTCCTCCAGCCATAAAAACCTACCTCTCTCTGTAACCTCCTCCAGCCCTACAACCCTCCCTAACTGTGTAACCTCCTCCAGCCCTTCAACCCTCCCTATCTCTGTAACCTCCTCCAGCCCTCGCTCCTTCTTATCTCTAGAAGCTCCTCCAGCCCTACAACCCTGCCTATCTCTGTAACCTCCTCCAGCTGAACAACCCTCCCTATCTCTAACCTCCACCACCCCTACAACCCTCCCATCTCTGTAACCTCAACCAGCCCTACAGCCCTCCTTATAACTAACCTCCTCCAGCCCTACTACCCTCCCTCTCTCAGTAACCTCATTCAGCCCCACAACCCTCCCTATCTCTGTAACCTCCTCCAGCCCGACACCCCTCCCTATCTCTGTAACCTCCTCCAGCCCTACAAGCCTCCCTATCTCTAACCTCCTCCAGCCATAAAAACCTACCTCTCGGTCACCTCCTCCAGCCCTACAACCCCCCGTATTTCTAACCTCCTCCAGCCCAACAACCCTCCCTTTCTCTATAACCTCCTCCAGCCCTACAAACAGCCGTATTTCTAACCTCCTCCAGCCCTACAACCCTCCCCGTCTCTGTAACCTCCTCCAGCCCTACAAACCTCCCTATCTCTGTATCCCTCTCCAGCCCTACAATGCTCCCTATATCTGTAACCTCATCCAGCCCCACAAACCCTCCCTATCTCTGTAACCTCTTCCAGCCTTCCAACCCTATTTGTGTCCTCCTCCAACTCTCCCGATCCTTGTAACCTCCTCCAGCCATACAACCCTCCCTATCTCTATAACCTCCTCCAGCCCTTCAACCCTCCCTATCTCTGTAACCTCCTCCAGCCCTTCAACCCTCCCTATCTCTGTAACCTCCTCCAGCCCTACAAATCTCCGCCTCTGTAACCACCTCCAGCCCTATAAACCTCCCCATCTCTGTAACCACCTCCAGCCCCACAACCCTCCCCATCTTTGCAACCTCCTCCAGCCCTACATCCCACCCTGTCTCTGTAACCTCATCCAGCCCTACAACCCTCCCTATCTCTGTGTCCTGCTCCAGCCCTACAAACCTCCCCATCTCTGTAACCTCCTCCAGCCCTACAACCATCCCTATTTCTGTGTCCTGCTCCAGCCCTACAACCATCCCTATCTCTGTATCCTCCTCCAGCCCTACAACACTCGCTTTCTCTGTAACCTACTCCAGCCCTACAAACCTCCCCATCTCTGTAACCTGCTCCAGCCATAAAACCCTCCCTATCTCTGTAACCTCCTCCAGCCCGACAACCATCTCTATCTCTGTAACCTCATTCATCCCCACAACCATCCCTATTTCTGTGCACTCCTCCAGCCCTACAACGCTGTCTATCTCTGTAACCTCCTCCAGCCCTACAAACCTCCCTATCTCTGTAACCTCCACCAGCCCCACAACCTTCACTATCTGTGTAACCCCCTCCGCTCCCTACAACCCTCCCCATCTCTGTAACCTCCTCCAGCCCTACAACCCTCCCTATCTCTGAAGCCTCCTCCAGCCCTACAACCCTCCCCGTCTCTGTAACCTCCTCCAGCCCCTACAACTCCCCCGGACTCTAACCTCCTCCAGCCCTACAACTCTCCCTGTTTCTATAACCTCCTCCCGCCCTACTATCCTCCGTATTTCTGTAACTTCCGCCAGGCCCACAATCCCTCCCTATCTCTGTAACCTCCTCCCGCCCTACAACCCTCCCTATCTCTGTAACCAGCCCCAGCCCTACAACCCTCCCTATCACTGTAACCAGCCCATCAAACCTACTTATCTCTGTAATCCCTCCAGCTCTACATTCCCCCTATTTCTGTAACCTCCTCCAGCCCTACAACCCTCCCTATCTCTGTAATCTCCTCCAGCCCGACAACGCTCCCTATCTCTGTAACCTCCTCCAGCCCTACCACCCTCCCTATCTCTGTAACCTCCTCCAGCCCTACCACCCTCCCTATCTCTGTAACCTCCTCCAGCCCAACAACCCTCCCTATCTCTGTAACCTCCTCCAACCCCACAACCCTCCCTATCTCTGTAATCTCCTCCATCCCTACAACCCTCCCTATCTCTGTAACATCCTCCAGCCCTACAACCCTCCCTATTACTGTAACCTCCTCCAGCCCCACAACCCGCCCTATCTCTGTAACCTCCTCCAGCCCTACAACCCTCCCTATCTCTGTAACCTCCTCCAGCCCCACCACCCTCCCCCCTATCTCTGTAACCTCCTCCAGCCCTACAACCCTCCCTATCTCTGTAACCTCCTCCAGCCCCAACACCCTCCCCCCTATCTCTGTAACCTCCTCCAGCCCCACAACCCTCCCTATCTCTGTAAGCTCCCCCTGCCCTACAACCCTCCCTATCTCGGTAACCTCCTCCAGCCCTACAACTCCCCGTATTTCTAACCTCCTCCAGCCCCTACAACCCTCCCTATCTCTGTGCCCTCCTCCAACCCTACAATCCTCCCTATCTCTGTAACGTCCTCCAGCCCTACAATCCTCCCTATTTGTGTAACCTTCTCCAGCTCCACAACCCTCCCTATCTCTGTAACCTCCACCAGCCCCACAAACTTCACTATTTCTGTAACTTCCTCCGCTCCCTACAAACCTTCCTGTCTCTGTAACCTCCTGCAGCCCCTCCAACCCCCGTCTCTGTAACCTCCTCCAACACTACAACCCTTCCTTTTTCTGTAACTTCCTCCAGCCCCTACAACCCTCCATATTTCTATAACATCCTTCAGCCCCACAACCCTCCATCTCTGTAACCTCCTCCAGCGCCACAACCCTCCCTATCTCTGTAACGTCCTCCAGCCCTACAACCCTCCCTATCTCTGTAACGTCCTCCAGCCCCACAACCCTCACTATCTCAACTCTGCTGGAAGAAGTATTAATCAGGAAATAGTTGGGGCATGTAATAAGGGAACAGCTATAATTATGGGGGATTTTAACTATCATATTAACTGGACAAATCAAATTGGGCAGGGCAGCCTTGAGGAAGAGTTTATTGAGTGTATTAGGGATGGATTTCTTGAGCAGTATGTAACTGGTCCTACAAGGGGGCAAGCAACCTTGGACCTGGTCCTGTGTAATGAGTCAGGATTAATTAATAATGTCCTAGTTAAGGATCCCCTTGGAATGAGTGACCATAACATGGTTGAATTCCATATCCAATTAGAGGGTGAGAAGGTTGGTTCTCAAACAAGCGTACTGAGCTTGAATAAAGGAGACTATGATGGTATGAGAGCGGAATTGATTAAAGTGGACTGGGAAAATAGATTAAAGGGTAAGACGGTACATGAGCAGTGGTGTTCATTTAAGGAGTTATTTTACAACTTTCAAAAAATATATATTCCACTGACGAAAAAAGGGTGTAAAAGAAATGACAGCCATCCATGGCTAAGTAAAGAATTTAAGGATAGTATCCGACTAAAAACAAGGACATATGAGGTAGCCAAACTTAGTGGGAGGATAGAAGATTGGGAAGTCTTCAAAAGACAGCAAAAAGTAACTAAAGGATTGATTAAGAAAGGGAAGATAGATTATGAAAATAAATTAGCAAAAAATATAAAAACAGATAGCAAGAGTTTCTATAGTTATATAAAAAGAAAAAGGGTGACTAAGGCAAACTGAGGTCCCTTAGAGGATGAGACCGGGAAATTAATGGTGGGAAACATGGAGATGGCAAAAATGCTGAACAAATATTTTGTTTCAGTCTTTACGGTAGAGGACACTAAGAATATCCCAACACTGGACAAACACGGGGCTCTAGGGGGGGAGGAGCTAAATACGATTAAAATCACTAAGGAATTGGTACTCAGTAAAATAATGGGACTCAAGGCGGATAAATCCCCTGGACCTGATGGCTTACATCCTAGGGTCTTGAGGGAAGTGGCAGTAGGAATTGTGGATGCTTTGGTAATAATTTTCCAAAATTCCCTGGACTCAGCAAAGGTCCCGGCAGATTGGAAAACTGCTAATGTAACACCCTTATTTAAAAAGGGTAGTAGGCAGAAGGCTGGAAATTATAGACCAGTTAGCCTAACATCTGTGGTGGGTAAAATTTTGGAGTCTATTATTAAGGAGACAGTAACAGAACATTTAGATAAACATAATTTAATAGGACAAAGTCAGCATGGCTTTATGAAGGGGAAGTCATGTCTGACAAATTTGCTTGAGTTCTTTGAGGACATAACGTACAGGGTGGATAAAGGGGAACCAGTGGACGTAGTGTATTTAGACTTCCAGAAGGCATTCGACAAGGTGCCACATAAAAGATTATTGCTCAAGATAAAAAAATCACTGGATTGGGGGTAATATTCTGGCATGGGTGGAGGATTGGTTATCTAACAGGAAGCAGAGAGTTGGGATAAATGGTTCATTCTCGGACTGGCAACCAATAGCCAGTGGTGTTCCGCAGGGGTCGGTGCTGGGTCCCCAACTCTTTACAATCTATATTAACGATTTGGGGGAGGGGACCGAGTGTAACATATCAAAGTTTGCAGATGATACAAAGATGGGAGGGAAAGTAGAAAGTGAGGAGGACATAAAAAACCTACAAGGGGATATAGACAGGCTGGGTGAGTGGGCGGAGATTTGGCAGATGCAATACAATATTGGAAAATGTGAGGTTATGCACTTTGGTAGGAAAAATCAGAGAGCAAGTTATTATCTTAATGGCGAGAAACTGGAAAGTACTGCAGTACAAAGGGATCTGGGGGTCCTAGTGCAAGAAAATCAAAAAGTTAGTATGCAGGTGCAGCAGGTGATCAAGAAGGCCAACGGAATGTTGGCTTTTATTGCTAGGGGGATAGATTATAAAAACAGGGAGGTATTGCTGCAGTTATATAAGGTATTGGTGAGACCGCACCTGGAATACTGCATACAGTTTTGGTGTCCATACTTAAGAAAAGACATACTTGCTCTCGAGGCAGTACAAAGAAGGTTCACTCGGTTAATCCCGGGGATGAGGGGGTGGACATATGAGGAGAGGTTGAGTAGATTGGGACTCTACTCATTTGAAGTTCAGAAGAATGAGAGGCGATCTTATTGAAACATATAAGATTGTGAGGGGGCTTGATCGGGTGGATGCGGTAAGGATGTTCCCAAGGATGGGTGAAACTAGAACTAGGGGGCATAATCTTAGAATAAGGGGCTGCTCTTTCAAAACTGAGATGAGGAGAAACTTCTTCACTCAGAGGGTAGTAGGTCTGTGGAATTTGCTGTCCCAGGAAGCTGTGGAAGCTACATCATTAAATAAATTTAAAACAGAAATAGATAGTTTCCTAGAGGTAAAGGGAATTAGGGGTTATGGTGAGCAGACAGGAAATTGGACATGAGGCTGAGTTCGGATCGGACAGGGCCCTGTGGGTGGCGGAGCGGGCCCAGGGGCTGAGTGGCCGGGTCCTGCTCCTACTTCTTGTGTTCTTTAGATTTGAGGTTAGGATCAGATCAGCCATGATCTTATTGAATGGCGGAGCAGGCTCGAGGGGCCGATTGGCCTACTCCTCCTCCTATTTCTTATGTTCTTATGTTATCTCTGTAACCTCCTCCAGTCCCACAACCCTCCCTATCTCTGTAACCTCCTCCAGTCCCACAACCCTCCCTATCTCTGTAACCTCCTCCAGTCCCACAACCCTCCCTATCTCTGTAACCTGCTCCAGCACTATAAACGCTCCTATCTCTGTAACCTCCTCCAGCCCTCCCAATCTACCTATCTCTGTCACCTTCTCCAGCTCTACAACCCTCCCTATCTCTGTAACCTCCTCCAGCCCTACCACCCTCCCTATCTCTGTAACCTCCTCCAGCCCTACCACCCTCCCTGTCTCTGTATTCCCTTCCAGCCCTACAAACCTACTTATCTCTGTAATCCCTCCAGCTCTACATTCCCCCTATTTCAGTAACCTCCTCCAGCCCTACAACCCTCCCTATCTCTGTAACCTCCTCCAGCCCGACAACGCTCCCTATATCTGTAACCTCCTCCAGCCCTACAACACTCCCTATCTGTGGAACCTCCTCCAGCCCTACCACCCTCCCTATCTCTGTATTCCCTTCCAGCCCTACAAACCTACTTATCTCTGTAATCCCTCCAGCTCTACATTCCCCCTATTTCAGTAACCTCCTCCAGCCCTACAAACCTCCCTATCCCTGAAACCTCCTCCAGCCCCACAACCCTCCCGGTCTCTGTAACCTCTTCCAGCCCTACAATCCTCCCTATCTCTGTAAACTCTTCCAGCCCTCCAATCCTCCCTATCTCTGTAACCTCCTCCAGGCCTACTACCCTCCCTATCTCTGTAACCTCCTCCAGCCCTACCACCCTCCCTATCTCTGTAACCTCCTCCAGCCCTACCACCCTCCCTATCTCTGTAACCTCATCCAGCCCTACCACCCTCCCTATCTCTGTAACCTCCTCCAACCCCACAACCCTCCCTATCTCTGTAACCTCATCCAGCCCTACCACCCTCCCTATCTCTGTAACCTCCTCCAACCCCACAACCGTCCCTATCTCTGTAATCTCCTCCAGCCCTACAACCCTCCCTATCTCTGTAACCTCCTCCAGCCCTACAACCCTCCCTATCTCTGTAACCTCCTCCAGCCCTACAACCCTCCCTATCTCTGTAACCTCCTCCAGCCCCACCACCCTCCCCCCTATCTCTGTAACCTCCTCCAACCCCACAACCCTCCCTATCTCTGTAACCTCCTCCAGCCCTACAACCCTCCCTATCTCTGTAACCTCCTCCAGCCCCACCACCCTCCCCCCTATCTCTGTAACCTCCTCCAGCCCCACCACCCTCCCCCCTATCTCTGTAACCTCCTCCAGCCCCACAACCCTCCCTATCTCTGTAAGCTCCTCCTGCCCTACAACCCTCCCTATCTCGGTAACCTCCTCCAGCCCTACAACTCCCCGTATTTCTAACCTCCTCCAGCCCCTGCAACCCTACCTATCTCTAACCTCCTCCAGCCCTGCAACCCTCCCTCTCTCTGTAACCCGTGGTCGGGGAGGGTGCGGACGGGCCCCGAGCTGCTCCTGGGTGTGAGGAAGGAGCCCAACCCAACCGATGTCTCTCCTCTCCGGGGCCGCACCCCCTCTCCCATTCTCCCCCCATTCCACTCGCTCAATGCATTGGCAGCAAATGGCACCAACCTGTCTGCGCCCAAACTTTCCGCCGCTTTCCGCCCAACAAAATGGCCCGATTCAAACTCGCTGCTCAAAAGCGCTTTCACTTTGTTGTACTTTGGATGGGCGCGGCCTGAATTGGAGCAAAGGTTCCCGTCCCCGGCCTTTCCCCACATTTGATGCTGCGGGACATTTGGGGGCCGCTCCGTCTGCTGAAGTGAGCCCAGCCCCAGGAACCTTTCCACATCAAGTTGCCCTGAGTCCGGTGGGACGGGACTTCTTTTACTGAAGCGCCCGCTTCCACTCGCTTCTTTAATTTAACTTTGGAAGCGGGTTTACCGGGTTCATTGGAAGCGACAGGTCCGGAACTTCACTCACTTCAGCATTTTCACTCGGCAGCCTGTTGCCCAGCAACAGAGTGAGTTCATGTCTGAGAAATTGTGGACCAGAACCTGGGCCGTGGGCAGCCTTGTGGGCTGTAGTCTGGACACCTGAGAATGACATTTACATCCAAGCAATCCCATATAATCTTCAGTCGGATTCCCAGTCAGATTTTATCCAGCTTGTGAAGAATGTACTGAGACAATTCACTAAAATAATTGCATTTTATTTGGAATTTGCAGAGTGATGAAAATGGAGTGTGGAACTCTCCTCGGTCTGTTCCTTGTTTGTGGTCCAGTATCTGGTGAGCAATCTCTCTTTCTCGGTCATATTTCTACGTTTTGATATTCTATACAAGTTGTGTTCTTTAACAGTAGCTTCACTGACTTTGTTCATGTTGGGTGACATAATTTTCGGATGTCACTTCTTGTACCTGGAGAAGTGAATTTTTTATTCAAATACTTTTCCTCTCCTCATCTCAAAGTGTGTAATATTGCTGCCATAGAATTCCATGGGCCCCCTCTCTCTCTCTTGTACTTGTACAACTGGCCATTCTGAATTTTCCTCACCTGATTTTTGCACAGTCACATTTTCCAACAGGATTCAATTAACATTGACCAGGAATGGGAATCCTGGCTGATTTTTCAGTTTCCCAGCGCAGGATCAGTTGTAACACTCTTACCCCTGCCACAGGTGAGATCAGCTACATTAACACAGACCTTAAATGAAATGAAAAGAATCAAGTGCTGACTTGCTGCCTCTCCAGCAGTCACTCGATCTAGTCTCTCCAAACCTGCTGAATCTTTGTATCTACACGTGCCCCTTCCTCTTGATCAGGTTCTCCTAAAGGAAAAGGTGATGATCGGATTGCCATGCTCTCCTCTCCTCTAATGTTGATGATTTGGTAAATAACCAGCATCGTCAGTTGTCTCTCACTCCCAGCCTGCCTTTCCTTCTCCCTACAATCCTTGGGAAGGATAATCTCTTCCTTAATTGTTCTTGGGATGTGAGAGCCCATCCCTAGTTGCCCTGAAGGTATTGAGAGCCAACCACATAGTGTGGGACTGGAGTCACAAGTACGGTAACAACAGCAGCTCTCCCTTCACTGAAGCACATCAGTGAAGCAGTTAGACTTTTACAACAGTGTGGCAGATCTCATGGTCCTTTTTCTGGTGCCAGCCCACAAATTCCCAGATTAATGAAGATTAATTTCACAATTTGCCATGTGGGATTTGAAGTCTGATCTCTGGGTTGCTCGTCCAGTACCATAGCCACCAGGCTACCATATCCATTTTCCAACTACCAACATATTGTCCTCGCATCAGAGCTTTCTAAAGTTACAGAAGCTGCCGTTAACTCTTCAAAGCTTGACCTCCTTGTAAGTCCTGGTCTGATCCGTGATTGCACTGTTGTTTTTGGAATGATTGTTCCATTTATGACCTAGCCTTGTTAAACACCTCTGCATTCCTGCTCCTGAATGCTTTGTCAATTCATTTGTTATTGCCATAGACATTTCAAAAACCATTCACCAGTTCCAACACCAGGCACTTCTGGACAAACCAGCAGTATGTGGTCTCCCATCGCCTATGTTAACACTTGTGTAGTTTCCCCTCAAATTGCTCTACTTATGCTGTGGTTGACGACTCACCTTTGACTCTCTCCATTAATTCAGGGGTGCCTCAAGGCTCCAGTCCCTCTCCCACTCTGTTCTCCTCCATGTCAATGACTCCTCCAAACATCATCCAACCATATCCATTCCTTACCGAATATTTCAGTCTACATTGATCAACTTCTCTTGCATCATAGAATCATAGAATCATAGAAGATAGGAGCAGGAGTAGGCCATTCGGCCCCTCTAGCCTGCTCCGCCATTCAATGCGATCATGGCTGATCATCCAAATTCAGTACCCTGTCCCTGCTTTCTCCCCATATCCCTTGATCCCTTTAGCCTTAAGAAATATATCCAACTCCTTCTTGAATCTATTTAATGAATTGGCCTCAACTTCCTTCTGTGCCAGAGAATTCCACAGGTTCACCACTCTCTGGGTGAAGAAATTCCTCCTAATTTCTGTCCTAAATGGCTTACCCCTTATCCTTAGACTGTGACCCCTGGTTCTGGACTCCCCGATCATTGGGAACATCCTTCCTGCATCTAGTTTGTCCTGTCTTGTCAGAATTTTATAAGTTTCAATGAGATCCCCTCTCATTCTTCTAAACTCCAGCGAGTATAAGCCCAATCGACCCAATCTCTCTTCATACGTCATTCCTGCCATCCCAGGTATCAGCCTTGTGAATCTTCACTGAACTCCTTCCATGGCAAGAACATCCTTCCTCAGATAAGGCGACCAAAACTGCACACAGTACTCAAGGTGTGGTCTCACCAAGGTCCTGTACAACTGCAGCAAGACATCCTTGTTCCTGTACTCAAACCCTCTCGCTATGAAGGCCAACATACCATTTGCCTTCTTCACCGCCTGCTGCACCTGCATGCTTACCTTCAGCGACTGGTGCACAAGGACACCCAGGTCTCATTGCACTTCCCCTTCTCCCAATCTATTGCCACTCAGATAATAATCTGCCTTTCTGTTTTTGACACCAAAGTGGATAACCTCGCATTTATCCACGTTATATTGCATCTACCACGCTTCTGCCCAATCACCCAACCTGTCCAAATCATCCTGGAGTTTCTCGGCATCCTCCTCGGTGTACACACGCCCACCCAGTTTTGTGTCATCTGCAAACTTGGAGATATTACATCTAGTTCCCTTGTCTAGATCATTAATATATATTGTGAATAGCTGGGGTCCAAGGACCGATCCCTGCGGTACCACACTGCCTGCCACTCGGAAAAAGACCTGTTTATTCCAACTCTTTGCTTTCTGTCTGCCAATCAGTTCTCTATCCAAGTCAATACCTTGCCCCCAATCCCATGTGCCTTAACTTTACATGCTAATCTCTTATGCAGGACCTTATCAAAAGCCTTTTGGAAGTCCAAATACATCACATCCACTGGTTTTCCCTTATCTATTTTACCAGTTACATCCTCAAAAAAATTCCAGTAGATTAGTCAAGCATGATTTACCTTTTGTAAATCCATGCTGACTTTGTCCGATCCTGTCACTGTTTTGCAAGTGCTCAGCTATTACATCTTTTATAATGGACTCTAGCATTTTCCGCACTACCGATGTCAGGCTTACTGGTCTGTAATTATCCGTTTTCTCTCGACCACCCTTTTTGAATAGTGGGGTAACATTAGCTACCCTCCAATCCATGGGTACTGTTCCAGATTCCATCGAATGTTGGAAGATGATCAGCAATGCATCTACTATTTCTAGGGCCACTTCCTTAAGTACCCTAGGATGTAGATTATCAGGCCCTGGGGATTTATCGGCCTTCAATCCCGTCAATTTCCCTATCACTATTTCCCTACAAATACTGATTTCTTTCAGTTCCTCCCTTTCATCAGACCCTATGTTCCCCAACATCTCTGGGAGGTTATTTGTGTCCTCCTTTGTGAAGACAGAACCAAAATATGTATTTAATTGGTCTGACATTTCTTTGTTCCCCATTATAAGTTCCCCTGATTCTGACTGCAAGGGACCTTTGCTTGATTTCACACATACATGCATGGCGCACACACCTCTGTTCCTCTCAGTGCAATGGCTGGATCACTGCTTCTCGACCAGCTTTCATTAATAAATTCCTATTTCTTTCAATTCTTCATGTCCAGTGTAAGCGACTGCCTATTACCTTTGATGGTTCCACCCCTGGTCCTTCTTCATCTGTTGATATCTTAGTCTCACTGAACTCTGGTGAAACTCCCATGTCTCCTCCATTCCTGAAGTTGCCTCTTCCATGGCAAACATTTTCCCCAGTTAAGTCTGAACTCTAAGTATCCCAATCTATCCAACACTTGAGCCCTGCTCCCATATGTGAGAGGATCTTCTGACACCAGGGAAAGGTACAAGTAAAAAAAAGTCTGATATTCAATCTGTCTCTTCTTTAGTTTACAGTGTTGGTCTCGGTCTCTCGCCTTTATCAATAATTCTATGTTCTGTGCAGCTCTGAGAATCTTTACTGTTCTTTAGATGAACATATGCTGTCCTACACACTACTTCTTGTCCTGCATCTTTGTAAATCAAGACTAATTCCATGGTCTCATTATCTCATTCTTTCCCAGGACCTCCTCACTTCTGTAATACTTTTTTTTTACCAGAATCTCCCAGCATTGAAAACTCCAGCATGGTGTCCCTTAAGCATTTTTTCCTGATTTTCTTCTACTGTTTCTGCCTTCCTGGTGTCCCACACTATTGCACTTTGATCCATCACACAGATTTCTCAATTTAAAAAGATGCAATAACGGAACCAAGAAAATTCTCTGATAAAATGCATTGTCCTTTTCTCTTTGAATACATCACCCAGCACTTGATAAAGCATATGGCCAGTATCCGTGCCTGAAAATACACATTACTCCACTCATAATATACATGAACTGCACAATCTTTGACTGTATCAGATAATATTAATCGAGGGACCTAGAAATGGAGAGACTCCAGTGTCCACACAAAAGAATATACCATATTGGTAAACAAATATTGCCAAGAAATATTATTCACTTGACATGTAATTCTAAAGTGTGTCTTTTTTGTAGGGCTGAAGACAAAAATAAAAATATCAGGTAAAAATGTTTATATAGTTGGACATTTTTACATTTCAGCTGAGGAAAGGACATTTCAATAAGGTATTGGGCATGTTATTTAATTAATCATTGACTAGTGATTGTGATAAATGTTTACACTTCTCTTCATTCTGTGCAACCCCATTATACACACTTCAATTTACCAGACATATTCTGTTGTTGGGTTCATTTTTAATGGTCTCCATCCTATTATCTCTCTATATATAATTAGCTACTGCCACAGTAACATCCTGTTACCGTCCCTCACCGTCTCTTTTACCAATAGTGCTTGTGCTTCAGACACCCCACCCCCCAGTTTCCTGTTTTACTCCTGCTGCAAGATTATTTCTCTGCACAGTTTATCCTGTTCACAGTGCCTATTGGGGACATTATCTCCCAGGCACAATGTGAAGCAAGTAGTGAAGAATTGTGGAAAAATTTCCTCTGCTACCGGTATTTCTAACTGATTTGTAAATGTCCTGAGAACATTCACCATTTCCCAAGAAACATCACCCAGAGTAAATCTTCCCCCCCCCCCCCTCCCCCTCCCATGTTGATCTTGCTTCATATGGTGACAGGAGCAAATTATCGCCACAACTCTGATCCAGTTACACACACTTCTATTGTGCTGGGCCAAACATACATCACCACGTGATAAAATCACCATCAGCTTTTTTCTGTTCTCCTTTTTCTACTGGGGTTTGTGTGTTTCCATATTAGGAATTTTCCTGCTGATCTAGCTTCAAAATGTACTCTGTTTTTCATTATTATCTTCTCCGTGTGTTTGTTCAGTCCACTCCTTCATTGTGGAAGCAGGGAAATTCTTGTCAGGAGCTGGTCTACTTCATCTGTAACCAGTTCTTCCATTTATTAACTCTCTGAACATAGAAAAACGTCACAAGGTGCTTCACAAAGGGAAAAAAGCCAATTTTCATGAAATTGCTGTGGCCGAGCAATCCAATAGCCCCAGGAACAAGGCAGTTGTTCAATTTGCCACCTGTGCATAAACTGGTATTGTAGATTTTCCTCCCATTACAGAAACCGCGTGATTTCATTTCCAGTGATTTTAATGGAAGTCAGGCAGATTCCAGGATGAGCAGCTGGTCCCAATTCCAGTTTTACACCAGGCAGTAGGCTGAAACTCTCGCCCAGTATCTCCCAAGGCTTCTTCGGCAGCACCTGCCAAACCCGTGACCTCTTCCAACTAGAAGGACAAGGAGCAGCAGGCGCATGGGAACACCACCACCTCCAAGTTCCCCTCCAAGTCACACACCATCCTGACTTAGAAGTATATCGCCGATCCTTCATCGTTGCTGGGTCAAAATCCTGGAACTCCCTCCCTGACAGCGCTGTGGGAGTACCTTCACCACACAGACTGCAGCGGTTCAAGAAGGCAGCTCACCAGCACCTTCTCAAGGGCAATTAGGGATGGGCAATAAATGCTGGCCTTGCCAGCGATTCCCACATCCCATAAACGTAGTATAGTTGGAGACGGTTTCAGTGTTTGCCAGAGATCAGGTTAAGTAGCCATCGACAGAAAGTTATACTATGCAGTTTGTGTCTCCACCAAGTAGATTCAGTTTTACACAGAAGCAAACTGCCTATTGTAACTGGAATGTCAAGTCACAAGAAACGCAGACCCTGTGACCAGGTGGTGTCACATCAAGTGGAATCTAACAGCTTCACTTGTGTCTGTCAGTCCATCTCACCCTCTACACCTGCAGTGTAACTGGCTGCTTAGAGCTTGTGAGTGGGAAATAGGGAGAGAAGGGGCTGTGCGCAGTGCGAGATGAAGATGTTTAAAGATTGGGCACTCTGTGAAGTTGGATATTAGCATTTTAATCAGTCTGAATACAATCGGCCATTATTAGTGAAGATATTCAGCAGTCATATTGTTTCGCGACACCATAAACAAATGAGAATTTCCTCTGCTCAGTATTTGTGATGTGGGAAAAGAATGGGAAAGGAGGAGGGAAGAGGCCGTAAGTTTTTGAAGTGTGTAAAACCAGCGGCCAATCCGCTACGGCCTCTTCTCCGCGCGGCGGTAAGTGAGAATTCACCTCATGGAATCAATTTGCCAATAAAATGTAATCTTTCATTTAGCTTCAGTAACCATGGATTCCAACACAGCGCATTCCGAGTTAAACCTGTCCGGGGACAAGAGGAGCGTGACCCACCGAGAGACGCCTCATCACACCAAGGAAAGGTTTGATCATTATCCACGCATTTTGGGTTCTGACCCATTTGCATCAGGTAAACATTACTGGGAGGTGGAGGTGGGGGTGAAGCCTGCCTGGAATATCGGCATTGCCAAGAAGTCCATCGATGAGAACAACACAACTACCGCTTCCCCCAACATTGGCCCGGATTTTCCAATCGGAGGCTTCCTGCGTGCGGATGCCTCCGATCTGGAAAAAATCTACGAACTTGCCTGCTGGGTCCATAGGTCCCGACACTTGCGCTCCTGGGACTCTCCTGGTGCGCGCGCAAAGGCCCAGGTATCCCGGGGACGCAGGCAGTTCGCCAGCATCCCTGGGATCACGTGGGCCATGGGGAACCAATCAAAGAAGGGAATCCCCCTTCACACTTTCGACAGGTCTCTCCGGATAGACCTGTCAAAATTATGAATGGGGATCATTCAAAAAACACACTAAAACATTAAATACATTTTTTTTAAATCACATTTTTAAAATTAGTTAAAAAAATATTTTATACAAAAATTTAATTTTTTGAAAAAAGTAATTAGTTTTTATTTACAGGACTAACAACAAACTTACCTTTTTTAAAAGTATTTTTAAACTATAAATGAGTGAACATTTTTTTATTTTTTTACTTTTTTAAGTTCTTATGCTGGTAAAAGCAGGCCTTATGCCTGCTTTTACCAGGCGTAAGATTTTTAAAGGTTTTCAGCGGGCGGAGGTTCTGCAGAAAGCGGAACTCTTCACCCACAGGCGGAGGACCTGTCGAGAGGATTCTACGGGTGTGGACACAGCTCGTACACACCCATGGGGGTCGGAAACTACGGGCCAATGAATGCTGGGCTGTGCTGCGGAAAGATGAGGAGTACAACAAAGCTGTCGGTTCAAGTGTAATCCTCCGCAGTCTGAGCCTGAGACGGATACCAAAGAAGATTGGAGTTTACCTGGACTGTAAGGAAAAAACACTCTCATTTTACAATCCTGAAAGTCAGTCTCTTCTCCACACAGTCACTGGTATCAGTGGGGATCTGTATCCTTTGTTCAGTCCTGGATTGAACCAAGGAGGCAAAAACTCGATCTAGTCTCTCCAAACCTGCTGAATCTTTGTATCTACACGTGCCCCTTCCTCTTGATAAGTTTCTCCTAAAAGAAAAGGTGATGATCGGATTGCCATGCTCTCCTCTCCTCCAATGTTGATGATTTGGTAAATAACCAGCATCTTCAGTTGTCTCTTACTCCCAGCCTGCCTTTCCTTCTCCCTACAATCCTTGGGAAGGATAATCTCTTCCTTAATTGTTCTTGGGATGTGAGAGCCCATCCCTAGTTGCCCTGAAGGTATTGAGAGCCAACCACATAGTGTGGGACTGGAGTCCCATGTACGGTAACAACAGCAGCTTTCCCTTCGCTGAAGGACATCAGTGAAGCAGTTAGACTTTTACAACAGTGTGGCAGATCTCATGGTCCTTTTTCTGGTGCCAGCCCACAAATTCCCAGATTAATGAAGATTAATTTCACAATTTGCCATGTGGGATTTGAAGTCCGATCTCTGGGTTGCTCGTCCAGTACCATAACCACCAGGCTACCATATCCATTTTCCAACTACCAACATATTGTCCTCGCATCAGAGCTTTCTAAAGTTACAGAAGCTGCCGTTAACTCTTCAATGCTTGACCTCCTTGTAAGTCCTGGTCTGATCCGTGATTGCACTGTTGTTTTTGGAATGATTGTTCCATTTATGACCTAGCCTTGTTAAACACCTCTGCATTCCTGCTCCTGAATGCTTTGTCAATTCATTTGTTATTGCCATAGACATTTCAAAAACCATTCACCAGTTCCAACACCAGGCACTTCTGGACAAACCAGCAGTATGTGGTCTCCCATCGCCTATGTTAACACTTGTGTAGTTTCCCCTCAAATTGCTCTACTTATGCTGTGGTTGACGACTCACCTTTGACTCTCTCCATTAATTCAGGGGTGCCTCAAGGCTCCAGTCCCTCTCCCACTCTGTTCTCCTCCATGTCAATGACTCCTCCAAACATCATCCAACCATGTCCATTCCTTACCGAATATTTCAGTCTACATTGATCAACTTCTCTTGCATCATAGAATCATAGAATCATAGAAGATAGGAGCAGGAGTAGGCCATTCGGCCCCTCTAGCCTGCTCCGCCATTCAATGCGATCATGGCTGATCATCCAAATTCAGTACCCTGTCCCTGCTTTCTCCCCATATCCCTTGATCCCTTTAGCCTTAAGAAATATATCCAACTCCTTCTTGAATCTATTTAATGAATTGGCCTCAACTGCCTTCTGTGGCAGAGAATTCCACAGGTTCACCACTCTCTGGGTGAAGAAATTCCTCCTAATTTCTGTCCTAAATGGCTTACCCCTTATCCTTAGACTGTGACCCCTGGTTCTGGACTCCCCGATCATCGGGAACATCCTTCCTGCATCTAGTTTGTCCTGTTCTGTCTTGTCAGAATTTTATAAGTTTCAATGAGATCCCCTCTCATTCTTCTAAACTCCAGCGAGTATAAGCCCAATCGACCCAATCTCTCTTCATACGTCATTCCTGCCATCCCAGGTATCAGCCTTGTGAATCTTCGCTGAACTCCTTCCATTGGCAAGAACATCCTTCCTCAGATAAGGCGACCAAAACTGCACACAGTACTCAAGGTGTGGTCTCACCAAGGCCCTGTACAACTGCAGCAAGACATCCTTGTTCCTGTACTCAAACCCTCTCGCTATGAAGGCCAATATACCATTTGCCTTCTTAACCGCCTGCTGCACCTGCATGCTTACCTTCAGCGACTGGTGCACAAGGACACCCAGGTCTCGTTGCACTTCCCCTTCTCCCAATCTATTGCCATTCAGATAATAATCTGCCTTTCTGTTTTTGCCACCAAAGTGGATAACCTCGCATTTATCCACGTTATATTGCATCTGCCACGCTTCTGCCCAATCAACCAACCTGTCCAAATCATCCTGGAGTTTCTTGGCATCCTCCTCGGAGCACACACGCCCACCCAGTTTTGTGTCATCTGCAAACTTGGAGATATTACATCTAGTTCCCTTGTCTAGATCATTAATATATATTGTGAATAGCTGGGGTCCAAGGACCGATCCCTGCGGTACCCCACTAGTCACTGCCTGCCACTCGGAAAAAGACCCGTTTATTCCGACTCTTTGCTTTCTGTCTGCCAACCAGTTCTCTATCCAAGTCAATACCTTGCCCCCAATCCCATGTGCTTTAACTTTACACGCTAATCTCTTATGCGGGACCTTATCAAAAGCCTTTTGGAAGTCCAAATACACCACATCCACTGGTTCTCCCTTATCTATTTTACCAGTTACATCCTCAAAAAATTCCAGTAGATTAGTCAAGCATGATTTACCTTTTGTAAATCCATGTTGACTTTGTCCGATCCTGTCACTGTTTTCCAAGTGCTCAGCTATTACATCTTTTATAATGGACTCTAGCATTTTCCCCACTACCGATGTCAGGCTTACCGGTCTGTAATTCCCCGTTTTCTCTCTACCACACTTTTTGAATAGTGGGGTAACATTAGCTACCCTCCAATCCATGGGTACTGTTCCAGATTCCATCGAATGTTGGAAGATGATCAGCAATGCATCTACTATTTCTAGGGCCACTTCCTTAAGTACCCTAGGATGTAGATTATCTGGCCCTGGGGATTTATCGGCCTTCAATTTCCCTAACACCATTTCCCTACAAATACTGATTTCTTTCAGTTCCTCCCTTTCATCAGACCGTATGTTCCCCAACATCTCTGGGAGGTTATTTGTGTCCTCCTTTGTGAAGACAGATCCAAAATATGTATTAAATTGGTCTGACATTTCTTTGTTCCCTATTATAAGTTCCCCTGATTCTGACTGCAAGGGACCTTTGCTTGATTTCACACATACATGCATGGCACACACACCTCCGTTCCTCTCAGTGCAATGGCTGGATCACTGCTTCTCGACCAGCTTTCATTAATAAATTCCTATTTCTTTCAATTCTTCATGTCCAGTGTAAGCGACTGCCTATTACCTTTGATGGTTCCACCCCTGGTCCTTCTTCATCTGTTGATATCTTAGTCTCACTGAACTCTGGTGAAACTCCCATGTCTCCTCCATTCCTGAAGTTGCCTCTTCCATGGCAAACATTTTCCCCAGTTAAGTCTGAACTCTAAATATCCCAATCTAGCCAACACTTGAGCCCTGCTCCCATATGTGAGAGGATCTTCTGACACCAGCAAAAGGTACAAGTAAAAAAAAGTCTGATATTCAATCTGTCTCTTCTTTAGTTTACAGTGTTGGTCTCGGTCTCTCGCCTTTATCAATAATTCTAGGTTCTGTGCAGCTCTGAGAATCTTTACTGTTCTTTAGATGAACATATGCTGTCCTACACACTACTTCTCGTCCTGCATCTTTGTAAATCAAGACTCATTGCACGGTCTCATTATCTCATTCTTTCCCAGGACCTCCTTACTTCTGTAATACTTTTTTTTAACCAGAATCTCCCAGCATTGAAAACTCCAGCATGGTGTCCCTTAAGCATTTTTTCCTGATTTTCTTCTACTGTTTCTGCCTTCCTGGTGTCCCACACTATTGCACTTTGATCCATCACACAGATTTCTCAATTTAAAAAGATGCAATAACGGAACCAAGAAAATTCTCTGATAAAATGCATTGTCCTTTTCTCTTTGAATACATCACCCAGCACTTGATAAAGCATATGGCCAGTATCCGTGCCTGAAAATACACATTACTCCACTCATAATATACATGAACTGCACAATCTTTGACTGTATCAGATAATATTAATCGAGGGACCTAGAAATGGAGAGACTCCAGTGTCCACACAAAAGAATATACCATATTGGTAAACAAATATTGCCAAGAAATATTATTCACTTGACATGTAATTCTAAAGTGTGTCTTTTTTGTAGGGCTGAAGACAAAAATAAAAATATCAGGTAAAAATGTTTATATAGTTGGACATTTTTACATTTCAGCTGAGGAAAGGACATTTCAATAAGGTATTGGGCATGTTATTTAATTAATCATTGACTAGTGATTGTGATAAATGTTTACACTTCTCTTCATTCTGTGCAACCCCATTATACACACTTCAATTTACCAGACATATTCTGTTGTTGGGTTCATTTTTAATGGTCTCCATCCTATTATCTCTCTATATATAATTAGCTACTGCCACAGTAACATCCTGTTACCGTCCCTCACCGTCTCTTTTACCAATAGTGCTTGTGCTTCAGACACCCCACCCCCCAGTTTCCTGTTTTACTCCTGCTGCAAGATTATTTCTCTGCACAGTTTATCCTGTTCACAGTGCCTATTGGGGACATTATCTCCCAGGCACAATGTGAAGCAAGTAGTGAAGAATTGTGGAAAAATTTCCTCTGCTACCGGTATTTCTAACTGATTTGTAAATGTCCTGAGAACATTCACCATTTCCCAAGAAACATCACCCAGAGTAAATCTTCCCCCCCCCCCTCCCCCTCCCATGTTGATCTTGCTTCATATGGTGACAGGAGCAAATTATCGCCACAACTCTGATCCAGTTACACACACTTCTATTGTGCTGGGCCAAACATACATCACCACGTGATAAAATCACCATCAGCTTTTTTCTGTTCTCCTTTTTCGACTGGGGTTTGTGTGTTTCCATATTAGGAATTTTCCTGCTGATCTAGCTTCAAAATGTACTCTGTTTTTCATTATTATCTTCTCCGTGTGTTTGTTCAGTCCACTCCTTCATTGTGGAAGCAGGGAAATTCTTGTCAGGAGCTGGTCTACTTCATCTGTAACCAGTTCTTCCATTTATTAACTCTCTGAACATAGAAAAACGTCACAAGGTGCTTCACAAAGGGAAAAAAGCCAATTTTCATGAAATTGCTGTGGCCGAGCAATCCAATAGCCCCGGGAACAAGGCAGTTGTTCAATTTGCCACCTGTGCATAAACTGGTATTGTAGATTTTCCTCCCATTACAGAAACCGTGTGATTTCATTTCCAGTGATTTTAATGGAAGTCAGGCAGATTCCAGGATTAGCAGCTGGTCCCAATTCCAGTTTTACACCGGGCAGTAGGCTGAAACTCTCGCCCAGTACCTCCCAAGGCTTCTTCGGCAGCACCTGCCAAACCCGTGACCTCTTCCAACTAGAAGGACAAGGAGCAGCAGGCGCATGGGAACACCACCACCTCCAAGTTCCCCTCCAAGTCACACACCGTCCTGACTTAGAAGTATATCGCCGATCCTTCATCGTTGCTGGGTCAAAATCCTGGAACTCCCTCCCTGACAGCGCTGTGGGAGTACCTTCACCACACAGACTGCAGCAGTTCAAGAAGGCAGCTCACCAGCACCTTCTCAAGGGCAATTAGGGATGGGCAATAAATGCTGACCTTGCCAGCGATTCCCACATCCCATAAATGAAGTATAGTTGGAGATGGTTTCATTGTTTGCCAGAGATCAGGTTAAGTAGCCATCGACAGAAAGTTATACTATGCAGTTTGTGACTCCACAAAGTAGATTCAGTTTTACACAGAAGCAAACTGCCTATTGTAACTGGAATGTCAAGTCACAAGAAACGCAGACCCTGTGACCAGGTGGTGTCACATCAAGTGGAATCTAACAGCTTCACTTGTGTCTGTCAGTCCATCTCACCCTCTACACCTGCAGTGTAACTGGCTGCTTAGAGCTTGTGAGTGGGAAATAGGGAGAGAAGGGGCTGTGCACAGTGCGAGATGAAGATGTTTAAAGATTGGGCACTCTGTGAAGTTGGATATTAGCATTTTAATCAGTCTGAATACAATCGGCCATTATTAGTGAAGATATTCAGCAGTCATATTGTTTCGCGACACCATAAACAAATGAGAATTTTCTCTGCTCAGTATTTGTGATGTGGGAAAAGAATGGGAAAGGAGGAGGGAAGAGGCTGTAAGTTTTCGAAGTGTGTAAAACCAGCGGCCAATCCGCTACGGCCTCTTCTCCGCGCAGCGGTAAGTGAGAATTCACCTCATGGAATCAATCTGCCAATAAAATGTAATCTTTCATTTAGCTTCAGTAACCATGGATTACAACACAGCGCATTCTGAGTTAAACATGTCCGGGGTCAAGATGAGCGTGACCCACCGAGAGACGCCTCATCACACCAAGGAAAGGTTTGATCATTATCCACGCATTCTGGGTTCTGTCCCATTTGCATCAGGTAAACATTACTGGGAGGTGGAGGTGGGGGTGAAGACTGCCTGGAATATCGGCATTGCCAAGAAGTCCGTCGATGAGAACAACACAACTAACGCTTCCCCCAACATTGGCCCGGATTTTCCGATCGGAGGCTTCCTGCGTGCGGATGCCTCCGATCTGGAAAAAAATCTACAAACTTGCCTGCTGGGTCCGTAGGTCCCGACACTTGCGCTCCTGGGACTCTCCTGGTGCGCGCGCAGAGGCCCAGGTATCCCGGGGACACAGGCAGTTCGCCAGCATCCCTGGGATCACGTGGGTCTTGGGGAACCAATCAAAGAAGGGAATCCCCCTTCACACTTTCGACAGGTCTCTCCGGATAGACCAGTCAAAAGTATGAATGGGGATCATTCAAAAAACACACTAAAACATTAAATACATTTTTTTTAAATCACATTTTTAAAATTAGTTAAAAAAATATTTTATACAAAAATTTAATTTTTTGAAAAAAGTAATTAGTTTTTATTTACAGGACTAACAACAAACTTACCTTTTTTAAAAGTATTTTTAAACTATAAATGAGTGAACATTTTTTTATTTTTTTACTTTTTTAAGTTCTTATGCTGGTAAAAGCAGGCCTTATGCCTGCTTTTACCAGGCGTAAGATTTTTAAAGGTTTTCAGCGGGCGGAGGTTCTGCAGAAAGCGGAACTCTTCACCCACAGGCGGAGGACCTGTCGAGAGGATTCTACGGGTGTGGACACAGCTCGTACACACCCATGGGGGTCGGAAACTACGGGCCAATGAATGCTGGGCTGTGCTGCGGAAAGATGAGGAGTACAACAAAGCTGTCGGTTCAAGTGTAATCCTCCGCAGTCTGAGCCTGAGACGGATACCAAAGAAGATTGGAGTTTACCTGGACTGTAAGGAAAAAACACTCTCATTTTACAATCCTGAAAGTCAGTCTCTTCTCCACACAGTCACTGGTATCAGTGGGGATCTGTATCCTTTGTTCAGTCCTGGATTGAACCAAGGAGGCAAAAACTCGATCTAGTCTCTCCAAACCTGCTGAATCTTTGTATCTACACGTGCCCCTTCCTCTTGATAAGTTTCTCCTAAAAGAAAAGGTGATGATCGGATTGCCATGCTCTCCTCTCCTCCAATGTTGATGATTTGGTAAATAACCAGCATCTTCAGTTGTCTCTTACTCCCAGCCTGCCTTTCCTTCTCCCTACAATCCTTGGGAAGGATAATCTCTTCCTTAATTGTTCTTGGGATGTGAGAGCCCATCCCTAGTTGCCCTGAAGGTATTGAGAGCCAACCACATAGTGTGGGACTGGAGTCCCATGTACGGTAACAACAGCAGCTTTCCCTTCGCTGAAGGACATCAGTGAAGCAGTTAGACTTTTACAACAGTGTGGCAGATCTCATGGTCCTTTTTCTGGTGCCAGCCCACAAATTCCCAGATTAATGAAGATTAATTTCACAATTTGCCATGTGGGATTTGAAGTCCGATCTCTGGGTTGCTCGTCCAGTACCATAACCACCAGGCTACCATATCCATTTTCCAACTACCAACATATTGTCCTCGCATCAGAGCTTTCTAAAGTTACAGAAGCTGCCGTTAACTCTTCAATGCTTGACCTCCTTGTAAGTCCTGGTCTGATCCGTGATTGCACTGTTGTTTTTGGAATGATTGTTCCATTTATGACCTAGCCTTGTTAAACACCTCTGCATTCCTGCTCCTGAATGCTTTGTCAATTCATTTGTTATTGCCATAGACATTTCAAAAACCATTCACCAGTTCCAACACCAGGCACTTCTGGACAAACCAGCAGTATGTGGTCTCCCATCGCCTATGTTAACACTTGTGTAGTTTCCCCTCAAATTGCTCTACTTATGCTGTGGTTGACGACTCACCTTTGACTCTCTCCATTAATTCAGGGGTGCCTCAAGGCTCCAGTCCCTCTCCCACTCTGTTCTCCTCCATGTCAATGACTCCTCCAAACATCATCCAACCATGTCCATTCCTTACCGAATATTTCAGTCTACATTGATCAACTTCTCTTGCATCATAGAATCATAGAATCATAGAAGATAGGAGCAGGAGTAGGCCATTCGGCCCCTCTAGCCTGCTCCGCCATTCAATGCGATCATGGCTGATCATCCAAATTCAGTACCCTGTCCCTGCTTTCTCCCCATATCCCTTGATCCCTTTAGCCTTAAGAAATATATCCAACTCCTTCTTGAATCTATTTAATGAATTGGCCTCAACTGCCTTCTGTGGCAGAGAATTCCACAGGTTCACCACTCTCTGGGTGAAGAAATTCCTCCTAATTTCTGTCCTAAATGGCTTACCCCTTATCCTTAGACTGTGACCCCTGGTTCTGGACTCCCCGATCATCGGGAACATCCTTCCTGCATCTAGTTTGTCCTGTTCTGTCTTGTCAGAATTTTATAAGTTTCAATGAGATCCCCTCTCATTCTTCTAAACTCCAGCGAGTATAAGCCCAATCGACCCAATCTCTCTTCATACGTCATTCCTGCCATCCCAGGTATCAGCCTTGTGAATCTTCGCTGAACTCCTTCCATTGGCAAGAACATCCTTCCTCAGATAAGGCGACCAAAACTGCACACAGTACTCAAGGTGTGGTCTCACCAAGGCCCTGTACAACTGCAGCAAGACATCCTTGTTCCTGTACTCAAACCCTCTCGCTATGAAGGCCAATATACCATTTGCCTTCTTAACCGCCTGCTGCACCTGCATGCTTACCTTCAGCGACTGGTGCACAAGGACACCCAGGTCTCGTTGCACTTCCCCTTCTCCCAATCTATTGCCATTCAGATAATAATCTGCCTTTCTGTTTTTGCCACCAAAGTGGATAACCTCGCATTTATCCACGTTATATTGCATCTGCCACGCTTCTGCCCAATCAACCAACCTGTCCAAATCATCCTGGAGTTTCTTGGCATCCTCCTCGGAGCACACACGCCCACCCAGTTTTGTGTCATCTGCAAACTTGGAGATATTACATCTAGTTCCCTTGTCTAGATCATTAATATATATTGTGAATAGCTGGGGTCCAAGGACCGATCCCTGCGGTACCCCACTAGTCACTGCCTGCCACTCGGAAAAAGACCCGTTTATTCCGACTCTTTGCTTTCTGTCTGCCAACCAGTTCTCTATCCAAGTCAATACCTTGCCCCCAATCCCATGTGCTTAACTTTACACGCTAATCTCTTATGCGGGACCTTATCAAAAGCCTTTTGGAAGTCCAAATACACCACATCCACTGGTTCTCCCTTATCTATTTTACCAGTTACATCCTCAAAAAATTCCAGTAGATTAGTCAAGCATGATTTACCTTTTGTAAATCCATGTTGACTTTGTCCGATCCTGTCACTGTTTTCCAAGTGCTCAGCTATTACATCTTTTATAATGGACTCTAGCATTTTCCCCACTACCGATGTCAGGCTTACCGGTCTGTAATTCCCCGTTTTCTCTCTACCACACTTTTTGAATAGTGGGGTAACATTAGCTACCCTCCAATCCATGGGTACTGTTCCAGATTCCATCGAATGTTGGAAGATGATCAGCAATGCATCTACTATTTCTAGGGCCACTTCCTTAAGTACCCTAGGATGTAGATTATCTGGCCCTGGGGATTTATCGGCCTTCAATTTCCCTAACACCATTTCCCTACAAATACTGATTTCTTTCAGTTCCTCCCTTTCATCAGACCGTATGTTCCCCAACATCTCTGGGAGGTTATTTGTGTCCTCCTTTGTGAAGACAGATCCAAAATATGTATTAAATTGGTCTGACATTTCTTTGTTCCCTATTATAAGTTCCCCTGATTCTGACTGCAAGGGACCTTTGCTTGATTTCACACATACATGCATGGCACACACACCTCCGTTCCTCTCAGTGCAATGGCTGGATCACTGCTTCTCGACCAGCTTTCATTAATAAATTCCTATTTCTTTCAATTCTTCATGTCCAGTGTAAGCGACTGCCTATTACCTTTGATGGTTCCACCCCTGGTCCTTCTTCATCTGTTGATATCTTAGTCTCACTGAACTCTGGTGAAACTCCCATGTCTCCTCCATTCCTGAAGTTGCCTCTTCCATGGCAAACATTTTCCCCAGTTAAGTCTGAACTCTAAATATCCCAATCTAGCCAACACTTGAGCCCTGCTCCCATATGTGAGAGGATCTTCTGACACCAGCAAAAGGTACAAGTAAAAAAAAGTCTGATATTCAATCTGTCTCTTCTTTAGTTTACAGTGTTGGTCTCGGTCTCTCGCCTTTATCAATAATTCTAGGTTCTGTGCAGCTCTGAGAATCTTTACTGTTCTTTAGATGAACATATGCTGTCCTACACACTACTTCTCGTCCTGCATCTTTGTAAATCAAGACTCATTGCACGGTCTCATTATCTCATTCTTTCCCAGGACCTCCTTACTTCTGTAATACTTTTTTTTAACCAGAATCTCCCAGCATTGAAAACTCCAGCATGGTGTCCCTTAAGCATTTTTTCCTGATTTTCTTCTACTGTTTCTGCCTTCCTGGTGTCCCACACTATTGCACTTTGATCCATCACACAGATTTCTCAATTTAAAAAGATGCAATAACGGAACCAAGAAAATTCTCTGATAAAATGCATTGTCCTTTTCTCTTTGAATACATCACCCAGCACTTGATAAAGCATATGGCCAGTATCCGTGCCTGAAAATACACATTACTCCACTCATAATATACATGAACTGCACAATCTTTGACTGTATCAGATAATATTAATCGAGGGACCTAGAAATGGAGAGACTCCAGTGTCCACACAAAAGAATATACCATATTGGTAAACAAATATTGCCAAGAAATATTATTCACTTGACATGTAATTCTAAAGTGTGTCTTTTTTGTAGGGCTGAAGACAAAAATAAAAATATCAGGTAAAAATGTTTATATAGTTGGACATTTTTACATTTCAGCTGAGGAAAGGACATTTCAATAAGGTATTGGGCATGTTATTTAATTAATCATTGACTAGTGATTGTGATAAATGTTTACACTTCTCTTCATTCTGTGCAACCCCATTATACACACTTCAATTTACCAGACATATTCTGTTGTTGGGTTCATTTTTAATGGTCTCCATCCTATTATCTCTCTATATATAATTAGCTACTGCCACAGTAACATCCTGTTACCGTCCCTCACCGTCTCTTTTACCAATAGTGCTTGTGCTTCAGACACCCCACCCCCCAGTTTCCTGTTTTACTCCTGCTGCAAGATTATTTCTCTGCACAGTTTATCCTGTTCACAGTGCCTATTGGGGACATTATCTCCCAGGCACAATGTGAAGCAAGTAGTGAAGAATTGTGGAAAAATTTCCTCTGCTACCGGTATTTCTAACTGATTTGTAAATGTCCTGAGAACATTCACCATTTCCCAAGAAACATCACCCAGAGTAAATCTTCCCCCCCCCCCCTCCCCCTCCCATGTTGATCTTGCTTCATATGGTGACAGGAGCAAATTATCGCCACAACTCTGATCCAGTTACACACACTTCTATTGTGCTGGGCCAAACATACATCACCACGTGATAAAATCACCATCAGCTTTTTTCTGTTCTCCTTTTTCGACTGGGGTTTGTGTGTTTCCATATTAGGAATTTTCCTGCTGATCTAGCTTCAAAATGTACTCTGTTTTTCATTATTATCTTCTCCGTGTGTTTGTTCAGTCCACTCCTTCATTGTGGAAGCAGGGAAATTCTTGTCAGGAGCTGGTCTACTTCATCTGTAACCAGTTCTTCCATTTATTAACTCTCTGAACATAGAAAAACGTCACAAGGTGCTTCACAAAGGGAAAAAAGCCAATTTTCATGAAATTGCTGTGGCCGAGCAATCCAATAGCCCCGGGAACAAGGCAGTTGTTCAATTTGCCACCTGTGCATAAACTGGTATTGTAGATTTTCCTCCCATTACAGAAACCGTGTGATTTCATTTCCAGTGATTTTAATGGAAGTCAGGCAGATTCCAGGATTAGCAGCTGGTCCCAATTCCAGTTTTACACCGGGCAGTAGGCTGAAACTCTCGCCCAGTACCTCCCAAGGCTTCTTCGGCAGCACCTGCCAAACCCGTGACCTCTTCCAACTAGAAGGACAAGGAGCAGCAGGCGCATGGGAACACCACCACCTCCAAGTTCCCCTCCAAGTCACACACCGTCCTGACTTAGAAGTATATCGCCGATCCTTCATCGTTGCTGGGTCAAAATCCTGGAACTCCCTCCCTGACAGCGCTGTGGGAGTACCTTCACCACACAGACTGCAGTGGTTCAAGAAGGCAGCTCACCAGCACCTTCTCAAGGGCAATTAGGGATGGGCAATAAATGCTGACCTTGCCAGCGATTCCCACATCCCATAAATGAAGTATAGTTGGAGATGGTTTCATTGTTTGCCAGAGATCAGGTTAAGTAGCCATCGACAGAAAGTTATACTATGCAGTTTGTGACTCCACAAAGTAGATTCAGTTTTACACAGAAGCAAACTGCCTATTGTAACTGGAATGTCAAGTCACAAGAAACGCAGACCCTGTGACCAGGTGGTGTCACATCAAGTGGAATCTAACAGCTTCACTTGTGTCTGTCAGTCCATCTCACCCTCTACACCTGCAGTGTAACTGGCTGCTTAGAGCTTGTGAGTGGGAAATAGGGAGAGAAGGGGCTGTGCACAGTGCGAGATGAAGATGTTTAAAGATTGGGCACTCTGTGAAGTTGGATATTAGCATTTTAATCAGTCTGAATACAATCGGCCATTATTAGTGAAGATATTCAGCAGTCATATTGTTTCGCGACACCATAAACAAATGAGAATTTTCTCTGCTCAGTATTTGTGATGTGGGAAAAGAATGGGAAAGGAGGAGGGAAGAGGCTGTAAGTTTTCGAAGTGTGTAAAACCAGCGGCCAATCCGCTACGGCCTCTTCTCCGCGCAGCGGTAAGTGAGAATTCACCTCATGGAATCAATCTGCCAATAAAATGTAATCTTTCATTTAGCTTCAGTAACCATGGATTACAACACAGCGCATTCTGAGTTAAACATGTCCGGGGTCAAGATGAGCGTGACCCACCGAGAGACGCCTCATCACACCAAGGAAAGGTTTGATCATTATCCACGCATTCTGGGTTCTGTCCCATTTGCATCAGGTAAACATTACTGGGAGGTGGAGGTGGGGGTGAAGACTGCCTGGAATATCGGCATTGCCAAGAAGTCCGTCGATGAGAACAACACAACTAACGCTTCCCCCAACATTGGCCCGGATTTTCCGATCGGAGGCTTCCTGCGTGCGGATGCCTCCGATCTGGAAAAAAATCTACAAACTTGCCTGCTGGGTCCGTAGGTCCCGACACTTGCGCTCCTGGGACTCTCCTGGTGCGCGCGCAGAGGCCCAGGTATCCCGGGGACACAGGCAGTTCGCCAGCATCCCTGGGATCACGTGGGTCTTGGGGAACCAATCAAAGAAGGGAATCCCCCTTCACACTTTCGACAGGTCTCTCCGGATAGACCAGTCAAAAGTATGATTGGGGATCATTCAAAAAACACACTAAACCATTAAATATATTTTTGAAATTGGTAAAAAAAAAATATTTTAAACAAAAATTTAATTTTTTGAAAGAAATAATTCGTTTTTATTACAGGACTAAAATTAAACTTACCTTTTTTTTAAAGTATTTTTAAACTATAAATGAGTGAACCTTTTTTTATTTTTTTACTTTTTTAAATTCTTATGCTGGTAAAAGCAGGCCTTATTCCTGCTTTTACCAGGCGTAAGATTTTTAAAGGTTTTCAGCGGGCGGAGGTTCTGCAGAAAGCAGAACTCTCCACCCGCAGGCGGAGGACCTGTTGAGAGGATTCTACGGGTGTGTACACAGCTCATACACACCCGTGGGGGTCGGAAACTACGGGCCAATGAGTGCTGGGCTGTGCTGCGGAAAGATGAGGAGGAGCACAAAGCTGTCGGTTCAAGTGTAATCCTCCGCAGTCTGAGCCTGAGACAGATACCAAAGAAGATCGGAGTTTACCTGGACTGTGAGGAAAAAACACTCTCATTTTACAATCCTGAAAGTCAGTCTCTTCTCCACACAGTCACTGGTATCAGTGGGGATCTGTATCCTTTGTTCAGTCCTGGATTGAACCAAGGAGGCAAAAACTCAGAACCACTGAAAATCTGTCCTCTCCAAAACATTAGAGGTGACAAAGTATCTTTGTAGGTGACAAATGTTTCTTAAAGTGCCTCGCAGATCTGAAATGGACTGAGCCGTTGACATTTATATTAATTTCTATTTTTTGTATTAAACTCATTAAATGTGATGCTCTTTATAGAGTTAAGATTCACTAGTTCAGTAGAAATATTTACAAGCATAGAAATGTGTTGGTGCCTTATCTGCATTAAAAGCCCATACGTCACTCTCCCTCTGAGGTGCCTGGATGTCCCATCAGTCAGGCTGTGGTATTCCCAGCTGTTGGCTCTCTTCAGGCTAATAAGGCTTTTGGCCCAGATGGTTTCCAGCTGACCTGAAGGATGACTCCTGAATTAGCGTTGTAAGCATTTCGTGAAATGATTAATACTCGTTTCACTTCCAACACTTGGAGAGATGCTTCAATCTCTCGTACTGAAAGTGTTTCCCTGTCTGTGAGTTGGCCTTCTCTTAGCCTCTTTATCTTTTGAATTGCAACTCATCTGAGTGTTCTGGAGAGGGACAGTTTCAATACCTTGGGGGAGAAGGAAGTCTCCAAATTTAAAATGAAGCAGGACTTGATAAAGCCGTTCCATTTATAAAATATAAAGCCAAGTATATGGGGTCCTGGGTTTTATAATCAGGAGTCTAAAGTACAGAGAAATGATTCTAAACCTATACAAATCATTGGTTCGGCCTCAGTTAGAACATTGTGTCCAGTTTTCAATGCCTTACTTTGGAAAAGGTGTCAAGACCCTGGAGAAGAAATTCAATTAGAGGATATCAGAGATGAGGTTTAGTTGTGAGGAGAGACTAGGATGCATTTCACTGGAACACAGAAGATTAAGAAGAGATCAGACAGAAGTGATGAAGGATTTTGAGAAGATTCGAGGGGGCAAACTATTTCCACTGTTTGGTGGGTCATAACTTTAAGGTCCTCACCAAGAAAATGAAAGGAGAGGTTGTTCCTTGGATCTTCCTGTGGTCCCGGGTATATTTTTGGGTCTTTACCCTGTTAAATCTAGATTTTTTTGGCTCCTGTAATTTTAAATCATTTCCATGGGTGAGTTGTGACTCCCTATGTTTATGACTCTTCACTTTCCTCGCTTTCTCAATAACCTTCAGTAACACGCCAAGCATAACAAACAGAACAATCATACTGTTAGTAGGTTAGCTATTGGAAATTATCTTTTGCTTTCACGAGATTTTTCTCTAGCCTTGGAGAGACTAGCGCATCATCAGACCTCGTTTTAGGTTTGAATTATTCAGCAAATTATTAATCAGCAAGCGAATACATAACCGGATGATATATATACATATCTTTGCAGCCGAAATTCTATTAGCTTGTCTAAAGGAAAATTAATTAAACCACATTAAGCAAATATATACCTGTGTATTACACACAGATTAACAGTAAAAATCTATCATCCAGCTCCTCAAAAGTGAAACAATACAATACAATCTTTCTGCCAGAGCTCGCCAGACTACTCATTCTGTCTTGTTGAACTGATCCTGTACAGACCTGACACTTATACCTTTCCTGGTTTTGTTTTCATGATTTGCTCTCCTGGTCCCAATAACTGCTGCCAATAGTGGGCCAGAACAGACTCTTCTCCTCAACTTAGTCCTTGTTGAGTTTTCACCATATATCTGCTGTGAACATTCAGTGATCAGCTCAGCATTGTCTCGAATGGTTGACTGTCCACAAGCTTGTATATAAATTGGTTATCGTTGCAGCATTATTATCCTGTTGTATTTAGTGTGCTGTGGATTTTATTTCTATTTGCATGTCCTAACTATTGGGATACAATTCAGAAAATAAAGTTTCATTTAATACAAAACCCAGTGTGTTGTCCTGAGTGTGCAGATACCTGCTTTTGTACGTAGTGCACGTGTCTGTGTGTCGGTGAATGAAATGCCTCCAGGCAGCACTGAGATGTTCAAAATACTAACCCATGGGGATAGAATTTCAACGAGCTGCCCAGGCATAACACTGGCATTGCAGATTGAAGGCCCATTATAGAACCCGCCCGATTTTCATTTCTATTAAAGAACAGCGGGCGGCTGATTCACAATGCCAGGTTTATACCCGGGCTATAATGTGAAAATCTACCCCATGGTCCTGTACTGAGGGCGTGCTGCACTGTCAAAGGTGCCGTCTTTCAGATGAGATGTTTACAGAGGCCCATTCTGCCCTCGCAGGTGGAAGATCATATGGCACTACTTGAAGAGGGAAAGGTGAGTTGTCCCACTGTCCCAGCCAACATTTATCCCTGAACCAACATCACTAAAAATCACAATATCTGGTTATTTATCAGCACATTGCAACAGTGACTACACTTAAAGTACTTCATTGGCTGTGATGCCCTTTTGGATGGCCTGAGGTCATGAAAGGTCCTGTACAAATGTCAGATCATATTTTTTCTTGTCTTATGACAAACGATCCCAAACAAATTTTGAAAGAAAACTTCATAAAAGACTTTGTAAATACTGTACACCCTCAATGATGTGACACGTCATACTCAGTAAGTCTGACTGTTACAACTTCAAATGCTAAACTGTGCCAGACTCATCACAATTGTTAAAATGCTATGAGTGTAGTTGGTCAATATTCCAATTTTGTGATCGTTAACTGCTTGTAAAAAAAAAAAGTCTTACTTTTTGAAATTGTAGTAATAGACAAATTTTTAATCTGTAAGTAGCAAAACATGTTATTTACACAACTCAAAACCAAGCATATGTCAGATATACAAGAAAAATAAAGCAGATTGATGGGTGAAATTCAGGAATTTTAAATTATTTGTAGGAAATTCAGCATTGGTTGCTAATCATAAGGTGGTTTTGGTCTGTTTACTAAAAACACCTTGCTTTTTTAAGGATAGTTCTTGAGCCGAGTTTGGGCTGATTCACTCCTGTGATAACAGACCAGGTCTGGTGGTAAATACAAATGTCTGGAGAATCAGCCCAAAGATCACCGGAAAGTGAGAAGGCACAAGGAAACGATCTTTCAAAATATTATAGTTTCAAGTGCATCTTCAAATGAACAGATCACAGTGAGTGTGGATAAAAATGACCACTCTTATCATAATTATTTGGGAAGTAATGATAGTTCAGTGAAAGCATAGACAGAGCATAAAAGGGCTCTGATTTTTAGGGTTACTCCCCATTATTACTCTCTGTGAGATGAATTCTAAAATGAGAGTTTAACCTGATAAAATCTGGTATCAGCATGGCGTCCTCGCAGCCATTTTCCATTTGGCACAAGGAGAATTTCACCTCTCCATGTTGATGGGCAGCATTGGAACATCGGCATAACTTCAGACACCTGGGCCACATACAGACAGTGGGACGGAATTCGATAGGGGAGGGAGAGCTAAGCACCCAGCCGTTGATACACACCCACTTCCTTTGACACGATACTTTGTAAAGTCGGTTCTAAGTGTTTACTTACCTACTGGCTTCTTCCACTGTCATCTCACTGATTAAACCCAAAGTTCACTGACTCTTGACAGTTTTATTTTTTGACTCGGGGAAGGAGAGAAGAGAGAGAAATATGGATTTGCTAACAGGGCATCTCATCCGATTTAAATTGAGGAATAGCCAACTTCAGAACTCCTAACCATCAATCACCAGTTGGCAAATCACTACCCTACCCTGCACCTATGCACCGCTGAAATTTGGTCATGATAGGGGAGAGTGGGCACCACATCAGATGTGTTTTTATGAAATTATTTACATTCTAAACAATGCTATACAAGGCACAATGGGGCAAAATTTGTCTTGGTGCTATTGTAAAACAGGCGACAGCGAATCGCTAGCCCATTTTGCATTCGGTCCTATTTTACAGAGGATTACATAGGATATACAGCACAGAAACAGGTCATTCGGCCCAACCAGTCCATGCCGGCGTCTATGCGCCACTTAAGCATATTTTCCTTTCCATTGACTTCAACGGAAAAGGAAAATCGGAATGTGTGAAACGGGCGGTCGCTCGGTCGGTTTACACCAGTGCTAGAGATGAATTTATACCCCCGTCATCTTTTACAAATGTTAGAGCTGGTCACACGTTTCCCATGCTTACACTCTGAAGTTTGTTACTCTGGGCCTTCACTGCAACTTCATTAAAATTGTAACAATTTAACATTAAACCAAAGACAAACAGATAGTCTTTTTAAGAATCTGCATATTTGTGGCACTATTTAAGGACACTGGGAGTCTATGGTTCTATTTTGATTCAGATCAGGTTTACCTGATTAAACATAAGTACCATGTATATCAATTTAATTGATTAAAAAGCAAATGATAAAATAAACTCTTAACAAACAGTGCGGTTGGGGTCTAAACACATTGACAGAGGAGTCAAGAGTCCTTATTTTGTAAACGACCCACACACTACTTCACCTGGAGATGGATTGCGCGATTCTGGCACTTGTTACACAAAGCGGAGACATGATCCATTCCCAACACCAATCCTTCTCACCTTGATGGGGGCAAATTTATTTTTCTCTGGTACCAAGAAAGAATTAGGAATTATTACAATGAAACGTCGGATAGAACTTGTCTGATCCACAGATACATCGACGTTTCCATTTGCTGTGGCAGGATCCAGGTGGACTGAAACTACAACAAGGGCATCATTAGGATCTTTATCAGTTGAATGTGTAATTCCGACACAAAGCACCAACATTATAAACCATGTCCATGTCAGGAGACCATTACCCCAGCAGAGCCCACACGCCCCCCCCCCCCCGCCAACATTATAAACCATGTCCATGTCAGGAGCCCATTACCCCAACAGAGCCCACACGCCCCCCCTCCCCCAACATTATAAACCATGTCCATGTCAGGAGACCATTACCCCAGCAGAGCCCACACCACCCCCCACCAACATTATAAACCATGTCCATGTCAGGAGACCATTACCCCAGCAGAGCCCACACCACCCCCCACCAACATTATAAACCATGTCCATGTCAGGAGACCATTACCCCAGCAGAGCCCACACCACCCCCCACCAACATTATAAACCACGTCCATGACAGGAGACCATTACCCCAGCAGAGCCCACACCACCCCCCCCCCCCAACATTATAAACCATGTCCATGACAGGAGACCATTACCCCAGCAGAGCCCACGTGCCCACCACCAACATTATAAACCATGTCCATGACAGGAGACCATTACCCCAGCAGAGCCCCCCCACCCCCCACCAACATTATAAACCATGTCCATGTCAGGAGACCATTCTCTCTCTCTCTCTTAGGCAGTCCCTCGGAACCGAGGATGACTTGCTTCCGCATTAAAAATGAGTTCTCAGGTGACTGATGAGTCCAATGCGGGACCTACATTCTCTGTCACAGGTGGGGCAGACAGTGGTTAAAGGGGCGGGTGGGTGGGGTGCTTGGGTTGATGTGCGCTCCTTGCGCTTGGCTTGCGCTTGCTCCCGGCAAAGAGACTCGAGGTGTTTGGCGCCTTCCCGGATGCTTCTCCTCCACTTTGTGCGGTCTTGGGCCAGGGATTCCCAGGTGTCGGTGGGGATGTTGCACTTTTTCAAGGAGGCTTTGAGGGTGTCCTTGAAGCGTTTCCTCTGCCCACCTGGGGCTCTCCTGCCGTGCCGGAGCTCAGAATAGAGCGCTTGTTTTGGGAGTATCGTATCTGGCATGCTCATGTCAATTACAAGAGAAATGCAGGGAACAGCGCCGACCGCTGTACATGGCCTTCTTTGATCTCACAAGGCCTTCGACACTGTCAACCATGAGGGATTATGGAGTGTCCTCCTCAAATTCGGCTGCCCTCAAAAGTTTGTCACCATCCTCCGCCTGCTTCACGACGACATGCAAGCCGTGATCCTGACCAATGGTTCCACCACAGACCCAATTCACGTACGGACCGGGGTCAAGCAAGGCTGTGTCATCACACCAACGCTCTTCTCGATCTTCCTTGCTGCAATGCTCCATCTTACCCTCAGTAAGCTCCCCGCTGGAGTGGAGCTAATTTACAGAACAAACGGGAAACTGTTCAACCTCCGTCGCCTCCAGTCCAGATCCAAGGTCATCCCATCCTCTGTTGTCGAATTACAGGAGACCATTACCCCAGAAGAGCCCACACGCCCCCACCAACATTATAAACCATGTCTATGTCAGGAGACCATTACCCCAGCAGAGCCCACACCACCCCCCACCAACATTATAAACCATGTCTATGTCAGGAGCCCATTACCCCAGCAGAGCCCAGCTGATTTTGTCCATTAAATATCAGCTGGGCTTTCTTACAGGTGGACGCTCCTCCTACCTGATTTTCCTGTATTCTCTGCACCAGGTGATCCAATAACCTCAGACACAGGAACAGGAAAGCCCGCCCCTTATTTGCTTTCTGGCTGAATAGTTCAAGTGATCTCAAACCGTCAGCACAAACACTTTAGATATATCGCTCAACTTCCCCCTTTCATTAATCTCGCAGGTCACTTCCGAGAATCAGTATTGTTGGCTGGATTTTCCTGGGGTCTACGGGTACGCGCCCGTAAGGGCCCTGCAAGTTCCGGGTATTTGCGTGCAAAGCGCACGCGCGAAAACCCAGAACTTGTGATCTGTCAAGAATCTTCGACAGATCCAACGCATCCCCGGGCGGAAAGTACTGCCCAGCGAATGCCCGTGTAATTCTTATGCCTGGTAAAGGCATAAGGCCTGCTTTTACCAGCATAAATGAACATAAAAATAAATTTTTTAAAATTATTTAAACACAACAAAACCTGTAAAATAGGTTCAGGTTATTCTCAGCCCCTTTAAAACATTTACATTTATTTTTCAAAAAATTAAATTGTTTTAAATATTTAATTAAATTGTATTTTAATTAATTTTAAATGTAATTTTTAAAAATTTGGTATGTAAATATGGGGCCGGATATTCCGATCCCTACGGGTGGGTACGCGCTGTGTACCCACCCGTAGGGACATCGGAAATGCCGGTTTTAGGCATGCACTGTGCATGCGCTGGAAACCGGCATTTCCGATCTGTCAGGAAAACACTTGACAGATCCTCCGGCTGCCCTGGAGAAGGGCCTCTGCGGGTGGATAGTTCCGCTTTTTGGAGACCCTCCGCCCACAGAAAACACTTACAATTCTTGCGCCTTACGCCTGCTTTTACCAGGATAAGAGTTGAAAAAAGTTTTTTAAAAAAATTTCCACTGATTTATCATTTAAAAATACTTTTAAAAAAAACGTAAGTTCATTTTTAGCCCCGTAAAAAACTTTAATTATTTTTTTCAAAAATGTAAAGTTTTGTTTAAAATAGTTAATTTATTGGACTTTCAAGTCATTTTAAAAATGTGATTTAAAAAAAAAATTATTTGAAGTTTTACTATTTTTTGGGGGTGATCTCCATTCATATATTTGACAGGTCTTCCTGTCAAATGTATGAAGGGAGATTCCCTTCTCTGATTGGCTCCCCATGGCCCATGTGATCCAGGGACGCTGCGAACTACCTGCGCCTCTGGGATACGTGGGCCCTGTGCACCAGCAGTTTGGAGAGGCCCAGCAGCGGAACTGTGCGCCTCCCGGGAGCCCTCGGGTAAGGGCGCAGATTTTTCCAGATCGCAGCCCTCCGCCCGCGGGAGGCCTGCGATCGGAATATCTGGGCCATGTTCTTTCTGTGATCCCCATTCATGCTTATGGGGATTTCATATGAAAACAGAATCCCCATAAGCATGAATGGGGATCCCCTTTTATTGGTTGGGCTGACCCACGTGATCCCAGGGCCGCTTGCGAACGGTGCTTTAAATGGTGAGAGATCGGGAAAGGTTGGTGTTCAGAAGGGCCTGGGTGTCCTTGTACACAGATCACTGAAAGTTAACATGCTGGTACAACAAGCAATTAGGAAAGCAAATGATATGTTGGCCTTTGTTACAACAGGATTTGAGTATAAGAGTAAAGACGTCTTACTGCAATGATATAGGGCCCTGGTGAGACCACACCTGGAGTATTGTGTACAGTTTTGGTCTGCTTACCTAAGGAAGGATATACTTGCCATAGAGGGAGTGCAATGAAGGTTCACCAGACTGGTTCCTGGGATGGGGGGATTGCCCTATGAGGAGAGATTGAGTAGACTAGGCCTATATTCTCTAGACTATAGAAGAATGAGAGGTGATCTCATTGAAACATACAAAAAGGGTAGATGCAGGGAGGATGTTTCCCCTGGCTGGGGAGTCCAGAACCAGAGGTCATAGAAATAACAGAAAAATAGGAGCCGGAGTAGGCCATTCGGCCCTTCGAGCCTGCTCCGCCATTCAATATGATCATGGCTGATCCTCTATCCCAATACCATTTTCCTGCTCTCTCTCCATACCCCTTGATGCCTTTTGTTTCTAGAAATCTATCTATCTCCTTCTTAAATATATTCAGTGACTTGGCCTCCACAGCCTTCTGTGGTAGAGAATTCCACAGGTTCACCACCCTCAGAGTGAAGAAATTTCTCCTCATCTCAGTCCTAAATGTCCTACCCCATATCCTGAGACTGTGACCCCTCGTTCTGGACCCCCCAGCCAGAGGAAACATCCTCCCTGCATCCAGTCTGTCTAACCCTGTCAGAATTTTATACGTTTCAATGAGATCCCCTCTCATTCTTCTAAACTCTAGTGAATACAGGCCTAGTCGACCCAATCTCTCCTCATACGACAGTCCTGCCATCCCAGGAATCAGTCTGGTGAACCTTCGCTGCACTCCCCCTATGGTCACATTCTCAGAATAAGGGGTCAGCCATTTAGGACTGAAATGAGGAGAAATTTCTTCACTCAGAGGATGGTGAATCTTTGGAATTCTTTACTCCAGAGGGCTGTGGAGGCTCAGTCGTTGAATCTATTCAAGACAGAGATCGATAGAATTTTGAATATTAAGGGAATCAAGGGATATGGGGTTAGTGCAGGAAAGTGGAGATGAGGTAGAAGATCAGCCATAGACATAGACATAGACATAGAATCTAGGAGCAGGAGTAGGCCATTCGGCCCGTCGAGCCTGCTCCGCCATTCAATACGATCATGGCTGATCATCCAAATCCAGTACCCTGTCCCTGCTTTAATCCCCACAGTACACATATCCCACCCTTCCCCCGTAACCCCACGTATTTAATTCCCCCTAACATATCCCATCCTATCCCCATAACCCCACATATTTAATCCCCCCTAACACTAAGGGTCAATTTATCATAGCCAAATCAACCTAACCCACACATTTTTGGCCATGATCTTATTGAATGGTGGAGCAGGCTTGAAGGGCCAAATGGCCTACTCCTGCTCCTATTTCTTATGTTCTTATGGACTGCCTGCGCCCCATGGATACGTGGGCCTCTATGCAGGTCTCTATGTGTAGACGTGATAGAGGCCCAGGAGCACGAGTCTCCGTGGATCCCGAGGCAGAAGGTAGACGCAGACTTTATTTGCGGTTCGGAGGCATTTCCCCGCGGGAAGCCTCCGACTGCAAATTCAGGTCCGTTATTTCGACTGTACTGATAATGAAACACCACAGAACCGATATAATGATAACCAACATTCAAGGGGGGGGGGGGCAGATTAATGATAGGCAGACTTTCAGAATTTTAGGGATAATCACCCTGTGAAAGATGAATTTCAAATTTAGGGATAAACCTGATAAAACCCTGAAACACAATGACATCTGCACAATCACACGGCAGAGGAATTCTCCGTACCACTCGCCAGTGACAGATCAGCTCATCAGAAAAGTGTGAGTGTGGACAGGAGTGAGCTCGGCTGTGACACACCTGATCGAATAGCCCACCAGTATTCAAACTCTCCCCCACTCTCCAATCTGAAGACACTTTGAAGTCAACCGCCGGGAGCTGTGTATGAGCACTTCAAGGGAACTTTCAATGTAAATTAATGAATGAGTACAAAAGGCACTTCATTCTGTCACAGCACATGAGCACATCCCCACCGTTCCTAGTAAGTGGCAGTGCTCTAGAAAAATGGACAGGTCAGAGTGAATGCATTTTAAATCCATGTACAGTAACTCCGGCCAATTTCTTTGTCTAAATGAAGAGACGCAAGCCAACTGGAAGTCCGGTCTAATTTACGGATGTGATTTCGGTCCACGGATTCACACCCAGCTGCTGTTCTGAAAGACTCCTTTTCTGAGTTGCTCTTTGGCTCCAGCTCAATTAACCGAGTTATTTCTCCTCCTTTCCTTCTCACTCTGCAGACTTGGTTTAGTTGAGTGTTTCTGACCCAGCAAAGTCCACATGGACATCGGGTTCTGTGGAATTTGTGAATGAAGGCAAGGACTGGCTCAGTAAACGGCCGCAATCAGACTGAGGGCAGCTTTTAGAGTTGGTAAAACACGATCCCCGGTGCCCCAGTAACGCCTCAAGAATCCTGCACAGTGAGCTTGCTCCCTACACACCTTGGCCACTGAAGTAGTGACCGGCTGGAATAAACTGTAGTTAAAAGAAATACAAGTGCCCTGCAAGTGGGCGCAAAGTTTATTTTTAGATCTCTACTTTTAAACTTCAAATGTCACCAAGCAGGCGCAGCCCATTAGACAAGGGGCGCTTGTCACATTATATGTTCCAAGTATCTTGACATGTTTCCAAACGGAGGGCACTTCAAACAGAAGCAGACTCGCTTTTGTGAAACCCCATCTTTCTGCAGGAGTTTTATACCAGTGGTCTGGCGTCTACTTTGAATGAACTAGAACCTTAAATCCCTCGGTGATCATTTCTCTTACCTGCACATCTACGCATCTTGTCCCATTCTGAAAGAAAGATACATGTCATTAATGGTGACCCGTGCACTTCATAAATGACTTTGAAAACAAGACAGAACAAATGAAAGGACAACAGCGGCGCAACGTGCTGTCCAAAAGCATCACAATTGGGAATGTGGCATAAGTTTCTGAGAGGTGTTACTGGGGGTGCCCAGTGAACCTCACATTACAAAGTTTAGCCAGATGTCTAAAAGCACAGAGGACAGCTAAACTGTCAATGATTGAACTTGTTTAACAGCAAAGTTAAAAATACTTTTGAGCTTCCCCTGATGGCCTGCTGGGTAAAGCTCACTGCCCCTTGTTGTATTGGGCCATACAGAGTCAAAGGTCCCAGGTTTAATCTCTGTTCTGTGCTGATTTAAGCGCCTTGGGATGTTTTACTACGTTATAGGCGCTATATAAATACAAGTTGTTGATTAAGAGGAGCTCAGCCAGGGAGATGTCAGGCTGCTACATTTCGGCTATGTGTTCCCGAGTTAGGGAGGAGAGGAAATCAAGCCCCCCGTTCCTGCTGGCTGTTGCAGTGGGGAAAGAGTTAAACTGACATCGCTGGCAGTTTCACTGAATGGTGTAAGAAAGACAGGTGCTAACATGAAAGACCACATCCATAAAGATGCGGTCAAAGATAGCTGACCTTTGGAGAGATATAAAACAATTAAATGGAGACAGGATGTCCAGGATTTCAACTGCCCGTAAGAACTTTATTACCTAGGTTACATTCCAAGGTATCTTTTAATTAGCATTCAGCAGTTTGAGTGATTGATTGAAGAGGCAGCTTACACATGTTTATATTAAGATTTGTAACCAATCAGTGAAGATGCATGCGGGCCAAGATCCAATCAGGTGGCAGGAATGAATTGTGCATGAGATGGCCATGTGTATTGTAATGTATAAAAATGTCGTGTTTGCTGTAACAATTTGGAGAAGTCTGGCTAAGACAGAGCAGACTGTTTCCCCACCGGTGTAATAAAGACAACTTGACTATCGATCTAAAACCTTGTGTCGAGTGTTGGTTTAAAATACTCCACAACAATTGGTGTCACGAACAGGATCTCCACATGGACAGGAGGCACGGGTGAGTGAAGCTGAGCCAAAAACGTGAGTACTTTTAATTACCACATACAGTTAGGGCAAGGCAACACTGTCTCATGTCCACCGCCCCCTTTGGAATCAAAGAACTAAAAGGTTTGAATCGATAAGTCAAGCGGTCTTGGGGTTAGGGTGAAACGCGCGTAAGTATAGGCGTGGTATTGTTGCAAGTAGTGCAGAAAGTTTAAGCATACCTCTGACAACAATTAACCCCAAACAAAATTGTTGCAAGTAGTGCAGAAAGTTTAAGCAGACCTCTGACAACAAATCGCCAGAACAAAATTGTTGCAAGTACCGTCTCACTCTGTGAGAGTAAAGTAAGGGACGTACCGCTGACAACAATTAACCATGGGAAGTGAAAAACTCGAGTGGGGACCGGTGGGGTCTCTGACACGCTATTTAGCGGACAAAAATAAAAGATTAATTGACAAAATAGTTAAAAACGATTGGCAAACGAATGACCCACCAGTAAACAAAGAGAATGGTGGGCTAAAGAAACAAAATTAAAGGATGAAAAGGCCATCATTTAGTGGCTCGTGTATATTATGAGTTGAGTCGACGTACTTGAATTTGGACCAAAAACGGGGCCAAAATTGTACCCGAGTACCAGTAATTTAAGAAAGGGAATAAGGAAAAAATTAAAGTTTTATCGACACAGATGATATCAGTTTCTGTCCAAAACAAGTAAAATCCAGGATTTGCTGAGTGAAAGGAATCTTAAAAGGAATGCTGGAATCTCAGTTTGTGTGAAAGTGTGTGTTAAAAGTGTGGAAGTTTTTTGTCTTTGAAAGAACATCTTGTGTTTGTTTTAGCTCTATCCACTCTTTTGTCCAGAGAGCCAAAAGCTGTTTAACCCTTTGAAGACTTGACTTGAATGATGGACAAGCGTGTGTTGTTTTAAGTTTGTTAATTGTTTTACAAAAGATAAGCTTCAGCCTTGAAGTCACAGTGCCAATGTGCCTGGAAGAAAATGAATTTGAATGTTTAAAAAATTGATCTGGATTGAATTGGAGTTATTGAGGTTAATTAACCTATTAAAACCAGACTTTTATTGTGGCCACGGTGAAATTCTGGTTGGTGTAAATTTGTGTAGACCGCATTGAATAAGATATTTAATGGTCTGAAACCAGGCTTTAAAATATTTACAGTCTTGGATATAGCGAACGGGTTCTGGTCCATATGATTGGCAGAGGAATCACAAAGGGAAATGCGCCTTTACTGTTGGGGATAGACAGTATACTTGGACCAGGGTCCCGCAGGGGTTCCACAATAGTCCAAATATATTCCACCGTGTACTGAGTCAAGCCTTAGATGAGTTAAACCTATCAAAGTACCAGAGCGCCCTACTCCAATATGTCGATGACATAATGATTGCATCAGAGAATGCCAAAGGACACATGGGAGCATTACTAGCCACCCTCCAGTTACTTAAGAAAGCTGGCTTTAAATTGAACCCCAAAAAGGCACAGGTCAGACTGTCCAAAGTAAAGTAGAGCACGAAATTAGCCAGGGGTATAAGGTACTCCCGCAGGAACGAAAGGCAGCTATAAAAGACATGCCAAGGCTAGTGACCGTCTGGGGAGTAAGGAAAGTGTTGGGACTATTTAACTACTGCAGGAATTTTATATCAGACTTTACAGGGAAAGCAGAGCCGATTCAACAGTTAGTTAAAGGGGGGAGACCCGCCACTGATAAGATAGAATGGGAATCGGAGCAGGACGAGGCTTATGCAAAATTAAAAGCAGCCCTGACGTCCGCACCTGCACTAGGATTGCCAAATATAGTCAAACCATTCCATATATACTTCTATAATGCTGTAGTCACCCAAGAGTACGGGGGAGATATGAGGCCAATTGCCTATTACTCCACCCAACAAACCCCCGTGGCTAAAGGAATGGCGAGATGCGTGGCGGCCCTCGACTGCGCCGCATGTGCGGTGCGGATATGCGAGCCCGTCACTATGTCAGGGCAGCTGATATTACACACGCAACACACAGTGGTGGACCTGCTAAACACAGGTAAAATGAAGGCTGTATCAGACAGAAAGAGGGCGGCTTGGGAAGCTGTATTGATACCCAAGGACAGATCAGTCCAGATTATAAGGGAACATAGAGTCAACCCCGCGGAGGGAATGCTATCAGAGGGTGAGGCACACGAGTGTCAGTTAGTATTCGAAGAAGAGGTCAGAGGAACTGTATCAGAATTGCCCCTTGAAAATCCCCAAAACACCTTTTATGCAGATGGATCTCGCCGATATATAAATGGGGAGCCACACACTGGTTGGACAGTAGTATCTGAGAACGGAGAAACAGTCGCAAAGGGAGGGCTTGAAGGAGGAACCTCAGCGCAGGTAGCAGAACTAGTGGCTCTCACGGAAGCATTGAAATTGGCAAAAGGAAAATGAGTAAATATATACACAGATAGTAGATATGCGTTTGGGGTAGTGCATGATTATATGATAGCGTGGAATAGGAGAGGATATGTAACCTCCGGAGGAGGACAAATACAGCATGAGGAGGTAGTGAGAGACCTAGTAGAAGTGGTAAAAGGAGCAGAAGAGGTAGCAGTGATTGAAATAAAGGCACACCGCAAGATAGTGAGCAAGCAACAAAAAGGAAATATGCTAGCTGATCAGGCAGCAAGAGCAGCAGGTAGAATAACAGCAGAGGAAGTGAACATTAAAAGAATCCAAGAGGAGACCGAAATGGAGGAGCAGGAGCAGTGGACAAAGAGAGGCGCAGCCAAAGGTGGAGATGGAATATGGAAAAAGGATCACAGGATAGTAGCCCCTCGCTGTATTCAGGAGAATTTGTTGAAAATATACCATGAGCCAGACCATGGGGGGCGGAATGGCATGATAGGTAGGCTAAGTATAGATTGGTGGTGGAGTGGAATGGAACAAGATGTGGCAAGATACTGCAGACGCTGCATCATCTGTGGACAGCACAACCCGGGTAGGCCCTGTAAGGGGGGCTCGTGCGAGGTGAGGCTTTCGTTGCCTATACTATTGCTTGCTCTGGTCTCCGGCCGGACTTTTGCAATAATCACCTGTGAGTGGTTCGACCCACTCGCCCTTACGGTTCTGACACCTGGACTTAGATGCAAAGGAGCAGTAATGCAGAGAAAAACTCAAATAGACCTGGTTGAATAGCACGAAATGAATGCCTTTATTGTACGGTGTCCAAAATAATGAAATACATGTCATATGCGCAGATCAAAGAAATTACAAGTATACACACGTCTATAAAACTTGGTCTATACAAATGGGGAACACACGACACATTGTAAAAAGTGGGAACATATTACACATTAACCCTAGGAACCACCCTCCCTTAGAATACCTAAACTATGTCTGGATTTGTAGGATCGGAAGTATGCTCACCGCTCGGCTTACTTCGGAATTTAAAATGAGGCTCTCAGTTTTTCGCTGCAGCACCTGGCTGTCACGTGGCTGTAAGGGTTTCTGCGCCCGACTTGTTTACACTCATTGCCGCGATGGATCCACTTGAGACAGCCCCAATGGATATCCATCGCGGATGACCCAGGCTATCCGCTCAAAGAACCAGAGGGTAGGCCTGTCTCCCTGATATCATGAAGTATTCGGTAGAATTCAAAGAGGTGGACTCCGCCGTTTATCTTCGGGCGCGGTCGGGGTTTTACTGACCGTAGCGCCACGTGGAATTTCTTCTCGTCTTTCTTCTCGTCACTCGGGCCTCACTTGCCCTGATCGCTCGGGAACACACCGCTGCGTTGCCCTGATGGGTCCGGACACCGTTTACTGATGATCGGGATGGTGTACCCTACTGCCTGCCGTGTCAAGGTGGCTCGCTCTGAGGTTCCGTTTCTGGCCGACACGGACCACGAACAACGAACTCGGACTTCACCCAACACTCGAACACCGGACCAGCACAGCGCCGCGGGCAGGATACGCACAAGACACGACCTGATTCCTCTTTTCTCCGTAACTGACCGTAACTCGTCACTGTAACTGCTTCATCTCCTTGAGGAACATTTGTTCTCTATAGTTATACTGTTTTGTCGGCCTTATCTCCCGCTCAAATCAAAGTGTTGTCCTTTGTTTGATTTTGGCGCCCAAAATTCCCAGCATGGGGTAATTATCTTCTTAACTGGTTTTGGGATCACCTGAAACTGGCCAACTATCCGTTAATGCCTTCTTCATTGTTGAGCCAGCCAGGATGTGTATAAATCGTCTCCTCAACTGGTTTCGGGATCCCCTGAAAACTGGCCCAATCACCCGCCAATGTCTCTCTCATTGTTGAGCTGGGGGGGTATTTGTGTATTGATGTGTCTGGATGGGCCCCCGATTGTCCAGTTCAATGATTCTTACTGTGTGTATGAAACGATTCAAGCACTTATATCATTGTTTTTGTTCAAAATGCAAATGGATTGCATCCTGCCTTTTCAATTCGTACCGGGTATGGTCTCATAATGAATGTATATTCAATGTCATCTTGTCTGCCCACTGTGTCTCTGGAAACTTCTGCCACGATGCTCGGCGGCCATTTTACAGGCTTCTGTACCCTTTATTTTAAAAGCAGCTTTCCGTTCAATAAAAATGTTCAATTGAACCTGCTTCTCGCATATTATTAGAATCGCGATAATTGCGAAACTCTACAGCCCATAAAGGTTAGAATGGCCCACCAACCACGCCCCAAAGGCCCCTGGGAAAACCTCCAGATAGACTTTACTGGATCCCTACCTAACAGTAGAGGGAAGAAACACTGTTTAGTGATCATAGACCAGTTTACAAGGTGGGTGGAAGCATTCTCTACCAGAGACTGTAGTGCTCAGACTGTGGCCCGAATATTTGCATATTATATTAATATTTGACCGGACTGACAGCATATGAACTCATGACTGGATGAGCAATGTGTCTGCCGGAAGGAGTAGCACCTGGTAGCGAGGGACTAGGACCCTTAAAAGATAAAATTAGGAAGTACGTACAAACATTGGATAATCCACTGAAAGAGCTCAAACAAGAAGTTAAAGAACAACAAGACATCAGAGATAAAACTACACAAAAGCAGGGGTCCTCGGAGCCCCTACCCAAGGTGGGCGAGCAGGTATTTGTTAAAATATTGCCAGAGAGATCGGGATTCTCACCTAGATGGACTGGACCATTTGAGGTTATCATGACCAGCGATACGTGCGCATGTATAAATATGAGGGGAAGGGTAGATGGAAACATTGGACCCAACTAAAACGATAAAGCAATAACCCACCTGATCTTAAATCCCACAGGAACAATGGCATAAACACCGGAAATAAACTAACCTCTGGTGACGACCAGGCTTCTGCTTAATTTACAGGGAAACTTCACCATGAAGGTGGGATTACTGCTGGGAATCGTATGCATCACGAAATAAGCGAAGGGATATCCCACATTACACGACAAGTACATGATGAGGAAGCACCATGTTTTAATGGAACAATCACATTCGGAGTCTCATCCACGGCTCCCAATACACAGAAAGAAGAGACAAGCGAACCAAGGATGCTACAATGTCCAAATATGAAACCTGGACCTATGAATGGACTAGTATTATTTACTGAGGGAGAACAATTGTATGGTAACATGAGACACAAAATTATACCGGTACTAAGGAACTTAACTATGTTACAATGGCCAGGATATTGTGAAAGGTTCACTAAAACTAAAGAATTGTATGCATATATGATAAAGAATGTAATTAACCAAGCTGCTGATGCGACAGGGGCCACTAGTTTCAGGGGACATGCTGCATTCCACCAAAGGATTAAGAGGAGCTTAGGAATCGATATAATCACGGGAATAAACACGGGGACATCATTCATTAATGCCCTAGATATACAAGGAGTCCAGAGTAGTGTGGAACGACTACAAAGGGTAATACAACAGATTTTAGAGAAGGAAACTAGTTTGGTTCGACAAGGATCAGAGTTAGGAGGACATACAATAAGGAAAATACTCGAGGGAATCAAGGTTATAGAGGACCATGCTAGCGTTATCAACAAACTAAACCATAGAGATGAGAAACAGACAAAAGACGGGGTAGGGCAAGGCTTTTGTCATGCCTATGGCCAATGGATCACCGGACAGTTAAAACATAATCTGGCACAGATACAGCAAGGCGAGGTACCAGACTGGATTAACAGCACACAGCTACGTGGCATGAGCCAGAATCCAGGCCCTCTGAGTGCTTGCATCCTCAAAGGGATGACCAGAGTATATCCGGTGATACAAAAATGTAAAGCAGCAGGGACAGCAATGATAGGCATGGTACTCCTGATACCAGTGGTGGGACTAGACACGACTCCATACCCACAGTACCAGGTAACAAACATAGGTATAGTGAGGGGTGAGACATACCTCCAATACTATCCAATTGATACCTATGCCATCAGAAAGAATGGTACTATGAGAGGAGTCTCCCTAAACGGATGCCATGGGAAAGGCACGCTTACGATATGCCCACATCTGGTAGGAGAAGGCCCTAACGATGAGTGCGGCTATAATTAGACAGAGGGGTGTGCGTTGGAATTATCACATGTTGATCACCATCACACCCGCTCAGGATATAGAGGCGAAGGGGAGTATTGTATAGCCACCACAGAGACTGAGTACCAATATAGTAATCTTGTATGTGCAATCACAATGCCTAACTTCTGCTTTACGCCAAAGATCCCTGTGACAATTGGACACACCAGATTGGTGTATGTACATTCAAGGGAGGAGGTAAAACTGCCAGATAAGTTTAAGGGACGAGTTGGTCAATTATGAAGATCTGGTAGGGGCCCCAATACCCCGCCTGCAAGAGGATCTGCAAGAAATGAAAGAGGATTTAAGTAAGATGATGAAACAATACATAGTGTTGCAAAGGAATCTTGGGGAATTAGAAAAGGACATAGAGGTAGGGCTACAGGAAGTCCCGTGGTATGCGAAGCTGTGGGATTGGGGAATGAATGTCAACATACACCCATGGATCTGCATCATTTCTCATATATTAGTGCTAGTACAGTTAGTCTTGGCTATAGGATGGGGAATAGCAGCATGCACCGCTTGTAAAAAGAAACGGACCAAACAAAGAGCTAAAGCGAGTCGGAAAGAGCTGGAAAACACAAGTTTGCTCTGAACATGATGGGTATGCAGGGCCTCCCAAACCAGCAACTGATCACCGCATGGGGCAGGAGGCACAGCGATGCTTATACATGTGGTTTAACTTGGGCAGGGGCCAAGTACCATAAGGGGGAATTGCGGTGGGGAAAGAGTTAAACTGACATCGCTGGCAGTTTCACTGAATGGTGTAAGAAAGACAGGGACTAACATGAAAGGCCACATCTATAAAGATGCGGTCAAAGTTAGCTAACCTTTGGAGAGATATAAAACAATTAAATGGAGACAGGATGTCCAGCATTTCAACTGCCCGTAAGAACTTTATTACCTCGGTTACATTCCAAGGTATCTTTTAATCAGCATTCAGCAGTTTGAGTGATTGATTGAAGAGGCAGCTTATACATGTTTATATTAAGATTTGTAACCAATCCGTGAAGGTGCATGCGGGCCAAGATCCAATCAGGTGGCAGGAATGAATTTAGCATGAGCCGAACATGCTTATTGTAAAGTATAAAAATGATGTGTTTGCTGTAACAATTTGGAGAAGTCTGGCTAAGACAGAGCAGACTGTTTCCCCACCGGTGTATTAAAGACAACTTGACTATCGATCTAAAACCTTGTGTCGAGTGTTGGTTTAAAATACTCCACAACACATTTCAGTTACTGAGTTCCCACTTTTGATATTTTGATTAACCAGTTGTCCCTTTTACATTTTGCGTTCCCATTTGTCCCTTTTACATTTGGTTAACCATTTGTCACTTTTCACATTTTAGTTAATGAGTTCCCACTTTTGTTATTTTGTTTAACCATTTGTCCCTTTGACATTTGGTTAACCATTTGTCACTTTTATATTTTGCCTCACCATTTATTACGTTTACATTTGGTTAACCATTTGTCACTTTTACATTTGGTTACCCATTTGTCACTTTTACATTTGGTTATCCATTTGTCACTTTCGGACTTAGTCTCTGTGTGCCATTTTTGGCTGAATTTTTGTTCGTTTTGACGATTTAGTTGAATCATTTCACTGCTTTTCAGTTGACCGTTTCCCAATTGGCTCGTGCTCTCTGAGCGTTATTTTCAGCATTTTGCTGCAGGATTTCACCTTTTCCAGCGGGGTCCCGCTCCAAAGTTTCGGCAACTCCCGACACGCCCTACGGTGTGCCACCGCTCTGGTTCTGGTACCGGCGGATGCCCCTTGCCCTCGGCTTGCGCAAATGGCGCCCCCATACAGATCAGTGGCCGGCCCGCGGATTTAGTCGTCGCAAAGCGGTTTGCAGCCTGACTGCCTTCACTCCGCCCGGCGATGGTGCAGCCGCTCAGCCTTGGTACCACATGTTCAGCTCTGCAAGCTCGTTCACCCGCAGGTAACCGCCAGCAATTCCGATGTTCCCTCCCGCAGTTATGGACGAAAACCGGCCTGGTGACCGATAGTCCGGCAGGCGGTACGGGATTTCGACACTTTCCCTCACTCGCCTGGGGCCAGTGCAGCAATATAGTGTGCACCAGCGCCGGGGTTTTCCAACGAGCCAATGAACGAAATCGGACACGGGAGTCTGGAACGAAAGGCGTTTGACTGCCGCCGTGCCAACCGGGGCAAATGGCTAAGTGAAAACTAAAACTGCAACGGGAGGATTCCACCGCCAGAGGGCAGCACTCATTCCCGTCGTTTTAAACGGGAAAACCCAAGCTCGATTTGGACGGGCGGCACTCGGCTTCCCGGTGTCGCACCAAGTCAGTTGTGGTACCGCTGGGTGCCCCTTGCCTCTGGCTTGCCCAGACGGCGCGCCGAAGAAGGTTGGTGGCCTGCCTGCGGACTCAGCAGTCGGAAAGCGGTCTGCAGCCTGACTGCCGTCACTCCGCCCGGCGATGGTGCAGCCGCTCAGCCTTGGTACTCCATGTTCAGCTCTGCAATTCCGTTCACCCGCAGGTAACCGCCAGCAAGTCCGATGTTCCCTGCCAAAGTTATGCCCGACAACCGGCCCGGTGACCTATAGCCCAGCAGGCGCTATGGGATTCCGACACTTTCCCTTACTTGCCTGGGGCCAGTGCAGCAATATCGTATGAGCCAGCACCGGGGCTTTCCAACGAGCCATCCCCGAACGAAATCGGACACGGGAGTCCAGAACGAAAGGCATTTGACTGCCGCTGTGTCAACCAGGGCAAATGGCTAACTGAAAACTAAAACTGCAACGGGAGGATTCCACCGCCAGAGGGCAGCACTCATTCCCGTCGTTTTAAACGGGAAAACCCAGACTCGATTCGGACGGGCGGCAATCGGCTTCCCTGTGTCACACCGAGTCTGTTCTGGGACCGTTGGATGCCCCTTGCCCCTGGCTTGCATAGGCAGCGCACCCAAGAAGGTTGGTGGCCCGCCTGCGGACTCAGCTGTCGGAAATCGGTCTGCAGCCTGACTTCCGTCACTCCGCCTGGCGATGGCGCAGCCGCTCAGCCTTGGTACTCCATGTTCAGCTCTGCAAGCCCGTTCACCCGCAGGTAACCGTCAGCATGTCTGATGTTCCCTCCCGAAATTATGCCCGAAAACCGGCCCGGTGACCGACAGCCCGGCAGACGGTACGGGATTTCGACACATTCCCTCACTCGCCAGGGGCCAGTGCAGCAACATCATATGCGCCAGCGCTGGGGCTTTCCAACGAGACATCCCCGAACGAAATCGGACACGGGAGTCCGGAACGAAAGGCATTTGACTGCCGCCGTGCCAACTGGGGGAAATGGCTAACTGAAAACTAAAACTGCAACGGGAGGATTCCACCGCCAGAGGGCAGCACTCATTCCCGTCGTTTTAAACGGGAAAACCCAGGACCGATTCGGACGGGCGGCACTCGGCTTCCCGGTGCCGCACCGAGTCTGTTCTGGGCCCGTTGGATGCCCCTTGCCCCTGGCTTGCATCAGGAGTGCGCCCAAGAAGGTCGGTGCCGGGCCTGCGGACTCAGCTGTCGGAAAGCGGTCTGCAGCCTGACTGCCGTCACTCCGCCTGGCGATGGCGCAGCTGCTCAGCCTTGGTACCCACATGTTCAGCTCTGCAAGTCCGTTCACCTGCAGGTAACCGCCAGCAAGTCCGATGTTCCCTCCCGAAATTATACCCGAAAACTGGCCCGGTGACCGACAGCACGGCAGGCAGTACGGGATTTCGACACATTCACTCACTCTCCTGGGGCCAGTGCCGAAATATAGTGTGTGACAGCGCCGGGGCTTTCCAACGAGCCATCCCCGGTCGAAGTTGGACACGGGAGTCCGGAATGAAAGGCGTTTGACTGCTGCCATGCCAACCGGGGCAAATTGTAAACTGAAACTAAAACTGCAACGGGAGGATTCCACCGCCAGAGGGCAGCACTCATTCGATAGCAAAATACTGCGGATGCTGGAAATCTGAAATAACAACAGAAAACGCTGGAAAAACTCAGCAGGCCAGGCAGCATCCGTGGAGAGAGAAAGAGAGTTAACGTTTCGGGTCGATGACCTTTCATCAGAACTGTGAAGAGCCGGAAATCAAATAGATTTAAGGCCAGAGTAAAGCTGGGAAAAGGGGGAGGGGATAAAAGAACAAAGGGGGAGATGAAGAGACATTAAGAGATATGCAAGGCTAGAGGTGGTGTAAATGTGACAGATTAAGGCTGAAAGAAGTGTGAAATCCACTGGCAGAATGAAGGACAGCTGCCAGCTTCTAGGAGGAAAAAAAAGGTGGGGGGGGCAAATAAAAGGGTGGAAAAAATAAAATATAAATGTGATTGGAGCTGAGGTTATGATCTAAAATTGTTGAACTCGATATTGAGTCCAGAGGGCTGTAGCGTGCCTAAACGAAAGATGAGGTGCTGTTCCTCGAGCTTACGCTGCGCTTCCGTGGAACAGTGTAATAGGCCGAGGACGGTGAGGTCAGAGTGGGAGTGAAGCGGTGAATTAAAGTGACAGGCCACCGGGAGCTCGGGGTCCCCCTTACGGACTGAACGGAGGTGTTCCGCAAAGCGGTCACCCAAACTGCGTTTGGTCTCCCCAATGTAGAGGAGACCACATCGTGAGCAGCGAATACAGTATACTAAATTGCAGGAAGTACAAGTAAATCGCTGTTTCACCTGGAAGGGGTGTTTGGGGCCCTGGACAGTGGGAAGAGGGGAGGTGTAAGGGCATGTGTAGCATCTCCTGCGCGTGCACGGGAAGGTGCCGGGCGAAGGGGAAGGGGTGCTGGGGGTGGTAGAGGAGTGGACTAGGGTGTCGCGGAGGGAGCGGTCCCTGCGGAATGCTGAAAGGGGAGGTGAGGGGAAGATGTGTTTGGTGGTGGGATCACGCTGGAGGTGGCGGAAATGGCGGAGGATGATCCGTTGAATGTGGAGGCTGGTGGGGTGAAAGGTGAGGACAAGGGGAACCCTATCGTGGTTCCGGGAGGGAGGGGCAGGGGTGAGGGCAGAAGTGCGGGAGATAGAACGGACACGGTCGAGGGCCGTGTCGACCACGGTAGAGGGGAATCCTCGGTTGAGGAAAAAGGAAGACATGTCGGAAGCACTGGTATGGAAGGTGGCATCATCAGAGCAGATGCGGCGGAGACGGAGAAACTGGGAGAATGGAATAGAGTCCTTACAGGAGGCGGGGTGGGAGGAAGTGTAGTCCAGGTAGCTGTGGGAGTCAGTGGGCTTGTAGTGAATGTTAGTCAATAACCTATCCCCAGAGATGGAGATGGAGAAGTCGAGGAAGGGAAGGGAAGAGTCGGAGATGGACCATGTGAAGGTGAGGGAAGGGTGGAAATTGGAAGCATAGTGAATGAAATGTTCTAGTTCAGGGCGAGAGCAGGAGACGGCACCGATACAGTCATCAATGTACCGGAAAAAGAGGTGAGGGAGGGGACCCGAGTAGGACTGGAACAAAGAGTGTTCCACATATCCCATGAAAAGGCAGGCATAGCTAGGACCCATGCGGGTACCCATAGCAACACCTTTAATTTGGAGGAAATGGGTAGAGTCAAAGGAGAAGTTGTTCAATGTGAGAACAAGTTCAGCCAGGCGGAGGAGGGTGGTGGTGGATGGGGACTGGTTGGGCCTCTGTTCAAGGAAGAAGCGGAGCGCCCTCAGGCCATTCTGGTGGGGAATGGAGGTGTAGAGGGATTGTACGTCCATAGTGAAGAGGAGACGGTTGGGGCCGGGAAACTGGAAACTGTTAAAATGGCGGAGGGCATCGGAAGAGTCGCGGATGTAGGTGGGAAGAGACTGGACAAGGGGAGAAAAAATAGAGTCGAGATAGGAAGAGATAAGTTCCGTGGGGCAAGAACAGGCTGAAACGATGGGTCTACCGGGGCAGTCCTGTTTGTGGATCTTGGGAAGGAGGTAGAAGCGGGCTGTGCATGGTTGGGGAACTATGAGGTTGGCGGCCGTGGGGGGAAGATCTCCAGAGGAGATGAGGTCAGTGACGGTCTTGGACACGGTGGCTTGATGTTCAGTAGTGGGGTCATGGTCCAGGTGGAGGTAGGAGGAGGTGTCAGAGAGTTGGCGTTCAACTTCCGCTAGGTAGAGGTCGGTTCGCCAAACAACAACAGCGCCACCCTTGTCAGCAGGTTTAATGACAATGTCAGGGTTGGATCGGAGAGAATGGAGTGCTGCAAGTTCAGAGGGAGGTAGGTTGGAGTGAGTGAGGGGAGCAGAGAAATTGAGCTGGCCGATGTCACGGCGGCAGTTAGCAATGAAAAGATCTAGAGAGGGTAAGAGGCCAGAGGGAGGGGTCCAGGTGGAACGAGAATTCTGAAAGCGGGAGAAAGGGTCAGCCGTGCGGGGGGAAGACTCCTGGCCAGAGAAGTGGGCACAGAGACGGAGGCGGCGGAAAAAGAGCTCAGCATCGTGCCGAGCTCGAAATTCATTGAGATGGGGGCGTAAGGGGATGAAGGTCAGGCCTTTGCTGAGGACTGATCATTCGGAGTCAGAGAGGGGAAGGTCAGAGGGGATAGTGAAAACGCGGCAGGGGGTGAGATTGGGAGAAGGGGGGTCAGAGGAAAGTGAAGGGGAAGAAGGTTCCGGAGGGGCGTTAGTGTCCAAGAGTTGTTGAAGCTTGCGATCCTTGACATCGGAAAGGAAGAAGAAAAGTTTTTTGTTGAAGCGTCGGATGAGTCTAAGGATGAAATGGAACTGTGGACCCGGACAGCTTTGAGATAGAGTGCGTCGGTGCTGCTGAAGAGAGATGTCGAGAGTGTTCATGTGGCGCCGCATGGCGTTGAGCGTGGATCTCAAGACGCGGCGAGAGCAGTAGTTCGAGGAACGATGAATATCTTGGAGATATTTGTAATCCTGGGTTGATCCGAAACATGAAGGGTGGAAGTTTAGTTGGAATCCACGTGGGATAAGTCGGAACCGGAGACAGTTGCTGAGGAAAGTAATGTGGCTGTGAAACCGAGTCTTGGAAGATACCTGATCAAACACGAGAAGGGAAACTGAAATCAATGAAGATGAACAAGGTTGAAGAGCCAAACGGAAATCCCGTCGAAGAGAAGAGCAGAACTTCTTCAAGGTAGGCATTCCTAGAAGAGAGGTGGCAGTGAACCAAACACTAATACGATAGCAAAATACTGCGGATGCTGGAAATCTGAAATAACAACAGAAAACGCTGGAAAAACTCAGCAGGCCAGGCAGCATCCGTGGAGAGAGAAAGAGAGTTAACATTTCAGGTCGATGACCTTTCGTCAGAACTGTGAAGAGCCGGAAATCAAATAGATTTAAGGCCAGAGTAAAGCTGGGAAAAGGGGGAGGGGATAAAAGAACAAAGGGGGAGATGAAGAGACATTAAGAGACATTAAGAGATATGCAAGGCTAGAGGTGGTGTTAATGTGACAGATTAAGGCTGAAAGAAGTGTGAAATCCACTGGCAGAATGAAGGACAGCTGCCAGCTTCTAGGAGGAAAAAAAAGGTGGGGGGGGGGGGCAAATAAAAGGGTGGAAAAAATAAAATATAAATGTGATTGGAGCTGAGGTTATGATCTAAAATTGTTGAACTCGATATTGAGTCCAGAGGGCTGTAGCGTGCCTAAACGAAAGATGAGGTGCTGTTCCTCGAGCTTACGCTGCGCTTCCGTGGAACAGTGTAATAGGCCGAGGACGGTGAGGTCAGAGTGGGAGTGAAGCGGTGAATTAAAGTGACAGGCCACCGGGAGCTCGGGGTCCCCCTTACGGACTGAACGGAGGTGTTCCGCAAAGCGGTCACCCAATCTGCGTTTGGTCTCCCCAATGTAGAGGAGACCACATCGTGAGCAGCAAATACAGTATACTAAATTGCAGGAAGTACAAGTAAATCGCTGTTTCACCTGGAAGGGGTGTTTGGGGCCCTGGACAGTGGGAAGAGGGGAGGTGTAAGGGCATGTGTTGCATCTCCTGCGCGTGCACGGGAAGGTGCCGGGCGAAGGAGAAGGGGTGCTGGGGGTGGTAGAGGAGTGGACTAGGGTGTCGCGGAGGGAGCGGTCCCTGCGGAATGCTGAAAGGGGAGGTGAGGGGAAGATGTGTTTGGTGGTGGGATCACGCTGGAGGTGGCGGAAATGGCGGAGGATGATCCGTTGAATGTGGAGGCTGGTGGGGTGAAAGGTGAGGACAAGGGGAACCCTATCGTGGTTCCGGGAGGGAGGGGCAGGGGTGAGGGCAGAAGTGCGGGAGATAGAACGGACACGGTCGAGGGCCGTGTCGACCACGGTAGAGGGGAATCCTCGGTTGAGGAAAAAGGAAGACATGTCGGAAGCACTGGTATGGAAGGTGGCATCATCAGAGCAGATGCGGCGGAGACGGAGAAACTGGGAGAATGGAATAGAGTCCTTACGGGCAGCACTCATTCCCGTCTATTTAAATGGGAAAACCCAGGCTCGCTTCGGAGAGGCGACACTCGGCTTTCCGGTGTCTCACTGAGTCCGTTCTAGTACCGATGGATGCCCCTTGCCCCTGGCTTGCCCAGACCGCACGCCCAAGGAGGTCGGTAGCAGGCCCGCGGACTCAGCTGTCGGAAAGCGGTCTGCAGCCTGACTGCCGTCACTCCGCCCGGCGATGGCAAAGCCTCTCAGCCTTGGTACCCACATCTGCAGCTCTGCAAGCCCGTTCACCCGCAGGTAACCGCCAGCAAGTCCGATGTTCCCGGCCGAAGTTATGCCCGACAACCGGCCCGGTGACCGATGGCCTGGCAGGCGGTACGGGATTTCGACACTTTCCCTCTTTCGCCTGGGGCCAGTGCAGCAATATAGTGTGCGGCAGCGCCGGGGTTTTCCAACGAGCCATGTGCGAACGAAACTGGACACGGGAGTCTGGAATGAAAGGCGTTTGACTGCCTCCGTGTCAACCGGGGCAAATGGCTAACTGAAAACTAAAACGGCAACGGGAGGATTCCACCGCCAGAGGGCAGCACTCATTCCCGTCGTTTTAAACGGGAAAACCCAGTCAAGCTTCGGAGGGGCGACACTCGGCTTCTCGGTGTCGCACCGAGTCTGTTCCAGGACCGCTGGATGCCGGTTGCCCCTGGCTTGCTAAGGTAGCGCGCCCAAGAAGGTCGGTGGCCGGCCTGCGGAACCAGCTGTCGGAAAGCGGCCTGCAGCCTGACTACCGTAACTCCGCCCGGCGATGGTGCAGCCTCTCAGCCTTGGTACTCCATGTTCAGCTCTGCAAGCCCGTTCACCCGCAGGTAACCGCCAGGAAATCCGATGTTCCCTCCCAAAGTTATGCCCGAAAACCGGCCCGGTGACAGATAGTCCAGCAGGCGCTATGTGATTCCGACATTTTTCCCCACTCGCCTGGGGCCAGTGCAGCAATAACATATGCGCCAGCGGCGGGGCTTTCCAACGAGCCATCCCCGAACGATATCGGACACGGGAGTCCAGAATGAAAGGCGTTTGACTGCCGCCGTGCCAACCGGGGCAAATGGCTAATTGAAAACTAAAACTGCAATGGGAGGATTCCACCGCCAGAGGGCAGCACTCATTCCCGACGTTTTAAACGGGAAAACCCAGGCTCGATTCGGACGGGCGCCACTCGGCTTCCCGGTGTCACACCGAGTCTGTTCTGGGACCGTTGGATGCCCCTTGCGCCTGGCTTGCATCAGCAGTGCGCCCAAGAAGGTCGGTGCCGGGCCTGCGGACTCAGCTGTCGGAAAGCGGTCTGCAGCCTGACTGCCGTCACTCCGCCCGGCGATGGCACAGCCGCTCAGCCTTGGTATCCCATGTTCAGCTCTGCAAGCCCGTTCACCCGCAGGTAACCGCCAGCAAGTCCGATGTTCCGTCCCAAAGTTATGCCTGACAACCAGCCCGGTGACCTATAGCCCAGCAGGCGCTATGGGATTCCGACACTTTCCCTCACTCGCCTGGGGCCAGTGCAGCAACATCATATGCGCCAGCGCCGGGGCTTTCCAACGAGACATTTCCGACCGAAATCGGACACGGGAGTCCAGAACGAAAGGCATTTGACTGCCGCCGTGCCAACCGGGGGAAATGGCTAACTGAAAACTAAAACTGCAACGGGAGGATTCCACCGCCAGAGGGCAGCACTCATTCTCGTCGTTTTAAACGGGAAAACCCAGGCTCGATTCGGACGGGCGGCACTCGGCTTCCCGGTGTCGCACCGAGTCTGTTCTGGGCCCGTTGGATGCCGCTTGCCCCTGGCTTGCAAAAGCAGTGTGCCCAAGAAGGTCGGTGCCTGGCCCGCGGATTCAGCTGTCGGAAATCGGTCTGCAGCCTGACTGCCGTCACTCCGCCCGGCGATGGCAAAGCCGCTCAGCCTTGGTACTCCATGTTCAGCTCTGCAAGCCCGTTCACCCGCAAGTAACCGCCAGCAAGTCCGATGTTCCCTCCCGAAGTTATGCCCGAAAACCGGCCCGGTGACCGACGGGCCGGCAGGCGGTACGGGATTCCGACGCTTTCCCTCACTCACCTGGGGCCAGTGCAGCAATATAGTGTGCGCCAGCGCCGGGGCTTTCCAACGAGCCATCCCCGAACGAAATGGGACACGGGAGTCTGGAACGAAAGGCGTTTGACTGCCGCCGTGCCAACCGGAGCAAATGGCTAACTGAAAACTAAAACTGCAACGGGAGGATTCCACCGCCAGAGGGCAGCACTCATTCCCGTCGTTTTAAACGGGAAAACCCAGGCTCGCTTTGGAGGGGCGACACTCAGCTTCCCGGTGTCTCACCGAGTCCGTTCTAGTACCGCTGGATGCCCCTTGCCCCTGGCTTGCCCAGACGCTGCGCCCAAGGAAGTCAGTGGCAGGGCCGCGGACTCAGCTGTCGGAAAGCGGTCTGCAGCCTGACTGCCTTCACACCGCCCGGCGATGGCAAAGCCTCTCAGCCTTGATACCCACCTATGCAGCTCTGCAAGCTCGTTCACCAGCAGGTAACCGCCAGCAAGTCCGATGTTCCCTCCCGAAGTTATGCCCGATAACCGGCCCGGTGACCGATGGCCTGGCAGGCGGTACGGGATTTCGACACTTTCCCTCCCTCGCCTGTTGCCAGTGCAGCAATATAGTGTGCGCTACCGCCGGGGTTTTCCAACGAGCCATGTCCGAAGGAAATCGGACACGGGAGTCTGGAACGAAAGGCGTTTGACTGCCGCCGTGCCAACCAGGGCAAATGGCTAACTGAAAACTAAAACTGCAACGGGAGGATTCCATCGCCAGAGGGCAGCACTCATTCCCGTCGTTTTAAATGGGAAAAACCCAGGCTCGCTTCGGAGGGGCGACACTCGGCTTCCCGGTGTCGCACCAAGTCAGTTGTGGCACCGCTGGATGCCACTTGCACCTGGCTTGCCCAGACGGCGCGCCGAAGAAGGTCGGTAGCCGGCCCGCGGACTCAGCTGTCGGAAAGCGGTCTGCAGCCTGACTGCCGTCACTCCGCCCGGCGATGGCAAAGCCTCTCAGCCTTGGTACCCCATGTTCAGCTCTGCAAGCCCGTTCACCCGCAGGTAACCGCCAGGAAATCCGATGTTCCCTCCCAAAGTTATGCCCGAAATCCGGCCCGGTGACAGATAGCCCAGCAGGCGCTATGTGATTCCGACATGTTTCCCCACTCGCCTGGGGCCAGTGCAGCAATAACATATGCGCCAGCGGCGGGGCTTTCCAACGAGCCATTCCCGAACGAAATCGGACACGGGAGTCCAGAATGAAAGGCGTTTGACTGCCGCCGTGCCAACCGGGGCAAATGGCTAGCTGAAAACTAAAACTGCAACGGGAGGATTCCATCGCCAGAGGGCAGCACTCATTCCCGTCGTTTTAAATGGGAAAAACCCAGGCTCGCTTCGGAGGGGCGACACTCGGCTTCCCGGTACCGCTAGATGCCCCTTGCCCCTGGCTTGCCCAGACGGCGCGCCGAAGAAGGTCGGTAGCCGGCCCGCGGACTCAGCTGTCGGAAAGCGGTCTGCAGCCTGACTGCCGTCACTCCGCCCGGCGATGGCACAGCCGCTCAGCCTTGGTACCCCATGTTCAGCTCTGCAAGCCCGTTCACCCGCAGGTAACCGCCAGCAAGTCCGATGTTCCGTCCCAAAGTTATGCCTGACAACCAGCCCGGTGACCTATAGCCCAGCAGGCGCTATGGGATTCCGACACTTTCCCTCACTCGCCTGGGGCCAGTGCAGCAACATCATATGCGCCAGCGCCGGGGCTTTCCAACGAGACATCCCCGAACGAAATCGGACACGGGAGTCCAGAACGAAAGGCATTTGACTGCCGCCGTGCCAACCGGGGGAAATGGCTGACTGAAAACTAAAACTGCAACGGGAGGATTCCACCGCCAGAGGGCAGCACTCATTCCCGTCGTTTTAAACGGGAAAACCCAGGCTCGATTCGGACGGGCGGCACTCGGCTTCCCGGTGTCGCACCGAGTCTGTTCTGGGCCCGTTGGATGCCGCTTGCCCCTGGCTTGCATAAGCAATGTGCCCAAGAAGGTCGGTGCCTGGCCCGCGGATTCAGCTGTCGGAAATCGGTCTGCAGCCTGACTGCCTTCACACCGCCCGGCGATGGCAAAGCCGCTCAGCCTTGGTACTCCATGTTCAGCTCTGCAAGCCCGTTCACCCGCAAGTAACCGCCAGCAAGTCCGATGTTCCCTCCCGAAGTTATGCCCGAAAACCGGCCCGGTGACCGACGGGCCGGCAGGCGGTACGGGATTCCGACGCTTTCCCTCACTCACCTGGGGCCAGTGCAGCAATATAGTGTGCGCCAGCGCCGGGGCTTTCCAACGAGCCATCCCCGAACGAAATGGGACACGGGAGTCTGGAACGAAAGGCGTTTGACTGCCGCCGTGCCAACCGGAGCAAATGGCTAACTGAAAACTAAAACTGCAACGGGAGGATTCCACCGCCAGAGGGCAGCACTCATTCCCGTCGTTTTAAACGGGAAAACCCAGGCTCGCTTTGGAGGGGCGACACTCAGCTTCCCGGTGTCTCACCGAGTCCGTTCTAGTACCGCTGGATGCCCCTTGCCCCTGGCTTGCCCAGACGCTGCGCCCAAGGAAGTCAGTGGCAGGGCCGCGGACTCAGTTGTCGGAAAGCGGTCTGCAGCCTGACTGCCTTCACACCGCCCGGCGATGGCAAAGCCTCTCAGCCTTGATACCCACCTATGCAGCTCTGCAAGCTCGTTCACCAGCAGGTAACCGCCAGCAAGTCCGATGTTCCCTCCCGAAGTTATGCCCGATAACCGGCCCGGTGACCGATGGCCTGGCAGGCGGTACGGGATTTCGACACTTTCCCTCCCTCGCCTGTTGCCAGTGCAGCAATATAGTGTGCGCTACCGCCGGGGTTTTCCAACGAGCCATGTCCGAAGGAAATCGGACACGGGAGTCTGGAACGAAAGGCGTTTGACTGCCGCCGTGCCAACCAGGGCAAATGGCTAACTGAAAACTAAAACTGCAACGGGAGGATTCCATCGCCAGAGGGCAGCACTCATTCCCGTCGTTTTAAATGGGAAAAACCCAGGCTCGCTTCGGAGGGGCGACACTCGGCTTCCCGGTGTCGCACCAAGTCAGTTGTGGCACCGCTGGATGCCCCTTGCACCTGGCTTGCCCAGACGGCGCGCCGAAGAAGGTCGGTAGCCGGCCCGCGGACTCAGCTGTCGGAAAGCGGTCTGCAGCCTGACTGCCGTCACTCCGCCCGGCGATGGCAAAGCCTCTCAGCCTTGGTACCCCATGTTCAGCTCTGCAAGCCCGTTCACCCGCAGGTAACCGCCAGGAAATCCGATGTTCCCTCCCAAAGTTATGCCCGAAATCCGGCCCGGTGACAGATAGCCCAGCAGGCGCTATGTGATTCCGACATGTTTCCCCACTCGCCTGGGGCCAGTGCAGCAATAACATATGCGCCAGCGGCGGGGCTTTCCAACGAGCCATTCCCGAACGAAATCGGACACGGGAGTCCAGAATGAAAGGCGTTTGACTGCCGCCGTGCCAACCGGGGCAAATGGCTAGCTGAAAACTAAAACTGCAACGGGAGGATTCCATCGCCAGAGGGCAGCACTCATTCCCGTCGTTTTAAATGGGAAAAACCCAGGCTCGCTTCGGAGGGGCGACACTCGGCTTCCCGGTACCGCTAGATGCCCCTTGCCCCTGGCTTGCCCAGACGGCGCGCCGAAGAAGGTCGGTAGCCGGCCCGCGGACTCAGCTGTCGGAAAGCGGTCTGCAGCCTGACTGCCGTCACTCCGCCCGGCGATGGCACAGCCGCTCAGCCTTGGTACCCCATGTTCAGCTCTGCAAGCCCGTTCACCCGCAGGTAACCGCCAGCAAGTCCGATGTTCCGTCCCAAAGTTATGCCTGACAACCAGCCCGGTGACCTATAGCCCAGCAGGCGCTATGGGATTCCGACACTTTCCCTCACTCGCCTGGGGCCAGTGCAGCAACATCATATGCGCCAGGGCCGGGGCTTTCCAACGAGACATCCCCGAACGAAATCGGACACGGGAGTCCAGAACGAAAGGCATTTGACTGCCGCCGTGCCAACCGGGGGAAATGGCTAACTGAAAACTAAAACTGCAACGGGAGGATTCCACCGCCAGAGGGCAGCACTCATTCCCGTCGTTTTAAACGGGAAAACCCAGGCTCGATTCGGACGGGCGGCACTCGGCTTCCCGGTGTCGCACCGAGTCTGTTCTGGGCCCGTTGGATGCCGCTTGCCCCTGGCTTGCATAAGCAATGTGCCCAAGAAGGTCGGTGCCTGGCCCGCGGATTCAGCTGTCGGAAATCGGTCTGCAGCCTGACTGCCGTCACTCCGCCCGGCGATGGAAAAGGCGCTCAGCCTTGGTACTCCATGTTCAGCTCTGCAAGCCCGTTCACCCGCAGGTAACCGCCAGCAAGTCCGATGTTCCCTCCCGAAGTTATGCCCGAAAACCGGCCCGCTGACCGACGGCCCGGCAGGCGGTACGGGATTCCGACACTTTCCCTCATTCGCCTGGGGCCAGTGCAGCAATATAGTGTGCGCCAGCGCCGGGGCTTTCCAACGAGCCATCCCCGAACGAAATGGGAGACGGGAGTCTGGAACGAAAGGCGTTTGACTGCCGCCGTGCCAACCGGAGCAAATGGCTAACTGAAAACTAAAACTGCAACGGGAGGATTCCACCGCCAGAGGGCAGCACTCATTCCCGTCTATTTAAACGGGAAAACCCAGGCTCGCTTCGAAGGGGCGACACTCAGCTTCCCGGTGTCTCACCGAGTCCGTTCTAGTACCGCTGGATGCCCCTTGCCCCTGGCTTGCCCAGACGCTGCGCCCAAGGAGGTCGGTGGCAGGGCCGTGGACTCAGCTGTCGGAAAGCGGTCTGCAGCCTGACTGCCTTCACTCCGCCCAGCGATGGCAAAGCCTCTCAGCATTGGTACCCACCTATGCAGCTCTGCAAGCCCGTTCACCAGCAGGTAACCGCCAGCAAGTCCGATGTTTCCTCCCGAAGTTATGCCCGATAACCGGCCCGGTGACCGATGGCCTGGCAGGCGGTACGGGATTTCGACACTTTCCCTCACTCGCCTGGGGCCAGTGCAGCAATATAGTGTGCAGCAGCGCCGGGGCTTTCCAACGAGCCATGTGCGAACGAAATTGGACACGGGAGTCTGGAACGAAAGGCGTTTGACTGCCGCCGTGTCAACCGGGTCAAATGGTTAACTGAAAACTAAAACTGCAACGGGAGGATTCCACCGCCAGAGGGCAGCACTCATTCCCGTCGTTTTAAACGGGAAAACCCAGGCTCGATTCGGACGGGCGGCACTCGGCTTCCCGGTGTCGCACCAAGTCAGTTGTGCTACCGCTGGATGCCCCTTGCCCCTGGCTTGCCCAGACGGCGCGTCGAAGAAGGTCGGTAGCCGGCCTACGGACTCAGCTGTCGGAAAGCGGTCTGCAGCCTGACTGCCGTCACTCCGCCCGGCGATGGTGCAGCCGCTCAGCCTTGGTACTCCATGTTCAGCTCTGCAATCCCGTTCACCCGCAAGTAACCGCCAGGAAATCCGATGTTCCCTCCCAAAGTTATGCCCGACAACCGGCCCGGTGACCGATAGCCCAGCAGGCGCTATGTGATTCCGACACTTTCCCCCACTCGCCTGGGGCCAGAGCAGCAATAACATATGCGCCAGCGCCGGGGCTTTCCAACGAGCCATCCCCGAACGAAATGGGACACGGGAGTCTGGAACGAAAGGCGTTTGACTGCCGCCGTGCCAACCGGAGCAAATGGCTAACTGAAAACTAAAACTGCAACGGGAGGATTCCACCGCCAGAGGGCAGCACTCATTCCCATCGTTTTAAACGGGAAAACCCAGGCTCGCTTCGGAGGGGCGACACTCAGCTTCCCGGTGTCTCACCGAGTCCGTTCTAGTACCGCTGGATGCCCCTTGCCCCTGGCTTGCCCAGACGCTGCGCCCAAGGAAGTCAGTGGCAGGGCCGCGGACTCAGCTGTCGGAAAGCGGTCTGCAGCCTGACTGCCTTCACTCCGCCCGGCGATGGCAAAGCCTCTCAGCCTTGATACCCACCTATGCAGCTCTGCAAGCTCGTTCACCAGCAGGTAACCGCCAGCAAGTCCGATGTTCCCTCCCGAAGTTATGCCCGATAACCGGCCCGGTGACCGACGGCCTGGCAGGCGGTACGGGATTTCGACACTTTCCCTCCCTCGCCTGTTGCCAGTGCAGCAATATAGTGTGCGCTACCGCCGGGGTTTTCCAACGAGCCATGTCCGAAGGAAATCGGACACGGGAGTCTGGAACGAAAGGCGTTTGACTGCCGCCGTGCCAACCAGGGCAAATGGCTAACTGAAAACTAAAACTGCAACGGGAGGATTCCATCGCCAGAGGGCAGCACTCATTCCCGTCGTTTTAAATGGGAAAAACTCAGGCTCGCTTCGGAGGGGCGACACTCGGCTTCCCGGTGTCGCACCAAGTCAGTTGTGCTACCGCTGGATGCCCCTTGCCCCTGGCTTGCCCAGACGGCGCGTCGAAGAAGGTCGGTAGCCGGCCTACGGACTCAGCTGTCGGAAAGCGGTCTGCAGCCTGACTGCCGTCACTCCGCCCGGCGATGGTGCAGCCGCTCAGCCTTGGTACTCCATGTTCAGCTCTGCAATCCCGTTCACCCGCAGGTAACCGCCAGGAAATCCGATGTTCCCTCCCAAAGTTATGCCCGACAACCGGCCCGGTGACCGATAGCCCAGCAGGCGCTATGTGATTCCGACACTTTCCCCCACTTGCCTGGGGCCAGTGCAGCAATAACATATGCGCCAGCGCCGGGGCTTTCCAACGAGCCATCCCCGAACGAAATGGGACACGGGAGTCTGGAACGAAAGGCGTTTGACTGCCGCCGTGCCAACCGGAGCAAATGGCTAACTGAAAACTAAAACTGCAACGGGAGGATTCCACCGCCAGAGGGCAGCACTCATTCCCGTCGTTTTAAACGGGAAAACCCAGGCTCGCTTCGGAGGGGCGACACTCAGCTTCCCGGTGTCTCACCGAGTCCGTTCTAGTACCGCTGGATGCCCCTTGCCCCTGGCTTGCCCAGACGCTGCGCCCAAGGAAGTCAGTGGCAGGGCCGCGGACTCAGCTGTCGGAAAGCGGTCTGCAGCCTGACTGCCTTCACTCCGCCCGGCGATGGCAAAGCCTCTCAGCCTTGATACCCACCTATGCAGCTCTGCAAGCTCGTTCACCAGCAGGTAACCGCCAGCAAGTCCGATGTTCCCTCCCGAAGTTATGCCCGATAACCGGCCCGGTGACCGATGGCCTGGCAGGCGGTACGGGATTTCGACACTTTCCCTCCCTCGCCTGTTGCCAGTGCAGCAATATAGTGTGCGCTACCGCCGGGGTTTTCCAACGAGCCATGTCCGAAGGAAATCGGACACGGGAGTCTGGAACGAAAGGCGTTTGACTGCCGCCGTGCCAACCAGGGCAAATGGCTAACTGAAAACTAAAACTGCAACGGGAGGATTCCATCGCCAGAGGGCAGCACTCATTCCCGTCGTTTTAAATGGGAAAAACTCAGGCTCGCTTCGGAGGGGCGACACTCGGCTTCCCGGTGTCGCACCAAGTCAGTTGTGCTACCGCTGGATGCCCCTTGCCCCTGGCTTGCCCAGACGGCGCGTCGAAGAAGGTCGGTAGCCGGCCTACGGACTCAGCTGTCGGAAAGCGGTCTGCAGCCTGACTGCCGTCACTCCGCCCGGCGATGGCAAAGCCTCTCAGCCTTGGTACCCCATGTTCAGCTCTGCAAGCCCGTTCACCCGCAGGTAACCGCCAGGAAATCCGATGTTCCCTCCCAAAGTTATGCCCGAAAACCGGCCCGGTGACAGATAGCCCAGCAGGCGCTATGTGATTCCGACATGTTTCCCCACTCGCCTGGGGCCAGTGCAGCAATAACATATGCGCCAGCGGCGGGGCTTTCCAACGAGCCATTCCCGAACGAAATGGGACACGGGAGTCCAGAATGAAAGGCGTTTGACTGCCGCCGTGCCAACCGGGGCAAATGGCTAGCTGAAAACTAAAACTGCAACGGGAGGATTCCATCGCCAGAGGGCAGCACTCATTCCCGTCGTTTTAAATGGGAAAAACCCAGGCTCGCTTCGGAGGGGCGACACTCGGCTTCCCGGTGTCGCACCAAGTCAGTTGTGGTACCGCTGGATGCCCCTTGCCCCTGGCTTGCCCAGACGGCGCGCCGAAGAAGGTCGGTAGCCGGCCCGCGGACTCAGCTGTCGGAAAGCGGTCTGCAGCCTGACTGCCGTCACTCCGCCCGGCGATGACAAAGCCTCTCAGCCTTGGTACCCCATGTTCAGCTCTGCAAGCCCGTTCACCCGCAGGTAACCGCCAGGAAATCCGATGTTCCCTCCCAAAGTTATGCCCGAAAACCGGCCCGGTGACAGATAGCCCAGCAGGCGCTATGTGATTCCCACATGTTTCCCCACTCGCCTGGGGCCAGTGCAGCAATAACATATGCGCCAGCGGCGGGGCTTTCCAACGAGCCATTCCCGAACGAAATCGGACACGGGAGTCCAGAATGAAAGGCGTTTGACTGCCGCCGTGCCAACCGGGGCAAATGGCTAGCTGAAAACTAAAACTGCAACGGGAGGATTCCATCGCCAGAGGGCAGCACTCATTCCCGTCGTTTTAAATGGGAAAAACCCAGGCTCGCTTCGGAGGGGCGACACTCGGCTTCCCGGTACCGCTGGATGCCCCTTGCCCCTGGCTTGCCCAGACGGCGCGCCGAAGAAGGTCGGTAGCCGGCCCGCGGACTCAGCTGTCGGAAAGCGGTCTGCAGCCTGACTGCCGTCACTCCGCCCGGTGATGGCACAGCCGCTCAGCCTTGGTATCCCATGTTCAGCTCTGCAAGCCCGTTCACCCGCAGGTAACCGCCAGCAAGTCCGATGTTCCGTCCCAAAGTTATGCCTGACAACCAGCCCGGTGACCTATAGCCCAGCAGGCGCTATGGGATTCCGACACTTTCCCTCACTCGCCTGGGGCCAGTGCAGCAACATCATATGCGCCAGCGCCGGGGCTTTCCAACGAGACATCCCCGAACGAAATCGGACACGGGAGTCCAGAACGAAAGGCATTTGACTGCCGCCGTGCCAACCGGGGGAAATGGCTAACTGAAAACTAAAACTGCAACGGGAGGATTCCACCGCCAGAGGGCAGCACTCATTCCCGTCGTTTTAAACGGGAAAACCCAGGCTCGATTCGGACGGGCGGCACTCGGCTTCCCGGTGTCGCACCGAGTCTGTTCTGGGCCCGTTGGATGCCGCTTGCCCCTGGCTTGCATAAGCAATGTGCCCAAGAAGGTCGGTGCCTGGCCCGCGGATTCAGCTGTCGGAAATCGGTCTGCAGCCTGACTGCCGTCACTCCGCCCGGCGATGGAAAAGCCGCTCAGCCTTGGTACTCCATGTTCAGCTCTGCAAGCCCGTTCACCCGCAGGTAACCGCCAGCAAGTCCGATGTTCCCTCCCGAAGTTATGCCCGAAAACCGGCCCGCTGACCGACGGCCCGGCAGGCGGTACGGGATTCCGACACTTTCCCTCATTCGCCTGGGGCCAGTGCAGCAATATAGTGTGCGCCAGCGCCGGGGCTTTCCAACGAGCCATCCCCGAACGAAATGGGAGACGGGAGTCTGGAACGAAAGGCGTTTGACTGCCGCCGTGCCAACCGGAGCAAATGGCTAACTGAAAACTAAAACTGCAACGGGAGGATTCCACCGCCAGAGGGCAGCACTCATTCCCGTCTATTTAAACGGGAAAACCCAGGCTCGCTTCGAAGGGGCGACGCTCAGCTTCCCGGTGTCTCACCGAGTCCGTTCTAGTACCGCTGGATGCCCCTTGCCCCTGGCTTGCCCAGACGCTGCGCCCAAGGAGGTCGGTGGCAGGGCCGTGGACTCAGCTGTCGGAAAGCGGTCTGCAGCCTGACTGCCTTCACTCCGCCCAGCGATGGCAAAGCCTCTCAGCATTGGTAACCACCTATGCAGCTCTGCAAGCCCGTTCACCAGCAGGTAACCGCCAGCAAGTCCGATGTTTCCTCCCGAAGTTATGCCCGATAACCGGCCCGGTGACCGATGGCCTGGCAGGCGGTACGGGATTTCGACACTTTCCCTCACTCACCTGGGGCCAGTGCAGCAATATAGTGTGCAGCAGCGCCGGGGCTTTCCAACGAGCCATGTGCGAACGAAATTGGACACGGGAGTCTGGAACGAAAGGCGTTTGACTGCCGCCGTGGCAACCGGGGCAAATGGTTAACTGAAAACTAAAACTGCAACGGGAGGATTCCACCGCCAGAGGGCAGCACTCATTCCCGTCGTTTTAAACGGGAAAACCCAGGCTCGATTCGGACGGGCGGCACTCGGCTTCCCGGTGTCACACCGAGTCTGTTCTGGGACCGTTGGATGCCCCTTGCCCCTGGCTTGCATCAGCAGTGCGTCCAAGAAGGTCGGTGCCGGGCCTGCGGACTCAGCTGTCGGAAAGCGGTCTGCAGCCTGACTGCCTTCACTCCGCCCGGCGATGACAAAGCCTCTCAGCCTTGATACCCACCTATGCAGCTCTGCAAGCTCGTTCACCAGCAGGTAACCGCCAGCAAGTCCGATGTTCCCTCCCGAAGTTATGCCCGATAACCGGCCCGGTGACCGATGGCCTGGCAGGCGGTACGGGATTTCGACACTTTCCCTCCCTCGCCTGTTGCCAGTGCAGCAATATAGTGTGCGCTACCGCCGGGGTTTTCCAACGAGCCATGTCCGAAGGAAATCGGACACGGGAGTCTGGAACGAAAGGCGTTTGACTGCCGCCGTGCCAACCAGGGCAAATGGCTAACTGAAAACTAAAACTGCAACGGGAGGATTCCATCGCCAGAGGGCAGCACTCATTCCCGTCGTTTTAAATGGGAAAAACCCAGGCTCGCTTCGGAGGGGCGACACTCGGCTTCCCGGTGTCGCACCAAGTCAGTTGTGCTACCGCTGGATGCCCCTTGCCCCTGGCTTGCCCAGACGGCGCGTCGAAGAAGGTCGGTAGCCGGCCTACGGACTCAGCTGTCGGAAAGCGGTCTGCAGCCTGACTGCCGTCACTCCGCCCGGCGATGGTGCAGCCGCTCAGCCTTGGTACTCCATGTTCAGCTCTGCAATCCCGTTCACCCGCAGGTAACCGCCAGGAAATCCGATGTTCCCTCCCAAAGTTATGCCCGACAACCGGCCCGGTGACCGATAGCCCAGCAGGCGCTATGTGATTCCGACACTTTCCCCCACTCGCCTGGGGCCAGTGCAGCAATAACATATGCGCCAGCGCCGGGGCTTTCCAACGAGCCATCCCCGAACGAAATGGGACACGGGAGTCTGGAACGAAAGGCGTTTGACTGCCGCCGTGCCAACCGGAGCAAATGGCTCACTGAAAACTAAAACTGCAACGGGAGGATTCCACCGCCAGAGGGCAGCACTCATTCCCATCGTTTTAAACGGGAAAACCCAGGCTCGCTTCGGAGGGGCGACACTCAGCTTCCCGGTGTCTCACCGAGTCCGTTCTAGTACCGCTGGATGCCCCTTGCCCCTGGCTTGCCCAGACGCTGCGCCCAAGGAAGTCAGTGGCAGGGCCGCGGACTCAGCTGTCGGAAAGCGGTCTGCAGCCTGACTGCCTTCACTCCGCCCGGCGATGGCAAAGCCTCTCAGCCTTGATACCCACCTATGCAGCTCTGCAAGCTCGTTCACCAGCAGGTAACCGCCAGCAAGTCCGATGTTCCCTCCCGAAGTTATGCCCGATAACCGGCCCGGTGACCGATGGCCTGGCAGGCGGTACGGGATTTCGACACTTTCCCTCCCTCGCCTGTTGCCAGTGCAGCAATATAGTGTGCGCTACCGCCGGGGTTTTCCAACGAGCCATGTCCGAAGGAAATCGGACACGGGAGTCTGGAACGAAAGGCGTTTGACTGCCGCCGTGCCAACCAGGGCAAATGGCTAACTGAAAACTAAAACTGCAACGGGAGGATTCCATCGCCAGAGGGCAGCACTCATTCCCGTCGTTTTAAATGGGAAAAACTCAGGCTCGCTTCGGAGGGGCGACACTCGGCTTCCCGGTGTCGCACCAAGTCAGTTGTGCTACCGCTGGATGCCCCTTGCCCCTGGCTTGCCCAGACGGCGCGTCGAAGAAGGTCGGTAGCCGGCCTACGGACTCAGCTGTCGGAAAGCGGTCTGCAGCCTGACTGCCGTCACTCCACCCGGCGATGGTGCAGCCGCTCAGCCTTGGTACTCCATGTTCAGCTCTGCAATCCCGTTCACCCGCAGGTAACCGCCAGGAAATCCAATGTTCCCTCCCAAAGTTATGCCCGACAACCGGCCCGGTGACCGATAGCCCAGCAGGCGCTATGTGATTCCGACACTTTCCCCCACTCGCCTGGGGCCAGTGCAGCAATAACATATGCGCCAGCGCCGGGGCTTTCCAACGAGCCATCCCCGAACGAAATGGGACACGGGAGTCTGGAACGAAAGGCGTTTGACTGCCGCCGTGCCAACCGGAGCAAATGGCTAACTGAAAACTAAAACTGCAACGGGAGGATTCCACCGCCAGAGGGCAGCACTCATTCCCGTCGTTTTAAACGGGAAAACCCAGGCTCGCTTCGGAGGGGCGACACTCAGCTTCCCGGTGTCTCACCGAGTCCGTTCTAGTACCGCTGGATGCCCCTTGCCCCTGGCTTGCCCAGACGCTGCGCCCAAGGAAGTCAGTGGCAGGGCCGCGGACTCAGCTGTCGGAAAGCGGTCTGCAGCCTGACTGCCTTCACTCCGCCCGGCGATGGCAAAGCCTCTCAGCCTTGATACCCACCTATGCAGCTCTGCAAGCTCGTTCACCAGCAGGTAACCGCCAGCAAGTCCGATGTTCCCTCCCGAAGTTATGCCCGATAACCGGCCCGGTGACCGATGGCCTGGCAGGCGGTACGGGATTTCGACACTTTCCCTCCCTCGCCTGTTGCCAGTGCAGCAATATAGTGTGCGCTACCGCCGGGGTTTTCCAACGAGCCATGTCCGAAGGAAATCGGACACGGGAGTCTGGAACGAAAGGCGTTTGACTGCCGCCGTGCCAACCAGGGCAAATGGCTAACTGAAAACTAAAACTGCAACGGGAGGATTCCATCGCCAGAGGGCAGCACTCATTCCCGTCGTTTTAAATGGGAAAAACTCAGGCTCGCTTCGGAGGGGCGACACTCGGCTTCCCGGTGTCGCACCAAGTCAGTTGTGCTACCGCTGGATGCCCCTTGCCCCTGGCTTGCCCAGACGGCGCGTCGAAGACGGTCGGTAGCCGGCCTACGGACTCAGCTGTCGGAAAGCGGTCTGCAGCCTGACTGCCGTCACTCCGCCCGGCGATGGCAAAGCCTCTCAGCCTTGGTACCCCATGTTCAGCTCTGCAAGCCCGTTCACCCGCAGGTAACCGCCAGGAAATCCGATGTTCCCTCCCAAAGTTATGCCCGAAAACCGGCCCGGTGACAGATAGCCCAGCAGGCGCTATGTGATTCCGACATGTTTCCCCACTCGCCTGGGGCCAGTGCAGCAATAACATATGCGCCAGCGGCGGGGCTTTCCAACGAGCCATTCCCGAACGAAATGGGACACGGGAGTCCAGAATGAAAGGCGTTTGACTGCCGCCGTGCCAACCGGGGCAAATGGCTAGCTGAAAACTAAAACTGCAACGGGAGGATTCCATCGCCAGAGGGCAGCACTCATTCCCGTCGTTTTAAATGGGAAAAACCCAGGCTCGCTTCGGAGGGGCGACACTCGGCTTCCCGGTGTCGCACCAAGTCAGTTGTGGTACCGCTGGATGCCCCTTGCCCCTGGCTTGCCCAGACGGCGCGCCGAAGAAGGTCGGTAGCCGGCCCGCGGACTCAGCTGTCGGAAAGCGGTCTGCAGCCTGACTGCCGTCACTCCGCCCGGCGATGACAAAGCCTCTCAGCCTTGGTACCCCATGTTCAGCTCTGCAAGCCCGTTCACCCGCAGGTAACCGCCAGGAAATCCGATGTTCCCTCCCAAAGTTATGCCCGAAAACCGGCCCGGTGACAGATAGCCCAGCAGGCGCTATGTGATTCCCACATGTTTCCCCACTCGCCTGGGGCCAGTGCAGCAATAACATATGCGCCAGCGGCGGGGCTTTCCAACGAGCCATTCCCGAACGAAATCGGACACGGGAGTCCAGAATGAAAGGCGTTTGACTGCCGCCGTGCCAACCGGGGCAAATGGCTAGCTGAAAACTAAAACTGCAACGGGAGGATTCCATCGCCAGAGGGCAGCACTCATTCCCGTCGTTTTAAATGGGAAAAACCCAGGCTCGCTTCGGAGGGGCGACACTCGGCTTCCCGGTACCGCTGGATGCCCCTTGCCCCTGGCTTGCCCAGACGGCGCGCCGAAGAAGGTCGGTAGCCGGCCCGCGGACTCAGCTGTCGGAAAGCGGTCTGCAGCCTGACTGCCGTCACTCCGCTCGGTGATGGAACAGCCGCTCAGCCTTGGTATCCCATGTTCAGCTCTGCAAGCCCGTTCACCCGCAGGTAACCGCCAGCAAGTCGGATGTTCCGTCCCAAAGTTATGCCTGACAACCAGCCCGGTGACCTATAGCCCAGCAGGCGCTATGGGATTCCGACACTTTCCCTCACTCGCCTGGGGCCAGTGCAGCAACATCATATGCGCCAGCGCCGGGGCTTTCCAACGAGACATCCCCGAACGAAATCGGACACGGGAGTCCAGAACGAAAGGCATTTGACTGCCGCCGTGCCAACCGGGGGAAATGGCTAACTGAAAACTAAAACTGCAACGGGAGGATTCCACCGCCAGAGGGCAGCACTCATTCCCGTCGTTTTAAACGGGAAAACCCAGGCTCGATTCGGACGGGCGGCACTCGGCTTCCCGGTGTCGCACCGAGTCTGTTCTGGGCCCGTTGGATGCCGCTTGCCCCTGGCTTGCATAAGCAATGTGCCCAAGAAGGTCGGTGCCTGGCCCGCGGATTCAGCTGTCGGAAATCGGTCTGCAGCCTGACTGCCGTCACTCCGCCCGGCGATGGAAAAGCCGCTCAGCCTTGGTACTCCATGTTCAGCTCTGCAAGCCCGTTCACCCGCAGGTAACCGCCAGCAAGTCCGATGTTCCCTCCCGAAGTTATGCCCGAAAACCGGCCCGCTGACCGACGGCCCGGCAGGCGGTATGGGATTCCGACACTTTCCCTCATTCGCCTGGGGCCAGTGCAGCAATATAGTGTGCGCCAGCGCCGGGGCTTTCCAACGAGCCATCCCCGAACGAAATGGGAGACGGGAGTCTGGAACGAAAGGCGTTTGACTGCCGCCGTGCCAACCGGAGCAAATGGCTAACTGAAAACTAAAACTGCAACGGGAGGATTCCACCGCCAGAGGGCAGCACTCATTCCCGTCTATTTAAACGGGAAAACCCAGGCTCGCTTCGAAGGGGCGACACTCAGCATCCCGGTGTCTCACCGAGTCCGTTCTAGTACCGCTGGATGCCCCTTGCCCCTGGCTTGCCCAGACGCTGCGCCCAAGGAGGTCGGTGGCAGGGCCGTGGACTCAGCTGTCGGAAAGCGGTCTGCAGCCTGACTGCCTTCACTCCGCCCAGCGATGGCAAAGCCTCTCAGCATTGGTACCCACCTATGCAGCTCTGCAATCCCGTTCACCAGCAGGTAACCGCCAGCAAGTCCGATGTTTCCTCCCGAAGTTATGCCCGATAACCGGCCCGGTGACCGATGGCCTGGCAGGCGGTACGGGATTTCGACACTTTCCCTCACTCGCCTGGGGCCAGTGCAGCAATATAGTGTGCAGCAGCGCCGGGGCTTTCCAACGAGCCATGTGCGAACGAAATTGGACACGGGAGTCTGGAACGAAAGGCGTTTGACTGCCGCCGTGGCAACCGGGGCAAATGGTTAACTGAAAACTAAAACTGCAACGGGAGGATTCCACCGCCAGAGGGCAGCACTCATTCCCGTCGTTTTAAACGGGAAAACCCAGGCTCGATTCGGACGGGCGGCACTCGGCTTCCCGGTGTCACACCGAGTCTGTTCTGGGACCGTTGGATGCCCCTTGCCCCTGGCTTGCATCAGCAGTGCGTCCAAGAAGGTCGGTGCCGGGCCTGCGGACTCAGCTGTCGGAAAGCGGTCTGCAGCCTGACTGCCTTCACTCCGCCCGGCGATGACAAAGCCTCTCAGCCTTGATACCCACCTATGCAGCTCTGCAAGCCCGTTCACCAGCAGGTAACCGCCAGCAAGTCCGATGTTCCCTCCCGAAGTTATGCCCGATAACCGGCCCGGTGACCGATGGCCTGGCAGGCGGTACGGGATTTCGACACTTTCCCTCCCTCGCCTGTTGCCAGTGCAGCAATATAGTGTGCGCTACCGCCGGGGTTTTCCAACGAGCCATGTCCGAAGGAAATCGGACACGGGAGTCTGGAACGAAAGGCGTTTGACTGCCGCCGTGCCAACCAGGGCAAATGGCTAACTGAAAACTAAAACTGCAACGGGAGGATTCCATCGCCAGAGGGCAGCACTCATTCCCGTCGTTTTAAATGGGAAAAACCCAGGCTCGCTTCGGAGGGGCGACACTCGGCTTCCCGGTGTCGCACCAAGTCAGTTGTGCTACCGCTGGATGCCCCTTGCCCCTGGCTTGCCCAGACGGCGCGTCGAAGAAGGTCGGTAGCCGGCCTACGGACTCAGCTGTCGGAAAGCGGTCTGCAGCCTGACTGCCGTCACTCCGCCCGGCGATGGTGCAGCCGCTCAGCCTTGGTACTCCATGTTCAGCTCTGCAATCCCGTTCACCCGCAGGTAACCGCCAGGAAATCCGATGTTCCCTCCCAAAGTTATGCCCGACAACCGGCCCGGTGACCGATAGCCCAGCAGGCGCTATGTGATTCCGACACTTTCCCCCACTCGCCTGGGGCCAGTGCAGCAATAACATATGCGCCAGCGCCGGGGCTTTCCAACGAGCCATCCCCGAACGAAATGGGACACGGGAGTCTGGAACGAAAGGCGTTTGACTGCCGCCGTGCCAACCGGAGCAAATGGCTAACTGAAAACTAAAACTGCAACGGGAGGATTCCACCGCCAGAGGGCAGCACTCATTCCCGTCGTTTTAAACGGGAAAACCCAGGCTCGCTTCGGAGGGGCGACACTCAGCTTCCCGGTGTCTCACCGAGTCCGTTCTAGTACCGCTGGATGCCCCTTGCCCCTGGCTTGCCCAGACGCTGCGCCCAAGGAAGTCAGTGGCAGGGCCGCGGACTCAGCTGTCGGAAAGCGGTCTGCAGCCTGACTGCCTTCACTCCGCCCGGCGATGGCAAAGCCTCTCAGCCTTGATACCCACCTATGCAGCTCTGCAAGCTCGTTCACCAGCAGGTAACCGCCAGCAAGTCCGATGTTCCCTCCCGAAGTTATGCCCGATAACCGGCCCGGTGACCGATGGCCTGGCAGGCGGTACGGGATTTCGACACTTTCCCTCCCTCGCCTGTTGCCAGTGCAGCAATATAGTGTGCGCTACCGCCGGGGTTTTCCAACGAGCCATGTCCGAAGGAAATCGGACACGGGAGTCTGGAACGAAAGGCGTTTGACTGCCGCCGTGCCAACCAGGGCAAATGGCTAACTGAAAACTAAAACTGCAACGGGAGGATTCCATCGCCAGAGGGCAGCACTCATTCCCGTCGTTTTAAATGGGAAAAACTCAGGCTCGCTTCGGAGGGGCGACACTCGGCTTCCCGGTGTCGCACCAAGTCAGTTGTGCTACCGCTGGATGCCCCTTGCCCCTGGCTTGCCCAGACGGCGCGTCGAAGACGGTCGGTAGCCGGCCTACGGACTCAGCTGTCGGAAAGCGGTCTGCAGCCTGACTGCCGTCACTCCGCCCGGCGATGGCAAAGCCTCTCAGCCTTGGTACCCCATGTTCAGCTCTGCAAGCCCGTTCACCCGCAGGTAACCGCCAGGAAATCCGATGTTCCCTCCCAAAGTTATGCCCGAAAACCGGCCCGGTGACAGATAGCCCAGCAGGCGCTATGTGATTCCGACATGTTTCCCCACTCGCCTGGGGCCAGTGCAGCAATAACATATGCGCCAGCGGCGGGGCTTTCCAACGAGCCATTCCCGAACGAAATGGGACACGGGAGTCCAGAATGAAAGGCGTTTGACTGCCGCCGTGCCAACCGGGGCAAATGGCTAGCTGAAAACTAAAACTGCAACGGGAGGATTCCATCGCCAGAGGGCAGCACTCATTCCCGTCGTTTTAAATGGGAAAAACCCAGGCTCGCTTCGGAGGGGCGACACTCGGCTTCCCGGTGTCGCACCAAGTCAGTTGTGGTACCGCTGGATGCCCCTTGCCCCTGGCTTGCCCAGACGGCGCGCCGAAGAAGGTCGGTAGCCGGCCCGCGGACTCAGCTGTCGGAAAGCGGTCTGCAGCCTGACTGCCGTCACTCCGCCCGGCGATGACAAAGCCTCTCAGCCTTGGTACCCCATGTTCAGCTCTGCAAGCCCGTTCACCCGCAGGTAACCGCCAGGAAATCCGATGTTCCCTCCCAAAGTTATGCCCGAAAACCGGCCCGGTGACAGATAGCCCAGCAGGCGCTATGTGATTCCCACATGTTTCCCCACTCGCCTGGGGCCAGTGCAGCAATAACATATGCGCCAGCGGCGGGGCTTTCCAACGAGCCATTCCCGAACGAAATCGGACACGGGAGTCCAGAATGAAAGGCGTTTGACTGCCGCCGTGCCAACCGGGGCAAATGGCTAGCTGAAAACTAAAACTGCAACGGGAGGATTCCATCGCCAGAGGGCAGCACTCATTCCCGTCGTTTTAAATGGGAAAAACCCAGGCTCGCTTCGGAGGGGCGACACTCGGCTTCCCGGTACCGCTGGATGCCCCTTGCCCCTGGCTTGCCCAGACGGCGCGCCGAAGAAGGTCGGTAGCCGGCCCGCGGACTCAGCTGTCGGAAAGCGGTCTGCAGCCTGACTGCCGTCACTCCGCCCGGTGATGGAACAGCCGCTCAGCCTTGGTATCCCATGTTCAGCTCTGCAAGCCCGTTCACCCGCAGGTAACCGCCAGCAAGTCGGATGTTCCGTCCCAAAGTTATGCCTGACAACCAGCCCGGTGACCTATAGCCCAGCAGGCGCTATGGGATTCCGACACTTTCCCTCACTCGCCTGGGGCCAGTGCAGCAACATCATATGCGCCAGCGCCGGGGCTTTCCAACGAGACATCCCCGAACGAAATCGGACACGGGAGTCCAGAACGAAAGGCATTTGACTGCCGCCGTGCCAACCGGGGGAAATGGCTAACTGAAAACTAAAACTGCAACGGGAGGATTCCACCGCCAGAGGGCAGCACTCATTCCCGTCGTTTTAAACGGGAAAACCCAGGCTCGATTCGGACGGGCGGCACTCGGCTTCCCGGTGTCACACCGAGTCTGTTCTGGGCCCGTTGGATGCCGCTTGCCCCTGGCTTGCATAAGCAATGTGCCCAAGAAGGTCGGTGCCTGGCCCGCGGATTCAGCTGTCGGAAATCGGTCTGCAGCCTGACTGCCGTCACTCCGCCCGGCGATGGAAAAGCCGCTCAGCCTTGGTACTCCATGTTCAGCTCTGCAAGCCCGTTCACCCGCAGGTAACCGCCAGCAAGTCCGATGTTCCCTCCCGAAGTTATGCCCGAAAACCGGCCCGCTGACCGACGGCCCGGCAGGCGGTATGGGATTCCGACACTTTCCCTCATTCGCCTGGGGCCAGTGCAGCAATATAGTGTGCGCCAGCGCCGGGGCTTTCCAACGAGCCATCCCCGAACGAAATGGGAGACGGGAGTCTGGAACGAAAGGCGTTTGACTGCCGCCGTGCCAACCGGAGCAAATGGCTAACTGAAAACTAAAACTGCAACGGGAGGATTCCACCGCCAGAGGGCAGCACTCATTCCCGTCTATTTAAACGGGAAAACCCAGGCTCGCTTCGAAGGGGCGACACTCAGCATCCCGGTGTCTCACCGAGTCCGTTCTAGTACCGCTGGATGCCCCTTGCCCCTGGCTTGCCCAGACGCTGCGCCCAAGGAGGTCGGTGGCAGGGCCGTGGACTCAGCTGTCGGAAAGCGGTCTGCAGCCTGACTGCCTTCACTCCGCCCAGCGATGGCAAAGCCTCTCAGCATTGGTACCCACCTATGCAGCTCTGCAATCCCGTTCACCAGCAGGTAACCGCCAGCAAGTCCGATGTTTCCTCCCGAAGTTATGCCCGATAACCGGCCCGGTGACCGATGGCCTGGCAGGCGGTACGGGATTTCGACACTTTCCCTCACTCGCCTGGGGCCAGTGCAGCAATATAGTGTGCAGCAGCGCCGGGGCTTTCCAACGAGCCATGTGCGAACGAAATTGGACACGGGAGTCTGGAACGAAAGGCGTTTGACTGCCGCCGTGGCAACCGGGGCAAATGGTTAACTGAAAACTAAAACTGCAACGGGAGGATTCCACCGCCAGAGGGCAGCACTCATTCCCGTCGTTTTAAACGGGAAAACCCAGGCTCGATTCGGACGGGCGGCACTCGGCTTCCCGGTGTCACACCGAGTCTGTTCTGGGACCGTTGGATGCCCCTTGACCCTGGCTTGCATCAGCAGTGCGTCCAAGAAGGTCGGTGCCGGGCCTGCGGACTCAGCTGTCGGAAAGCGGTCTGCAGCCTGACTGCCTTCACTCCGCCCGGCGATGACAAAGCCTCTCAGCCTTGATACCCACCTATGCAGCTCTGCAAGCCCGTTCACCAGCAGGTAACCGCCAGCAAGTCCGATGTTCCCTCCCGAAGTTATGCCCGATAACCGGCCCGGTGACCGATGGCCTGGCAGGCGGTACGGGATTTCGACACTTTCCCTCCCTCGCCTGTTGCCAGTGCAGCAATATAGTGTGCGCTACCGCCGGGGTTTTCCAACGAGCCATGTCCGAAGGAAATCGGACACGGGAGTCTGGAACGAAAGGCGTTTGACTGCCGCCGTGCCAACCAGGGCAAATGGCTAACTGAAAACTAAAACTGCAACGGGAGGATTCCATCGCCAGAGGGCAGCACTCATTCCCGTCGTTTTAAATGGGAAAAACCCAGGCTCGCTTCGGAGGGGCGACACTCGGCTTCCCGGTGTCGCACCAAGTCAGTTGTGCTACCGCTGGATGCCCCTTGCCCCTGGCTTGCCCAGACGGCGCGTCGAAGAAGGTCGGTAGCCGGCCTACGGACTCAGCTGTCGGAAAGCGGTCTGCAGCCTGACTGCCGTCACTCCGCCCGGCGATGGTGCAGCCGCTCAGCCTTGGTACTCCATGTTCAGCTCTGCAATCCCGTTCACCCGCAGGTAACCGCCAGGAAATCCGATGTTCCCTCCCAAAGTTATGCCCGACAACCGGCCCGGTGACCGATAGCCCAGCAGGCGCTATGTGATTCCGACACTTTCCCCCACTCGCCTGGGGCCAGTGCAGCAATAACATATGCGCCAGCGCCGGGGCTTTCCAACGAGCCATCCCCGAACGAAATGGGACACGGGAGTCTGGAACGAAAGGCGTTTGACTGCCGCCGTGCCAACCGGAGCAAATGGCTAACTGAAAACTAAAACTGCAACGGGAGGATTCCACCGCCAGAGGGCAGCACTCATTCCCGTCGTTTTAAACGGGAAAACCCAGGCTCGCTTCGGAGGGGCGACACTCAGCTTCCCGGTGTCTCACCGAGTCCGTTCTAGTACCGCTGGATGCCCCTTGCCCCTGGCTTGCCCAGACGCTGCGCCCAAGGAAGTCAGTGGCAGGGCCGCGGACTCAGCTGTCGGAAAGCGGTCTGCAGCCTGACTGCCTTCACTCCGCCCGGCGATGGCAAAGCCTCTCAGCCTTGATACCCACCTATGCAGCTCTGCAAGCTCGTTCACCAGCAGGTAACCGCCAGCAAGTCCGATGTTCCCTCCCGAAGTTATGCCCGATAACCGGCCCGGTGACCGATGGCCTGGCAGGCGGTACGGGATTTCGACACTTTCCCTCCCTCGCCTGTTGCCAGTGCAGCAATATAGTGTGCGCTACCGCCGGGGTTTTCCAACGAGCCATGTCCGAAGGAAATCGGACACGGGAGTCTGGAACGAAAGGCGTTTGACTGCCGCCGTGCCAACCAGGGCAAATGGCTAACTGAAAACTAAAACTGCAACGGGAGGATTCCATCGCCAGAGGGCAGCACTCATTCCCGTCGTTTTAAATGGGAAAAACCCAGGCTCGCTTCGGAGGGGCGACACTCGGCTTCCCGGTGTCGCACCAAGTCAGTTGTGCTACCGCTGGATGCCCCTTGCCCCTGGCTTGCCCAGACGGCGCGTCGAAGAAGGTCGGTAGCCGGCCTACGGACTCAGCTGTCGGAAAGCGGTCTGCAGCCTGACTGCCGTCACTCCGCCCGGCGATGGTGCAGCCGCTCAGCCTTGGTACTCCATGTTCAGCTCTGCAATCCCGTTCACCCGCAGGTAACCGCCAGGAAATCCGATGTTCCCTCCCAAAGTTATGCCCGACAACCGGCCCGGTGACCGATAGCCCAGCAGGCGCTATGTGATTCCGACACTTTCCCCCACTCGCCTGGGGCCAGTGCAGCAATAACATATGCGCCAGCGCCGGGGCTTTCCAACGAGCCATCCCCGAACGAAATGGGACACGGGAGTCTGGAACGAAAGGCGTTTGACTGCCGCCGTGCCAACCGGAGCAAATGGCTCACTGAAAACTAAAACTGCAACGGGAGGATTCCACCGCCAGAGGGCAGCACTCATTCCCATCGTTTTAAACGGGAAAACCCAGGCTCGCTTCGGAGGGGCGACACTCAGCTTCCCGGTGTCTCACCGAGTCCGTTCTAGTACCGCTGGATGCCCCTTGCCCCTGGCTTGCCCAGACGCTGCGCCCAAGGAAGTCAGTGGCAGGGCCGCGGACTCAGCTGTCGGAAAGCGGTCTGCAGCCTGACTGCCTTCACTCCGCCCGGCGATGGCAAAGCCTCTCAGCCTTGATACCCACCTATGCAGCTCTGCAAGCTCGTTCACCAGCAGGTAACCGCCAGCAAGTCCGATGTTCCCTCCCGAAGTTATGCCCGATAACCGGCCCGGTGACCGATGGCCTGGCAGGCGGTACGGGATTTCGACACTTTCCCTCCCTCGCCTGTTGCCAGTGCAGCAATATAGTGTGCGCTACCGCCGGGGTTTTCCAACGAGCCATGTCCGAAGGAAATCGGACACGGGAGTCTGGAACGAAAGGCGTTTGACTGCCGCCGTGCCAACCAGGGCAAATGGCTAACTGAAAACTAAAACTGCAACGGGAGGATTCCATCGCCAGAGGGCAGCACTCATTCCCGTCGTTTTAAATGGGAAAAACTCAGGCTCGCTTCGGAGGGGCGACACTCGGCTTCCCGGTGTCGCACCAAGTCAGTTGTGCTACCGCTGGATGCCCCTTGCCCCTGGCTTGCCCAGACGGCGCGTTGAAGAAGGTCGGTAGCCGGCCTACGGACTCAGCTGTCGGAAAGCGGTCTGCAGCCTGACTGCCGTCACTCCGCCCGGCGATGGTGCAGCCGCTCAGCCTTGGTACTCCATGTTCAGCTCTGCAATCCCGTTCACCCGCAGGTAACCGCCAGGAAATCCGATGTTCCCTCCCAAAGTTATGCCCGACAACCGGCCCGGTGACCGATAGCCCAGCAGGCGCTATGTGATTCCGACACTTTCCCCCACTCGCCTGGGGCCAGTGCAGCAATAACATATGCGCCAGCGCCGGGGCTTTCGAACGAGCCATCCCCGAACGAAATGGGACACGGGAGTCTGGAACGAAAGGCGTTTGACTGCCGCCGTGCCAACCGGAGCAAATGGCTAACTGAAAACTAAAACTGCAACGGGAGGATTCCACCGCCAGAGGGCAGCACTCATTCCCGTCGTTTTAAACGGGAAAACCCAGGCTCGCTTCGGAGGGGCGACACTCAGCTTCCCGGTGTCTCACCGAGTCCGTTCTAGTACCGCTGGATGCCCCTTGCCCCTGGCTTGCCCAGACGCTGCGCCCAAGGAAGTCAGTGGCAGGGCCGCGGACTCAGCTGTCGGAAAGCGGTCTGCAGCCTGACTGCCTTCACTCCGCCCGGCGATGGCAAAGCCTCTCAGCCTTGATACCCACCTATGCAGCTCTGCAAGCTCGTTCACCAGCAGGTAACCGCCAGCAAGTCCGATGTTCCCTCCCGAAGTTATGCCCGAAAACCGGCCCGGTGACCGATGGCCTGGCAGGCGGTACGGGATTTCGACACTTTCCCTCCCTCGCCTGTTGCCAGTGCAGCAATATAGTGTGCGCTACCGCCGGGGTTTTCCAACGAGCCATGTCCGAAGGAAATCGGACACGGGAGTCTGGAACGAAAGGCGTTTGACTGCCGCCGTGCCAACCAGGGCAAATGGCTAACTGAAAACTAAAACTGCAACGGGAGGATTCCATCGCCAGAGGGCAGCACTCATTCCCGTCGTTTTAAATGGGAAAAACTCAGGCTCGCTTCGGAGGGGCGACACTCGGCTTCCCGGTGTCGCACCAAGTCAGTTGTGCTACCGCTGGATGCCCCTTGCCCCTGGCTTGCCCAGACGGCGCGTCGAAGAAGGTCGGTAGCCGGCCTACGGACTCAGCTGTCGGAAAGCGGTCTGCAGCCTGACTGCCGTCACTCCGCCCGGCGATGGCAAAGCCTCTCAGCCTTGGTACCCCATGTTCAGCTCTGCAAGCCCGTTCACCCGCAGGTAACCGCCAGGAAATCCGATGTTCCCTCCCAAAGTTATGCCCGAAAACCGGCCCGGTGACAGATAGCCCAGCAGGCGCTATGTGATTCCGACATGTTTCCCCACTCGCCTGGGGCCAGTGCAGCAATAACATATGCGCCAGCGGCGGGGCTTTCCAACGAGCCATTCCCGAACGAAATGGGACACGGGAGTCCAGAATGAAAGGCGTTTGACTGCCGCCGTGCCAACCGGGGCAAATGGCTAGCTGAAAACTAAAACTGCAACGGGAGGATTCCATCGCCAGAGGGCAGCACTCATTCCCGTCGTTTTAAATGGGAAAAACCCAGGCTCGCTTCGGAGGGGCGACACTCGGCTTCCCGGTGTCGCACCAAGTCAGTTGTGGTACCGCTGGATGCCCCTTGCCCCTGGCTTGCCCAGACGGCGCGCCGAAGAAGGTCGGTAGCCGGCCCGCGGACTCAGCTGTCGGAAAGCGGTCTGCAGCCTGACTGCCGTCACTCCGCCCGGCGATGACAAAGCCTCTCAGCCTTGGTACCCCATGTTCAGCTCTGCAAGCCCGTTCACCCGCAGGTAACCGCCAGGAAATCCGATGTTCCCTCCCAAAGTTATGCCCGAAAACCGGCCCGGTGACAGATAGCCCAGCAGGCGCTATGTGATTCCCACATGTTTCCCCACTCGCCTGGGGCCAGTGCAGCAATAACATATGCGCCAGCGGCGGGGCTTTCCAACGAGCCATTCCCGAACGAAATCGGACACGGGAGTCCAGAATGAAAGGCGTTTGACTGCCGCCGTGCCAACCGGGGCAAATGGCTAGCTGAAAACTAAAACTGCAACGGGAGGATTCCATCGCCAGAGGGCAGCACTCATTCCCGTCGTTTTAAATGGGAAAAACCCAGGCTCGCTTCGGAGGGGCGACACTCGGCTTCCCGGTACCGCTGGATGCCCCTTGCCCCTGGCTTGCCCAGACGGCGCGCCGAAGAAGGTCGGTAGCCGGCCCGCGGACTCAGCTGTCGGAAAGCGGTCTGCAGCCTGACTGCCGTCACTCCGCCCGGTGATGGAACAGCCGCTCAGCCTTGGTATCCCATGTTCAGCTCTGCAAGCCCGTTCACCCGCAGGTAACCGCCAGCAAGTCCGATGTTCCGTCCCAAAGTTATGCCTGACAACCAGCCCGGTGACCTATAGCCCAGCAGGCGCTATGGGATTCCGACACTTTCCCTCACTCGCCTGGGGCCAGTGCAGCAACATCATATGCGCCAGCGCCGGGGCTTTCCAACGAGACATCCCCGAACGAAATCGGACACGGGAGTCCAGAACGAAAGACATTTGACTGCCGCCGTGCCAACCGGGGGAAATGGCTAACTGAAAACTAAAACTGCAACGGGAGGATTCCACCGCCAGAGGGCAGCACTCATTCCCGTCGTTTTAAACGGGAAAACCCAGGCTCGATTCGGACGGGCGGCACTCGGCTTCCCGGTGTCGCACCGAGTCTGTTCTGGGCCCGTTGGATGCCGCTTGCCCCTGGCTTGCATAAGCAATGTGCCCAAGAAGGTCGGTGCCTGGCCCGCGGATTCAGCTGTCGGAAATCGGTCTGCAGCCTGACTGCCGTCACTCCGCCCGGCGATGGAAAAGCCGCTCAGCCTTGGTACTCCATGTTCAGCTCTGCAAGCCCGTTCACCCGCAGGTAACCGCCAGCAAGTCCGATGTTCCCTCCCGAAGTTATGCCCGAAAACCGGCCCACTGACCGACGGCCCGGCAGGCGGTACGGGATTCCGACACTTTCCCTCATTCGCCTGGGGCCAGTGCAGCAATATAGTGTGCGCCAGCGCCGGGGCTTTCCAACGAGCCATCCCCGAACGAAATGGGAGACGGGAGTCTGGAACGAAAGGCGTTTGACTGCCGCCGTGCCAACCGGAGCAAATGGCTAACTGAAAACTAAAACTGCAACGGGAGGATTCCACCGCCAGAGGGCAGCACTCATTCCCGTCTATTTAAACGGGAAAACCCAGGCTCGCTTCGAAGGGGCGACACTCAGCTTCCCGGTGTCTCACCGAGTCCGTTCTAGTACCGCTGGATGCCCCTTGCCCCTGGCTTGCCCAGACGCTGCGCCCAAGGAGGTCGGTGGCAGGGCCGTGGACTCAGCTGTCGGAAAGCGGTCTGCAGCCTGACTGCCTTCACTCCGCCCAGCGATGGCAAAGCCTCTCAGCATTGGTACCCACCTATGCAGCTCTGCAATCCCGTTCACCAGCAGGTAACCGCCAGCAAGTCCGATGTTTCCTCCCGAAGTTATGCCCGATAACCGGCCCGGTGACCGATGGCCTGGCAGGCGGTACGGGATTTCGACACTTTCCCTCACTCGCCTGGGGCCAGTGCAGCAATATAGTGTGCGCTACCGCCGGGGTTTTCCAACGAGCCATGTCCGAAGGAAATCGGACACGGGAGTCTGGAACGAAAGGCGTTTGACTGCCGCCGTGCCAACCAGGGCAAATGGCTAACTGAAAACTAAAACTGCAACGGGAGGATTCCATCGCCAGAGGGCAGCACTCATTCCCGTCGTTTTAAATGGGAAAAACTCAGGCTCGCTTCGGAGGGGCGACACTCGGCTTCCCGGTGTCGCACCAAGTCAGTTGTGCTACCGCTGGATGCCCCTTGCCCCTGGCTTGCCCAGACGGCGCGTCGAAGAAGGTCGGTAGCCGGCCTACGGACTCAGCTGTCGGAAAGCGGTCTGCAGCCTGACTGCCGTCACTCCGCCCGGCGATGGTGCAGCCGCTCAGCCTTGGTACTCCATGTTCAGCTCTGCAATCCCGTTCACCCGCAGGTAACCGCCAGGAAATCCGATGTTCCCTCCCAAAGTTATGCCCGACAACCGGCCCGGTGACCGATAGCCCAGCAGGCGCTATGTGATTCCGACACTTTCCCCCACTCGCCTGGGGCCAGTGCAGCAATAACATATGCGCCAGCGCCGGGGCTTTCCAACGAGCCATCCCCGAACGAAATGGGACACGGGAGTCTGGAACGAAAGGCGTTTGACTGCCGCCGTGCCAACCGGAGCAAATGGCTAACTGAAAACTAAAACTGCAACGGGAGGATTCCACCGCCAGAGGGCAGCACTCATTCCCGTCGTTTTAAACGGGAAAACCCAGGCTCGCTTCGGAGGGGCGACACTCAGCTTCCCGGTGTCTCACCGAGTCCGTTCTAGTACCGCTGGATGCCCCTTGCCCCTGGCTTGCCCAGACGCTGCGCCCAAGGAAGTCAGTGGCAGGGCCGCGGACTCAGCTGTCGGAAAGCGGTCTGCAGCCTGACTGCCTTCACTCCGCCCGGCGATGGCAAAGCCTCTCAGCCTTGATACCCACCTATGCAGCTCTGCAAGCTCGTTCACCAGCAGGTAACCGCCAGCAAGTCCGATGTTCCCTCCCGAAGTTATGCCCGATAACCGGCCCGGTGACCGATGGCCTGGCAGGCGGTACGGGATTTCGACACTTTCCCTCCCTCGCCTGTTGCCAGTGCAGCAATATAGTGTGCGCTACCGCCGGGGTTTTCCAACGAGCCATGTCCGAAGGAAATCGGACACGGGAGTCTGGAACGAAAGGCGTTTGACTGCCGCCGTGCCAACCAGGGCAAATGGCTAACTGAAAACTAAAACTGCAACGGGAGGATTCCATCGCCAGAGGGCAGCACTCATTCCCGTCGTTTTAAATGGGAAAAACTCAGGCTCGCTTCGGAGGGGCGACACTCGGCTTCCCGGTGTCGCACCAAGTCAGTTGTGCTACCGCTGGATGCCCCTTGCCCCTGGCTTGCCCAGACGGCGCGTCGAAGAAGGTCGGTAGCCGGCCTACGGACTCAGCTGTCGGAAAGCGGTCTGCAGCCTGACTGCCGTCACTCCGCCCGGCGATGGCAAAGCCTCTCAGCCTTGGTACCCCATGTTCAGCTCTGCAAGCCCGTTCACCCGCAGGTAACCGCCAGGAAATCCGATGTTCCCTCCCAAAGTTATGCCCGAAAACCGGCCCGGTGACAGATAGCCCAGCAGGCGCTATGTGATTCCGACATGTTTCCCCACTCGCCTGGGGCCAGTGCAGCAATAACATATGCGCCAGCGGCGGGGCTTTCCAACGAGCCATTCCCGAACGAAATGGGACACGGGAGTCCAGAATGAAAGGCGTTTGACTGCCGCCGTGCCAACCGGGGCAAATGGCTAGCTGAAAACTAAAACTGCAACGGGAGGATTCCATCGCCAGAGGGCAGCACTCATTCCCGTCGTTTTAAATGGGAAAAACCCAGGCTCGCTTCGGAGGGGCGACACTCGGCTTCCCGGTGTCGCACCAAGTCAGTTGTGGTACCGCTGGATGCCCCTTGCCCCTGGCTTGCCCAGACGGCGCGCCGAAGAAGGTCGGTAGCCGGCCCGCGGACTCAGCTGTCGGAAAGCGGTCTGCAGCCTGACTGCCGTCACTCCGCCCGGCGATGACAAAGCCTCTCAGCCTTGGTACCCCATGTTCAGCTCTGCAAGCCCGTTCACCCGCAGGTAACCGCCAGGAAATCCGATGTTCCCTCCCAAAGTTATGCCCGAAAACCGGCCCGGTGACAGATAGCCCAGCAGGCGCTATGTGATTCCCACATGTTTCCCCACTCGCCTGGGGCCAGTGCAGCAATAACATATGCGCCAGCGGCGGGGCTTTCCAACGAGCCATTCCCGAACGAAATCGGACACGGGAGTCCAGAATGAAAGGCGTTTGACTGCCGCCGTGCCAACCGGGGCAAATGGCTAGCTGAAAACTAAAACTGCAACGGGAGGATTCCATCGCCAGAGGGCAGCACTCATTCCCGTCGTTTTAAATGGGAAAAACCCAGGCTCGCTTCGGAGGGGCGACACTCGGCTTCCCGGTACCGCTGGATGCCCCTTGCCCCTGGCTTGCCCAGACGGCGCGCCGAAGAAGGTCGGTAGCCGGCCCGCGGACTCAGCTGTCGGAAAGCGGTCTGCAGCCTGACTGCCGTCACTCCGCCCGGTGATGGCACAGCCGCTCAGCCTTGGTATCCCATGTTCAGCTCTGCAAGCCCGTTCACCCGCAGGTAACCGCCAGCAAGTCCGATGTTCCGTCCCAAAGTTATGCCTGACAACCAGCCCGGTGACCTATAGCCCAGCAGGCGCCATGGGATTCCGACACTTTCCCTCACTCGCCTGGGGCCAGTGCAGCAACATCATATGCGCCAGCGCCGGGGCTTTCCAACGAGACATCCCCGAACGAAATCGGACACGGGAGTCCAGAACAAAAGGCATTTGACTGCCGCCTTGCCAACCGGGGGAAATGGCTAACTGAAAACTAAAACTGCAACGGGAGGATTCCACCGCCAGAGGGCAGCACACATTCCCGTCGTTTTAAACGGGAAAACCCAGGCTCGATTCGGACGGGCGGCACTCGGCTTCCCGGTGTCGCACCGAGTCTGTTCTGGGCCCGTTGGATGCCGCTTGCCCCTGGCTTGCATAAGCAATGTGCCCAAGAAGGTCGGTGCCTGGCCCGCGGATTCAGCTGTCGGAAATCGGTCTGCAGCCTGACTGCCGTCACTCCGCCCGGCGATGGAAAAGCCGCTCAGCCTTGGTACTCCATGTTCAGCTCTGCAAGCCCGTTCACCCGCAGGTAACCGCCAGCAAGTCCGATGTTCCCTCCCGAAGTTATGCCCGAAAACCGGCCCGCTGACCGACGGCCCGGCAGGCGGTACGGGATTCCGACACTTTCCCTCATTCGCCTGGGGCCAGTGCAGCAATATAGTGTGCGCCAGCGCCGGGGCTTTCCAACGAGCCATCCCCGAACGAAATGGGAGACGGGAGTCTGGAACGAAAGGCGTTTGACTGCCGCCGTGCCAACCGGAGCAAATGGCTAACTGAAAACTAAAACTGCAACGGGAGGATTCCACCGCCAGAGGGCAGCACTCATTCCCGTCTATTTAAACGGGAAAACCCAGGCTCGCTTCGAAGGGGCGACACTCAGCTTCCCGGTGTCTCACCGAGTCCGTTCTAGTACCGCTGGATGCCCCTTGCCCCTGGCTTGCCCGGACGCTGCGCCCAAGGAGGTCGGTGGCAGGGCCGTGGACTCAGCTGTCGGAAAGCGGTCTGCAGCCTGACTGCCTTCACTCCGCCCAGCGATGGCAAAGCCTCTCAGCATTGGTACCCACCTATGCAGCTCTGCAAGCCCGTTCACCAGCAGGTAACCGCCAGCAAGTCCGATGTTTCCTCCCGAAGTTATGCCCGATAACCGGCCCGGTGACCGATGGCCTGGCAGGCGGTACGGGATTTCGACACTTTCCCTCACTCGCCTGGGGCCAGTGCAGCAATATAGTGTGCAGCAGCGCCGGGGCTTTCCAACGAGCCATGTGCGAACTAAATTGGACACGGGAGTCTGGAACGAAAGGCGTTTGACTGCCGCCGTGTCAACCGGGGCAAATGGTTAACTGAAAACTAAAACTGCAACGGGAGGATTCCACCGCCAGAGGGCAGCACTCATTCCCGTCGTTTTAAACGGGAAAACCCAGGCTCGATTCGGACGGGCGGCACTCGGCTTCCCGGTGTCACACCGAGTCTGTTCTGGGACCGTTGGATGCCCCTTGCCCCTGGCTTGCATCAGCAGTGCGTCCAAGAAGGTCGGTGCCGGGCCTGCGGACTCAGCTGTCGGAAAGCGGTCTGCAGCCTGACTGCCTTCACTCTGCCCGGCGATGACAAAGCCTCTCAGCCTTGGTACCCACATGTGCAGCTCTGCAAGCCCGTTCACGCACATGTAACCGCCAGCAATTCCGATGTTCCCTCCCGAAGTTATGCCCGAAAACCGGCCCGGTGACCGATGGCTTGGCAGGCGGAACGGGATTTCGACACTTTCCCTCCCTCGCCTGTTGCCAGTGCCGCAATATAGTGTGCGCTACCGTCGGGGTTTTCCAACGAGCCATGTCCGAAGGAAATTCGACACGGGAGTCTGGAACGAAAGGCGTTTGACTGCCGCCGTGCCAACCGGGGCAAATGGTTAACTGAAAACTAAAACTGCAACGGGAGGATTCCATCGCCAGAGGGCAGCACTCATTCCCGTCGTTTTAAATGGGAAAAACCCAGGCTCGCTTCGGAGGGGCGACACTCGGCTTCCCGGTGTCGCACCAAGTCAGTTGGGCTACCGCTGGATGCCCCTTGCCCCTGGCTTGCCCAGACGGCGCGTCGAAGAAGGTCGGTAGCCGGCCTACGGACTCAGCTGTCGGAAAGCGGTCTGCAGCCTGACTGCCGTCACTCCGCCCGGCGATGGTGCAGCCGCTCAGCCTTGGTACTCCATGTTCAGCTCTGCAATCCCGTTCACCCGCAGGTAACCGCCAGGAAATCCGATGTTCCCTCCCAAAGTTATGCCCGACAACCGGCCCGGTGACCGATAGCCCAGCAGGCGCTATGTGATTCCGACACTTTCCCCCATTCGCCTGGGGCCAGTGCAGCAATAACATATGCGCCAGCGCCGGGGCTTTCCAACGAGCCATCCCCGAACGAAATGGGACACGGGAGTCTGGAACGAAAGGCGTTTGACTGCCGCCGTGCCAACCGGAGCAAATGGCTAACTGAAAACTAAAACTGCAACGGGAGGATTCCACCGCCAGAGGGCAGCACTCATTCCCGTCTATTTAAACGGGAAAACCCAGGCTCGCTTCGAAGGGGCGACACTCAGCTTCCCGGTGTCTCACCGAGTCCGTTCTAGTACCGCTGGATGCCCCTTGCCCCTGGCTTGCCCGGACGCTGCGCCCAAGGAGGTCGGTGGCAGGGCCGTGGACTCAGCTGTCGGAAAGCGGTCTGCAGCCTGACTGCCTTCACTCCGCCCAGCGATGGCAAAGCCTCTCAGCATTGGTACCCACCTATGCAGCTCTGCAAGCCCGTTCACCAGCAGGTAACCGCCAGCAAGTCCGATGTTTCCTCCCGAAGTTATGCCCGATAACCGGCCCGGTGACCGATGGCCTGGCAGGCGGTACGGGATTTCGACACTTTCCCTCACTCGCCTGGGGCCAGTGCAGCAATATAGTGTGCAGCAGCGCCGGGGCTTTCCAACGAGCCATGTGCGAACTAAATTGGACACGGGAGTCTGGAACGAAAGGCGTTTGACTGCCGCCGTGTCAACCGGGGCAAATGGTTAACTGAAAACTAAAACTGCAACGGGAGGATTCCACCGCCAGAGGGCAGCACTCATTCCCGTCGTTTTAAACGGGAAAACCCAGGCTCGATTCGGACGGGCGGCACTCGGCTTCCCGGTGTCACACCGAGTCTGTTCTGGGACCGTTGGATGCCCCTTGCCCCTGGCTTGCATCAGCAGTGCGTCCAAGAAGGTCGGTGCCGGGCCTGCGGACTCAGCTGTCGGAAAGCGGTCTGCAGCCTGACTGCCTTCACTCTGCCCGGCGATGACAAAGCCTCTCAGCCTTGGTACCCACATGTGCAGCTCTGCAAGCCCGTTCACGCACATGTAACCGCCAGCAATTCCGATGTTCCCTCCCGAAGTTATGCCCGAAAACCGGCCCGGTGACCGATGGCTTGGCAGGCGGAACGGGATTTCGACACTTTCCCTCCCTCGCCTGTTGCCAGTGCCGCAATATAGTGTGCGCTACCGTCGGGGTTTTCCAACGAGCCATGTCCGAAGGAAATTCGACACGGGAGTCTGGAACGAAAGGCGTTTGACTGCCGCCGTGCCAACCGGGGCAAATGGTTAACTGAAAACTAAAACTGCAACGGGAGGATTCCATCGCCAGAGGGCAGCACTCATTCCCGTCGTTTTAAATGGGAAAAACCCAGGCTCGCTTCGGAGGGGCGACACTCGGCTTCCCGGTGTCGCACCAAGTCAGTTGGGCTACCGCTGGATGCCCCTTGCCCCTGGCTTGCCCAGACGGCGCGTCGAAGAAGGTCGGTAGCCGGCCTACGGACTCAGCTGTCGGAAAGCTGTCTGCAGCCTGACTGCCGTCACTCCGCCCGGCGATGGTGCAGCCGCTCAGCCTTGGTACTCCATGTTCAGCTCTGCAATCCCGTTCACCCGCAGGTAACCGCCAGGAAATCCGATGTTCCCTCCCAAAGTTATGCCCGACAACCGGCCCGGTGACCGATAGCCCAGCAGGCGCTATGTGATTCCGACACTTTCCCCCATTCGCCTGGGGCCAGTGCAGCAATAACATATGCGCCAGCGCCGGGGCTTTCCAACGAGCCATCCCCGAACGAAATGGGACACGGGAGTCTGGAACGAAAGGCGTTTGACTGCCGCCGTGCCAACCGGAGCAAATGGCTAACTGAAAACTAAAACTGCAACGGGAGGATTCCACCGCCAGAGGGCAGCACTCATTCCCGTCGTTTTAAACGGGAAAACCCAGGCTCGCTTCGGAGGGGCGACACTCAGCTTCCCGGTGTCTCACCGAGTCCGTTCTAGTACCGCTGGATGCCCCTTGCCCCTGGCTTGCCCAGACGCTGCGCCCAAGGAAGTCAGTGGCAGGGCCGCGGACTCAGCTGTCGGAAAGCGGTCTGCAGCCTGACTGCCTTCACTCCGCCCGGCGATGGCAAAGCCTCTCAGCCTTGATACCCACCTATGCAGCTCTGCAAGCTCGTTCACCAGCAGGTAACCGCCAGCAAGTCCGATGTTCCCTCCCGAAGTTATGCCCGATAACCGGCCCGGTGACCGATGGCCTGGCAGGCGGTACGGGATTTCGACACTTTCCCTCCCTCGCCTGTTGCCAGTGCAGCAATATAGTGTGCGCTACCGCCGGGGTTTTCCAACGAGCCATGTCCGAAGGAAATCGGACACGGGAGTCTGGAACGAAAGGCGTTTGACTGCCGCGGTGCCAACCAGGGCAAATGGCTAACTGAAAACTAAAACTGCAACGGGAGGATTCCATCGCCAGAGGGCAGCACTCATTCCCGTCGTTTTAAATGGGAAAAACTCAGGCTCGCTTCGGAGGGGCGACACTCGGCTTCCCGGTGTCGCACCAAGTCAGTTGTGCTACCGCTGGATGCCCCTTGCCCCTGGCTTGCCCAGACGGCGCGTCGAAGAAGGTCGGTAGCCGGCCTACGGACTCAGCTGTCGGAAAGCGGTCTGCAGCCTGACTGCCGTCACTCCGCCCGGCGATGGCAAAGCCTCTCAGCCTTGGTACCCCATGTTCAGCTCTGCAAGCCCGTTCACCCGCAGGTAACCGCCAGGAAATCCGATGTTCCCTCCCAAAGTTATGCCCGAAAACCGGCCCGGTGACAGATAGCCCAGCAGGCGCTATGTGATTCCGACATGTTTCCCCACTCGCCTGGGGCCAGTGCAGCAATAACATATGCGCCAGCGGCGGGGCTTTCCAACGAGCCATTCCCGAACGAAATGGGACACGGGAGTCCAGAATGAAAGGCGTTTGACTGCCGCCGTGCCAACCGGGGCAAATGGCTAGCTGAAAACTAAAACTGCAACGGGAGGATTCCATCGCCAGAGGGCAGCACTCATTCCCGTCGTTTTAAATGGGAAAAACCCAGGCTCGCTTCGGAGGGGCGACACTCGGCTTCCCGGTGTCGCACCAAGTCAGTTGTGGTACCGCTGGATGCCCCTTGCCCCTGGCTTGCCCAGACGGCGCGCCGAAGAAGGTCGGTAGCCGGCCCGCGGACTCAGCTGTCGGAAAGCGGTCTGCAGCCTGACTGCCGTCACTCCGCCCGGCGATGACAAAGCCTCTCAGCCTTGGTACCCCATGTTCAGCTCTGCAAGCCCGTTCACCCGCAGGTAACCGCCAGGAAATCCGATGTTCCCTCCCAAAGTTATGCCCGAAAACCGGCCCGGTGACAGATAGCCCAGCAGGCGCTATGTGATTCCCACATGTTTCCCCACTCGCCTGGGGCCAGTGCAGCAATAACATATGCGCCAGCGGCGGGGCTTTCCAACGAGCCATTCCCGAACGAAATCGGACACGGGAGTCCAGAATGAAAGGCGTTTGACTGCCGCCGTGCCAACCGGGGCAAATGGCTAGCTGAAAACTAAAACTGCAACGGGAGGATTCCATCGCCAGAGGGCAGCACTCATTCCCGTCGTTTTAAATGGGAAAAACCCAGGCTCGCTTCGGAGGGGCGACACTCGGCTTCCCGGTGTCGCACCAAGTCAGTTGTGCTACCGCTGGATGCCCCTTGCCCCTGGCTTGCCCAGACGGCGCGTCGAAGAAGGTCGGTAGCCGGCCTACGGACTCAGCTGTCGGAAAGCGGTCTGCAGCCTGACTGCCGTCACTCCGCCCGGCGATGGTGCAGCCGCTCAGCCTTGGTACTCCATGTTCAGCTCTGCAATCCCGTTCACCCGCAGGTAACCGCCAGGAAATCCGATGTTCCCTCCCAAAGTTATGCCCGACAACCGGCCAGGTGACCGATAGCCCAGCAGGCGCTATGTGATTCCGACACTTTCCCCCACTCGCCTGGGGCCAGTGCAGCAATAACATATGCGCCGGCGCCGGGGCTTTCCAACGAGCCATCCCCGAACGAAATGGGACACGGGAGTCTGGAACGAAAGGCGTTTGACTGCCGCCGTGCCAACCGGAGCAAATGGCTAACTGAAAACTAAAACTGCAACGGGAGGATTCCACCGCCAGAGGGCAGCACTCATTCCCATCGTTTTAAACGGGAAAACCCAGGCTCGCTTCGGAGGGGCGACACTCAGCTTCCCGGTGTCTCACCGAGTCCGTTCTAGTACCGCTGGATGCCCCTTGCCCCTGGCTTGCCCAGACGCTGCGCCCAAGGAAGTCAGTGGCAGGGCCGCAGACTCAGCTGTCGGAAAGCGGTCTGCAGCCTGACTGCCTTCACTCCGCCCGGCGATGGCAAAGCCTCTCAGCCTTGATACCCACCTATGCAGCTCTGCAAGCTCGTTCACCAGCAGGTAACCGCCAGCAAGTCCGATGTTCCCTCCCGAAGTTATGCCCGATAACCGGCCCGGTGACCGATGGCCTGGCAGGCGGTACGGGATTTCGACACTTTCCCTCCCTCGCCTGTTGCCAGTGCAGCAATATAGTGTGCGCTACCGCCGGGGTTTTCCAACGAGCCATGTCCGAAGGAAATCGGACACGGGAGTCTGGAACGAAAGGCGTTTGACTGCCGCCGTGCCAACCAGGGCAAATGGCTAACTGAAAACTAAAACTGCAACGGGAGGATTCCATCGCCAGAGGGCAGCACTCATTCCCGTCGTTTTAAATGGGAAAAACTCAGGCTCGCTTCGGAGGGGCGACACTCGGCTTCCCGGTGTCGCACCAAGTCAGTTGTGCTACCGCTGGATGCCCCTTGCCCCTGGCTTGCCCAGACGGCGCGTCGAAGAAGGTCGGTAGCCGGCCTACGGACTCAGCTGTCGGAAAGCGGTCTGCAGCCTGACTGCCGTCACTCCGCCCGGCGATGGTGCAGCCGCTCAGCCTTGGTACTCCATGTTCAGCTCTGCAATCCCGTTCACCCGCAGGTAACCGCCAGGAAATCCGATGTTCCCTCCCAAAGTTATGCCCGACAACCGGCCCGGTGACCGATAGCCCAGCAGGCGCTATGTGATTCCGACACTTTCCCCCACTCGCCTGGGGCCAGTGCAGCAATAACATATGCGCCAGCGCCGGGGCTTTCCAACGAGCCATCCCCGAACGAAATGGGACACGGGAGTCTGGAACGAAAGGCGTTTGACTGCCGCCGTGCCAACCGGAGCAAATGGCTAACTGAAAACTAAAACTGCAACGGGAGGATTCCACCGCCAGAGGGCAGCACTCATTCCCGTCGTTTTAAACGGGAAAACCCAGGCTCGCTTCGGAGGGGCGACACTCAGCTTCCCGGTGTCTCACCGAGTCCGTTCTAGTACCGCTGGATGCCCCTTGCCCCTGGCTTGCCCAGACGCTGCGCCCAAGGAAGTCAGTGGCAGGGCCGCGGACTCAGCTGTCGGAAAGCGGTCTGCAGCCTGACTGCCTTCACTCCGCCCGGCGATGGCAAAGCCTCTCAGCCTTGATACCCACCTATGCAGCTCTGCAAGCTCGTTCACCAGCAGGTAACCGCCAGCAAGTCCGATGTTCCCTCCCGAAGTTATGCCCGATAACCGGCCCGGTGACCGATGGCCTGGCAGGCGGTACGGGATTTCGACACTTTCCCTCCCTCGCCTGTTGCCAGTGCAGCAATATAGTGTGCGCTACCGCCGGGGTTTTCCAACGAGCCATGTCCGAAGGAAATCGGACACGGGAGTCTGGAACGAAAGGCGTTTGACTGCCGCCGTGCCAACCAGGGCAAATGGCTAACTGAAAACTAAAACTGCAACGGGAGGATTCCATCGCCAGAGGGCAGCACTCATTCCCGTCGTTTTAAATGGGAAAAACTCAGGCTCGCTTCGGAGGGGCGACACTCGGCTTCCCGGTGTCGCACCAAGTCAGTTGTGCTACCGCTGGATGCCCCTTGCCCCTGGCTTGCCCAGACGGCGCGTCGAAGAAGGTCGGTAGCCGGCCTACGGACTCAGCTGTCGGAAAGCGGTCTGCAGCCTGACTGCCGTCACTCCGCGCGGCGATGGCAAAGCCTCTCAGCCTTGGTAGCCCATGTTCAGCTCTGCAAGCCCGTTCACCCGCAGGTAACCGCCAGGAAATCCGATGTTCCCTCCCAAAGTTATGCCCGAAAACCGGCCCGGTGACAGATAGCCCAGCAGGCGCTATGTGATTCCCACATGTTTCCCCACTCGCCTGGGGCCAGTGCAGCAATAACATATGCGCCAGCGGCGGGGCTTTCCAACGAGCCATTCCCGAACGAAATGGGACACGGGAGTCCAGAATGAAAGGCGTTTGACTGCCGCCGTGCCAACCGGGGCAAATGGCTAGCTGAAAACTAAAACTGCAACGGGAGGATTCCATCGCCAGAGGGCAGCACTCATTCCCGTCGTTTTAAATGGGAAAAACCCAGGCTCGCTTCGGAGGGGCGACACTCGGCTTCCCGGTGTCGCACCAAGTCAGTTGTGGTACCGCTGGATGCCCCTTGCCCCTGGCTTGCCCAGACGGCGCGCCGAAGAAGGTCGGTAGCCGGCCCGCGGACTCAGCTGTCGGAAAGCGGTCTGCAGCCTGACTGCCGTCACTCCGCCCGGCGATGACAAAGCCTCTCAGCCTTGGTACCCCATGTTCAGCTCTGCAAGCCCGTTCACCCGCAGGTAACCGCCAGGAAATCCGATGTTCCGTCCCAAAGTTATGCCCGAAAACCGGCCCGGTGACAGATAGCCCAGCAGGCGCTATGTGATTCCCACATGTTTCCCCACTCGCCTGGGGCCAGTGCAGCAATAACATATGCGCCAGCGGCGGGGCTTTCCAACGAGCCATTCCCGAACGAAATCGGACACGGGAGACCAGAATGAAAGGCGTTTGACTGCCGCCGTGCCAACCGGGGCAAATGGCTAGCTGAAAACTAAAACTGCAACGGGAGGATTCCATCGCCAGAGGGCAGCACTCATTCCCGTCGTTTTAAATGGGAAAAACCCAGGCTCGCTTCGGAGGGGCGACACTCGGCTTCCCGGTACCGCTGGATGCCCCTTGCCCCTGGCTTGCCCAGACGGCGCGCCGAAGAAGGTCGGTAGCCGGCCCGCGGACTCAGCTGTCGGAAAGCGGTCTGCAGCCTGACTGCCGTCACTCCGCCCGGCGTTGGTGCAGCCGCTCAGCCTTGGTACCCCATGTTCAGCTCTGCAAGCCCGTTCACGCGCAGGTAACCGCCAGCAAGTCCGATGTTCCGTCCCAAAGTTATGCCTGACAACCAGCCCGGTGACCTATAGCCCAGCAGGCGCTATGGGATTCCGACACTTTCCCTCACTCGCCTGGGGCCAGTGCAGCAACATCATATGCGCCAGCGCCGGGGCTTTCCAACGAGACATCCCCGAACGAAATCGGACACGGGAGTCCAGAACGAAAGGCATTTGACTGCCGCCGTGCCAACCGGGGGAAATGGCTAACTGAAAACTAAAACTGCAACGGGAGGATTCCACCGCCAGAGGGCAGCACTCATTCCCGTCGTTTTAAACGGGAAAACCCAGGCTCGATTCGGACGGGCGGCACTCGGCTTCCCGGTGTCGCACCGAGTCTGTTCTGGGCCCGTTGGATGCCGCTTGCCCCTGGCTTGCATAAGCAGTGTGCCCAAGAAAGTCGGTGCCTGGCCCGCGGATTCAGCTGTCGGAAATCGGTCTGCAGCCTGACTGCCGTCACTCCGCCCGGCGATGGCAAAGCCGCTCAGCCTTGGTACTCCATGTTCAGCTCTGCAAGCCCGTTCACCCGCAGGTAACCGCCAGCAAGTCCGATGTTCCCTCCCGAAGTTATGCCCGAAAACCGGCCCGGTGACCGACGGCCCGGCAGGCGGTACGGGATTCCGACACTTTCCCTCATTCGCCTGGGGCCAGTGCAGCAATATAGTGTGCGCCAGCGCCGGGGCTTTCCAACGAGCCATCCCGGAACGAAATGGGACACGGGAGTCTGGAACGAAAGGCGTTTGACTGCCGCCGTGCCAACCGGAGCAAATGGCTAACTGAAAACTAAAACTGCAACGGGAGGATTCCACCGCCAGAGGGCAGCACTCATTCCCGTCTATTTAAACGGGAAAACCCAGGCTCGCTTCGGAGGGGCGACACTCAGCTTCCCGGTGTCTCACCGAGTCCGTTCTAGTACCGCTGGATGCCCCTTGCCCCTGGCTTGCCCAGACGCTGCGCCCAAGGAGGTCGGTGGCAGGGCCGCGGACTCAGCTGTCGGAAAGCGGTCTGCAGCCTGACTGCCTTCACTCCGCCCAGCGATGGCAAAGCCTCTCAGCCTTGGTACCCACATGTGTAGCTCTGCAAGCCCGTTCACGCACATGTAACCGCCAGCAATGCCGATGTTCCCTCCCGAAGTTATGCCCGAAAACCGGCCCGGTGACCGATAGCCCAGCAGGCGCTATGTGATTCCGACACTTTCCCCCACTCGCCTGGGGCCACTGCAGCAATAACATATGCGCCAGCGCCGGGGCTTTCCAACGAGCCGTCCCCGAACGAAATTGGACACGGGAGTCCGGAACGAAAGGCGTTTGACTGCCGCCGTGCCAACCGGGGCAAATTGTAAACTGAAAACTAAAACTGCAACGGGAGGATTCCACCGCCAGAGGGCAGCACTCATTCCCGTCGTTTTAAATGGAAAAAACCCAGGCTCGCTTCGGAGGGGCGACACTCGGCTTCCCGCTGTCGCACCAAGTCAGTTGTGGTACCACTGGATGCTCCTTGCCCCTGGCTTGCCCAGACGGCGCGCCCAAGAAGGTCGGTGCCCGGCCCGCGGACTAAGCTGTCGGAAAGCGGTCTGCAGCCTGACTGCCGTCACTCCGCCCGGCGATGGCGCAGCCGCTCAGCCTTGGTACCCCATGTTCAGCTCTGCAAGCCCGTTCACCCGCAGGTAACCGCCAGCAAGTCCGATGTTCCCTCCCGAGATTATGCCCGAAAACCGGCCCGGTGACCGACGGCCCGGCAGGCGGTACGGGATTTCGACACATTCACTCACTCGCCTGGGGCCAGTGCCGCAATATAGTATGCGGCAGCGCCCGAGTTTTCCAACGAGCCATGTGCGAACGAAATCGGACACGGGAGTCTGGAACAAAAGGCGTTTGACTGCCGCCGTGTTGTACTGTAAACATTATTGATTATTATTGTAAAATGAATCATTGCATTTATATTAACTATAAGGCTGTTTTTAAGGCTTTATTTTTTACTTTGATGGATGAATGTAATGGATTTACTATGTAATGGATTTACTATGTAATGGATTTACTATGTAATTGATGAGTTGTACAGGTATTATTGTTTTGAATTTAAAAAAAATATTTGACTGCCGCCGTGTCAACCGGGGCAAATGGTTAACTGAAAACTAAAACTGCAACGGGAGGATTCCACCGCCAGAGGGCAGCACTCATTCCCGTCGTTTTAAACGGGAAAACCCAGGCTCGATTCGGACGGGCGGCACTCGGCTTCCCTGTGTCACACCGAGTCTGTTCTAGTACCGTTGGATGCCCCTTGCCCCTGGCTTGCATCGGCAGTGCGCCCAAGAAGGTCGGTGCCCGGCCCGCGGACTCAGCTGTCGGAAAGCGGTCTGCAGCCTGACTGCCGTCACTCCGCCCGGCGATGGCGCAACCGCTCAGCCTTGGTACCCCATGTTCAGCTCTGCAAGCCCGTTCATCCGCAGGTAACCGCCAGCAAGTCCGATGTTCCCTCCCGAAGTTATGCCCGAAAACCGGCCCGGTGACCGACGGCCCGGCAGGCGGTACGAGATTTCGACACTTTCACTCACTCGCCTGGGGCCACTGCCGCAATATAGTGTGTGACAGCGCCGGGGCTTTACAACGAGCCATCCGCGCACGAAATTGCACACGGGAGTCCGGAACGAAAGGCGTTTGACTGCCGCCGAGTCAACCGGGACAAATGCTTAACTGCAAACTAAAACTGCAACGGGAGGATTCCACCGCCAGAGGGCAGCACTCATCCCGTCGTTTTAAACCGGAAAACCCAGGCAAGCTTCGGAGGGGCGACACTCGGCTTCCCGGTGTCGCACCAAGGCAGTTGTGGTACTGCTGGATGCCCCTAGCCCCTGGCTTGCCCAGACGACGCGCCCAAGAAGGTTGGTGGCCGGCCCGCGGACTCAGCTGTCGGAAAGCGGTCTGCAGCCTGACTGCCGTCACTCCGCCCGGCGATGGTGCAGCCGCTCAGCATTGGTACTCCATGTTCAGCTCTGCAAGCCCGTTCACGCGCACATAACCGCCAGCAAATCCGATGTTCCCTCCCAAAGCTATGCCCGACAACCGGACCGGTGACCGATAGCCCAGCAGGCGCTATGGGATTCCGACACTTGTCCTCACTCGCCTGGGGCCAGTGCAGCAATATCATATGCGCCAGCGCCGGGGCTTTCCAACGAGCCATCCCCGAACGAAATTAGACATGGGAGTCCAGAATGAAAGGCGTTTGACTGCCGCCGTGCCAACCGGGACAAATGGCTATCTGAAAACTAAAACTGCAACGGGAGGATTCCACCGCCAGAGGGCAGCACTCACTCCCGTCGTTTTAAACGGGAAAACCCAGGCTCGCTAAGGAGGGGCGACACTCGGCTTCCCGGTGTCTCACCGAGTCCGTTCCAGGACCGCTGGATGCCCCTTGCCCCTGGCTTGCAGAGGCAGCGCGCCCAAGAAGGTCGGTGGCCGGCCCGCGGACTCAGCTGTCGGAAAGCGGTCTGCAGCCTGACTGCCTTCATTCTGCCCGGCGATGGCGCAGCCGCTCAGCCTTGGTACCCCATGTTCAGCTCTGCAAGCCCGTTCACCCGCACGTAACCGCCAGCACGTCCGATGTTCCCTCCCGAAGTTATGCCCGAAAACCGGCCCGGTGACCGACGGCCCGGCAGGCGGTACGGGATTTCAACACTTTCCCTCAGTCGCCTGGGGCCAGTGCAGCAATATAGTGTGCGGCAGCGCCGGGGTTTTCCAACGAGCCATGTGCGAACGAAATCGGACACGGGAGTCTGGAACAAAAGGCGTTTGACTGCCGCCGTTTTGTACTGTAAACATTATTGATTATTTGTAAAATGAATCATTGCATTTATATTAACTATAAGGCTGTTTTTTAAGGCTTTATTTTTAACTGTGATGGATGAATGTAATGGATTTACTATGTAATGGATTTACTATGTAATTGATGAGTTGTACAGGTATTATTGTTTTTGAATTAAAAAAAATATTTGACTGCCGCCGTGTCAACCGGGGCAAATGGTAAACTGAAAACTAAAACTGCAACGGGAGGATTCCACCGCCAGAGGGCAGCACTCATTCCCGTCGTTTTAAATGGGAAAACCCAGGCAAGCTTCGGAGGGGCGACACTCGGCTTCCCGGTGTCGCACCAAGTCAGTTGTGGTACCGCTGGGTGCCGCTTGCCCTTGGCTTGCCCAGACGGCGCGCCGAAGAAGGTTGGTGGCCGGCCCGCGGACTCAGCTGTCGGAAAGCGGTCTGCAGCCTGACTGCCGTCACTCCGCCCGGCGATGGCGCAGCCGCTCAGCCTTGGTACCCCATGTTCAGCTCTGCAAGCCCGTTCACCCGCACGTAACCGCCAGCAGGTCCGATGTTCCCTCCCGATGTTATGCCCGAAAACCGGCCAGGTGACCGACAGCCCGGCAGGCGGTACGGGATTTCGACACATTCACTCACTCGCCTGGGGCCAGTGCCGCAATATAGTTTGTGACAGCGCCGGGGCTTTCCAACGAGCCATCCCCGGACGAAATCGGACACGAGAGTCCGGAATGATAGGCGTTTGACTGCCGCCGTGCCAAACAGGGCGAATGGCTAACTGAAAACTAAAACTGCAACGGGAGGATTCCACCGCCAGAGGGCAGCACTCATTCCCGTCTATTTAAATGGGAAAACCCAGGCTCGCTTCGGAGAGGCGACACTCGGCTTCCCGGTGTCTCACCGAATCCGTTCTAGTACCGCTGGATGCTCCTTGCCCCTGGCTTGCCCAGACGGCACGCCCAAGGAGGTCGGTTGCAGGCCCACGGACTCAGCTGTCGGAAAGCGGTCTGCAGCCTGACTGCCTTCACTCCGCCCGGCGATGGCAAAGCCTCTCAGCCTTGGAACCTTATGTGCAGCTCTGCAAGCCCGTTCACCCACATGCAACCGCCAGCAAATCTGATGTTCCCTCCCGCAGTTATGCCCGACAAGCGGCCCGGTGACCGATGGCCTGGCAGGTGGTACGGGATTTCGACACTTTCCCTCACATGCCTGGGGCCAGTGCAGCAATATAGTGTGCGGCAGCGCCGGGGTTTTCCAACGAGCCATGTGCGAACGAAATTGGACACGGGAGTCTGGAACGAAAGGCGTTTGACTGCCGCCGTGTCAACCGGGGCAGATGGCTAACTGAAAACTAAAACTGCAACGGGAGTATTCCACCGCCAGAGGGCAGCACACACTCCCGTCGTTTTAAACGGGAAAACCCAGGCTCGCTTCGGAGAGGCGACACTCGGCTTCCCGGTGTCGCACCAAGTCAGTTGTGGTACTGCAGGATGCCCCTTGCCCCTGGCTTGCCCAGACGGCGCGCCCACGAAGGTTGGTGGCCGGCCCGCGGACTCAGCTGTCGGAAAGCGGTCTGCAGCCTGACTGCCGTCACTCCGCCCGGCGATGGTGCAGCCGCTGAGCCTTGGTCCTCCGTGTTCAGCTCTGCAAGCCCGTTCACCCGCAGGTAACCGCCAGCAGGTCCGATGTTCCCTCCCGATGTTATGCCCGAAAACCGGCCAGGTGACCGACAGCCCGGCAGGCGGTACGGGATTTCGACACAGTCACTTACTCGCCTGGGGCCAGTGGCGCAATATAGTGTGCGGCAGCGCCGGGGTTTTCCAACGAGCCATGTGCGAACGAAATCGGACACGGGAGTCTGGAACAAAAGGCGTTTGACTGCCGCCGTTTTGTACTGTAAACATTATTGATTATTATTGTAAAATGAATCATTGCATTTATATTAACTATAAGGCTGTTTTTTAAGGCTTCATTTTTTACTTTGATGGATGAATGTAATGGATTTACTATGTAATGGATTTACTATGTAATGGATTTACTATGTAATTGATGAGTTGTACAGGAATTATTGTTTTTGAATTTAAAAAAAATATTTGGCTGCCGCCGTGTCAACCGGGGCAAATGGTTAACTGAAAACTAAAACTGCAACGGGAGGATTCCACCGCCAGAGGGCAGCACTCACTCCCGTCGTTTTAAATGGGAAAACCCAGGCAAGCTTCGGAGGGGAGATACTCGGCTTCCCGGTGTCGCACCAAGTCAGTTGCGGTACCGATGGGTGCCGCTTGCCCCTGGCTTGCCCAGACGGCGCGCCGAAGAAGGTTGGTGGCCGGCCCGCGGACTCAGCTGTCGGAAAGCGGTCTGCAGCCTGACTGCCGTCACTCCGCCCGGCGATGGTGCAGCCGCTCAGCCTTGGTACTCCATGTTCAGCTCTGCAAGCCCGTTCACCCGCAGGTAACCGCCCGCAAGTCCGATGTTCCCTCCCGAAGTTATGCCCGAAAACCGGCCCGGTGGCCGACAGCCCGGCAGGCGGTACGGGATTTCGACACATTCACTCACTCGCCTAGTGCCAGTGCCGCAATATAGTGTGTGACAGCGCCGGGGCTTTCCAACGAGCCATCCCCCGACGAAGTTGGACACGGGAGTCTGGAACGAAAGGCGTTTGACTGCCGCCCTGCCAACCGGGGCTAATTGTAAACTGAACACTAAAACTGCAACAGGAGGATTCCACCGCCAGAGGGCAGCACTCATTCCCGTCTATTTAAATGGGAAAACCCAGACTCACTTCGGAGAGGCGACACTCGGCTTCCCGGTGTCTCACTGAGTCCGTTCTAGGACCGCTGGATGCCCGTTGCCCCTGGCTTGCCCAGCCGGCACGCCCAAGGAGGTCGGTGGCAGGCCCACGGACTCAGCTGTCGGAAAGCGGTCTGCAGCCTGACTGCCTTCACTCCGCCCGGCGATGGCAAAGCCTCTCAGCCTTGGTACCCCATGTGCAGCTCTGCAAGCCCGTTCACCCACATGTAACCGCCAGCAAGTCCGATCTTCCCTCCCGAAGTTATGCCCGACAACCGGCCCGGTGACCGATGGCCTGGCAGGTGGTACGGGATTTCGACACTTTCCCTCACACGCCTGGGGCCAGTGCAGCAATATAGTGTACGGCAGAGCCGGGGTTTTCCAAGGAGCCATGTGCGAATGAAATTGGACACGGGAGTCTGGAACGAAAGGCGTTTGACTGCCGCCGTTTTGTACTGTAAACATTATTGATTATTATTGTAAAATGAATCATTGCATTTATATTAACTGTAAGGCTGTTTTTTAAGGCTTTATTTTTTACTTTGATGGATGAATGTAATGGATTTACTATGTAATGGATTTACTATGTAATTGATGAGTTGTACAGGTATTATTGTTTTGAATTAAAAAAAAATATTTGACTGCCGCCGTGTCAACCGGGGCAAATGGTTAACTGAAAACTAAAACTGCAACGGGAGGATTCCACCGCCAGAGGGCAGCACTCATTCCCGTCGTTTTAAACGGGAAAACCCAGGCTCGATTCGGACGGGCGGCACTCGGCTTCCCTGTGTCACACCGAGTCTGTTCTAGTACCGTTGGATGCCCCTTGCCCCTGGCTTGCATCGGCAGTGCGCCCAAGAATGTCGGTGCCCGGCCCGCGGACTCAGCTGTCGGAAAGCGGTCTGCAGCCTGACTGCCGTCACTCCGCCCGGCGATGGCGCAACCGCTCAGCCTTGGTACCCCATGTTCAGCTCTGCAAGCCCGTTCATCCGCAGGTAACCGCCAGCAAGTCCGATGTTCCCTCCCAAAGCTATGCCCGACAACCGGCCCGGTGACCGACGGCCCGGCAGGCGGTACGAGATTTCGACACTTTCACTCATTCGCCTGGGGCCACTGCCGCAATATAGTGTGTGACAGCACCGGGGCTTTACAACGAGCCATCCGCGCACGAAATTGCACACGGGAGTCCGGAACGAAAGGCGTTTGACTGCCGCCGAGTCAACCGGGACAAATGCTTAACTGCAAACTAAAACTGCAACGGGAGGATTCCACCGCCAGAGGGCAGCACTCATCCCGTCGTTTTAAACCGGAAAACCCAGGCAAGCTTCGGAGGGGCGACACTCGGCTTCCCGGTGTTGCACCAAGGCAGTTGTGGTACTGCTGGATGCCCCTTGCCCCTGGCTTGCCCAGACGACGCGCCCAAGAAGGTTGGTGGCCGGCCCGCGGACTCAGCTGTCGGAAAGCGGTCTGCAGCCTGACTGCCGTCATTCCGCCCGGCGATAGTGCAGCCGCTCAGCATTGGTACTCCATGTTCAGCTCTGCAAGCCCGTTCAAGCGCACATAACCGCCAGCAAGTCCGATGTTCCCTCCCAAAGCTATGCCCGACAACCGGCCCGGTGACCGATAGCCCAGCAGGCGCTATGGGATTCCGACACTTTTCCTCAGTCGCCTGGGGCCAGTGCAGCAATATCATCTGCGCCAGCGCCGGGGCTTTCCAACGAGCCATCCCCGAACGGAATCGGACACGGGAGTCCAGAATGAAAGGCGTTTGACTGCCGCCGTGCCAACCGGGACAAATGGCTATCTGAAAACTAAAACTGCAACGGGAGGATTCCACCGCCAGAGGGCAGCACTCACTCCCGTCGTTTTAAACGGGAAAACCCAGGCTCGCTAAGGAGGGGCGACACTCGGCTTCCCGGTGTCTCACCGAGTCCGTTCCAGGACCGCTGGATGCCCCTTGCCCCTGGCTTGCATAGGCAGCGCGCCCAAGAAGGTCGGTGGCCGGCCCGCGGACTCAGCTGTCGGAAAGCGGTCTGCAGCCTGACTGCCGTCACTCCGCACGGCGATGGCGCAGCCGCTCAGCCTTGGTACCCCATGTTCAGCTCTGCAATCCCGTTCACCCGCAGGTAACCGCCAGCAAATCCGAATTTCTCTCCCCAAGTTATGCCCGACAAACCGCCCGGTGACCGACGGCCCGGCAAGCAGTACGGGATTTCGAAACTTTCCCTCACTCGCCTGGGGCCAGTGCAGCAATATAGTGTGCACCAGCACCGGGGCTTTCCAACGAGCCATGCGCGAACGAAATTGGACACGGGAGTCCGGAACCAAAGACGTTTGACTGCCGCCGTGCCAACCGGGGCAAATGCTTAACTGAAAACTAAAACTGCAACGGGAGGATTCCACCGCCAGAGGGCAGCACTCATTCCCGTCTATTTAAACGGGAAAACCCAGGCTCGCTTCGGAGGGGCGACACTCGGCTTCCCGGTGTTGCACCAAGTCAGTTATGGTACCGCTGGATGCCCCTTGCCCCTGGCTTGCCCAGACGGTGTGCCCAAGAAGGTCGGTGGCCTACCCGCGGACTCAGCTGTCGGAAAGCGGTCTGTAGCCTGACTGCGGTCACTCCGCACAGCGATGGCAAAGCCGCTCAGCCTTGGTACCTCATGTTCAGCTCTGCAAGCCCGTTCACCCGCAGGTAACCGCCAGCTAGTGCGAAGTTCCCTCGCCAAGTTATGCCCGACAACCGGCCTGGTGACCGACGGCCCGGCAGGTGGTATGGGATTTCGACACTTTCCCTCACTCGCCTGGGGCCAGTGCAGCAATATAGTGTGCGCCAGTGCCAGGGCTTTCCAAGGAGCCATTCCCATTCGAAATTGGACACGGGAGTCCGGAACGAAAGGCGTTTGACTGCCGCCGTGCCAACCGGGGCAAATTGTAAACTGAAAACTAAAACTGCAACGGGAGGATTCCACCGCCAGAGGGCAGCACTCATTCCCGTCGTTTTAAATGGAAAAAACCCAGGCTCGCTTCGGAGGGGCGACACTCGGCTTCCCGGTGTCGCACCAAGTCAGTTGTGGTACCACTGGATGCTCTTTGACCCTGGCTTGCCCAGACGGCGCGCCAAAGAAGGTCGGTGCCCGGCCCGCGGACTAAGCTGTCGGAAAGCGGTCTGCAGCCTGACTGCCGTCACTCCGCCCGGCGATGGCGCAGCCGCTCAGCCTTGGTACCCCATGTTCAGCTCTGCAAGCCCGTTCACCCGCAGGTAACCGCCAGCAAGTCCGATGTTCCCTCCCGAGATTATGCCCGAAAACCGGCCCGGTGACCGACGGCCGGGCAGGCGGTACGGGATTTCGACACATTCACTCACTCGCTTGGGGCCAGTGCCGCAATATAGTGTGCGGCAGCGCCGGGGTTTTCCAACGAGCCATGTGCGAACGAAATCGGACACGGGAGTCTGGAACAAAAGGCGTTTGACTGCCGCCGTTTTGTACTGTAAACATTATTGATTATTATTGTAAAATGAATCATTGCATTTATATTAACTATAAGGTTGTTTTTTAAGGCTTTATTTTTTACTTTGATGGATGAATGTAATGGATTTACTATGTAATGGATTTACTATGTAATTGATGAGTTGTACAGGTATTATTGTTTTGAATTAAAAAAAAATATTTGACTGCCGCCGTGTCAACCGGGGCAAATGGTTAACTGAAAACTAAAACTGCAACGGGAGGATTCCACCGCCAGAGGGCAGCACTCATTCCCGTCGTTTTAAACGGGAAAACCCAGGCTCGATTCGGACGGGCGGCACTCGGCTTCCCTGTGTCACACCGAGTCTGTTCTAGTACCGTTGGATGCCCCTTGCCCCTGGCTTGCATCGGCAGTGCGCCCAAGAATGTCGGTGCCCGGCCCGCGGACTCAGCTGTCGGAAAGCGGTCTGCAGCCTGACTGCCGTCACTCCGCCCGGCGATGGCGCAACCGCTCAGCCTTGGTACCCCATGTTCAGCTCTGCAAGCCCGTTCATCCGCAGGTAACCGCCAGCAAGTCCGATGTTCCCTCCCAAAGTTATGCCCGAAAACCGGCCCGGTGACCGACGGCCCGGCAGGCGGTACGAGATTTCGACACATTCACTCACTCGCTTGGGGCCAGTGCCGCAATATAGTGTGTGACAGCGCCGGGGCTTTACAACGAGCCATCCGCGCACGAAATTGCACACGGGAGTCCGGAACGAAAGGCGTTTGACTGCCGCCGAGTCAACCGGGACAAATGCTTAACTGCAAACTAAAACTGCAACGGGAGGATTCCACCGCCAGAGGGCAGCACTCATCCCGTCGTTTTAAACCGGAAAACCCAGGCAAGCTTCGGAGGGGCGACACTCGGCTTCCCGGTGTCGCACCAAGGCAGTTGTGGTACTGCTGGATGCCCCTTGCCCCTGGCTTGCCCAGACGACGCGCCCAAGAAGGTTGGTGGCCGGCCCGCGGACTCAGCTGTCGGAAAGCGGTCTGCAGCCTGACTGCCGTCACTCCGCCCGGCGATGGTGCAGCCGCTCAGCATTGGTACTCCATGTTCAGCTCTGCAAGCCCGTTCACGCGCACATAACCGCCAGCAAATCCGATGTTCCCTCCCAAAGCTATGCCCGACAACCGGCCCGGTGACCGATAGCCCAGCAGGCGCTATGGGATTCCGACACTTTTTTCTCACTCGCCTGGGGCCAGTGCAGCAATATCATATGCGCCAGCGCCGGGGCTTTCCAACGAGCCATCCCCGAACGGAATCGGACACGGGAGTCCAGAATGAAAGGCGTTTGACTGCCGCCGTGCCAACCGGGACAAATGGCTATCTGAAAACTAAAACTGCAACGGGAGGATTCCACCGCCAGAGGGCAGCACTCACTCCCGTCTATTTAAATGGGAAAACCCAGACTCACTTCGGAGAGGCGACACTCGGCTTCCCGGTGTCTCACTGAGTCCGTTCTAGGACCGCTGGATTGCCCGTTGCCCCTGGCTTGCCCAGCCGGCACGCCCAAGGAGGTCGGTGGCAGGCCCGCGGACTCAGCTGTCGGAAAGCGGTCTGCAGCCTGACTGCCTTCACTCCGCCCGGCGATGGCAAAGCCTCTCAGCCTTGGTACCCCATGTGCAGCTCTGCAAGCCCGTTCACCCACATGTAACCGCCAGCAAGTCCGATCTTCCCTCCCGAAGTTATGCCCGACAACCGGCCCGGTGACCGATGGCCTGGCAGGTGGTACGGGATTTCGACACTTTCCCTCACACGCCTGGGGCCAGTGCAGCAATATAGTGTGCGGCAGAGCCGGGGTTTTCCAAGGAGCCATGTGCGAATGAAATTGGACACGGGAGTCTGGAACGAAAGGCGTTTGACTGCCGCCGTGTCAACCGGGGCAAATGGCTAACTGAAAACTAAACCTGCAACGGGAGGATTCCACCGCCAGAGGGCAGCACTCATTCCCGTCGTTTTAAATGGGAAAACCCAGGCTCGATTCGGACGGGCGGCACTCGGCTTCCCGGTGTCGCACCAAGTCAGTTGTGGTACTGCAGGATGCCCCTTGCCCCTGGCTTGCCCAGACGGCGCGCCCAAGAAGGTTGGTGGCCGGCCCGCGGACTCAGCTGTCGGAAAGCGGTCTGCAGCCTCACTGCCGTCACTCCGCCCGGCGATGGTGCAGCCGCTCAGCCTTGGTACTCCATGTTCAGCTCTGCAAGCCCGTTGACGCGCACATAACCGCCAGCAAATCCGATGTTCCCTCCCAAAGTTATGCCCGACAACCGGCCCGGTGACCGATAGCCCAGCAGGCGCTATGTGATTCCGACACTTTCCCCCACTCGCCTGGGGCCAGTGCAGCAATATAGTGTGCGCCAGTGCCAGGGCTTTCCAAGGAGCCATTCCCATTCGAAATTGGACACGGGAGTCCGGAACGAAAGGCGTTTGACTGCCGCCGTGCCAACCGGGGCAAATTGTAAACTGAAAACTAAAACTGCAACGGGAGGATTCCACCGTCAGAGGGCAGCACTCATTCCCGTCGTTTTAAATGGAAAAAAACCCAGGCTCGCTTCGGAGGGGCGACACTCGGCTTCCCGGTGTCGCACCAAGTCAGTTGTGGTACCACTGGATGCTCCTTGCCCCTGGCTTGCCCAGACGGCGCGCCCAAGAAGGTCGGTGCCCGGCCCGCGGACTAAGCTGTCGGAAAGCGGTCTGCAGCCTGACTGCCGTCACTCCGCCCGGCGATGGCGCAGCCGCTCAGCCTTGGTACCCCATGTTCAGCTCTGCAAGCCCGTCCACCCGCAGGTAACCGCCAGCAAGTCCGATGTTCCCTCCCGAGATTATGCCCGAAAACCGGCCCGGTGACCGACGGCCCGGCAGGCGGTACGGGATTTCGACACATTCACTCACTCGCCTGGGGCCAGTGCCGCAATATAGTGTGCGGCAGCGCCGGGGTTTCCCAACGAGCCATGTGCGAACGAAATCGGACACGGGAGTCTGGAACAAAAGGCGTTTGACTGCCGCCGTTTTGTACTGTAAACATTTTTGATTATTATTGTAAAATGAATCATTGCATTTATATTAACTATAAGGCTGTTTTTTAAGGCTTTAATTTTTACTTTGATGGATGAATGTAATGGATTTACTATGTAATGGATTTACTATGTAATTGATGAGTTGTACAGGTATTATTGTTTTGAATTAAAAAAAAATATTTGACTGCCGCCGTGTCAACCGGGGCAAATGGTTAACTGAAAACTAAAACTCCAACGGGAGGATTCCACCGCCAGAGGGCAGCACTCATTCCCGTCGTTTTAAACGGGAAAACCCAGGCTCGATTCGGACGGGCGGCACTCGGCTTCCCTGTCTCACACCGAGTCTGTTCTAGTACCGTTGGATGCCCCTTGCCCCTGGCTTGCATCGGCAGTGCGCCCAAGAAGGTCGGTGCCCGGCCCGCGGACTCAGCTGTCGGAAAGCGGTCTGCAGCCTGACTGCCGTCACTCCGCCCGGCGATGGCGCAGCCGCTCAGCCTTGGTACCCCATGTTCAGCTCTGCAAGCCCGTCCACCCGCAGGTAACCGCCAGCAAGTCCGATGTTCCCTCCCGAAGTTATGCCCGAAAACCGGCCCGGTGACCGACGGCCCGGCAGGCGGTACGAGATTTCGACACTTTCACTCACTCGCCTGGGGCCACTGCCGCAATATAGTGTGTGACAGCGCCGGGGCTTTACAACGAGCCATCCGCGCACGAAATTGCACACGGGAGTCCGGAACGAAAGGCGTTTGACTGCCGCCGAGTCAACCGGGACAAATGCTTAACTGCAAACTAAAACTGCAACGGGAGGATTCCACCGCCAGAGGGCAGCACTCATCCCGTCGTTTTAAACCGGAAAACCCAGGCAAGCTTCGGAGGGGCGACACTCGGCTTCCCGGTGTCGCACCAAGGCAGTTGTGGTACTGCTGGATGCCCCTTGCCCCTGGCTTGCCCAGACGACGCGCCCAAGAAGGTTGGTGGCCGGCCCGCGGACTCAGCTGTCGGAAAGCGGTCTGCAGCCTGACTGCCGTCACTCCGCCCAGCGATGGTGCAGCCGCTCAGCATTGGTACTCCATGTTCAGCTCTGCAAGCCCGTTCACGCGCACATAACCGCCAGCAAGTCCGATGTTCCCTCCCAAAGCTATGCCCGACAACCGGCCCGGTGACCGATAGCCCAGCAGCGCTATGGGATTCCGACACTTTTCCTCACTCGCCTGGGGCCAGTGCAGCAATATCATATGCGCCAGCGCCGGGGCTTTCCAACGAGCCATCCCCGAACGGAATCGGACACGGGAGTCCAGAATGAAAGGCGTTTGACTGCCGCCGTGCCAACCGGGACAAATGGCTATCTGAAAACTAAAACTGCAACGGGAGGATTCCACCGCCAGAGGGCAGCACTCACTCCCGTCGTTTTAAACGGGAAAACCCAGACTCGCTTCGGAGGGGCGACACTCGGCTTCCCGGTGTCTCACCGAGTCCGTTCCAGGACCGCTGGATGCCCCTTGCCCCTGGCTTGCATAGGCAGCGCGCCCAAGAAGGTCGGTGGCCGGCCCGCGGACTCAGCTGTCGGAAAGCGGTCTGCAGCCTGACTGCCGTCACTCCGCACGGCGATGGCGCAGCCGCTCAGCCTTGGTACCCCATGTTCAGCTCTGCAATCCCGTTCACCCGCAGGTAACCACCAGCAAATCCGAAGTTCTCTCCCCAAGTTATGCCCGACAAACTGCCCGGTGACCGACGGCCCGGCAAGCAGTACGGGATTTCGAAACTTTCCCTCACTCGCCTGGGGCCAGTGCAGCGATATAGTGTGCACCAGCACCGGGGCTTTCCAACGAGCCATCCGCGAACGAAATTGGACGCGGGAGTCCGGAACCAAAGACGTTTGACTGCCGCCGTGCCAACCGGGGCAAATGCTTAACTGAAAACTAAAACTGCAACGGGACGATTCCACCGCCAGAGGGCAGCACTCATTCCCGTCTATTTAAACGGGAAAACCCAGGCTCGCTTCGGAGGGGCGACACTCGGCTTCCCGGTGTTGCACCAAGTCAGTTGTGGTACCGCTGGATGCCCCTTGCCCCTGGCTTGCCCAGACGGTGTGCCCAAGAAGGTCGGTGGCCGACCGGCGGTCTCAGCTGTCGGAAAGCGGTCTGCAGCCTGACTGCGGTCACTCCGCACAGCGATGGCAAAGCCGCTCAGCCTTGGTACCCCATGTTCAGCTCTGCAAGCCCGTTCACCCGCAGGTAACCGCCAGCTAGTGCGAAGTTCCCTCCCCAAGTTATGCCCGACAACCGGCCTGGTGACCGACGGCCCGGCAGGTGGTATGGGATTTCGACACTTTCCCTCACTCGCCTGGGGCCAGTGCAGCAATATAGTGTGCGCCAGTGCCAGGGCTTGCCAAGTAGCCATTCCCATTCGAAATTGGACACGGGAGTCCGGAACGAAAGGCGTTTGACTGCCGCCGAGTCAACCGGGACAAATGGCGAACTGAAAACTAAAACTGCAACGGGAGGATTCCACCGCCAGAGGGCAGCACGCATTCCCGTCGTTTTAAACGGGAAAACCCAGGCAAGCTTCGGAGGGGCGACACTCGGCTTCCCGGTGTCGCACCAAGTCAGTTATGGTACCGCTGGATGCCCCTTGCCCCTGGCTTGCCCAGACGGCGCGCCCAAGAAGGTTGGTGGCCGGCCCGCGGACTCAACTGTCGGAAAGCGTTCTGCAGCCTCACTGCCGTCACTCCGCCCGGCGATGGTGCAGCCGCTAAGCCTTGGTACCCCATGTTCAGCTCTGCAAGCCCGTTCACCCGCAGGTAACCGCCAGCAAGTCCGATGTTCCGTCCCAAAATTATGCCCGACAACCGGCCCGGTGACCGATAGCCCAGCAGGCGCTATGTGATTCCGACACTTGACCCCACTCGCCTGGGGCCAGTGCAGCAATAACATATGCGCCAGCGCCGGGGCTTTCCAACGAGCCATCCGCGAACGAAATTGGACACGGGAGTCCGGAACGAAAGGCGTTTGACTGCCGCTGTGCCAACCGGGGCAAATGGCTAACTGAAAACTAAAACTGCAACGGGAGGATTCCACCGCCAGAGGGCAGCACTCATTGCCGTCGTTTTAAACGGGAAAACCCAGGCTCGATTCGGACGGGCGGCATTCGGCTTCCCTGTGTCACACCGAGTCCGTTCTAGTACCGTTGGATGCCCCTTGCCCCTGGCTTGCATCAGCACTGCGCCCAAGAAGGTCGGTGCCGGGTCTGCGGACTCAGCTGTCGGAAAGCGGTCTGCAGCCTCACTGCCGTCACTCCGCCTGGCGATGGCGCAGCCGCTCAGCCTTGATATTCCATGTTCAGCTCTGCAAGCCCGTTCACCCGCAAGTAACCGCCAGCAAGTCCGATGTTCCCTCCCAAAGTTATGCCCGAAAACCGGCCCAGTGACCGACAGCCCGGCAGGCGGTACGGGATTTCGGCACATTCACTCACTCGCCTGGGGCCAGTGCCGCAATATAGTGTGTGACAGCGCCGCGGCTTTCCAAGGAGCCATCCCCGGACGAAGTCGGACACGGGAGTCCGGAATGAAAGGCGTTTTAACAGCCGCCGTGCCAACCGGGGCAAATTGTAAACTGAAAACTAAAACTGCAACGGGAGGATTCCACCGCCAGAGGGCAGCACTCATTCCCGTCTATTTAAATGGGGAAACCCAGGCTCGCTTCGGAGAGGCGACACTCGGCTTCCCGGTGTCTCACCGAGTCCGTTCTAGTAACGCTGGATGCCCCTTGCCCCTGGCTTGCCCAGACGGCACGGCCAAGGAGGTCGGTGGCCGGCCCGCGGACTCAGCTGTCGGAAAGCGGTCTGCAGCCTGACTGCCTTCACTCCGCCCGGCGATGGCAAAGCCTCTCAGCCTTGGTACCCAGATGTGCAGCTCTGCAAGCCCGTTCACGCACATGTAACCGCCAGCAAGTCCGATGTTCCCTCCCGAAGTTATGCCCGACAACCGGCCCGGTGACCGATGGCCTGGCAGGCGGTACGGGATTTCGACACTTTCCCTCACTCGCCTGGGGCCAGTGCAGCAATATAGTGTGCGGCAGCGCCGGGGTTTTCCAACGAGCCATGTGCGAACGAAATTGGACACGGGAGTCTGGAACGAAAGGCGCTTGACTGCCGCCGTGTCAACCGGGGCAAATGGCTAACTGAAAACTAAAACTGCAACGGGAGGATTCCACCGCCAGAGGGCAGCACTCATTCCCGTCGTTTTAAATGGGAAAACCCAGGCTCGCTTCGGAGTGGCGACACTCGGCTTCCCGGTGTCTCACCAAGTCAGTTGTGGTACCGCTGGGTGTCGCTTGCCCCTGGCTTGCCCAGACGGTGTGCCCAAGAAGGTCGGTGGCCGGCCCGCGGACTCAGCTGTCGGAAAGCGGTCTGCAGCCTGACTGCGGTCACTCCGCCCAGCGATGGCAAAGCCGCTCAGCCTTGGTACCCCATGTTCAGCTCTGCAAGCCCGTTCACCCGCAGGTAACCGCCAGCTAGTGCGAAGTTCCCTCCCCAAGTTATGCCCGACAACCGGCCTGGTGACCGACGGCCCGGCAGGTGGTATGGGATTTCGACACTTTCCCTCACTCGCCTGGGGCCAGTGCAGCAAAATATTGTGCACCAGCGCCGGGGGTTTCCAAGGAGCCATTCCCATTCGAAATCGGACACGGGAGTCCGGAACGAAAGGCGTTTGACTGCCGCCGTGCCAAATGGGGTAAATGGGTAACTGAAAAATAAAACTGCAACGGGAGGATTCCACCACCAGAGGGCAGCACTCATTCCCGTGGTTTTAAACGGGAAAACCCAGGCTCGCTTCGGAGAGGCGATACTCGGCTTCCCGGTGTCGCACCGAGTCTGTTCTGGTACCGCTGGATGCTCCTTGCCCCTGGCTTGCCCAGACCGCACGCCCAAGAAGGTCGGTGGCCTTCCCGCGGACTCAGCTATCGGAAAGCGATCTGCAGCTTGACTGCTGTCACTCCGCCCGGCGATGGCGCAGCCACTCAGCCTTGGTCCTCCATGTTCAGCTCTGCAAGCCCGTTCGCCCGCAGGTAACCGCCAGCAAGTCCGAAGTTCCCTCCCGAAAATTTGCCCGACAACCGGCCCTGTGACCGATGGCCCGGCAGCAGAACTGAGATTTCCACACTTTTCCTCACACTACTGGGGCCAGTACAGCAATATAGTGTGCGCCAGTGTCGGGGCTTTCCAACGAGCCATCCTTGAATGAAATCGGTCATGGGATTCGGGAACAAAATGAATTTGACTGCAGTCGTCCAAACCGGGGCAAATGGTTAACTGGCAATGGTTGAACGAAGGTTTCTACTCACTTCGGGCATTTTAAACAAGCCGACCACGCTCACTCGGCTTTCCTGCCTGCCCGCCTGCCCGCCTGCCTGCCTGCCCGCCTGCCAGCCTGCCTCTCTCTCTCCCTCCCTCCCTCCATCCAGCAACAATGACTAGACAACACAAGTTCAAAACACAACCCCTGCCCGCCCCTTACACCGCACCAGCTTCATTCCAGCCAGAGGGAAAATCAACCACTGAGGCAAAGTCACTTTTGCCACCCGGCACGGCTTTGTCCGAGCGCCCACTCAGCAACTTGCCTTGCTCGCTCGGGACCAGCGCAACTACATAGCAAGCGCCTGTACTGGGGCTTTCCAACCAGCCGTGCCCCGAGGAATTCGGAGAAGGAACTCCGCAACAAAACGCCTTGGAGAGCGGCCGGCCGCCCGCGCAATTGCTGAACTGCAAATAGTCGAGCTTTCCACCGCTCACACTGTCAATCGGCCGACCAAGCTCGCTTCCGAAAACAAACACTCGGCTTCCCTCTTCGCCCTCAAAATCACCCTCCATCAGCCACATCGACTCAAGCAGAAAAACAATACCCAAATAACACCCTCCAACCCGGTTACGCTCGGCTATGCACCCCCTTAGCGCGTATTAAGCCTGACAACACTAATTGTAACCAACCGCAGCCGCAAGTTGAAGTGGCAACTAATAAACCAAATTGTTTTTGGGAGCAACTCATTAACTAAATGCTTTTGGAGCAACTCATTAACCAATTTCTGTCAAGGCAACGCAACTATCAGGGCCATCGCGGGAGTGTGCAATTTCCCAATACCTCCCTCAGACATGCACCAGGAGGGTTAGAGTAAGAAATCTGGGTCGCCTGTGTCTTCTGACTGCGTTTGAAGGGACAGCTGCCAAGCCGAGACGAGACAGTAAAAGGCTTCATTGTTGTCATAAGAACACACATCGGAGCAGGAGGAGGCCATTTGGCCCCTCGAGCCTGCTCCGCCATTCAATAAGATCATGGCTGATCTTCTACCTCATCTCCACTTTCCTGCACTATCCCCATATCCCTTGATTCCCTTAATATTCAAAAATCTATCGATCTCTGTCGTGAGTATACTCAATGACTGAGCCCTCTGGGGTAGAGAATTCCAAAGATTCACCACCCTCTGAGTGAAGAAATTTCTCCCCATCTCAGTCCTAAATGGCCGACCCCTTATTCTGAGACTGTGGCTCTTGGTTCTAGACTCCCCAGCCAGGGGAAACATCCTCCCTGCATCTACCCTGTCAAGCCCTGTAAGAATTTTGTATGTTTCAATGAGATCACCTCTCACTCTTCTAAATTCTAGAGAATATAGGCCTAGTCTACTCAATCTCTCCTCATAGGACAATCCCCCCATCCCAGGAACCAGTCTGGTGAACCTTCATTGCACTCAATCTATGGCAAGTATATCCTTCCTTAGGTAAGGAGACCAAAACTGTACACAGTACTCCAGGTGTGGTCTCACCAGGGCCCTATGGAATTGCAGTAAGCCGTCTTTACTCTTATACTCAAATCCTCTTGTAATAAAGGCCAACATACCATTTGATTTCCTAATTGCTTGCTGTACCTGCATGTAAAATTTCAGTGATTCATGTACAAGAACACCCAGGTCCCTCTGAACACCAACATTTCCCAATCTCTCACCGTTTAAAAAATACTCTGCTTTTCTATTTTTCCTACCAAAGTGGATAACTTTACATTCCTCCACATTATATCCCATTTGCCATGTTCTTGCCCACTCACTTAGCCTGTCTATATCCCCTTGTCACGGGTAGTCCGCAGCTCTGTGCCAACGCGGCTTCTGATCCTGAGGGACACAGGAGCGGGTGTGAAGCTGGAGCGGAACCGAGAGCCTTCCCGCCCGGGAATCTCTGTGGGAGACCTCGGCTGATTCACAGCCCAGCCGACCAGCAGTTCACCGGAACCAGGCCAGGAAGAGGCAGCTGCCCAGCCTCCTTCAGGTCAAGGTCACGGTGGGAGGATGGGGGGAGCGGGGTGCAGCAGGAGTGGCCCAGACTTTCCCTGTGGGCCTGGAGAAGGACCTCTGCTCCCTGGCCCACACTAGAGAAAGCTTTTGACTGGCCTTGGAGGGTCTGCTTTTCTTCTTTGCCAGCTTATTACTGAGCGAGGTACGCAGGGTGGGTGCCCATTGCTGTAGGCCGATGAAACACCATCCGGCAGATATCACCGAGCGACCTGCCTGATTCAGGCGGGCTCCATGACCGCCTGAGAGAAAGGGGCCCAGTGAAGAGGGCGAGAGGTGGGAATCCAGTGAGAAAGGGGCAGTAAGACTCTGCATGGCTATTTCAACTGTGCCCTCTCCCCATTCCCACTGGGCTGCACGGGTTAAAATTCCCCCTCCCGTGTCTGGAGTGGATTTGTTTGCTAATTATTCTTCATGGGTAGTGCACAGGAAGAAACCAAAACTGCAGCCTTTTGGGGGTGATAATCTGTGTTCTACCTTGAGACACCATGTGACATACAGGAGGGTGATATCACACCATGTGACATACAGGAGGGTGATATCACACCATGTGACATACAGGAGGGTGCTATCGCACCATGTGACATACAGGAGGGTTATATCACACCATGTGACATACAGGAGGGTGATATCCTACCATGTGACATACAGGAGGGTGATATCACACCATGTGACATACAGGAGGGTGATATCGCACCATGTGACATACAGGAGGGTGATATCGCACCATGTGACATACAGGAGGGTGATATCACACCATGTGACATACAGGAGGGTGATATTGCACCATGTGACATACAGGAGGGTAATATCACACCATGTGACATATAGGAGGGTGATATCACACCATGTGACATACAGGAGGTTGATATCACACCATGTGACATACAGGAGGGTGATATCACACCATGTGACATACAGGAGGGTGATATCGCACCATGTGACCTACAGGAGGGTGTTATCACACCATGTGACATACAGGAGGGTGATATCACACCATGTGACATACAGGAGGGTGATATCCCACCATGTGACAGACAGGGGCCAGTGCAGCAATATAGTGTGCGGCAGAGCCGGGGTTTTCCAAGGAGGCATGTGCGAATGAAATTGGACACGGGAGTCTGGAACGAAAGGCGTTTGACTGCCGCCGTGTCAACCGGGGCAAATGGCTAACTGAAAACTAAACCTGCAACGGGAGGATTCCACCGCCAGAGGGCAGCACTCATTCCCGTCGTTTTAAATGGGAAAACCCAGGCTCGATTCGGACGGGCGGCACTCGGCTTCCCGGTGTCGCACCAAGTCAGTTGTGGTACTGCAGGATGCCCCTTGCCCCTGGCTTGCCCAGACGGCGCGCCCAAGAAGGTTGGTGGCCGGCCCGCGGACTCAGCTGTCGGAAAGCGGTCTGCAGCCTCACTGCCGTCACTCCGCCCGGCGATGGTGCAGCCGCTCAGCCTTGGTACTCCATGTTCAGCTCTGCAAGCCCGTTCACGCGCACATAACCGCCAGCAAATCCGATGTTCCCTCCCAAAGTTATGCCCGACAACCGGCCCGGTGACCGATAGCCCAGCAGGCGCTATGTGATTCCGACACTTTCCCCCACTCGCCTGGGGCCAGTGCAGCAATATAGTGTGCGCCAGTGCCAGGGCTTTCCAAGGAGCCATTCCCATTCGAAATTGGACACGGGAGTCCGGAACGAAAGGCGTTTGACTGCCGCCGTGCCAACCGGGGCAAATTGTAAACTGAAAACTAAAACTGCAACGGGAGGATTCCACCGTCAGAGGGCAGCACTCATTCCCGTCGTTTTAAATGGAAAAAAACCCAGGCTCGCTTCGGAGGGGCGACACTCGGCTTCCCGGTGTCGCACCAAGTCAGTTGTGGTACCACTGGATGCTCCTTGCCCCTGGCTTGCCCAGACGGCGCGCCCAAGAAGGTCGGTGCCCGGCCCGCGGACTAAGCTGTCGGAAAGCGGTCTGCAGCCTGACTGCCGTCACTCCGCCCGGCGATGGCGCAGCCGCTCAGCCTTGGTACCCCATGTTCAGCTCTGCAAGCCCGTCCACCCGCAGGTAACCGCCAGCAAGTCCGATGTTCCCTCCCGAGATTATGCCCGAAAACCGGCCCGGTGACCGACGGCCCGGCAGGCGGTACGGGATTTCGACACATTCACTCACTCGCCTGGGGCCAGTGCCGCAATATAGTGTGCGGCAGCGCCGGGGTTTCCCAACGAGCCATGTGCGAACGAAATCGGACACGGGAGTCTGGAACAAAAGGCGTTTGACTGCCGCCGTTTTGTACTGTAAACATTATTGATTATTATTGTAAAATGAATCATTGCATTTATATTAACGATAAGGCTGTTTTTTAAGGCTTTATTTTTTACTTTGATGGATGAATGTAATGGATTTACTATGTAATGGATTTACTATGTAATTGATGAGTTGTACAGGTATTATTGTTTTGAATTAAAAAAAAATATTTGACTGCCGCCGTGTCAACCGGGGCAAATGGTTAACTGAAAACTAAAACTGCAACGGGAGGATTCCACCGCCAGAGGGCAGCACTCACTCCCGTCGTTTTAAATGGGAAAACCCAGGCAAGCTTCGGAGGGGAGATACTCGGCTTCCCGATGTCGCACCAAGTCAGTTGCGGTACCGCTGGGTGCCGCTTGCCCCTGGCATGCCCAGACGGCGCGCCGAAGAAGGTTGGTGGCCGGCCCGCGGACTCAGCTGTCGGAAAGCGGTCTGCAGCCTGACTGCCGTCACTCCGCCCGGCGATGGTGCAGCCGCTCAGCCTTGGTGCTCCATGTTCAGCTCTGCAAGCCCGTTCACCCGCAGGTAACCGCCAGCAAGTCCGATGTTCCCTCCCGAAGTTATGCCCGAAAACCGGCCCGGTGGCCGACAGCCCGGCAGGCGGTTCGGGATTTCGACACATTCACTCACTCGCCTGGGGCCAGTGCCGCAATATAGTGTGTGACAGCGCCGGGGCTTTCCAACGAGCCATCCCCCGACGAAGTCGGACACGGGAGTCTGGAACGAAAGGCGTTTGACTGCCGCCCTGCCAACCGGGGCAAATTGTAAACTGAACACTAAAACTGCAACGGGAGGATTCCACCGCCAGAGGGCAGCACTCACTCCCGTCTATTTAAATGGGAAAATCCAGACTCACTTCGGAGAGGCGACACTCGGCTTCCCGGTGTCTCACCGAGTCCGTTCTAGTAACGCTGGATGCCCCTTGCCCCTGGCTTGCCCAGACGGCACGGCCAAGGAGGTCGGTGGCGGGCCCACGGACTCAGCTGTCGGAAAGCGGTCTGCAGCCTGACTGCCTTCACTCCGCCCGGCGATGGCAAAGCCTCTCAGCCTTGGTACCCAGATGTGCAGCTCTGCAAGCCCGTTCACGCACATGTAACCGCCAGCAAGTCCGATGTTCCCTCCCGAAGTTATGCCCGACAACCGGCCCGGTGACCGATGGCCTGGCAGGCGGTACGGGATTTCGACACTTTCCCTCACTCGCCTGGGGCCAGTGCAGCAATATAGTGTGCGGCAGCGCCGGGGTTTTCCAACGAGCCATGTGCGAACGAAATTGGACACGGGAGTCTGGAACGAAAGGCGCTTGACTGCCGCCGTGTCAACCGGGGCAAATGGCTAACTGAAAACTAAAACTGCAACGGGAGGATTCCACCGCCAGAGGGCAGCACTCATTCCCGTCGTTTTAAATGGGAAAACCCAGGCTCGCTTCGGAGTGGCGACACTCGGCTTCCCGGTGTCTCACCAAGTCAGTTGTGGTACCGCTGGGTGTCGCTTGCCCCTGGCTTGCCCAGACAGTGTGCCCAAGAAGGTCGGTGGCCGGCCCGCGGACTCAGCTGTCGGAAAGCGGTCTGCAGCCTGACTGCGGTCACTCCGCCCAGCGATGGCAAAGCCGCTCAGCCTTGGTACCCCATGTTCAGCTCTGCAAGCCCGTTCACGCGCACATAACCGCCAGCTAGTGCGAAGTTCCCTCCCCAAGTTATGCCCGACAACCGGCCTGGTGACCGACGGCCCGGCAGGTGGTATGGGATTTCGACACTTTCCCTCACTCGCCTGGGGCCAGTGCAGCAAAATATTGTGCACCAGCGCCGGGGCTTTCCAAGGAGCCATTCCCATTCGAAATCGGACACGGGAGTCCGGAACGAAAGGCGTTTGACTGCCGCCGTGCCAAATGGGGTAAATGGGTAACTGAAAAATAAAACTGCAACGGGAGGATTCCACCACCAGAGGGCAGCACTCATTCCCGTTGTTTTAAACGGGAAAACCCAGGCTCGCTTCGGAGAGGCGATACTCGGCTTCCCGGTGTCGCACCGAGTCTGTTCTGGTACCGCTGGATGCTCCTTGCCCCTGGCTTGCCCAGACCGCACGCCCAAGAAGGTCGGTGGCCTTCCCGCGGACTCAGCTATCGGAAAGCGATCTGCAGCTTGACTGCTGTCACTCCGCCCAGCGATGGCGCAGCCACTCAGCCTTGGTCCTCCATGTTCAGCTCTGCAAGCCCGTTCACCCGCAGGTAACCGCCAGCAAGTCCGATGTTCCCTCCCGAAGCTTTGCCCGACAATCGGCCCTGTGACCGATGGCCCGGCAGCAGAACTGAGATTTCCACACTTTTCCTCACACTACTGGGGCCAGTACAGCAATATAGTGTGCGCCAGTGTCGGGGCTTTCCAACGAGCCATCCTTGAATGAAATCGGCCATGGGATTCGGGAACAAAATGAATTTGACTGCAGTCGTCCAAACCGGGGCAAATGGTTAACTGGCAATGGTTGAACGAAGGTTTCTACTCACTTCGGGCATTTTAAACAAGCCGACCACGCTCACTCGGCTTTCCTGCCTGCCCGCCTGCCCGCCTGCCTGCCTGCCCGCCTGCCAGCCTGCCTCTCTCTCTCCCTCCCTCCCTCCATCCAGCAACAATGACTAGACAACACAAGTTCAAAACACAACCCCTGCCCGCCCCTTACACCGCACCAGCTTCATTCCAGCCCGAGGGAAAATCAACCACTGAGGCAAAGTCACTTTTGCCACCCGGCACGGCTTTGTCCGAGCGCCCACTCAGCAACTTGCCTTGCTCGCTCGGGACCAGCGCAACTACATAGCAAGCGCCTGTACTGGGGCTTTCCAACCAGCCGTGCCCCGAGGAATTCGGAGAAGGAACTCCGCAACAAAACGCCTTGGAGAGCGGCCGGCCGCCCGCGCAATTGCTTAACTGCAAATAGTCGAGTTTTCCACCGCTCACACTGTCAATCGGCCGACCAAGCTCGCTTCCGAAAACAAACACTCGGCTTCCCTCTTCGCCCTCAAAATCACCCTCCATCAGCCACATCGACTCAAGCAGAAAAACAATACCCAAATAACACCCTCCAACCCGGTTACGCTCGGCTATGCATCCCCTTAGCGCGTATTAAGCCTGACAACACTAATTGTAACCAACCACAGCCGCAAGTTGAAGTGGCAACTAATAAACCAAATTGTTTTTGGGGAGCAACTCATTAACCAAATGCTTTTGGAGCAACTCATTAACCAATTTCTGTCAAGGCAACGCAACTATCAGGGCCATCGCGGGAGTGTGCAATTTCCCAATACCTCCCTCAGACATGCACCAGGAGGGCTAGAGTAAGAAATCTGGGTCGCCTGTGTCTTCTGACTGCGTTTGAAGGGACAGCTGCCAAGCCGAGACGAGACAGTAAAAGGCTTCATTATTGTCATAAGAACATACATAAGAACATAAGAAATAGGAGCAGGAGGAGGCCATTCGGCCCCTCGAGCCTACTTCGCCATTCAATAAGATCATACATAGATACATAGATACATAGAAGATAGGAGCAGGAGTAGGCCATCCGGCCCTTCGAGCCTGCTCCGCCATTTAATGAGATCATGGCTGATCCTCCAATTCAGTATCCCGTCCCCGCCTTCTCTCCGTAACCCTTAACCCCTTTTGCCTGTAGAAATATATCTAATTCCCTCTTAAATATATTTAATGAGCTGGCGTACACTGCCCTCTGTGGCAATGAGTTCCACAGGTTCACCACCCTCTGAGTGAAGAAATTCCCCCTCATTTCTGTCCTAATGGTTTAGCCCTTATCCTTAAATTATGTCCTCTAGTTCTGTTCTCACCCGCCAAGGGAAACATTCCTTCTGCATCTAGTCTGTCTAGACCTGTCAGAATTTTATACACTTCTATGAGGTCCCCTCTCAATCTTCTAAACTCCAGTGTATACATCCCTAAACTACATAGTCTCTCCTCATAGGTCAATCCCGCCATTCCTGGTATCAGCCTGGTGAATCGCCACTGCACCCCCTCCATGGCAAGAACATCTTTCCTCAGATGAGGCGACCAAAACTGTACACAGTACTCGAGGTGTGGTCTCACCAGTGCCCTGTACAGCTGCAGCAAGGTATCCCTGTTCCTGTATTCCAACCCTTTTGCTATGAAGGCCAGCATACTGTTTGCCTTCTTGACCGCCTGTTGCACCTGCATGCTCGCCTTCAGTGACTGGTGTACAAGAACACCCAGGTCTCTCTGTACTTCCCCCTCTCCCAATTTATTGCCATTTAAATAATAATTTGCCCTCCCGTTCCTGCACCCAAGGTGGATAACTTCGCACTTGTCCACATTATAGTGCATCTGCCATTTATCCGCCCAATCACCCAGTCTGTCCAAATCGCTCTGGAGCTTCCTGGTCTCCTCCTCTGAGCCCACCCCCCCTGCTAGTTTAGTGTCGTCTGCAAATTTGGAAATGCTGCATCCGACTCCCTGATCCAGGTCATTAATGTAAATTGTGAACAGCTGGGGACCCAGGACAGATCCCTGCGGTACCCCACTTGTTACTGCCTGCCATTCAGAAAATGAGCCGTTTATTCCAACTCTCTGTTTTCTATCTGACAGCCAGTTCTCTATCCACGTCAATACTTTCCCCTTTATCCCATGAGCTTCAATTTTCCATGCTAATCTTTTATGTGGGACCTTGTCGAAGGCCTTTTGGAAGTCCAGGTACACCACATCTACTGGCTCTCCCCCATCTATTTTACCAGTTACTCCCTCAAAAAATTCCAATAGATTAGTCAAGCACGATTTACCCTTTGTAAATCCATGTTGACTCTGTCCTATCCTGTCCCCATTTGCTAAGTGCTCCGCTATTTCATCCTTAATGATGGACTCCAGCATTTTGCCCACAACTGATGTAAGGCTTACAGGTCTGTAATTACCTGCTTTTTCCCTACCCCCCTTTTTGAATAGTGGGGTAACGTTAGCTACCCTCCAATCCATGGGCACTGTTCCCGAGTCTAATGAATTCTGAAAAATCATACTTAGTGCATCCGCTATCTCTAGGGCTACCTCCTTCAGTACCCTAGGATGCATGTTATCAGGCCCTGGGGATTTGTCCGCCTTCAATCCCTTTAGCTTCCTTAACACCATATCCTTAGAGATATTGATTTGCGTCAGTTCCTCCTTTGCCAATGTCCCTATTTTTCCCGATATCCCAGGGAGGTTTTTTGTGTCTTCCTTCGTAAAGACTGACCCAAAGTATGCATTTAGTTGGTCTGCCATTTCCTTATTTCCCGTTATATATTCCCCCGTATCTGACTGCAATGGACCAACTTTGGTTTTCACCAGTCTTTTCCTCTTGATGTACTTATAAAAGCTTTTGGAGTTAGTTTTTATATTTTCCGCCAGCTTGCTTTCGTAAGCTATTTTGCCCCTCTTGATTAAGCCCTTTGTCCTCCTTTGCTCTATCTTAAACTGTTCCCAATCTTCCGCTCTGGCGCTTTTTTTGGCTATTTTATACGCCCTATCTTTGGATTTTATGCTGTCTCTAATTTCCCCTGTTATCCACGGTTGAGTCACCTTTTTAGATTTCCTTTTATGCCAGATTGGTATAAACAATTTTTGCAATTTTGTCATTCTATCTTTAAATGCTTGCCATTGTTTATCTACCTCCAGTCCTCCCAGGAACGTTGTCCAATCAGACCTACTCAGTTCCCGTCTAATGGCATCATAATTCCCCTTGTTTAAATTCAGGACCTTAGTCTCTGAGTCAATTTCTTCGCTCTCCATTTCGAGTGAGAAATCGATCATGTTATGATCGCTCTGACCCAAGGGTCCCCGTACAACAAGATTACTAATTAGTCCCTTCTCATTGCACAGTACCCAGTCCAATATAGCCTGTTCCCGAGTTGGTTCCTTGACATATTGATCCAGATAACCATCCCTTAAACACTCAAGGAATTCCTCCTCCTCATTATTTTTACTGATTAGGCTAGTCCAATCTATATGTAAGTTAAAGTCACCTATGATGACAGCTGTGCTCTTATTGCACGCTTCTCTAATTTCCCTCGTGATGCCCTCCCCAACCTCTATTTTACTATTTGGAGGCCTATATACCACTCCTATTAATGTTTTTCGCCCCTCGCTATTTCTTAGCTCCACCCATATAGATTCTGTATTAACTGAGTTAATATCCTTCCTTTCAATTGCATTTATCCCCTCTTTTACCAGCAATGCTACCCCTCCTCCCTTTCTTTTATGTCGATCCTTCCTAAATACTGAATACCCCTGTATGTTAAGCTCCCAGCCCTGCTCACCCTGCAACCATGTTTCCGTAATCCCAATTAGATCATAATTATTAACCTCTATTTCCACAGCTAATTCATCTACCTTGTTCCTGATGCTTCTCGCATTAAGCTATAAAACCCTCAGGCTTTTTTTATGCTCACATTTTTTATGAATTAGTTTGGCCCTTTGTTTTTTGTTCCTCACCCTTTTACCATTTATTTCTGTCTGCCTTTCACTTTCCTCTATTTCACTACATAGGTTTCTAGCCCCCTGCCATACTAGTTTAAATGCTCCCGAACTGCTTTATCAAAAATTACCCCGAGAACATCAGTTCCATCTTTGCACAGGTGTAGACTGTCCCTTTTGTATAGGTCACACCTACCACAAAACTGGTTCCAATGCCTCAAAAATTTAAAACCCTCCCTCTTACACCACTGCTCAAGCCACGTATTTAGCCTAACTATCCTGTTCTCTGTACTCTTACTAGCACGTGGCACTGGTAGTAATCCAGAGATTACTACCTTCGAGGTCCTACTTTTCAGCTTGGCTCCTAACTCCCTAAATTCTACTTGTAGGACCTCTTCCCTTTTTTTAGCTACGTCGTTGGTACCAACATGTATCACGACAACTGGCTGTTCCCCCTCCCCCTCCAGAATGTTATATCGCACCATGTGACATACAGAGGGTGATATCGCACCATGTGACATACAGGAGGGTAATATCCCAGCATGTGACATACAGGAGGGTGATATCGCACCATGTGGCATACAGGAGGGTGATATCACACCATGTGACATACAGGAGGGTTATATCGCACCATGTGACATACAGGAGGGTGATATCGCACCATGTGACATACAGGAGGGTGATATCGCACCATGTGACATACAGGACAGATTGATCACACCATGTGACATACAGGAGGGTTATATCGCACCATGTGTCATACAGGAGGGTGATATCGCACCATGTGACATACAGGAGGGTTATATCGCACCATGTGACATACAGGACAGGTTGATCGCACCATGTGACATACAGGACAGGTTGATCGCACCATGTGACACCACAGACTGATAGTGTTAAAGTACTCCCATTTAGCTGCCTTAGGGTTGCTGTGCATTGGATTCCCACATGCTGCCTTCAGTGACACGATGCAATAGCGACACACTGAATCTTCCTGTTGATCCAGCTCTGATTTCCTTTCCTTCAGGTATAGTGTTTAACTCGACTGCACAATTTCTCACCTCGAACACTGAGGATAGGATGGTTAATGTATACTTGCTGCTTCCAGCAGAATACCAGGCCAACCCTCCAACACCCAGTGACTTGAGGGTAAGTACCAGCCCCATTCCTATCATGTGACGTTGGCCTGTATCTATCGCCCAAACTATTGAGGCTACGGTCCAGAGAGCAATAGTCGAATAATCATTGCTGTTGGTGTATGGCACACATCAGTTCAGAGGTGCTGCTTGGCTCATTGTCAAGTCATCTACCAGCACAGTACCCAGAGCGAGAGCGGTTACTTCACTCCTGTCTGCTGCTGTGTGACTTAAGCATTTCTGAATTTTATACTCAGTAAATATTGTATACAAGTAAATACTCAGTCTGGCAGTGTACCTCAACACCAACTTCTGAACACGTGTAGAATTTGTACAACATCTCTCAGGATAGTGCAAACCGCTTCAGAGGCCCTGCAGGAAAACATTGTCAACACAGCCAGATCCCACAAGCAGCAATGAGGTCAATGACCAGATAATCTGTTTATGGTCGATGAGGATATTGAAAGGCACGGCATCAGCCAAATATCTTACCTAAAGGGTGGCCGCTCGGTACTGCACTGGGAGTGTCGGCCTGGATTCTCTGCTGACGTACTGGGGTGGGGCTTGAACCTTCTGACGCAGAGGCAAGAGTGCGAGTCACATGGGCTCCCACATTCAGCCAAGGCTGACACCTTGAAAAGTGTTCCTGCTCAAAGACCCCAAACCGATCTTGGCAGAAGCTGTGTGGCTTGCGTCCGACTCGTGCGCCCATCACAATAAAGGAGCCAACCCTCTGTTGGCTGCAGGATAGTCTGTGCTGCTTCAGGGACGAGTTCAGCACTCTGTGGGACCGTGAGCCCACCAGTGCACAGACTGGTGTACATAGGATTACATAGGATATATGGCACAGAAACAGGCCATTTGGCCCAACCAGTCCATGCCGGCATTTATGCTCCACACGAGCCTCCTCCCGTCTTTCCTCATCTAAATCTATCAGCAAAACCCTCTATTCCCTTCTCCCTCATATGCTTGTCTAGCCTCCCCTTAAATGCATCCATACTGATCGCTTCAACCACTCCCTGTGGTAGCGAGTTCCACATTCTCACCACTCTTTGGGTAAAGAAATTTCTTCTGGCGACCAGAACTGTACACAGGTGTGGTCTAACCAAGGTTCAATAAAGGTTTAGCATAACTTCCCTACTTTTCAATTCTATACCTCTAGAAATAAACCCGAGTGCTTGGTTTGCTTTTTTTAGGGCCTTACTAACCTGTGTCGCAAATTTTAGTGATTTGTGCATTTGTACATCACCCCTGTGCTCACTGACCTACATTGGCTCCTAGTCAAGCAACACCTAGATTTTAAAATTCTCAGCCTTGTTTTCAAATCCCTCCATGGCCTCGCCCTATCCCTATCTCTGTAATCTCCTCCAGTCCCACAACCCTCTGAGATCTCTACGCTCCTCTAATTCTGGCCTCTTGCGCATCCCCAATTTTAATCACTCCACCATTGGCGGCTGTGCCTTCAGCTGCCTGGCCCCGAGTTCTGGAATTCCCTCCCTAAACCTCCCTGCCTCTCTCTCCTCCTTAAAGACGCTCCTTAAAACCTATCTCTTTGACCAAGCTTTTGGTCACCTGCCCTAATTTCTCCTTATGTGGCTCGGTATCAAATTTTGTTTGATAATCGCACCTGTGAAGCGCCTTGGGATGTTTTACTACGTTAAAGGTGCTATATAAATACAAGTAGTTGTTGTTGTTTGCTATGAGCAATGCCGCTCCTGTGTGCCAGTGGAAAGGTGGCCGTGAGCAGCAAACCCAGAGCCTCAGGGAATCCAGAGTGCGAGTGCCAGGTGGGGCCTGAGACTCCCAGTTATAGCAGCAGGCAGCACAGCGATGGGTACATTCCTGAGGCTGGTACGAGCGGGCAGAGTGGCTATAGCGCCCGCTCACACCTCTCTCCAATTGGGAAGGCGGAGCTGTACACAGGTGTGATTAAACTGGTGCACAGAACCCGTGCTGACTGGGCTCCACCTAACCCGTGAGGACAGCTGACTAGAAAGTGAGGGGGGCCCATTCCTGACGCCGATTCAGTGGGACATCAGGGTGTCTCTGAAGCAGTAACATCAAGAGCCTTAAAATGTGCCACGGCCTCAAAGTGGTCCGTTGATTTGGGGCTGGTGTGGGGTTAAAGGTCATGCCAGCCCAACACCCAATGTGCACATATAACTGGCGCATTGCATGAAGCGCAGTAAGTATCTCATCGAATTACGGAGCATTTATTTATAGTTAGAATCATAGAATCTTACAGCACAGAAGGAGGCCATTCGGCCCATCGTGCCTGTGCCGACTGGTAGAGCTATCCAATTAGTCCCACTCCCCTGCTCTTTCCCCATAGCCATGCAAATTTTTCCCTTCAAGGATTGATCCAATTCCCTTTTGATTATTGAATCTGCTTCCGCCACCCTTTCAGGCAGCGCATTCCAAACCACAACAACTCGCTGTGTAGAAAAAATTCTCCTCATCTCCCCTCTGGTTCTTTTGCCAATTACCTTAAATCTGTGTCCTCTGGTTACTGACCCTTCTGCCACTGGAAACTGTATCTCCCTATCTACTCTAGCTAAACCCCTCAAAATTTTGAACACCTCTATTAAATCTCCCCTTAGCCTTCTCTGCTCTAAGGAGAACAATCGTGTTTTCTCTAATCTCTCCACAGAACTGAAGCCCCTCATCCCTGGTATCATTTTACCAAATCTCCTCGGCACCCTCTCCAAGGCCTTGACATCCTTCCTAAAGTGTGGGGCCCAGAATTGGACACTAAACTGCAGCTGAGGCCTAACCAGTAATTTGAAAAGATTCAGCATTAATTCCTTGTTTTTGTATTCTACGCCTCTATTCAAAAAGCCAAGGATCCCATATGCTTTTTTAACAGCCTTCTGAACTTGTCCTGCCACCTTCATAGAATGATACAGCACAGAAGGAGGCCATTCGGCCCATCATGCCTGTGCCGGGGCTTTGGTAGAGCTCTCCAATTAGTCCCACTCCCCCCAGCTCTTTCCCCATAGCCCTGCAAATTCTTTCCTTAAATCAACATGGGTTCATCTGAAATTATGGTTGAACAAGTTGCTTGACTGACATTGTAGAATATAGATGTTATTACGATACAGGGAAAACTGGGGAAGAGAGCTGCTGAAATATTGGCATGTCTCTCCCAATGGGCCCAGACACATCTAATCTTGTGATTACAATTATTTCTAAAGGGGACAATTTTCCCTCTTTTTACATCTCCTACAGGTGTTTACAACCCCTTTCTCTCAGATGGATGTGTATGTCAGGACTTTCGAGGGGAATCCCAGGAGGTGTAAGAGGGAATCAAAGGCCTTGAATGTCAGCCTGACACGGGACAATGTCACGTACAATGACAGCATCTACTATGTAGCTTTCTGCGAGAGGTACGACACAGGTATTTAGTGGGAGCGCGGAGTCAGATAAAGTGGGTGTTTGGCGGATATCGTGAGGCTCTCTGCCAGCTAGATGCCAGCGCGGGTGGAAGGCAAGGCAATGGGGAACAGTAGCATAGTGGTTATGTTACTGGACTAGTAATCCAGCAGGCCTGGACTAATGAAACATGCAGTTCAAATCCCACCAAGACAGCTGGGGAATTTAAATTCAGTGAATTAAATAAATCTGGAATAAAAAGCTAGTATCAGTAATAGTGACCATGAAACTAACAGATTGTTGTAAAAACCCATCTGGTTCACTGATGTCCTTTAGGGAAGGAAATCTGCCGTCCTTACCCGGTCTGGCCGATATGTGACTCCAGACCCACAGCAATGTGGTTGACTCTTAACTGCCCTCGGAAATGGCCTAGCAAACCCTTCAGTTGTATAGAGACAATAACTGCTGGGCTTGCCAGCGATGCCCATATCCCGTGAATGAATAAAGGACAAAAGGGTCCAATAACCTTTTTTTTGATGAACTTTGTGCTGGTTACAAGGTGAAGGGTGTTAGCGCTGGGGAATGAGAGTCTTTTCAATCTGGGCACTTAGTGACAGCATTGAGCACTGACAGGGCAGGCAGGACATGGTTAGACAGAGCAGGAAGCTCCCTCCACCCGTGCCCCAATGGCCTCAGTTTAACACTCGCCCCAATTCTCACATGAGCCATCCTGTGGCCTCTCTGGGTAGATTTAGTGGCCGTTCGTGCTGCGTTAGAGGCTGGGTTGCACTGTTGGCCCCGGCACCCTAGAAACTGGATCAACTTATTTCACTTTGGCCTCTTACAGCCAACGCACAGAGCAGACATTGGTGCCAGTAGTCTCCGGTGCCTGTGGTGAGAGGCCATTGCTGATTCACTGCGTCACCCAGACTCCTACTGGTTGTCGACAGATACGTGTGATAGGAGTGATCAGATGGGGAGAGGAGAGGGGATCAGAGAGTGGATCGGAGGGAGAGAGGAGTGGGGAGAGGAGAGGGGATTGGAGTGAGAGAGGAGAGGGGATTGGAGTGAGAGAGGAGTGGGGAGAGGAGAGGGGATTGGAGTGAGAGAGGAGTGGGGAAAGGAGAGGGGATTGGAGTGAGAGAGGAGTGGGGAGAGGAGACGGGAATCGGAAGGGCAGAGGAGGAGGGATCGAAGGGCAGAGATAGGATCGGATGTGTGCGAGGAGAGGTGATCAGAGGGGGAGAGTAGAGGGGATCGGAGAGTGGATCGGAGGGGGAGAGGAGAGGGAATCGGAGGGGGGAGAGGAGAGGGGATTGGAGGGGGAGAGGAGAGGGGATCGGAGGGGGGAGAGGAGAGGGGATGGGAGGGGGGAGAGGAGAGGGGATCAGATGGGGAGAGGAGAGGGGATCAGAGACTGGATCGGAGGGAGAGAGGAGTGGGGAGAGGAGGGGGATTGGAGCGAGAGAGGAGTGGGGAGAGGAGAGGGGATTGGAGGGAGAGAGGAGTGAGGATAGGGGATTGGAGGGAGAGAGGAGTGGGGAGAGGAGAGGGGATTGAAGGGAGAGAGGAGTGGGGAGAGGAGAGGGGATTGGAGTGAGAGAGGAGTGGGGAGAGGAGAGGGGAATCGGAGGGGCAGAGGAGGAGGGATCGAAGGGCAGAGATAGGATCGGATGTGTGAAAGGAGAGGTGATCAGAGGGGGAGGGTAGAGGGGATCGGAGAGTGGATCGGAGGGGGAGAGGAGAGGGAATCGGAGGGGGGAGAGGAGAGGGGATCGGAGGGGGAAGAGGAGAGGGGATCGGAGGGGGTAGAGGAGAGGGGATGGGAGGGGGAGAGAGAGGTGAGGGGATCGGACGGGGGAGAGGAGAGGGGATCAGAGGGGGAGAGAGAAGTGGGGGAAGAGGAGAGGGGATCAGAGGGGGGAGAAGATAGGGGATCGGAGGGGGAGAGAGAGGTGAGGGGATTGGAGGGGGAAGAGTGGAGAGAAGCGGGGGGGGCAGGGAGAAGGTTCAGAACTTGGAGTGGAGGTCAGGAACTCGAGGGTGGGGGGGAAGAGCATGGGGAGAACAGTGGGAATGGGGGAGGAACATGATCCAGGTCTAAAGGAGGGAAGAAGAGAGCAAGCTTGTGTTCCAGATGGGACGACGGTTCATCTTCTCCCCCCTCTGTTAGACCTGTATCACCTTCTTCCTGATGTGGAGTATTTTAAACCAACACTCGACACAAGGTTTTAGATCGATAGTCAAGTTGTCTTTATTACACCGGTGGGGAGACAATCTGCTCTGTCTTTAGCCAGACTTCTCCAAATTGTTACAGCAAGGCCTACATTTTTATACATTCAAATAAGCATGGTGGCCTCATGCATAATTCATTCCCGCAACCTGATTGGATCTTGGCCCGCATGCACCTTTACAGATTGGGTTACATGTCCTAAGGTAAACAGGTGTAAGCTGCATACTCAATTATTAGCCCAAACTGCTGAACGCTGATTAAAAGATAACTTGGAAGCTTTGTGACCCAGATAATAAAACCCTAAGGGCAGCTGAAGTGCTAGACATCATGTCTCAACTGAGTTGTTTTTATGATGCGGAGATGCCGGCGTTGGACTGGGGTGGACAAAAATGAGAAGTCGCACAACACCAGGTTATAGTCCAACAGTTTTATTTAAAGTTGTTTTTAGTCTTCAAAGGTCAGTTATCTTGACCACACCTTATGGATGTGGCCTTTCATGTTAGCAACTGTCTCTCTTGCACCATTCTGTGAGCTGCCAGCGATGTCATTTTAACTCTTTCCGCACTGCAATCCCCCCTTTTGGTACTTGGCCCTTGCCCAAGTTAAACCACATGTATAAGCATCACTGTGCCTCCTGCCCCATGCGGTGATCAGTCGCTGGTTCGGGAGGCCCTGCATACCCATCATGTTTAGAGCAAACTTGTGTCTTCCAGCTCTTTCCGACTTGCTTTAGCTCTTTGTTTGGTCCGTTTCTTTTTACAAGCGGTGCATGCTGCTATTCCCCATCCTATAGCCATGACTAACTGTATTATCACTAATATATGAGAAATGATGCAGATCCATGGGTGTATGTTGACATTCATTCCCCAATCCCACAGCTTCTCATACCACGGGACTTCCTATAGCCCTACCTCTATGTCCTTTTCTAATTCCCCAAGATTCCTTTGCAACACTATATATTGTTTCACCATCTTGCTCAAATCCTCTTTCATTTCTTGCAGATCCTCTTGCTGGCTGGGTATTGGGGCCCCTACCGGGTCTTCATAATTGACCAACTCTTCCCTTAGATTATCTGTCACATTTAGTTTTATCTCCTCTCTTGAATATACCTACACCAATCTGGTGTGTCCAATTGTCACAGGGATCTTTGGTGTAAAGCAGAAGTTGGGCATTGTGATTGCACACATAAGGTTATTATATTGGTACTCAGTCTCTGTGGTGGCTGTACAATACTCCCCTTCGCCTCTATATCCCAAGCGGGTGTGATGGTGGTCAACATGTGATAATTCCAACACGCACCCCTCTGTCTTATTATAGCCGCACTCATCCTTAGGGCCTTCTCCTACCGAATGTGGGCATATCGTAAGCGTGCCTTTCCCGTGGCATCCATTTAGGGAGACTCCTCTCATAGTACCATTCTTCCTGATGGCATAGGTATCAATCGGATAGTATTGGAGGTATGTCTCACCCTTCACTATACCTATGTTTGTTACCTGGTGCTGTGGGTATGGAGTCATGTCTAGTCCCACCACTGGTATCAGGAGTACCATGCCTATCACTACTGTCACTTCTGCTTTACATTTTTGTATCACCAAATGTACTCTGGTCATCCCTTTGAGGGTGCAAGCACTCAGAGGGCCTGATTTCTGGTCAGGCCATGGAGCTGTGTGCTGTTAATCCAGTCTGGTACCTCGCCTTGCTGTATCTGTGCCTCGCCCTACCCCGTCTTTTACCTGTTACATAGATACATAGATACATAGAAGATAGGAGCAGGAGTAGGCCATCCGGCCCTTCGAGCCTGCTCCGCCATTTAATGAGATCATGGCTGATCCTCCAATTCAGTATCCCGTCCCCGCCTTCTCTCCGTAACCCTTAACCCCTTTTGCCTGTAGAAATATATCTAATTCCCTCTTAAATATATTTAATGAGCTGGCGTACACTGCCCTCTGTGGCAATGAGTTCCACAGGTTCACCACCCTCTGAGTGAAGAAATTCCCCCTCATTTCTGTCCTAAATGGTTTAGCCCTTATCCTTAAATTATGTCCTCTAGTTCTGTTCTCACCCGCCAAGGGAAACATTCCTTCTGCATCTAGTCTGTCTAGACCTGTCAGAATTTTATACACTTCTATGAGGTCCCCTCTCAATCTTCTAAACTCCAGTGTGTACATCCCTAAACTACATAGTCTCTCCTCATAGGTCAATCCCGCCATTCCTGGTATCAGCCTGGTGAATCGCCGCTGCACCCCCTCCATGGCAAGAACATCTTTCCTCAGATGAGGCGACCAAAACTGTACACAGTACTCGAGGTGTGGTCTCACCAGTGCCCTGTACAGCTGCAGCAAGGTATCCCTGTTCCTGTATTCCAACCCTTTTGCTATGAAGGCCAGCATACCGTTTGCCTTCTTGACCGCCTGTTGCACCTGCATGCTCACCTTCAGTGACTGGTGTACAAGAACACCCAGGTCTCTCTGTACTTCCCCCTCTCCCAATTTATTGCCATTTAAATAATAATTTGCCCTCCCGTTCCTGCACCCAAGGTGGATAACTTCGCACTTGTCCACATTATAGTGCATCTGCCATTTATCCGCCCAATCACCCAGTCTGTCCAAATCGCTCTGGAGCTTCCTGGTCTCCTCCTCTGAGCCCACCTCTCCTCCTCTGTTCCTCATCTCTATGGTTTAGTTTGTTGATAATGCTAGCATGGTCCTCTATAACCTTGATTCCCTCGAGTAATTTCCTTATCGTATGTCCTCCTAACTCTGATCCTTGTCGAACCAAACCAGTTTCCGTCTCTAAAATCTGTTGTATTACCCTTTGTAGTCGTTCCACACTACTCTGGACTCCTTGTATATCTAGGGCATTAATGAGTGATGTCCCCGTGTTTATTCCCGTGAGTATGTCGGTTCCTAAGCTCCTCTTAATCCTTTGGTGGAATGCAGCATGTCCCCTGAAACTCGTGGCCCCTGTCGCATCAGCAGCTTGGTTAATTACATTCTTTATCATATCTGCATACAATTCTCTAGTTTTGTTAAACCTCTCACAATATCCTGGCCATTGTAACATAGTTAAGTTCATTAGTACCGGTACAGTTTCGTGTCTCATGTTACCATACAATTGTTCTCCCTCGGTAAATAATACTAGTCAATTCATAGGCCCAGGTGTCATAACTGGACATTGCAGCATCCTCGGTTCGCTTGTCTCTTCTTTCTGTGTATTGGGAGCCGTGGATGAGACTCCGAATGTGATTGTTCCATTAAAACATGGTGCTTCCTCATCATGTACTTGTCGTGTAATGTGGGATGTCCCTTCGCTTATTTTGTGATGCATACGATTCCCAGCAGTAATCCCACCTTCATGGTGAAGTTTCCCTGTAAATTAAGCAGAAGCCTGGTCGTCACCAGATGTTAGTTTATCTCCGGTGTTTATTCCATTGTTCCTGTGGGATTTAAGGTCAGATGGGTTATTGTTGTACCGTTTTAGTTGGGTCCAATGTTTCCATCTTCCTTTTCCCCTCATATCTATACATGCGCACGTATCGCTGGTCATGATAACCTCAAATGGTCCGGTCCATCTCGGTGAGAATCCCGATCTCTCTGGCAATATTTTAACAAATACCTGCTCGCCCACCTTGGGTAGGGGCTCCGAGGCCCCCTGCTTTTGTGTATTTTTATCTCTGATGTCTTGTTTTTTAACTTCTTGTTTGAGCTCCTTCAATTGATTATCCAATGTTTGTACGTATTTCCTAATTTTATCTTTTCAGGGTCCTAGTCCCTCGCTACCAGATGCTACTCCTTCCGGCAGACACATTGCTCGTCCAGTCATGAGTTCGTATGGTGTCAGTCCGGTCACCCTGTTTGGGGTGGCTCTCAGCCTCATCAGGATACACGGGAGGACATCCACCCATCCCTGTCCGGTTTCGGCTATGGCCTTGCTTAAGGCTGTTTTCAATGTTCTGTTCATTCGCTCTACCATGGCTGAGCTTTGCGGATGATAGGGGATATGGAACTTCTGTCTTACTCCCAGTAACTTACAAGCTTCTTTCATTACCTTTCCCATAAATTGGGTACCTTGATCTGAATCTATTTGCAACGGGACCCCCCATCTCGGTATCACGTCGTATGCAAATATTCGGGCCACAGTCTGAGCACTGCAGTCTCTGGTAGGGAATGCTTCCACCCACCTTGTAAACTGGTCTATGATCACTGGGCAGTATTTCTTCCCTCTGCTGTTATTCTACCTGCTGCTATTGGTGTAGGCATCTCTGTGTCCGCTGCTGCTCTTGCTGCCTGATCAGCTAACATATTTCCTTTTTGTTGCTCGCTCACTATCTTACGGTGTGCCTTTATTTTAATCACTGCTACCTCTTCTGCTCCTTTTACCGTTTCTACTAGGTCTCTCACTACCTCCTCATGCTGTATTTGTCCTCCTCCGGAGGTTACATATCCTCTCCTATTCCACGCTGTGATATAATCATGCAGTACCCCAAATGCATATCTACTGTCTGTGTATATATTTACTCGTTTTCCTTTTGCCAATTTCAATGCTTCCGTGAGAGCCACTCGTTCTGCTACCTGCACTGTGGTTCCTCCTTCAAGCCCTCCCTTTGCGACTGTTTCTCCGTTCTCGGATACTACAGTGTGTGGCTCCCCATTTCTATCGGTGAGATCCGTCTACATACAAGGTGTTTTCGGGATTTTCAAGGGGCGATTCTGATACAGTTCCTCTGACCTCTCTTCTGCTTTGACCTGTTTGAACTTTGTGGGCCTGGAGCTTTGAACAGGGCTGTTCTGAGCACTGTTCTCTCATTGGTGATAAACCCTAAATCAGAACACCAACATCTGTTGGTGTCAGCAACTTGAGATCTATGGGAATTAATGGAGACATGGATTGAACCTTTCTATGTAGCTCCTGTTACTTCTGTGTTCAGCACTGTAGACCTTGAAGATGAAAAGCTCAGCCAAGTTGCAGTGTATTGCAAAAAAAATGCCCAGCAGCATCAAACTATAAATACTACCCCTTGCTGTGACAATCTGTGTTTCTCTTTAGGTAAAGCTTACAGGTTTAGGGCAGATTTTTGGTGACTTGAATCAGTCACATTTTGTTTTTATTGCATGAAATTCTGAGATTTTTAAATTGCTGTTGTGTTCACATCCCTCAACTTCGTTCATTTTCCACAGATCTGCAGATCAATGGGCTTTGAGTTAGAAGCTGAAGTTTAGTTACATAGATACATAGAACAGTACAGCACAGTACAGGCCCTTCGGCCCTCGATGTTGTGCCGAGCATTGTCCGAGACCAAGATCAAGCTATCACACTCCCTATCACTCTGGTGTGCTCCATGTGCTTATCCAATAACCGCTTGAAAGTTCCTAAAGTGTCCGACTCCACTATCACAGCAGGCAGTCCATTCCACACCCCAACCACTCTCTGAGTAAAGAATCTACCTCGGACATCCCTTCTATATCTCCCCCCATGCACCTTATAGTTATGCCCCCTTGTAACAGCTGCCTCTACCCGAGGAAATAGTCTCTGAACATCCACTCTATCTATCCCCCTCATCATCTTATAAACCTCTATTAAGTCGCCTCTCATCCTCCTCCGCTCTGAAGAGAAAAGCCCCAACTCCCTCAATCTTTCCTCATAAGACCTCCCCCGCAAACCAGGCAGCATCCTGGTAAATCTCCTTTGCACTCTTTCCAATGCTTCTACGTCCTTCCTATAGTGAGGTGACCAGAACTGCACACAATATTCCAAATGTGGTCTCACCAAGGTCCTGTACAGTTGCAGCATAACCTCACGGTTCTTAAACTCAAACCCTCTGTTAATAAACGCCAACACACCATAGGCCTTCTTTACTGCTCTATCCACTTGAGTGGCAACCTTCAGAGATCTGTGGATATGAACCCCCAGATCCCTCTGCTCCTCCACGTTCCTCAGAACCCTGCCGTTGACCCTGTAATCCTTATTCAAATTTGCCCTACCAAAATGAATCACCTCGCACTTATCAGGGTTAAATTCCATCTGCCATTTTTCGGCCCAGCTCTGCATCCTATCAATGTCTCTTTGCAGCCTACAACTGCCCTCCACCTCATCCACTACTCCACCAATCTTGGTGTCATCAGCAAATTTACTGATCCACCCTTCAGTCCCCTCCTCCAAGTCATTGATAAAAATCACAAACAGCAGAGGACCCAGCACCGACCCCTGTGGCACACCGCTGGTAACTGGTCTCCAGTCCGAAAATGTTCCATCCACCACCACCCTCTGCCTTCTATGAGATAGCCAGTTACTTATCCAATCGGCCAAATTTCCCTCTATCCCACTACTCCTTACTTTCTTCATGAGACGACCATGGGGAACCTTATCAAACGCCTTACTAAAATCCATGTATACGACATCAACTGCTCTACCTTCATCTACACACTTAGTTACCTCCTCAAAGAATTCAATCAAATTTGTTAGGCAAGACTTGCCCTTCACGAATCCGTGTTGACTATCCCTGATTAAGTTGCCCCTTTCCAAATGGTCATAAATCCTATCCCTCAGGACCTTTTCCATTATCTTACCAACCACCGAAGTAAGACTAACCGGCCTATAATTACCAGGGTCATTCCTATTTCCTTTCTTGAAGAGAGGAACAACATTCGCCACTCTCCAGTCCTCTGGCACCATCCCCGTGGACAGTGAGGACCCAAAGATCAAAGCCAGAGGCTCTGCAATCTCCTCCCTTGCCTCCCAAAGAATCCTAGGATATATCCCATCTGGCCCAGGGGACTTATCGACCCTCAGGTTCTTCAAAATTGCTAAGACATCTTCCCTCAGAACATCTACCACCTCCAGCCTATCCACCTTTATCACACTCTCATCCTCAAGAACATGGCCCCTCTCCTCGGTGAACACTGACGAAAAGTATTCATTCATCACCTCTCCTATCTCTTCTGACTCCATGCACAAGTTCCCACTACTGTCCATGACCGGCCCTACCCTCACCCTGGTCATTCTTTTATTTTTCACATAAGAGTAAAAAGCCTTGGGGTTTTTCTTGATCCGACCCGCCAAGGACTTCTCATGCCCCCTCCTAGCTCTCCTAAGCTCTTTTTTTAGCTCATTCCTTGCTACCTTGTACCCCTCAATCGACCCAACTGAACCTTGTTTTCTCATCCTTACAAACGCTTCCTTTTTCCTCTTGACTAGACATTCAACCTCTTTTGTGAACCATGGTTCTCTCACTCGGCCATTTCCTCCCTGCCTGACAGGGACATACCTATCAAGGACACGCAGTAATTGCTCCATGAAAAAGCTCCACTTTTCGTTTGTGCCTTTCCCTGATAGTTTCTGTTCCCATCTTATACTCCCTAATTCTTGCCTAATCGCATCATAATTACCCCTCCCCCAATTATAAACCCTGCCCTGCCGTATGGCCCTATCCCTCTCCATTGCAATAGTGAAAGTTACCGAATTGTGGTCACTATCTCCAAAGTGCTCTCCCACATACAAATCAAACACTTGGCCCGGTTCATTACCCAGTACCAAATCCAACGTGGCCCCACCTCTTGTCGGCCTATCCACATATTGTGTCAGGAAACCCTCCTGCACACACTGTGCAAAAACTATCCCATCCGAACTGTTTGACCTATAAAGGTTCCAATCAATATTTGGAAAGTTGAAGTCACCCATGACAACTACTCTGTGACCTCCACACCTATTCATAATCTGCTTTGCAATTTCTTCCTCCACATCTTTATTACTATTTGGGGGCCTGTAGAAAACTCCTAACAACGTGACCGCTCCTTTCCTATTTCTAACTTCAGCCCATATTACCTCAGACGGCAGATCCCCCTCGAACTGCCTTTCTGCCGCTGTTAAACTATCCTTGATTAACAATGCTACTCCTCCACCTTTCTTACCAACTTCCCTACTCTTACTGAAACATCTATACCCCGGAACTTCCAACAACCATTCCTGTCCCTGTTCTAACCATGTCTCCGTAATGACCACCACATCGTAGTCCCAAGTACCAATCCACGCTCCAAGTTCTCCTACCTTATTCCGGATGCTCCTTGCATTGAAGTAGACACACTTCAAGCCATCTTCCTGTCTGCCGGTACATTCCTGCGACCTTGATACCCTCCTCAGTACCTCCCTACACTCACCACTGGCTCGTGGACTACAGCCCTTTTTCCCATCCCCCTGACAAATTAGTTTAAACCCCCCCGAAGAGCCGTAGCAAATTTCCCTCCCAGGATATTGGTGCCCCTCTGGTTCAGGTGCAAACCGTCCTGTTTGTACAGGTCCCACCTTCCCCAGAATGTGCTCCAATTATCCACATAACTGAAACCCTCCCCCCTACACCATCCCTGCAGCCACGTGTTTATCTGCACTCTCTCCCTGTTCCTCAACTCGCTAGCACGTGGCACCGGCAACAAACCAGAAATTACAACATGGTTTGTACTGGCTCTCAGCTTCCAACCTAGCTCCCTAAATTCCTGTTTTAAATCCCCGTCCCTTCTCCTACCTATGTCGTTGGTACCGATGTGTACCACGACTTGTGATTGTTCCCCTTCCCCTTTGAGGATTCTGAAAACACGGTCCGAGACGTCACGGACCCTGGCACCCGGGAGGCAACATACCATCCGTGAGTCTCTTTTGCTGCCACAGAACCTCCTATCTGTCCCTCTGACTATTGAGTCCCCAATAACTATTGCTCTCCTGCTCTCCCCCCTTCCCTTCTGAGCCACAGGGACGGACCCAGCGCCGGAGATCCGGTCACCGTGGCTTACCACTGGTAAGTCGTCCCTCTCAACAGTATTCAAAGCGGTATACCTGTTACTGAGGGGAACGACCACAGAGGATCCCTGCACTGACTGCTTCCTCCTAGCCCCTCTCACCGTCACCCATCTATCTTCATGCTTTGGAGTAATTACATCCCTGAAGCTTCTATCTATGACCTCCTCTGCCTCCCGAATGATCCGAAGTTCATCCAGCTCCAGCTCCAGTTCCCTAACACGGTTTTCGAGGAGCTGGAGATGGGTGCACTTCCCACAGGTGTAATCAGCAGGGACACCTACGGCGTCCCTCACCTCAAACATTCTGCAGGAGGAACATTTCACTGCCTCCCCTGCCATCCCCTCCAGCTAACTTGCAGATTAAACTAGAACAAAAAAGAGCTTACCTGATAGTCACTCACCTCCTTTAGGTTAGAGGAGGAGGAAGGGTGGGGGACACTACAAGTGTAGTGTCTCGGGTTTAGGAACCGCCCAACTTATATACAGGTAAAAATTAATCACCTACCCAGCAACCACTGCGTCCCGCACTTTAAAAGCCTCTGTGGGATTACCTGGTCGCCGCCGCCTCTTGACTCCTCCGCCTCGCCGCAGCCGCTCCACCCAGGTCCGCCGCCTCTGTGGGCCTACCTGGTCGCCGCCGCCTCTTGACTCCTCCGCCTCGCCGCAGCCGCTCCACCCAGGTCCACCGCCTCTGTGGGCCTACCTGGTCGCCGCCGCCTCTTGACTCCTCCGCCTCGCCGCAGCCGCTCCACCCAGGTCCGCCGCCTCTGTGGGCCTACCTGGTCGCCGCCGCCTCTTGACTCCTCCGCCTCGCCGCAGCCGCTCCACCCAGGTCCGCCGCCTCTGTGGGCCTACCTGGTCGCCGCCGCCTCTTGACTCCTCCGCCTCACCGCAGCCGCTCCACCCAGGTCCGCCGCCTCTGTGGGCCTACCTGGTCGCCGCCGCCACTTGACTCCTCCGCCTCGCCGCAGCCGCTCCACCCAGGTCCGCCGCCTCTGTGGGCCTACCTGGTCGCCGCCGCCTCTTGACTCCTCCGCCTCACCGCAGCCGCTCCACCCAGGTCCGCCGCCTCTGAACACAGAAGATTAAGAAGAGACCAGACAGAAGTGATGAAGGATTTTGATAAGATTCGAGGGGACAAATTATTTCCACTGTTTGGTGGGTCATAACTTTAAGGTCCTCACCAAGAAAACGAAGAGAGAGGTTGTTCCTTGGATCTTCCTGTGGTCCCGGTTATATTTGTGGGTTTTTTACCCTGTATAATCTAGATTTTTTTGGCTCCTGTAATTTTAACTCATTTCCATGGGTGAGTTGTGACTCCCTATGTTTATGATTCTTCACTTTCCTCGCTTTCTCAATGACCTTCAGTAACACGCCAAGCATAACATAGAAACATAGAAGATAGGAGCAGGAGTAGGCCATTCAGCCCCTCGAGCCTGTTCCGCCATTTAATGGGATCATGGCTGATCATCCAAATTCAGTACCCTGTCCCTGCTTTCTCCCCATATCCCTTGATCCCTTTAGCCTTAAGAAATATATCTAACTCCTTCTTGAATATATTTAATGAATTGGCCTCAACTGCCTTCTGTGGTAGAGAATTCCACAGGTTCAACACACTCTGGGTGAAGAAATTCCTCCTCATCTCAGTCCTAAATGGCTTACCCCTTATCCTTAGACTGTGACCCCTGGTTCTGGACTCCCCCGCCATCAGGAACATCCTTCCTGCATCTAGTCTGTCTAGTCCTGTTAGAATGTTAAAAGTTTCAATGAGATCCCCTCTCATTCTTCTAAACTCTAGCGAATATAAGCCTAATCGACCCAATCTCTCTTCATACATTATTCCTGCCATCCCAAGTATCAGTCTGGTGAATCTTCGCTGCACTCCCTCCATGGCAAGAACATCCTTCCTCAGATAAGGCGACCAAAACTGCACACAATACTCAAGGTGTGGTCTCACCAAGACACCTGTACAACTGCAGCAAGACATCCTTACTCCTCTACTCGAATCCTCTCGCTATGAAGGCCAACATACCATTTGCCCTCTTAACCGCCTGCTGCACCTGCATGCTTACCTTCAGCGACTGGTGCACAAGGACACCCAGGTCTCGTTGCACTTCCCCTTTTCCCAATCTATTGCCATTCAGATAATAATCTGTCTTTCTGTTTTTGCCACCAAAGTGGATAACCTCGCATTTATCCACATTATACTGCATCTGCCATGCATCTGCCGAATCACCCAACCTATCCAAATCATACTGGAGTTTCTCTGCATCCTCCTCACAGCACACACGCCCACCCAGCTTTGTGTCGTCTGCAAACTTGGAGATATTACATCTAGTTCCCTCGTCTAGATCATTAATATATATTGTGAATAGCTGGGGTCCTAGCCCCGATCCCTGCGGTACCCCACTAGTCACTGCCTGCCACTCGGAAAAAGACCCGTTTATTCCAACTCTTTGCTTCCTGTCTGCCAACCAGTTCTCTATTCAAGTCAGTACCTTACCCCCAATCCCATGTGCTTTAACTTTGCACGCTTATCTCTTATGCGGGATTAAGGTGTACATATGCAAGCTGCATAACTAATTGTTAACCTAAACTGCTGAAATGCTGAGCTAAAATACCATGTTATCATTGTGACCCAGACAGCAAATCACAAGAGCTGCTTAGGTGAACAAACAAAGTTTTTCTTTGAACTGGTGTCTGTCTACACGGTCAGCTTTGACCACACCTCACAGATGTGGTTTTTCATGTCTGCTACTGCCACTTGCACATCACTATGTGAGCTGTCAGCGTGCTTTCCCCACTTCACTGTGTTCTGTTGGGCAGCGACAACATTGATTCTCGCCACCAGTGCCCGTGTGGTGTTGGGCAGCGACAACGTTGATTCTGGCCACCAGTGCCCGTGTGGTGTTGAGCAGCGACAACGTTGATTCTGGCCACCAGTGCCCGTGTGGTGCTGGGCAGCGACAACATTGATTCTGGCCACCAGTGCCCGTGTGGTGTTGAGCAGCGACAACATTGATTCTGGCCACCAGTGCCCGTGTGGTGCTGGGCAGCGACAACGTTGATTCTGGCCACCAGTGCCCGTGTGGTGTTGAGCAGCGACAACATTGGTCTTGTACCTGATCAGATTGACTGTCAGCCACTGACACATATATCTATAAATCACTCCAGCAAGGGCTGCAGGAGCTGCTGTACCTCGGCATGTGGGACACGTTCAACAGGGGGAGGGAACGAGACAGACTGCCCCCACTCACTCGGCAATGCCCAGCCCACTGAGCCCAGCCAGGGGGATTCCTACCTGCTCTTCCGCAGGTAGGAAAGAGCGAGCTGCATTCATCAGTCTGGATGTCAACCTGGAGATTAGAGGGAATAAAAGAAGAGACTTGCATACAATACAAAAGCAAAATACTGCGGATGCTGGAAATCTGAAATAAAAACAGAAAATGCTGGAAATACTCAGCAGGTCAGGCAGCTTCTGTAGAGAGAGAAACAGAGTTAACGTTTCAGGTCGATGACCTTTTGTCAGAACTGGAAAAGGTTAGAGATGTAACAGGTTTAAAGCAAGTGTAGGGGCAGGGGAAGGGAGGAGGGGAGGAAAGAAAAAATGGGAAGGTCTGTGACAGGGTGGAAGACAGGAGTGATTGAATGACAAAAGAGATGATCGTACAAAACAAAAGGAGGTGGTAATGGGACAGGTAAGGAAACAAAAGATGGGTCTAGAAAAGGTGTAAATGGAATGGTAGAATCATCAACAGCTGCCATGTGAAAACATAGGAGCAGAGGTTATGGTCTGAAATTGTTGAACTCGATGTTGAGTCCAGAAGGTTGTAAAGCGCCTAATCAAAAGTTGAGGTGCTGTTCCTCGAGCTTATGTTGAGCTTCGTTGGAACAGTGTAAGAGGCCGAGAACGGAGAGGTCAGAGTGGGAGTGTAGCGGAGAATTAAAGTGACAGATGAGCAGAAGCTCAGGGTCAAGCTTACGGACTAAATGGAGGTGTTTCGCAAAGCGGTCACCCAATCTGCGTTTGGCCTCCCCAATGTAGAGGAGACCGCATCGTGAGCAGCGAATACAGTATACTAAATTGCAAAAAGTACAAGTAAATCGCTGTTTCACCTGGAAGGAGTGTTTGGGGCTCTGGACAGTGGGAAGGGAGAAGGTAAAAGGGCAGGTGTTGCATCTCCTGCGCTTGCACGGGAAGGTGCCGTGGGAAGGGGAGTGACTGAGGAGTGAACCAGGGTGTCGCGGAGGGACCAGTCCCTTTGGAATGCTGAAAGGGGAGGGGAGAAGATGCGTTTGGTGGTGGGATCACCCTGGAGGTGGCGGAAATGGCGGAGGATGATCCGTTGAATGTGGAGGCTGGTGGGGTGAAAGGTGAGGACAAGGGGATCCCGATTGTGGTTCTGGGAGGGAGGGGAAGGCGTGAGAGCAGAAGTGCGGGAAATGGAACGGACATGGTCGAGGGCCATGTCAACCATGGTAGAGGGGCATCCTCGGTTGAGGAAAAAGGAAGACATGTCGGAAGCCCTACTATGGAAGGTGGCATCGTCAGAACAGATATGACGGAGACAGAGAAACTGCAAGAATGGAACAGAGTTCTTACAGGAAGTGGGCTGGAAGGAAGTATAGTCCAGGTAGTTTTGGGAGTCACTGGGCTTATAGTGGATGTTTGTCGATAGCCTATCCCCAGAAATGGAGACAGAGAAGTCGAGGAAGGGAAGGGAAGAGTCGGAAATGGATCATGTGAAGGTGAGGGAAGGGTGGAAATTGGAAGCAAAGTGAATTAAATTTTCTGGTTCAAGGCGAGAGCTGGAAACGGCACCGATACAGTCATCAATGTACCGGAAAAAGAGGTGAGGGGACCCGAGTAGGACTGGAACAAAGAACATTCCACATATCCCACAAAAAGGCAGGCATGGCTAGGGCCCATGCAGGTTCCCGTAGCAACACCTTGTTGTGGAGTATTTTAAACCAACACTCGACACAAGGTTTTAGATCGATAGTCAAGTTGTCTTTATTACACCGGTGGGGAGACAATCTGCTCTGTCTTTAGCCATACTTCTCCAAATTGTTACAGCAAACACTACATTTTTATACATTAAAATACACATGGCCACCTCATGCACAATTCATTCCTGCCACCTGATTGGACCTTGGCCTGCATGCATCTTCACGGATTGGTTGCCTATGCCACGTTACATTAAAGTACCACCTTTATTATCAGAAAAGTATATGTCCGTTATCCCCCAAGCTGTTGTTGCACCTATGACCTTTGTTTATGCCAGATGGGGTCTCATCAACATTGTACTTCTGACTCATTGTCCTGCTTTCCTGCGTCTCTCGGCCTTTTTACTTCCAACTCTTTGTTTTACTTGTCTCTCCTGCTTTCTATCCTATCACTGACCTTCCCTTTTGTTCTTTCATCCCCTCCCCCATTTCCCAGCCCCTAAACCTGCTTTCCATTTCCTGCTTTTTTCCAGTTCTGACGAAAGGTCTTCGACCTGAAACATTAACTCTGTTTCTCTCTCCACGGATGCTGCCTGGCCTGCTGAGTTGTTCCAGCGTTTTCTGTTGTTATTTCGGATTTCCAGCATCTGCAGTATTTTGCTATTGTATCATTGTTTTACTTTCCTGCCAGAACAGAATTTACATCCTCTAGGCCTCTTATGGTTCAACATCCAGCTATTTGCAATTGTCTCCAAATTATACAGTTTGCAGTTGTTAATCATTCTAACACTACTGCTTAGGTTATCTCAACTGCCAGTTCAGCAATTTGGAAAAAGCTTACTACTGCAAAGGCATATTAGATTGTTGTCTTTATTACACCATTCAGTGAAACTGCCAGCGATGTCAGTTTAACTCTTTCCCCACTGCAACCTTTAATTTGGAGGAAGTGAATGGAGTCGAAAGAGAAGTTGTTCAATGTGAGATCAAGTACAGCGAGGCGGAGGAGGGTGGTGGTGGTGTATGGAGACGGGTTGGGCTTCTGTTCAAGGAAGAAGTGGAGCACCCTCAGGCTATCATTGTTGGGGATGGAGGTGTAGAGGGATTAGACGTCCATGGTGTAAAGGAGATGGTTGGGGCCAGTAAACTGGAAACTGCTAAACTGGCGGAGGGCGTCGGAAGAGTCGCGGATGTAGGTGGGAAGAGACTGGACAAGGAGAGAAAAGAATGGAGATAGGAAGGAATCAGTTGCGTGGGACAAGAACAGGCTGAAACGAAGGGTCTACCAGGGCAGTCCTGTTTGTGAATCTTGGGAAGTAGGTCGAAGCGAGCTGTGCGGGGTTGGGGGACGATGAGGTCGGAGGTCGTGGAGGGAAGATCTCCAGAGGAGATGAGGTCAGTGACAGTCCTGGAAACGATGGCTTGATGTTGGGTGGTGGGGTCATGGTCCAGGGGGAGGGAGGAGGAGGCGGAGAATTTGCCGTTCAGCCTCCGCACGGCAGAGGTGGGTTCGCCAAACAGCAGCAGCGCCGCCCTTGTCAGCAGGTTCAGTGAGCAGGTGGGGGCCGGCTCTGAGAGAACGGAGAGCTGCAGGTTCAGAGGGAGGGAGGTTAGAGTGAGCGAGGGGAGCAGAGACAGTGAGACGGCCGATGTCAGGCCGGCAGTTCACCATGAAGAGATGGAGAGAGGGCGAGAGGCCAGAGGGAGGGGTCCGGGCGGGGCGAGGATTCTGAAGAGGGGAGAAAGGGTCGGCGGTGCGGGGGGTGGGGGGAGACTCCGGGCCGGAGGAGTGGGCGCGGAGGCGAAGGTGGCAGGAGAGCCGGGCCGGGAATCCAGCGAGGTGGGCAGGGACGGGGGTGAAGCCGAGGCCGGGGCTGAGGGCCAGAGAGGGGCCGCTCAGAGGGGACAGTGAACACACGGCAGGGGCTGAGAGTGGAAGGATGGAGGGGCTGAGAGGGCAGTGAAGGGGGAGAATCATAGAATGGTTACAGCACGGAAGGAGGCCATTTCGGCCCATCGTGTCCGCGCCGGCCAACAAAGAGCTATCCAGCCTAATCCCACTTCCCAGCTCTTGGTCCGTAGCCCTGCAGGTTAGAGCATCCCAAGTGCACATCCAAGTACTTTTTAAATGTGATGATGTGGAGATGCCGGCGTTGGACTGGGGTGGACAAAAATGAGAAGTCGCACAACACCTGACGAAGGAGCGAACTGTTCCGAAAGCTTGTAAAATTAAATAAATCTGTTGGACTATAACCTGGTGTTGTGCGACTTCTCATTTTTAAATGTGGTTAGGGTTCCTGCCTCTACTACCCTTTCAGGCAGTGAGTTCCAGACCCCCACAACCCTCTGGGTGAAGAAATTTCCCCTCAAATCCCCTCTGAACCTTCCACCAATTACTTTAAATCTGTGCCCCCTGGTTTTTGACCACTCTGCTAAGGGAAATAGGTCCTTTCTATCCGCTTTATCTATGTCCCTCGTAATTTTATACACCTCAATAAGGTCTCCCCTCAGTCTCCTCTGTTCCAAGGAAAACAGACCCAGCCTATCCAGTCTTTCCTCATAGCTAAGATTCTCTACTCCCGGCAACATCCTTGTAAATCTCCTCTGTACCCTCTCTAGTGCAACCACATCTTTTCTGTAATGTGGTGACCAGAACTGCACGCAGTACTCTAGCTGAGGCATAACTAGTGTTTTATACAGTTGAAGTATAACCCCCCTGCTCTTGTATTCTATGCCACGGCTAATAAAGGCAAGCATTCCATATGCCTTCTTAACCACCTTATCTACCTGGCCTGCTACCTTCAGGGATCTGTGGACATGCACTCCAAGGTCCCTTTGTCTTACCATTTAATGTGTATTCCCTTTCCTTGTTAGCCTTCCCCAAATGCATTACCTCACACTTCTCCGGATTAAATTCCATTTGCCACTGTTCTGCCCACCTGACCAATTTATTGATATCTTCCTGCAGTCTACAGCTTCCTTCTTCAATATCAACCACACAGCCGATTTTAGTATCATCTGCAAACTTCTTAATCATACCTCCTATATTCAAGTCTAGATCGTTGATATATACCACAAAAAGCAAGGGACCCAGTACTGAGCCCTGCGGGACCCTACTGGAAACAGCCTTCCAGTCACAAAAACACCCATCAACCATTACCCTCTGCTTCCTGTCTCTGAGCCAGTTTTGAATCCAACTTGACACTTTGCCCTGGATCCCATGGGCTTTTAACTTCGTGACCGGTCTGCCATGTGGAACCTTATCAAAAGCCTTGCTAAAGTCCATATCCACTACATCAAATGCAGTACCCTCATCTACCCTCCTTGTTACCTCCTCAAAAAATTCAATCAAGTTTATCAGACATGACCTTCCCTTAACAAATCCGTGCTGACTATCCATGATTAATCCGTGTCTTTCTAAGTGAAGATTTATCCTGTCCTTCTGAATTCTTTCCAATAATTTTCCCACCACCGAGGTTAGGCTGACTGGCCTGTAATTACTCGGCCTATCCTTTTCTCCCTTTTTAAACAAGGGTACCACATTAGCAGTCCTCCAGTCCTCCGGCACCACACCTGAAGCCAGAGAGGATTGAAAAATGATGGTCAGGGCCTCTGCTATTTCCTCTTTTGCTTCGCTTAACAGCCTGGGATACATTTCATCCGGGCCTGGGGATTTATCCACTTTTAAAGCTGCTAAACCCCTTAATACTTCCTCCCTCACTATGTTTATTTCATCTAATATTTCACACTCCTCCCCCCCGATAGCAATGTCTGCTTCACCCCTCTCCTTTGTGAAAACAGACGCAAAGTATTCATTAAGAACCCTACCGACCTCTCCCGCCTCCACACACAGATTACCCTCATGATCTCTAATAGGCCCTACCCTTTCTTTGGTTATCCTCTTACTCTTAATATATTTATAAAACATCTTTGGGTTTTCCTTGTTTTTACTTGCCTAGAATTTTTCATGCTCTCTCTTTGCTTTCCTAATATCCTTTTTAAATGCACCCCTGCACTTTCTGTACTCCTCTAAAGATTCTGGAGTATTTAGCCCTCGGTATCTGTTATACGCCTCCCATTTTTTCTTTATCCTACTCTGTATGCTGTAAGGGGTGACGTGTGGCTCTGTGCTTAGCCTGGGTGCTAGTGCGGGGTTAGGCCTTGTTGCCTGTTCTGGTCTCCAGCCAGCCTGGTAACACTAGACACCTGTGAGTGGTTCGACCCACTCACCCTTACGGTTCTGACACTGGACTTCGGTGCGAGAGCAATAATGCAGAGAAAACTCAGGTAGACCCGGTTGAATAGTGCGAAATGGAAAATCTTTATTGCATATTATTCAAGATTACGAGATACATGTCATAAGCACAGATTAATGACAGTACAATCTTACACACAGTTATGAAACTAATTTTAGGGAAACGAGGAGCGCACGACACATCGTAAAAGGGGACACACATTATAATTATCCTTAAAACTTTAACCCTCCCCTATCAATACCTGTCCTAATCTAGATTTGTAGGATCGAGACTCATGCTCACCACTCGTGATAACTCGGAGAATTCCGAAACTCTGCTCGGATGTTTTTACCGCAGCACCTGACTATCCACGTGTTGATCAGGGGTCTCTGTACCCCACTTGTTTACTTGCTTCTGCTCCGGCTAGCAGGCTGGACCGTCTGCTGTCATGAAGATCTGTGTTGCCCTCGGAGTTCTGATACTACTCAAAAAAGAGTCTTCCTGTGCCCTACACCGGTTCGATAGAACTCGAAGAAGGGTCTTCCTGGGCCAGTTGTGAAGAAGTCGGTAGAATTCAAAGAAGTGTTTAATCGACTTACAGGCGCGGTCGGGGCTTACTGACCGTGGCGATACATATTGTCGTCTTCTTCTCTTCTCATCTCATCTCATCTCATCTCCTCTCGGGCCTTCGGTTCCAACACCGTTTACCGACTTCTCGGGATGGTGTGCCCGCTTCCAGGCCTCACAGCCCAGTTCTCCACAGATCTTCGCGGCAAGCCACGAGGTTGATCCTAGCAGATCAGAGTCCAGAGTCGTCAGGCAAGAGAGTAAGAGTTCAGCAGCCTTCCAGCGAGTCAAAGCAGCAAGAGAGAGATGGACGGTTGTACTTTACAGTTATAGTGCTGTAATTCCTCTTTTCCCGCCCAATCTTAATGTCTATCTTTTGTCAGGTTTTTGGCGCTCAAACTTCTTGTATGGGGTGATCTCAGTCTTTAATGGGTTTCGGTGACACTTGTAACTGTCTGAGTACCCGTTAATATTTCTCCCATTGTGGAACCGGCTAGTAGTCTCCCTGGAGGGGTTTTGGGGCTTCCAAATGCTTGCTGTGAGTACCCACGAACGTCTCTCTCATCGTAGAGCCGTGGGGATTTTGCATATTAATGTCTTTGGATGGGTCCTTGATCGCTCAGTACAATAGCCCTTGTTTGCACCTGGGGGACCGATTTCAGTATTTATGTTTAAAATGCAAACCCATCATGTCTTGTCAATTATCTCAAATGTGCTGAGTCATGTCCGATCTTGCTGAAATGTTTATTGAAGCGCCATCTTGTCTGCCTACTGAAAGTCTAGAACTTTCTGCCACGAGGCGTGGCGGCCATTTTACAGGCTGTTTGTGTCCGTTTTGAAACCTGACAGCATTCTGCTGAAATAAAGCTGTTTATACGAAACTTTATGTCTCCTTCTTATTTTTATAAAATCACGATAATTTTGCGAATTCTACAATGCCTCTAGACATCCAGGAGACTCTAGATTTGTTAGTCTCACCTTTTTCTTTAACAGCACATATTTGCTCTGAACCCTCCGGATCTCCTCCTTGAATGCCTCCCACTGCTCTGACACTGATTTACCTTCAAGTAGCTGTTTCCAGTCCACTATGGCTAAATCCCCTCTGAGCTTAGCAAAATTTGCTTTTCCCCAATTTAGAATTTTTATTCCTGGTCTATCCTTGTCCTTTTCCATAACTACCTTAAATCTAACTGAATTATGGTCACTAGCACCAAAATGCTCCCCCACTGATACGCCTTCCACCTGCCCAGCTTCATTCCCTAAAACTAAGTCCAGAACCGCCCCCTCCCTTGTTGGGCTTGCTACATACTGGCTAAAAAAGTTCTCCTGGATGCATTTTAGGAATTCCGCACCCTCTATACCCTTCACACTAATTTTATCCCAGTTAATATTGGGGTAGTTGAAATCCCCTACTATTACTGCCTCAAGTGGGGAAAGCACGCTGACAGCTCAGATAGTGATGTGCAAGTGGCAGTGGAAAAAACACATCCGTGAGGTGTGGTCAAAGCTGACCGTGTAGACAGACACCAGTTCTAAGAAAAACTTTGTTTCTTCACCTAAGCAGCTCTTGTGGTTTTGCTGTCTGAGTCACAATGATACCATGTTATTTTTGCTCAGCATTTCAGCAGTTTAGGTTAACAATTAGTTATGCAGCTTGCATATGTACACCTTAAGATATGTAATCCAATCCGTGAAGGTGCACGCGGGCCAAGATCCAATTAAGTTGCGAGAGCGGATTGTGCACAAGGCTACCATGACTTTTGAACGCATAAATATGTAACACTTACTGTATCAATTTGGAGAAGTCTCCTGGCGCGCCAGGATTGATTGTCTCCCTATCGATCGATGTAATAAAGCCAGCTTGACTATCGATCTGAAAACCTTGTGTCGAGTGTTGATTTAAAATACTCCACAACACTGCCCTATAGTTTTTGCACTTCTCAGAAATTTGTCTACATAAAGTTCCGGATACCGCTGGTGTCCCAGAGTGACTGAAGCTTCCGAGCCCGGAGCCTGAGAGGAAGGAGACAAGACCCGGCCCCGGGCCCAGCTCCTCACCGCCCAGGAGGGGCCGCCTTGCCTTTCAATCCCTGGCTGGCAGAGGCGGGCCGGACATTCCGCTCCCGCTGAACCGCCCGCTCCCCCCCCCCCCGCCAATCACGGCCCGCTTCCCCCCCCCCCCGCCAATCACGGCCCCCTCCCCCCCCCCCCCGCCAATCACGGCCCGCTTCCCCCCCCCCCCCCGCCAATCATGGCCCGCTTCCCCCCCCCCCCGCCAATCACCGCCCGCTTCCCCCCCGCCACCAATCACCGCCCGCTTCCCCCCCCGCCAATCACCGCCCTCACCCCCCGCCAATCACTGCCCCCTCTCCGCCAATCACCACCCGCTCCCACTCCCCCCGCCAATCACCGCCCTCTCCCCCCACTCCCCATGCCAATCACCGCCCTCTACCCCCGCCAATCGCCGCCCGCCCCCCGCCAATCACCGCCCGCTCCCGGTCTCACCCCACACCCGGCAATCACCGCCCACTCCCGCAGCTAATCACCGGCCGCTCCCGCTCGCCCCACCATTCACCGCCCGCTCCCGCTCCCCCTAGCCAATCATCGGCCGCTCCCCCCCAGCAATCACCGCCCTCTCCCCCCCACCGCCAGCTCCCGCTGCCCCCGCCAATCACCGCCCGCTCCCACTCCACCCCGCCAATCACCGCTCGCTCCCGCTGACCCCGCCGATCACCGCCCGCTCCCCCCGCTAATCACCTCCCGCTTCCGCTCACCGCCCACTCCCGCTGCCCCCTCCGCTAGTCACTGCCCGCTTCCTCCCCGTCAATCACCTCCCCCCCCACCAATCACCGCCCACTTCCTCCCCCGTCAATCACCTCCCCCTCCGCCAATCACTGACCACTCTCCCCCCCCCACCAATCACCGCCCGCTTCCCCGCTCCACCCCCCCGCCAATCACTGCCCGCTTGCCCCTCGCCAATCACCGCCCGCTTGCCCCTCGCCAATCACCGCCCGCTTGCCCCTCGCCAATCACCGCCCGCTCCCGCTCCTCCCCGCCAATTACCTCCCGCTCCCTCCGCCAATCACCTCCCACTCCCGCCCATTGTCTTTGTTGCCGGGCACCGGGAGCCTTGTCAAGGGAGGCTGTGATCAACAGGCGGCCCTGTGCCTAGTTTGGGTAAATGGACTCCACCTGGAGCCGGGGGGCCTGAGCCGTGGGTCCAGACCAATCCTCCGGCAGGGGTTATAGACATTCTTCATCGTTCACTCCTCATTGACAGGTTGGAGGTTGAGGGGTGATTTGATAGAGGTGTACAGGATTATGACGGGTTTGGATAGGCTAAATGGGGAAAAGCTGTTCCCACTCGTTGATGGTACAAGGACTAGGGGACACAGATTTAAGGTTTTGGGCAAGAGATACAGGGGGGAAGTGAGGAAAACTTTTTTACGCAGCGAGTGGTGAGGACCTGGGACTCGCTGCCGATGGAAGCGGAGACACTCAATGTTTTCAAAGGGAGATTGAATAGGCACTTGAGGGAAATAAACTTGCAGGGTTACGGGGATAGAGCGGGGGAATGGGACTGACTGGATTGCTCTACAGAGAGCTGGCACGGACTCGATGGGCCGAATGGCCTCCTTCTGTGCCGTTATGACTCTATGACTCCCTCTGTGGTCTGAGAGAGTCAGCATGCAGCTACAGCAAGCAATTAGGAAGGCAAATGGCATGTTGGCCTTTATTGCAAGGGGGTTGGAGTACAAGAGTGAGACCACACCTGGAGCACTGTGCACAGTTTTGGTTTCCTTATTTAAGGAAGGATATACCTGCAAAAGAGGTGGTGCAATGAAGGCTCACTAGATTGATCCCTGGGATGAGAGGTTTGCCTTATGAGGAGAGATTGAGTAGATTGGGTCTATATTCTCTAGAGTTTAGAGGAATGAAAGGTGATCTCATTGAAACATACAAGATTCTGAGGGAGATTGACAGGGTAGATGCTGAGAGGTTGTTTCCCCAGGCTGGAGAGTTTAGAACTAGGGGGTATAGATTCAGGATAAGAGGTTGACCATTTAAAAGACTGAGATGAGGAGGAGTTTCTTCACTTAGAGGGTTGTGAGTTGGAGCGATTCTCTACCCCAGAGGGCAGTGGATGCTCAGTCGTTGAGCATATTGAAGGCTGAGATCGATAGATTTTTGGACTCCAGGGGAAACAAGGGATATGGGGATAGTGCAGGTAAGTGGAGTTGAGGTCGATGATTAGCCATGATCTTACTGAATGGCGGAGCAGGCTCGAAGGGCCATATGGCCTACTTATGCTCTTATTTATGTTCTTAAATTCTATTCCAGTACTTTACTGTATTACACTGTGCAGAGCAGCAATACCAGCCTCCCTGAACATCCTCACTAATCTCTCCATTGGAGAAGACATCAGGTTTCCAATCAATCACCGTAGCGATGAGAAGTATGAAGTGACATTTAGACGCAGATCCCGGTCAGTCTTAAAATCATGGCTTGGAACTCTGACCAGCCAGAGAGACCGTATGTGACTCACCCTTACTATGAACACCGGGTTCAGTTCCACCGAGATGGCTTTATTGAGCTACAGAATGTCCAACTTGATGACAATGGGGTGTATGAGATACAGACGGACTACCTTGGAAAACAACTGAGGAACAATGACTGGGATCCGTTGAAACTGTGTGTGTTTGGTGAGTACCGAGAGACCAGTGAGAATGGTAATTGCTAACCCCCCGGATATAGCAACAGTAGGAGGCCATTCAGCCCCTCCAGACTGTTCCGCCAGTCAATTAGATTATGGCTGATCTGCATCTCAACTCCATTTACCCGCCTTGGCTCCATATCACTTGATAGCCCATAGTAACAGCTGTGGCTCAGTTGGTAGCACACTCACCTCTGAGGCAGAAGGTTGTGGGTTCAAGTCCCACTCCAGGGACCTGAGCACATAAAGCTAGGCTAAACACTCCAGTACAGTGCTGAGGGAGTGCTGCACTGTCGAAGGTGCCGTCTTTCGGACGAGACGTTAAACCGAGGCCCCATCTGCCCTCTCAGGTGGACGTAAAAGATCCCATGGCACTATTTCGAAGAAGAGCAGGGGAGTTATCCCCGGTGTCCTTTCCAATATTTGTCCCTCAACCAACATAACAAAAACAGATTATCTGGTCATTATCACATTGCTGTTTGTGGGACCTTGCTGTGCGCAAATTGGCTGCCGCATTTCCCACATTACAACAGTGACAGTACTTCATTGGCTGTAAAGCGCTTTGAGACATCTGGTGGTCGTGAAAGGCGCTATATAAATGCAAGTCTTTCTTTCTCATACCCTGGCTAACAAAAGTCTATCAATCTCCGCCTTTAAATTTTTAATTGACCCACAGCCTTTTGGGAAAGAGTATCCCAGATTTCCATTACGCTTTGTGGGAAAATTATTCCTGATTTCACTGCTAAGCCACACACCATCCAGACTTGGAAGTATATCGCCGATCCTTCATCATCGCTGGGTCAAAATCCTGAAACTCCCTCCCTAACAGCACTGTGGGAGTACCTTCACCACACGGACTGCAGCGGTTCAAGGCGGCGGCTCACCAACACCTTCTCAAGGGCAATTAGGAATGGGCAATAATTGTCAGCCTTGCCACTGCAGTGGGGAAAGAGTTAAAATGACATTATACATGGTCCAGGGTCCCGCAGGGGATCCACAATAGTCCAAATATATTCCACCGTGTACTGCATCAAGCCTTAGATGAGTTAGACCTATCAAAGTACCAGAGCGCCCTACTCCAATATGTCGATGACATAATGATTGCATCAGAGGATGCCAAAGGACACATGGGAGCATTACTAGCCACCCTCCAGACACTTCAGAAAGCTGGCTTTAAATTGAACCCCAAAAAGGCACAGGTTGGACTGTCTAAAGTAAAGTATCTAGGGTACGAAATTAGCCAGGGGTATAAGGCACTCCCGCAGGAATGAAAGGCAGCCATAAAAGACATGCCAAGGCCAGTGACCGTCCGGGTAGTAAGGAAAGTGTTGGGACTATTTAACTACTGCAGGAATTTTATATCAGACTTTGCAGGGAAAGCAGAGCCAATTCAACAGTTAGTTAAAGGGGGGAGACCCGCCACTGATAAGATAGAATGGGAATCGGTGCAGGACGAGGCTTATGCAAAATTAAAAGCAGCCCTGACGTCCGCACCTGCACTAGGATTGCCAAATCTAGTATAGACGGGAACTTCTATAACGTTGTAGTCACCCAAGAGTACGAGGGAGATATGAGGCCAATTGCCTATTACTCCACCCAACAAACCCCTGTGGCTAAAAGAATGGCGAGATGCGTGGCAGCCCTCGACTGCGCCGCATGGGCGGTGCGGATATGCGAGCCCGTCACTATGTCAGGACAGCTGATACTACACACGCAACACACAGTGGTGGACCTGCTAAACACAGGTAAAATGAAGGCTGTATCAGACAGAAGGAGGGCGGCTTGGGAAGCTGTATTGATACCCAAGGACAGATCAGTCAGATTATAAGGGAACATAGAGTCAACCCCGCAGAGGGAATGCTATCAGAGGGTGAGGCACACGAGTGTCAGTTAGTATTCGAAGAAGAGGTCAGAGGAACCGTATCAGAATTGCCCCTTGAAAATCCCGAAAACAGCTTTTATGTAGACGGATCTCGCCGATATATAAATGGGGAGCCACCCACTGGTTGGATAGTAGTATCCGAGAACGGAGAAACAGTCGCAAAGGGAGGGCTTGAAGGAGGAACCTCAGCACAGGTAGCAGAACTAGTGGCTCTCACGGAAGCATTGAAATTGGCAAAAGGAAAATGAGTAAATATATACACAGACAGTAGGTATGCGTTTGGGGTAGTGCATGATTATATGACAGCGTGGAATAGGAGAGGATATGTAACCTCCGGAGGAGGACAAATACAGCATGAGGAAGTAGTGAGAGACCTAGTAGAAGCAGTAAAAGGAGCAGAAGAGGTAGCAGTGATTAAAATAAAGGCACACCGTAAGATAGTGAGCGAGCAACAAAAGGGAAATATGCTAGCTGATCAGGCAGCAAGAGCAGCAGAGGACACAGAGATGCCTACACCAATAGCAGTAGGTAGAATAACAGTAGAGGGAAGAAATACGGCCAGTGATCATAGACCAGTTTACAAGGTGGGTGGAAGCATTCCCCACCAGAGACTGTAGTGCTCAGACTGTGGCCCGAATATTTGCATACGACGTGATACCGAGATGGGGGGTCCCGTTGCAAATAGATTCAGATCAAGGTACCCACTTTATGGGAAAGGTAATGAAAGAAGCTTGTAAGTTACTAGGAGTAAGACAGAAGTTCCATATCCCCTATCATCCGCAAAGCTCAGGCATGTAGAGCGAATGAACAGGACCCTGAAAATAGCCTTAAGCAAGGCCATAGCCGAAACCGGACAGGGATGGGTGGATGTCCTTCCGTGTATCCTGATGAGGCTGAGAGCCACCCCAAACAGGGTGACCGGACTGACAGCATATGAACTCATGACTGGATGAGCAATGTGTCTGCCGGAAGGAGTAGCATCTGGTAGCGAGGGACTAGGACCCTGAAAAGATAAAATTAGGAAATACGTACAAACATTGGATAATCAATTGAAGGAGCTCAAACAAGAAGTTAAAGAACAAGACATCAGAGATAAAAATACACAAAAGCAGGGGGCCTCAGAGACCCTACCCAAGGTGGGCGAGCAGGTATTTGTTAAAATATTGCCAGAGAGATCGGGATTCTCACCTAGATAGACTGGACCATTTGAGGTTATCATGACCAGTGATACGTGCGCATGTATAGATATAAGGGGAAGGGTAGGTGGAAACATTGGACCCAACTAAAACGATATAGCAATAACCCATCTGATCTTAAATCCCACAGGAACAAGGAATAAACACCGGAGATAAACTAACCTCTGGTGACGACCAGGCTTCTGCTTAATTTACAGGGAAACTTCACCATGAAGGTGGGATTACTGCTGGGAATCGTATGCATCACAAAATAAGCGAAGGGACATCCCACATTACACGACAATTACATGATGAGGAAGCACCATGTTTTAATGGAACAATTACATTCGGAGTCTCATCCACGGCTCCCAATACACAGAAAGAAGAGACAAGCGAACAAAGGATGCTGCAATGTCCAAATATGAAACCTGGACCTATGAATGGACTAGCATTATTTACCGAGGGAGAACAATTGTATGGTAACGGGAGACACGAAATTGTACTGGTGCTAATGAACTTAACCATGTTACAATGGCCAGCATATTGTGAGAGGTTTAACAAAACTAGAGAATTGTATGCATATATGATAAAGAATGTAATTAACCAAGCTGCTGATGCGACAGGGGCCACGAGTTTCAGGGGACATGCTGCATTCCACCAAAGGATTAAGAGGAGCTTAGGAACCGATATACTCACGGGAATGAACACGGGGACATCATTCATTAATGCCCTAGATATACAAGGAGTCCAGAGTCGTGTGGAACGACTACAAAGGGTAATACAACAGATTTTAGAGAAGGAAACTGGTTTGGTTCGACAAGGATCAGAGTTAGGAGGACACACGATAAGGAAATTACCCGAGGGAATCAAGGTTATAGAGGACCATGCTAGTGCTATCAACAAACTAAACCATAGAGATGAGGAACAGACAAAAGACGGGGTAGGGCGAGGCGCGAGTCATGCCTATGGCCAATGGATTACCGGACAGTTAAAACATAATCTGGCACAGATACAGCAAGGCGAGGTACCAGACTGGATTAACAGCACACAGCTCCATGGCATGAGCCAGAATCCAGACCCTCTGAGTGCTCGCATCCTCAAAGGGATGACCAGAGTATATCCGGTGATACAAAAATGTAAAGCAGAAGTGACAGCAATGATAGGCATGGTACTCCTGATACCAGTGGTGGGACAAGAGACGACTCCATACCCACAGTACCAGGTAACAAACATAGGTATAGTGAGGGGTGAGACATACCTCCAATACTATCCGATTGATACCTATGCCATCAGAAAGAATGGTACTATGAGAGGAGTCTCCCTAAATGGATGCCACGGGAAAGGCACGCTTATGATGTGCCCACATCTGGTAGGAGAAGGCCCTAACGATGAGTGTGGCTATAATAAGACAGAGGGGTGTGTGTTAGAATTATCACATGTTGATCACCATCACACCCGCTCGGGATATAGAGGCGAAGGGGAGTATTGTATAGCCACCACAGAGACTGAGTACCAATATAGTAATCTTGTATGTGCAATCACAATACCTAACTTCTGCTTTACGCCAAAGATCCCTGTGACAATTGGACACACCAGATTGGTGTATGTACATTCAAGGGAGGAGATAAAACTAAATGTGCCAGATAGTTTAAGGGACGAGTTGGTCAATTATGGAGATCCGGTAGGGGCCCCAGTACCCCGCCTGCAAGAGGATCTGCAAGAAATGAAAGAGGATTTGAGCAAGATGGTGAAACAATACATAGTGTTGCAAAGGAATCTTGGGGAATTAGAAAAGGACATAGAGGTAGAGCTACAGGAAGTCCCGTGGTATGAGAAGCTGTGGGATTGGGGAATGAATGTCAACATACACCCATGGATCCGCATCATTTCTCATATATTAGTGATAATAGTTAGTCATGGTTATAGGATGGGGAATAGCAGCATGCACCACTTGTAAAAAGAAACGGACCAAACAAAGAGCTAAAGCGAGTCGGAAAGAGCTGGAAGACACAAGTTTGGTCTAAACATGATGGGTATGCAGGGCCTACCGAAAGAGCGACTGATCACCGCATGGGGCAGGAGGCACAGCGACGCTTATACATGTGGTTTAACTTGGGCAGGGGCCAAGTACCAAAAGGGGGGATTGCAGTGGGGAAAGAGTTAAACTGACATCGCTGGCAGTTTCACTGAATGGTGTAAGGAAGACAGGGACTAACATGAAAGACCACATCTATAAAGATGCGGTCAAAGATAGCTGACCTTTGGAGAGATATAAAGCAATTAAATGGAGACAGGATGTCCAGCATTTCAACTGCCCGTAAGAACTTTATTACCTAGGTTACATTCCAAGGTATCTTTTAATTAGTATTCAGCAGTTTGAGTGATTGATTGAAGAGGCAGCTTATACATGTTTATATTAAGATTCGTAACCAATCCATGAAGGTGCATGAGGGCCAAGATCCAATCAGGTGGCAGGAATGAATTGTGCATGAGATGGCCATGTGTATTGTAATGTATAAAAATGTAGTGTTTGCTGTAACAATTTGGAGAAGTCTGGCTAAGACAGAGCAGACTGTCTCCCCACCGGTGTATTAAAGACAACTTGACTATCGATCTAAAACCTTGTGTCGAGTGTTGGTTTAAAATATTCCACAACACCACTGACACCCAAAGTACAAACAATGCTAATAACTCAAAAGATCTGATGAGAGTTTGCATTTGAAGTGTAAAATAAAGCATCTACTGAAAAGTGTATTCCTTGTATGTCATATTGTACAAACATCATTCTCTCCAGTGATGTTAAGACTCTGCTTTCCAATAAAATGCAGGTTATATTGAAATACTCTGGCTGGTTGGTGGTATTAGCAGAGAAACACAATGTGTTTGAGCGGAGTCATTAACCTGTTTAACAGAAATGGGTTAAATAAATGTAACGGTACCGTGTGAAATTACACAGAACATGGTACAGATTAATTAAATGTTACCCATAACCAATTTCTAGGCCGATGTTCCTGAATCTTCACAGAATTGCTGAGATCGGGATTGCCGACAAGAGTCTGAAAACAGTAAAACGTGGAGTAAATGGGTCAACAAAACGAGCAAGGAAATGCTTCAAATTTCTGGAATAAAACACCACTCAAATCAACCTCATTGTTTCGACAGATCTGTTTATTCACTCTGTAAAAAGCCAGTGACATTGGAACACCGATAAACGTGTTGTTCATTTGTAGCGTTAACAGATTTATAAAATCTATTTTACTGAAAGAAGCCTTTACAAACATTAACTGTTTAATATCAAGTGATGGAAACTCGGCAATAATCCCTCGGAGGAGCTGGACCCCGGGGCTGACATCCCTGGGTTTGGCCACTCTATGTGTCGCTCCCAAAGTAGAGATTAGCTCAGTGCTGGAATAATGCTGTTACAGCAATAATATAAAACACTGCGAGCAGAAACACGAGTCCTGGTGACCTGACCCTCAAAACTGCCTCCGAACAATTCCCTGCCCAGAATATAATCATGGGAGAGAGCATGGGGCTGGTACAACAGGATTGAGTTAGAGTCACTTCATTCCGGATCGGGACTGAGTTACAGACACTTCAGACCGGATCGGGACTGAGTTACAGACACGTCACTCCGGATCGGGACTGAGTTACAGACACTTCACTCCGGATCAGGACTGAGTTACAGACACTTCACTCTGGATCGGGACCGAGTTACAGACACTTCACTCCGGATCGGGACCGAGTTACAGACACTTCACTCCCGATCGGGACCGAGTTACAGACACTTCACTCCCGATCGGGACCGAGTTACAGACACTTCACTCCGGATCGGGACCGAGTTACAGACACTTCACTCCGGATCGGGACTGAGTTACAGACTCTTCACTCCGGATCGGGACTGAGTTACAGACACTTCACTCCGGATCGGGACTGATTACAGACACTTCACTCCGGATCGGGACTGAGTTACAGACACTTCACTCCGGATCGGGACTGATTACAGACACTTCACTCCGGATCGAGACCGAGTTACAGACACTTCACTCCGGATCGGGACTGAGTTACAGACTCTTCACTCCGGATCGGGACTGAGTTACAGACACTTCACTCCGGATCGGGACTGAGTTACAGACACTTCACTCCGGATCGGGACTGAGTTACAGACACTTCACTCCGGATCGGGACTGAGTTACAGACACTTCACTCCGGATCGGGTCTGCTAACCTCGCAGATTGATCGGGTAATATCTCCACAGGAATTCCAGGCTGTGGTCTCTGGAGGGGCAGAGACTCTATTCCAGTCCAGGTTGGGCGGGGATGATAAGTTGCAGGGTGAGGGTGGGAGGGTTATTCAGTGACCCCGGCCCTGCTGGGGTTCCAGTCAAACACTGATTAAAACTGAGTTACAATTGGAAATGTTTATTACACAGAAACACCCGGGAGGAAATGGAATGGGAAACTGAAATTGGAGGTAAAATGATGGAAACAGACCCATTACTGTCAGTGAATTTTAACCCCGCAGATTGTCAGCAGGGCGGAGTTTGTCCCGCCGTCATTCCGTCCCGGATCGAAGATGGGAAAGATTCTCTCAGTGAAAGTGTGGGTGAAAGTGTGGAGATGGGACATGTTGTCCGCATTGTAAAATGACACCTGTCCGTCCTCATAGTCCAGGTAGACCCCGATCCTCCGGGGCTTCACACTCGGGGTGAGGAGGGTCGGTGAGGGGTCAGTGAGGGCAAAATAGCCATTTCCGGTGGACAGCCTCACAACCCAGTATCCAGTCTTAGGACTCGCGTCGATAAACCCTTTCCTCGCGGCAGACTCTCGGGTCACTCCGATCTCCCACCGAGTCTTGTCCCTCACCTCCACCTCCCAGTAGTGTCTCCCTGATGTGAATCCCTCCGATCCCAGGACACAGGGCCAGGAATCAAACCTCTTCGGGGTGTCAGGGACCTCCTGCGGTTCCTCTCCGAATCTCACACTGGTCCGGTCCTCAGTCACGATGAGCCAGGGATGCGCTGTGTCCAGATCCAGAGTCACAGGCTCTGCAATAAAAATATAAAACTGAGTCCGGCACCTGGAGCTCGAACCATCACCGATCAGGAGCAAAAACCCGGAGCGGCCTGATCCCAGCTCACAGACCCACATTCACTCCCGGTGCAATCCCGGTACGGACCGGCTCAGTGTACCTGCAGGTCACACACAGACCCAAATCCACATTCACACCCGGTGCAATCCCGGTACGGACCGGCTCAGTGTACCTGCAGGTCACACACAGACCGGACCCAGTCCAATAATCACTTTCAGACCATTTCTCGCGGTCGCTCTCCTGTCTGGGGATCGGCCCATTCAGCCGCTTTGACCCTGAACCACACCCCGCGAGCAGGAGCAGACCCTCACCCTTCCAAACAGATTGAGAGTCAATGATTGTAGGAAAGGGACAAGTAAACTACACACACACCAGGGACAGGCTGAGATGATTTTAAACATCTCCATCATATAAACATCCGGCTGTTTACCCCGTTTCCTACAGGTGCTGTGTGACTCTGAATGTTTATCAGTCACTTCCTCCCCCATCATATTTCAGACAGTATCACAGTGTCAAAGCTCAATACCTACACTGTGACTGCAGTGTGAGCAGGAGTGAGCCGAACCTGCAGCCTGGGACTCTGACTATCAGGCACTGAGAGGGGCTCTGTCCATCCAACTCCCTACAGGGAGCTTCAAGCCCAACAGCCCAGGCCTGGAGCAGGGATCTGGGAGCAGGAATCTCACTGAATCTGCCGGGCCCGACCCCCAGCTGGATTGTGTGACCTCAGGCTGTGCCTTTAGAATTGAGAAAGAGATGAATCTTTATATTAATATCAGTGGCATGTGCTGTTACAGGGAGAAATAGACAACAGCTCTGTCAGGAATGAGTTACCACCCTGACCCTGTGGCACAGTCTCCTCTCACTCACTGCAGTATTTATAGACAGACGGTGTTTCAGACAGGACTTGTGAAATGCTGATGTTTTAATTATTGAAAGGACCCCCCCACGAATGTTAAACACTCCGCACAGACCAGAACCTGAACTTCACAAGATAGAAACCAGCACAGCCCCAGGATCTGAAGTCTCTCACCTGCAAACATCCAAAGCCTTTTCCGCTCTGAAAAACAGATTAAAATAACATCAATGGTGCCGTCACATAATAAAGTGTAAATACTAAGCATAAATGGATCACAGAACCGGGCGACACAATGATTGTCATTTATTTACAGTGACCGGACACCACTGACATATCTCACTGAGAGCTGCACATCACACAGGATCCACCACACTCGGGACTGTCCACTTCTAGACAGGAACCTTAAAGAAGCCGGATCCACTCACTGTGAGAAGTTGCTTATCTCTGTCAGTAAGACCATTCTGTGGGAACGAGGTCATACAGTAATTGTGGATCAGGAGGGAGGAGCTCGTGGTGTGTGACCCTGTGTAAAAACCTTCGGGAAAACTTACAGCGCAGCTGCTGTTCAGCGGAGACATCACACAGAGCAGATAAATATCACCAGAATTCATCACAATACTTATCGACAAAATACAATCCAGCTACACTGATACTGGGCATCATCCCTTTCAATAATTACACACTGCATGGAGGGGCCATGGAACCACAGCTGAGATTTTCTCACAACTCTTCTTACCTGAGTCTTCTAGCTGCTTCTGTAGATCTGGAAGAGAATAGATTTTCATTAGAAACAACCTCCAGTTTCCTGACTGGACTCAGTGATTTTCATGGGACTTGGAATAACTTTCATCAATGAGTTAAAGAGAAGAATCAAATTCAGACAGCAGACAGTGTTTGGATGGGACAAAGGAAGACTTGTCTTTATATAGCGAGTGATCACATCGCCCTTCTCCGCCCCACCTCAGCTCAAAGGCTGCTGAAACCCTAAATCCATGCCTTTGTTACCTCTAGACTTGACTATTCCAACACACTCCTGGCCGGCCTCCCATCTCCCACCCTCTGTAAACCTGAGCTCACCCAAAACTCTGCTGCCCGTGTCCTAACTCGCACCAAGTCCCGTTCACCCATCACCCCTGCACTCGCTGACCTACATTGGCTCCCGGTCTGGCAACACCTCAATTTTTAAATTTTCATCCTTGTATTCAAATCCCTCCACGGCCTCATCCCTCCTGATCTCTGTGACCTCCTCCAGCCCTACAACCCTCCTGATCTCTGTAACCTCCTCCAGCCCCACAATCCTCCGAGATCTCTACATTCCTCCAATTCTGGCCTCCTTTGCAGTCCCGACTGCCGGCCGTGCCTTCAGCTGCCTGGGCCCTAAGCTCTGGAATTCCCTCCCTAAACCTCTCTGCCTCTCTCCTCCTTGAACACGCTCCTTAAAACCTCATCGACCAAATTTTTGGTTACCTGTCCTAATATCTCATGTGCCTCAGTGTCACATCTTTTCTGATAACACTCCTGTGAAGCACCTTGGGGTGTTTTACTATGTTAAAGGCGCTGTATAAATACAAGTTGTTGTTGGTGTTGTATAGCGACTGATCACATTCTCAGGATGTCCCAAACACACACCACATCCGAACAATTATTGTGTGAAGTGCAGTGACCGTTATGTAAGCAACGTCAGCCATATTATGCACAGCATGATCCCACCCACAGAAATGAAATGAACAACCAGTTCAGTCTGGTTTTGGTGGTGTTGGCCCAGATGAAGATTAAGTGAAGACTCACGTGTGTTTGTAATCAGGAAATTGAACCCAGCATTTATTGCCCATCCCTAATTGCCATTCAAAAGGTGGTGGTGAGCCGCCTTCTTGAACCACCGCAGACTGTGTGGTGAAGGTGTTCCCACAATGCTGTTCGGGAGGGATTTCCAGGATTTTGACCCAGCGACGATGAAGGAACCGTGATATATTTCCAAGTCAGGATGGTATGTGACTTGGAGATGATGGCATTCCCATTCACCTGCTGCCCTCGTCCTTCTAGGCGGTAGAGGTCGCGGGTTTGGGAGGTGCTGCCGAAGAAGCCTTGGCGAGTTGCTGCAGTGCAACCTGTAGATGCTACACACTGCAGCCACGGTACACCGGTGCTGTAGGGAGTGACTGTTTAAGGTGATGGATGGGATGCCAATCAAGCGGGCTGCTTTGTCCTGGATGCTGTTGAGCTTCTTGAGTGTTGTTGGAGCTGCACTCATCCAAGCAAGTGCAGAGTATTTCATTACACTTCTGACTTGTGCCTTGTAGATGGTGGAAAGGCCTTAGGGAGTCAGTACGTGAGACACTTGTTGCAGAATCCCCAGCCTCTGACCTGCTCGTGCAGCTACAGTATTTAAGTGGCTTGTCCAGTTAAGTTTCCGGTCAATGGTGACCCCTAGGATGTTGATGGTGGGGGATTCGGCAATGGTAATGCCGTTGAATGTCATGGGGCAGTGGTTAGACTGCCTCTTGTTGGAGATAGTCATTGCCTGGCCATTGTGTGCCACAAATGTTGCCGGCCACTTCTCAGCCCAATCCTGAACGTCGTCCAGGACTTGCTGCATGCGGGAATGGACTGCTTCATTATCTGAGGAGTTTTGAATGGAATTGAACGCTGCAATCATTAGCGAACATCCCCACATCTAACCTGATGATGTAAGGAAGGTCATTGATGAAGCAGCTGAAGATGGATGGGCCAAGGACACTGCCCTGAGGAACTCCTGCAGTGATGTCCTGGGGCTGTGATGATTGGCCTCCAACAACCATAACCATCTTCCTTTGTGCTTGGTATGACTCCAGCCAGTGGAGAGTTTTGCCTGATGCCCATTGACTTCAATTTTACTAGGGCTCCTTGAAGCCACATTCGGTCAAATGTTGCCTTGATGTCAAGGGCTGTCACTCTCACCTCACCTCTCGAATTCAGCTATTTTGTCCAAGTTTGGACCAAGGTTATAATGTGGTCTGGGGCCGAGTGGTCCTGGTGTAACAGAAAACTGGGCATCGGTGAGCAAGTTATTGGTGAGTAAGTGCTGCTTGATAGCACTATTGACGACACCTTACATTGACTGAGTAGACTGATGGGGCGGTAATTTCCAGATTGGACTTGTCCAGCTTTTTGTGGACAGGGCATACCTGGGCAATTTTCCACTTTGTCGGGTAGATGCCAGTGTTGTAGCTGTATTGGAACATCTTGGCTAGAGGCACAGCTAGTTCTGGAGCACAAGTCTTCAGCACGACAGCCGGGATGTTGTCGGAGCCTTTGCTGTGTCCAGTGCGTTCAGCCGTTTCTTGATACCACGTGGAGTGAATCAAATTGGATGAAGACTTGCATCGGTGATGGTGGGGACCTCGGGAGGAGGTGGATCATTGTCTCGGCACTTCTGGCTGAAGATGGTTGCGAATGCTTCAGCCCTGTCTTTTGCATTCACATTCTGGACTCCGCCATCAGTGAGGATGGGGATATTCATGGAGCCTTCTCCCGTTATTTGTTTAATTGTCCACCATCATTCATGACTGGATGTGGCAGGAATGCAGAGCTTTGATCTGATCCATTGATTGTGGGATCACTTAGCCCTGTCTATAGCATGCTACTTCCATTGTTTAGCATGCATGTAGTCCTGTGTTGTAGGTTCACAGGGGTGGCAACTCATTTCCAGGTACGCCTGGTGCTGCTCCTGGCATGCTCTTCGACAGTCCTCATTGAACCAGGATTGGACCCTGGCTTGATAGTAATGGTAGAGTGAGCGATATGCCAGGCCATGATGTTACAGATTGTGGTGGAATACAATTCTGCTGCTGCTGATGACCCACAGAGCCTCATGCATGCCCAGTTTTGAACTACTCGATCTGTTCTGAATCTGTTAGTTTTTTCAGGTTGTAACTAGCAGAATAGATAAGGGGGAACCAGTGGATGTGGTGAATTTGGATTTTCAGAAGGCATTCGATAAAGTTTTTACATAGGATATACGGCACAGAAACAGGCCATTCAGCCCAACCAGTCCATGCCGGCGTTTATGCTCCACACGAGCCTCCTCCCGTCTTTCCTCATCTAAATCTATCTGCATAACCCTCTATTCCCTTTTCCCTCATATGCTTGTCTACCATCTCCTTAAATGCATCCCTACTATTCGCTTCAACCAGTCCCTGTGGTAACGAGTTCCACATTCTCACCACTCTTTGGGTAAAGAAGTTTCTTCTGAATTCCCTATTGGATTTCTTGGTGACTATCTTAGATTGATGGCCTCTAGTTATGCTCTTCCCCACAATTGGAAACATTCTCTCTGTATCCACTCTATCAAAATTTTTCACAATTTTAAAGACCTCTATTAGGTCTCCCCTCAGCCTTCTTTTTTCAAGAGAAAAGAGACCCAGCCTGTTCATCCTGATAAGTATACCCTCGCATTTCTGGTATCATCCTTGTAAATCTTCTCTGCACCCTCTCCAGTGCCTCTATATCCTTTTTATAATATGGCGACCAGAACTGTGCACAGTACTCTAATTGTGGTCTAACCAAGGTTCGATACAGGTTTAGCATAACTTCCCTACTTTTCAATTCTATCCCTCTAGAAATAAACCCTAGTGCTTGGTTTGCTTTTTTTATGGTAAGGTGCCACACAAGAGGTTATTAAACAAAATTAGGGCTCATGGGATTGGGGGTAATATACTAGCAGGGATTGAGGATTGGTTAACGGACAGAAAACAGAGAGTAAGAAGAAACAAGTCATTTTCAGGTTGCTGGCTGTAACTAGCGGGGTACCGCAAGGATCAGTGCTTGATCCTCAGCTATTCAAAATCTATATCAATGATTTGGATGAGGGGACCAAATGTAATATATCCAAGTTTGCTGATGATACAAAGCTGGGTGGGAAAGAAAGTTGTGAGGAGGATGCAAAGATGCTTCAAGGGGATATAGACAAGCTAAGTGAGTTAGCAAGAACATGGCAAATGGAATATAATGTGGAGAAATGTGAAGTTATTCACTTTGGTAGGAAAAGCAGAGTATTTTTTTAATGGTGAGAGATTAGGAAATGTTGGTGTTCAGAGGGACCTGGGTGTCCTTGTGCACAAATCACTGAAAGTTAACATGCAGGTACAGCAAACGATTAGGAAAGCAAATGGTATGTTGGTCTTTATTGCAAGAGGATTTGAGTATAAGAGTAAAGACGTCTTACTGCAATTATATAGGGCCCTGGTGAGACCACACCTGGAGTACTGCCTACAGCTTTGGTCTCCTTACCTAAGAAAGGATATACTTGCTATAGAGGGAGTGCAACGAAGGTTCACCAGACTGATTCCTGGGATCGGGGGATTGTGCTATGAGCAGAGATTGAGTAGACTCGGCCTATATTCTCTAGAGATTAGAAGAATGAGAGGTGATTTCATTGAAACATACAAAATTCTTACAGAGCTTGACAGGGTAGATGCAGGCAGGACGTTTCCCCTGGCTAGAACCAGGGGTCACCATCTCAGAATAGGGGTCGGCCATTTAGGACTCAGATGAGGAGAAATTTCTTCAGAGGATGGTAAATCTTTGGAATTCTTTACCCCAGAGGCTGTGGAGGCTCAGTCGTTGAGTATATTCAAGACAGAGATCGATAGATTTATGGATATTAAGGAAATCAAGGGATATGGGAGTAGTGCAGGAAAGTGGAGTTGAGGTAGAAGATCAACCATGATCTTATTGAATGGCGGAGCAAGCTCAAAAGGCCAAATGGCCTACTCTTGCTCCTATTTCTTATGTGTATCTGGGCACAAATCAGGAGGAAATTACGAGCCCAAGAGAAACACCATGTTCCTTCCCCCCACTCCGAACCACTAGACAAGGCAGAGGAGGGTTCGGTTTTATGTTTTATCAAATCGAACAATGCAGCAGTCAGTAAATAATGCTGGATCCTGGAGTGCAGTTGGAGCACACATTATTCTCACCTCTAAGTCAGAACACTATAAACTCAGGTGATTAACTAACAGTTATGGGTGAGGGTGAAGTGTTACATCTTGCAAACATGGAATGAACATTAAAAGAAAACACGCAATTCACACACTTACTACCAACTTTATCCATTGTACATTTCTAATTCACATTTAGAATGGAAACTGTCTGTGTAAACGCGTCACGCTGTAATTACACCCTCCAACCAGTGGAGGTGCTGCAGCAAATCCACTGGCAGGAGGAGGAGGAACAACATGGCAAGTTTACATTATAAATGTTGACTGTAGGAATTTATATTGGAAGTAGAAAAATAAGGACAGAATGTATGATGTTACAGAAGGGATTGATTTCATTTAGCATCAGGTGTGGTAGTGTGGTGGTTATGTTACTGGTAATATCAAGAAATGGATTAATGATCCACGAGTTCAAATCCCACCTTGGACTGCTGTAAAGCTGAATTTCCCTGGATGACGAAAGAGATAGCGAGAGTAAGATGAAGCAGAAAAAGAGCGCGTATGACAGATGTCAGGTTGAGAGAACAATTGTGAATCAGGCTGAATATAGAAAGTTAAGAGGGGAAGTGAAAAAGAAAATAAGAGTGGCAAAGAGAGAGTATGAGAATAGATTGGCAGCTAACATAAAAGGAAATTCAAAAGTCTTCTATCGGCATATAAATAATAAATGGGTAGTAAGTGGAGAGGTAGGGCCGACTAGGGACCAAAAAGGAGACCTACGCATGGAGGCAGAGGGCATGGCTGAGGTAGAAAATGCAACCGTCTTCACCAAGGAAGAAGATGCTGCTCAAGTCAAAGTGAAAGAGGAGGTAGTGGAGATACTGCATGAGTTAAAAATTGATAGAGGAGGTATCCTCTTGGGGAGGAGCGATCATAATATGATAGAATTCTTCATTAAGATGGAGAGTGAAGTAGTTGACTCAGAGACTAGAGTCCTGAATTTAAATAAAGGAAACTACGATGGTATGAGGCGCAAGTTGGCTAGGATGGATTGGGGAACGTTACTTAAAGGGTTGACGGTGGATAGGCAATGGCAAATATTTAAAGATCGCATGGATGAACTACAGAATTTGTTCATCCCTGTTTGGCATAAAAACAAAACAAAAAAGGTGACTCAACCGTGGCTAACAAGGGAAATTAGGGATAGCATAAGATCCAAGGAGAGGACATATAAATTGGCCAGAAAAAGCAGCAAACCAGAGGATTGGGAGCAGTTTAGGATTCATAAAGGAGGACAAAGGGATTAATTAAGAGGGGGGGGGAGATAGAGTATGAGAGTACGCTTGCATGGAACATAAAAACTGACTGTAAAAGCTTCTATAGATATGTGAAGAGAAAAAGATTGGTGAAGTCAAGTGTAGGTCCCTTGCAGTCAGAATCAGGGGAATTTATAATGGGGAACAAAGAAATGGCAGACCAATTAAATACATACGTTGGTTCTGTCTTCACAAAGGAGGACACAAATAACCTCCCAGAGATGTCGGGGAACATAGGGTCTAATGAGAGGGAGGAACTGAATGAAATCAGTATTTGTAGGGAAATGGTGTTGGGGAAATTGATGGGATTGAAGGCCGATAAATCCCCAGGGCCTGATAATCTACATCCTAGGGTACTTAAGGAAGTGGCCCTAGAAATAGTAGGTGCATTGCTGGTCATCTTCCAAAATTCTATAGACTCTGGAACAGTTCCCATGGATTGGAGGGTAGCTAATGTAACCCCACTATTTAAAAAAGGTGGTCGAGAGAAAACGGGGAATTATAGACCGGTAAGCCTGACATCGGTAGTGGGGAAAATGCTAGAGTCCATTATAAAAGATGTAATAGCAGAGCACTTGGAAAAAGAGTGACAAGATCGGACAAAGTCAACATGGATTTACAAAAGGTAAATCGTGCTTGACTAATCTACTGGAATTTTTTGAGGATGTAACTGGTAGAATAGATAAGGGAGAGCCAGTGGATGTGGTGTATTTGGACTTTCAGAAGGCTTTCGATAAGGTCCCACATAAGAGATTAGCGTGCAAAGTTAAAGCACATGGGATTGGGGGTAATGTACTGACTTGGATAGAGAACTGGTTGGCAGACAGGAAGCAAAGAGTTGGAATAAACGGGTCTTTTTCCGAGTGGCAGGCAGTGACTAGTGGGGTACTGCAGGGATCGGTGCTAGGACCCCAGCTATTCACAATATATATTAATGATCTAGACAAGGGAACTAGATGTAATATCTCCAAGTTTGCAGACGACACAAAGCTGGGTGGGCGTGTGTGCTGTGAGGAGGATGCAGAGAAACTCCAGTATGATTTGGACAGGTTGGGTGATTGGGCAAATGCATGGCAGATGCAGTATAATGTGGATAAATGCGAGGTTATCCACTTTGGTGGCAAAAACAGGAAGACAGATTATTATTTCAACGGCAATAGATTGGGAAAAGGGGAGGTGCAACGAGACCTGGGTGTCCTTGTGCACCAGTCGCTGAAGGTAAGCATGCAGGTGCAGCAGGCGGTTAAGAAGGCAAATGGTATGTTGGCCTTCATAGCGAGAGGATTCGAGTACAGGAGCAAGGATGTCTTGCTGCAGTTTTACAGGGCCTTGGTGAGACCACACCTTGAGTATTGTGTGCAGTTTTGGTCGCCTTATCTGAGGAAGGATGTTCTTGCCATGGAGGGAGTGCAGCTAAGATTCACCAGACTGATACCTGGGATGGCAGGAATGACGTATAAAAAGAGATTGGGTCGATTAGGCTTATATTCGCTAGAGTTTAGCAGAATGAGAGGGGATCTCATTGAAACTTATAAAATTCTAACAGGACTAGACAGACTAGATGCAGGAAGGATGTTCCCGATGGCGGGGGAGTCCAGAACCAGGGGTTACAGTCTAAGGATAAGGGGTAAGCCATTTAGGACTGAGATGAGGAGGAATTTCTTTACCCAGAGAGTGGTGAACCTGTGGAATTCTCTACCACAGAAGGCAGTTGAGGCCAATTCATTAAATATATTCAAGAAGAAGTTAGATTAATTTCTTAAGTCTAAAGAGATCAAGGGATATGGGAAGAAAGCAGGGACAGGGTACTGAATTTGGATGATCAGCCATGATCTCATTAAATGGCGGAACAGGCTCGAGGGGCCGAATGGCTCCTGCTCCTATCTTCTATGTTTCTATGTAAATACTGTCTGTACTTAAAGTTGGTAAGTCACCAGGACCGGATGGAATGCATCCTAGGGTGCTGAAGGAAGTTGAGGAGGAAATCGCAGAGCTACTGGCCATAATCTCTCCAATCCTCCTTAGATACAGGGGTGGTGCCAGAGGACTGCAGAATTGCAAATGTTACACCCATGTTCAAAAAAAGGGTGTAAGGAAAAACCCAGCAACTACAGGCCAGTCAGTTTAACCTCGGTAGTGGGGAAGCTTTTAGAAACAATAATCAGGAACAAAGTTAACAGTCACTTGGACAAGTGTGAATTAATTAAAGAAAGCCAGCACGGATTTGTTAAAGGCAAATCATTTTAACTAACTTGATCGAGTTTTTTGATGAGGTATCAGAGAGGGTCGATGAGAGCAATGCGGCTGACGTGGTGTACATGGACTTCCAAAAGGCGTTTGATTAAAGTGCCACATAATAGGTTTGCCAAAAAAGTTGAAGCCCATGGAATAAAAGGGACAGTGGCAGCATGGATACGAAATTGGCTAAGTGACAGAAAAGAGAGTAATGGTAAACGGTTGTTTCTCGGACTGGAGGAAAGTATACAGTGGTGTTCCCCAGGGATCAGTACTCGGACCACTGCTTTTCTTGATATATATCAATGACTTGGACTTGGGTATACAGCGCACAAGTTCAAAATTTGCAGGTGACACAAAACTTGGAAGTAGAGTGAACAGTGGAGGTTAGTGATAGACTTCAAGAAGGCTGGACAGACAAGCTGGTGAAATGGACAGACACGTGGCAGATGAAATTTAACGCAGAAAAGTGCGAAGTGATACGTTTTGGTAGGAAGAATGAGGAGAGGCAATATAAACTAAATGGTACAATCCTGAAGGGGGTGCATGAACAGAGAGACCTGGGAGTATGTGCACACAAATCGTTGAAGGTGGCAGGGCAGGTTGAGAAAGCGGCTAAAAAGCATACGGGATCCAGGGCTTCACAAATAGAGGTATAGAGTACTAAAGCAAGGGAGTTATGATGAACCTGTATAAAACACTGGTTCGGCCTCAACTGGAGTATTGTATGCAATTCTGGGCACCACACTTTAGGAAGGATGTGAAGGCCTTAGAGAGGGTGCAGAAAAGATTTACGAGAATGATTCCAGGGATGAGGAACTTCAGTTACCTGGATAGACTAGAGAAGCTGGGGTTGTTCTCCTTAGAGCAGAGAAGGTTGAGAGGAGATTTGATAGAGGTGTTCAAAATCATGAGGGGTCTAGACAGAGTAGATAGAGAGAAACTGTTCCCAATGATGGAAGGGTGGAGAACCTGAGGGCACAATTTTAAGGTGATTGGCAGAAGAACCAAAGGTGACATGAGGGAAAACCTTTTTTGCGCAGCGAGTGATTATGATCTGGAATGCACTGCCTGAAAGGGTGGTGGAGGCAGATTCAATCATGGCTTTCAAAAGGGAATTGGATAAGTACCTGAAGAAAAAAAGTTTGCAGGACTACGGGGAAAGGGCGGGGGAGTGGGACTAACTGAAGTGCTCTTGCAGAGAGCCAGCACGGGCTTGACGGGCCGAATGGCCTCCTTCTGTGCTGTAACCATTTTATGATTCATCTACAAACCCTGGATTGATTACTTACTACACGACCCACTCCCAGCCCCCCACCCCCCCACAACACGCTCATATCCCGCTCCACCTGAAGATTTCTTTTGTTTTGACTTCACGTGTGGAATGTCCGCGGGAGACTGATTAGTATTAAATAAATATGTTTAAATTTAATTGAAATAGCAAACGAAGGAATTACATACGACGCGGTTATCCATTCCTCCTAATGTCACTGACAGCAATTTCAGGGCTGTTTCTGTTCATAGCATTTCTAGTGCAGCAAGCATCAGTTTTTCAAAATGATGGAAAACGTGTATCTAAAATGTAACCTGTTGCAAGTTCACATGTAAGGATTTTTTCCTGTGTGTTAGGTGGCGTGAAGCAGGTAGAGCTGGAGGTATCCAGCACAGAGAGACTGTGAAACTCCACTGGAATATGGAACAGCAATTCAGAGTTCTGCAGCCGAATGCAGGCTTTCCCAATCCCGGATCAGTAAGCGATGGTTTGTACTGTGATGTACTTTAGTGAAATGGAACGCAGTGATATTAAATCACTGTTACTGCAAGATTATGGATCCTCTTATTCTGTACAATTATAAGAAAAAATGATTTTCTGTATATTTCAGTGTTTACACAATTCAAGATTTTAAACATTTTTTGTAAGATGTTACCTTTCAATTCTTTCCATGTATAGAAAACACCATTCCATCGTTCTAACGAGTAGAGAAGAGCTGCAATTATTAGAATAGCAGTGAGAACCGTGAGTATCCAGAAAGCCACACTCCATCCTGAAACTCCCATCTCCTGAGGGAAAAACTCATCTGTAAATAAACAAACAAACTTATTTGTTGTAGAACTAAGATACCATTGACATGTCAAACAATAAATCTATCAGACTGATGAATGTGTTCATGTGAATATTTCATAAATATGTCATAAACCCTCTGTTGAGGAGGGCTCGTCACTGACCTGCTATCTCAATAATTCCTTCTCTTTCCTCGAAGAGCAATCTGTTCCTTATCAGACAGGAGTAGCTTTCCCCAAGATCCTTTGTGATGTTGATGTGACTTTCGATAGTGACAGCTCCACTGGACTCTGTAGTATTCAGGGTTTTAGACAGTGCAGAAATGTTCTGTCCATCTGTATATCTCCAGGATACCTCAGGGGCCGGGTACCATCCACTGGATTTACACACAAGACTCGCCTCTCGCTCATGGAATCCTTCAACATGGATCTCAGGTTGACTCCCAGACACTACAAATATGGAAAATAAGCTGCATATTATTTTATTGTACCAATACATCTATTGGATAAATACGGTCCATGCAGTGTGTAATTATTGAAAGGGATGGTTCAGGAGAGGATTTTTAATAGGGTTTTGTTCCAGAACGGATCGCTGTTCATGACCTCTGCCATCAGTTGGTACAGATGTGGGACTGGATCTAAATTGTGATAATTGCAGTGGGACGTACACATGCTCGAAAATAACCAGACTGAAGCTAGCGTAAAATACCGTCATATTTTGGTATTCTGTGGCGGAATTGCCTCTATACTGTTCAGATGTGAAGTTGTCAGTGAATTATCACTAAGATTGAAGCTACTGTCTAACAGAAATCTTCAGTTTTGCTGAGGATGTTAAGAATCACTATGTTGTGATTGAAGCCACATCTCGGCCAGTGCAGGTCTAAGTGACAGATTCTCTTCCCTGAAGACTATTTGTTTTTACAACAACACACGGTGCCGGGAAATGAGGGGTAAATGTCAGTGGTGATCACATTTTTTCTGGTCCTGGCCCACAAATTAATAGATTTATTGAATTTAGTTTCAATAACTGTCATGGAGAGAGGGGGCGGGGGATTTGAACTCTCAACCTCCGGTTACCAGACCAGTACATAAACACCAAGCTACCATATCCAGACAGATTCACTCATCTCTTCGCTGAACAGAATGTTACGGTTTACCAAAGAAAATAATGTTTATTTCAGTGGAATAATCCATTTACTTTCACACTAAACTACAAATTCATGCTCACTGGCAGAAACATGAATCTGTGCATATTAACAAACTTTTATATTTCAGATTCTGATGTGTGTGACTGGAACCAATTCAGTTCCAATTACAGTAATGGAAACAATATGATTAGGTTTAGAATGGGAAAGAGACAAGGAACAATCAAAAGTGAAGATACCCAACTGGAAGAGGGTTCATTTCAGTCAGCTGAAAAGGGGTCTGGCCAAGGTGGATTGGAGACAACGATTGGCCGGTAAAACAGTAAATGAGCAGAGGGAGGCCTTCAAGGAGGAGCTAGTTCAGGTACAGACTGGACACATTCCTATCAGGGCGAAGGTAAGGGCATCCAAAGCTACAGCTTGCTGGATGACTGAAGACATTGAGGTTAAACTGAAACAGTAACAGGAGGCTTGTGATAAATGTCAGGTTCTTAATACAGTAGAGAACCAAGCCGAATACAGAAAGTGCAGAGGAGAACTGAAAAAGGAAATAAAAGGGGCAAAGAGTGTGTATGAGAATAGATGAGCAGATAATAGAAAAGGGAACACTGAAATCTTTTCTAAAAAGGGTAGTCAAGAGAAGGGTGAGGCCAATTAGGGACCAAAAAGGAGAGCTTCTTGTGGAGGCAGAGGGCAAGGTTCAGCTACTGTACGAGTACCTTGCATCTGTCTTCACTAGAGAGGAGGATGCTGCCAATGTCGCAGTAAAGGAGGAGGCAGTAGCGATATTGGATAGGATAAAAATAAATAAAGAGTTCATAAATGGTTGTCAGTGATCAAAGTAGAAAAGTCACCCGGTCCGGGTCGGATGCACCCTCAGTTGCTGAGGGAAGGAAGGGTGAAAATTGCGGCGGCTCTGGTCACAATCTTCCAATCCTCCTTAGATATGGGAGAGGTGCCAGAGGACTGCAGGGTTGCAGATGTTTCACCCCATTCAAAAAAGGGGAGGGGAAAAACCCAGCAACTACAGGCCAGTCAGCCTAACGTCGGTGGTAGGGAAACTTTGAAACACAATAATCCGGGACAAAATTACTTGGAACTTGGAAAAGTATGGGTTAATAAAGGAGAGCTGGCAAATCATATCCGACTAACTTGATTAAGTTCTTTGATGAAATAATGGAGAGGGTTGATGAGGGTAGTGCAGTTGATGCTGTGTATATGGAATTTCAAAAGGCGTTTGATAAAGTACCACATGTTAGACTTCTTAGCAAAATTGAAGCTCATGGGATTAAAGGGGAAGGGGCTGTATGGATAGGAAATTAGCCAAGGAATGGAAAGCAGACAGTAGTGCTGAACAGTTGCTTTTGAGACTGGAGGGAAGAATACAGTGGTGTCCCCCAGGGGTCGGGGTTGGGACCACTGCTCTTTTTGAAATATATTAATGACCTGGACTTGAGTATAAAGGGCATAATTTCAAAGTTTGGAGAGGATACAAAACTCGGAAATCTAGTGAGAAGGATAGTAGAAGTCTTCAGGAGGACATCGACAGACTGGTGAGATGGGCAGACACATGGCAGATGCAATTTAAAACAGAGAAGTGTGAAGTGATGCATTATGGATGGATGAATGAGGAGAGGCAATTTTTTAAAATGGTACAATTTTCAAGGGGGTACCGGATTAAAGAAACCTGGGGTTCACACACGCAAATCCTTGAGGGTTGCAGGACAAGCTGATAAGCCTGTTAAATAACCATACAGGACCCTTGGCTTTATAATTAGAGGCATAGAGTACAAAAGCAAGGAAGCTATGCTAAACCTTTATAAAACACTGGTTAGGCATCAGCTGGAAAATTGTGGCCAATTCTGGGCATCACACTTTAGGAAACATGTCAAGGCCTTGGAGAGGGTGCAGAGGAGATTTCCTACAATGGCACCAGGGATGAGGGACTTCAGTTATTTGGAGAGATTGGAGAAGCTGGAATTGTTCTCCTTAGACCAAAAAAGGTTATGGGGAGATTTGATCGAGGAGTTCAAAATTATGAAGGGTATTGTTAGAGTAAATCAGGAGAAACTGTTTGCACTGGCTGGCGGGTCAGTAACCAGAGGACACAGATAGAAAGGTAATTGGCAAAATAACAGAAGGGAAATTAGGAGAACTTTTTTTACGCAGCGAGTTATGATGTTCTGGAATGCACTGCCTCAAAGGGCGGTGGAAGCAGATTCAATAGAAACTTTCAAAATGGATTGGGATAAATACTTGAAAAGGAAAAGATTGCAGGGCTCGGGGGAAAGAGCAGGGGAGTGGGATTAATTGGATAGCTCTTTCAGAGAGCCGGCACAGGCACAATGGGCCAAATGGCCTCCTTCAGTGCTGTGTGATTCTATTATTGTATAAAACCAGTTTTCCTGTATTAAAAAGATATTTACACATCTGGTTCAATGCACAAGTGTCAATGTTTCCTGGTTAATCACAATATTTAGGCCAGAAAACTGCTCCCATGAGGCATCAACAGATAACAGAGAATGTGAATGTTTGTAATTTGTCTCTTTCTACTTTCTCCAGATCATTTGAAGCTTTTTTTGTGAGGCCTCATTTTGATATTGTTGCCGAACGGGTGTGAAGGGCCAAGGCCCAGACAGGAGGCCTCCACCACGGTACAGAAGAGACTAGAGAGGATGCAAATCATGAAGCTGTGATCAGGGGAGGCCACACTTGAGTTTTTAAAAGCCGTAGATTGTAGGAGGAGGAGAAAGCTGAGGGAGGCCAGGAGTTCGACAGTTCTGCAGTCCTGGGAAAGAATGAGTTACAGTCAGACTCAGTGGGTGACTCGGACTCCAACACGGTGAGGATCTGAAATCAGCTCAGGCTAAACACACTGGACCCTCAATGGATTAACAAAGAGATTGAAGTGAAATAAGAGGAGAAATAGCTACAAATCCTGCAGGGAGAAAGGAGAAGGGGTTCACTGGGATGAATATAGGAATGTGCAGGAACACGTTCAGCAGGTGATGAGAAGGGCCAGGAGAGGCCTCGGAAAATGCACAGCAGCTGAAGTGAAACATTACAGTAAATAAACATCAGTCCTACAGCAGTGACAGGAATGTCAAAGAATCGGCGAAAACCATAAATGATTCAAACAGTATCAGAACTGGGGGCAAGCACAAAATAGGAAATATTCCAAATTATCATTTCCTTGAAGTATTCATAAGGGAAAATGAGCAACATTCTCTCCCCCGACCCCCGAACTAAATGGCTAAAAACAGTAGACTACAAGTCAGAGGAAGCCACGATCAAACTGCACGGTGCTCTGGTCAGAGCCCACCTTGAATACTGTGTCCAGTTCTGGCCATTGAGAAACAAGGGAGACATTTCAACACTGGAGGCAGATCGGAGAAGATCCACCAGACTCATCCCCAGTGTCAGGGGTCTGAGTGACGGGAAAAGACTGGAGAAACCTGGGATTTGCACCTGGAAAGGAGGCTACTGAGAGGGGACCTTGTTGAGGTAAATATAGGTAGTTAAAGGAACGGAAAAGGTAAAGCTGAAATATTACTTTAAATTGTGAGAGTGGGACAAGTGAACACAGGTTCAAACTAGTAAAAAGTAAATGTGAGACTGGTAACAGCCAGTTCATTAAACAAAGAGTGATCAACACATGGAATGGACTCTGGACAGAGTGGGGGAGGAGAAAACCCTGGAGAGGTTTAAGAAACAATTGGAGGTCCAATGGGGGAAGTTAGGGTCTTTCTAGTTAGAATAAAATGGGCCGAACGGCCTTCCTCATCTGTAATTATCTTGTGATCCAGGGAGGAGGAGGAGGGAATCTCAGGCCATGAGATAAAGTGTTGGTCCAGAGTCCCAGTGACACGTTCTACAGTGAATCTACACCCACAGTGAGCACCGTGCAGATTGAGATGTGGAAGATCCCCAGTGTTCCCGAGACTGATTGTTCAGAATGAGAGTGAACGGATCGAGCACGGTTTCATTCCCTCCACAATCCAATCACAATACGGAACATTAACTCCATGTACTCAAACTGAAGCAGCAATAGCAGTTAAGAATCAATGTTGGTATTCTAAGTTTATAAATTAATTAAAAAGACATTTTACACGGGGATGTAAATTTCTGAATAATTTTTGGTGACTATATTCACAGATTCAGTTCTCTGTATCAATACCTACCGGCTACTGTTAGATCTGCATCTCCTGCATGTCCCCAGGAACTGGTGCTCACGATGCATCTGTATTTACCCTCATCGGAGATACGGACATTGCTTAGACGGACAGAGATATTTCCCTTATCGAATTTGTCTTCAAAGAGCTCAGTCCTTCCATGATAGTTGCTTGACTTTGCACGACTGCGTCCATTTATGATTAAAACTACAGTTTCTCGGGTATCTGCTTTTAACCATTCCAGTTCCATACTCAGAGGGTCAAGGCTCGGTGTGACCCGACAGTTCAGCGTGACGCTACTACCCACGGTCACTAGTACTGGGCTGTCTGCACCGGTCACTTCGAAGTATCCTGTAACTGAAGAATGAATAGCATTTAAATACTGTCACAGCACACATTATACAGATAATCCAGACTTCATCCCTTTAACCCAGTCTCTTACCTGCTGCTGTAATCTGAATCTGTAACAATAGGAATGACGCCAGTAAGCGATTCTCCATTGTGGACCCTGTAAATTAGATCAGAGTTACCTGGATCAGCCACCCATTGTTTTCATGCTGCATTATTAACACCCTTTTCATATCACTGACAATAATTCTCATATCTTGATGTGAAAGGAAGAAACAGCTGGATGCTGCAACAGGAAGAAGGCAGGGCTGGTATTCCAGAAAGATAAAAGATTATTACACAAGATTAGGGCTCATGGGGTTGGGGGTAATATAGTAGCATGGATAGAGGATTGGTTAACGGACAGAAAACAGAGAATATGGATAAACGGATCTTTTTCAGGTTGGCAGGCTGTAACTAATAGGGTGCCGCAAGGATCAGTGTTGGGGCCTCAGCTATTTACAATCTATATTAATGACCTAGATGAAGGGACCGAGTGCAATGTATCCAAGTTTGCTGATGATACAAAGCTAGGTGGGACAGTAAGCTGTGAGGAGAACACAAAAAGTCTGCAAAGGGATTTAGATAGATTAAGTGAGTGGGCAGTAACGTGGCAGATGGAGTATAATGTCGGGAAATGTGAGGTTATTCACTTTGGTAGGAAGAATAGAAAAACAGAATATTTTTAAATGGCGAGAAACTTTCAAATGTTGGTGTTCAGAGAGATTTGGGTGTCCTCGTGCAAGAAACACAGAAAGCTAGCATGCAGGTACAGCAAGCAATAAGGAAGGCAAATGGCATGTTGGCCTTTATTGCAAGGGGTTGGAGTATAAGAGTAAGGAAGTCTTGCAACAATTGTACAGGGCCTTGGTGAGACCACACCTGGAGTACTGTGCACAGTTCTGGTCTCCTTATCTAAGGAAGGGTATACTTGCCTTGGAGGCGGTGCAACAAAGGTTCACTCGATTGATTCCTGGGATGAGAGGGCTGTCCTATGATGAGAGATTGTGTAGAATGGGCCTATACTCTCTGGAGTTTAGAAGAATGAGAGGTGATCTCATTGAAACATACAAGATTCTGAAGGGGATTGACAGGGTAGATGCTGAGAGGTTGTTTCCCCTGGCTGGAGAGTATAGAACTAGGGGGCATAGTCTCAGGATAAGGGGTAGGCCATTTAAGACCGAGATGAGGAGGAATTTCTTCACTCAGAGGGTTGTGAATCCTTGGAATTTTCTGCCCCAGAGGGCTGTGAATGCTGAGTCTTTGAATATATTCAAGGCTGAGACAGATAGATTTTTGGACTCTAGGGGAATCAAGGGATATGGAGATCGGGCGAGAAAGTGGAGTTGAGGTCGATGATCAGCCATGATCTTATTGAATGGCGGAGCAGGCTCGAGGGGCTGTATGGCCTACGCCTGCTCTTCCTTCTTATGTTCTTATAAAGAGAACAGGCTGAAGAACTCTCTTCATTTAAACCTGTCTGGGCGGTGAGTAAGTTTTCATTAAAATAACAGCGTGACTCTGATGTTTTATTTCAGTGTGTTGCAGAAATGTGTGGGGATCTATCCAGTAATCAGTGCTGCTCACTGATCAGAGTAATAAATGAATGACTATAGGAACAATAGGAAGGATACACTGGCAGAAATGTGTGGGGATCTATCCAGTAATCAGTACTGCTCACTGATCAGAGTAATAAATGAATGACTATAGGAACAATAGGAAGGATACACTGGCAGAAATGTGTGGGGATCTATCCAGTAATCAGTGCTGCTCGCTGATCAGAGTAATAAATGAATGACTATAGGAACAATAGGAAGGATTCCAGTGAGAAAGAAAGAAAGATTTTAAGAGAAGGGAGCACCATCCGTGGCTAACTAAGGAAGTAAAGGATGGTATCAAATTGAAAACGAAGGCATACAATGCTGCCAAGATTGTTGGGAGACCAGAGGATTGGGAAATTTTTAAAAACCAGCAAAGGATGACTAAAAAAATAATAGAGCGAGAAGATCAATTATGAGTAGACTGGCAAGAAATATTAAAACAGATAGCAAGAGCTTCTACAGGTATATAAAAAAGAGAGTAGCTAAAGTAAACATTGGTCCCTTACAGGATGAAACTGGGGAATTAATAATGGGGAACGGGAAAATGGCAGAGACTCTGAACAAATATTTTGTATCTGTCTTCACGGTAGAAGACACTAACAACATCCCAATAATGGATAATCAAGGGGCCACAGGGAGGGGGGAACTAAAGACAATCACTATCACTAAGGAAATAGTACTTGGTAAAATAATGGGACTAAAAGACGACAAGTCCCCTGGACCAGATGGCCTGCATCCCAGGGTCTTAAAAGAAGTGGCTGCAGAGATAGTGGATGCATTGGTTGCAATACACCAAAATTTCCTGGACTCTGGAGAGGTCCCAGCGGATTGGAAAACTGCAAATATAACACCTCTATTTAAGAAAGGAGGGAGACAGAAAGCAGGAAACTATAGACCAGTTAGCCTAACATCTGTCGTTGGGAAAATGCTGGAGTCCTTCATTAAGGAAGCAATAGCAGGGCATTTGGAAAATCATAATGCAGTCAAGGTGTATTTGGATTTCCAGAAGGCATTTGACAAGGTGCCACATAAAAGGTTACTGCATAAGATAAGAGCTCATGGAGTTGGGGGTAATATATTAGCATGGATAGAGAATTGGCTAACTAACAGAAAGCAGAGAGTCGGGATAAATGGGTCATTTTCCAGTTGGTAAACGGTAACTAGTGGGGTGCCACAGGGATCGGTGCTGGGGCCTCAACTATTTACAATCTACATTAATGACTTGGATGAAGGGACAGAGTGTAATGTAGCCAAGTTTGCAGATGATACAAAGATGGGTGGGAAAGCAAGTTGTGCAGAGGACTCAAAGAATCTGCAAAGGGATATAGACAGGCTAAGTGAGTGGGCAAACATTTGGCAGATGGAGTATAATGTGGGAAAGTGTGAGGTTATCCACTTTGGCAGGAAAAATAAAAAAGCAAACTATTATTTAAATGGAGAGAGATTACAAAATGCTACAGTTCAGAGGGATCTGGGGGCCCTTGTGCATGAAACACAAAAAGTTAGCATGCAGGTACAGCAAGTAATCAAAAAGGCAAATGGAATGTTGGCCTTTATTTCAAGGGGGTTGGAGTATAAAAGCAGGGAAGTCCTGCTACAACTGTACAGGGTATTGGTGAGACCACACCTTGAGTACCGCAGATTTACGACCCTCTGAGAGAAGAAATTCCTCCTCATCTCAGTTCTAAAAGGGCGACCCTTTATTCTGAAATTATGCCCCCGAGTTCTAGATTTCCCCACGAGGGGAAACATCCTCTCTGCATCTACCTTGTCGAGCCCCCTCAGCATCTTATATGTTTCAATAACATAGAAACATAGAAGATAGGAGCAGGAGTAGGCCATTCAGCCCCTCGAGCCTGCTACGCCATTCAATGAGATCATGGCTGATCATCCAAATTCAGTACCCTGTCCCTGCTTTCTCCCCATATCCCTTGATCCCTTTAGCTTTAAGAAATATATTTAACTCCTTCTTGAATATATTTAATGAATTGGCCTCTACTGCCTTCTGTGGTAGAGAATTCCATAGGTTCACCACTCTCTGGGTGAAGAAATTGCTCCTCATCTCAGTCCTAAATGGCTTACCCCTTATCCTTAGACTGTGACCCCTGGTTCTGGACTCCCCGACCATCAGGAACATCCTTCCTGCATCTAGTCTGTCTAGTCCTGTTAGAATTTTATATGTTTTAATGAGATCCCCTCTCATTCTTGTAAACTCCAGCGAGTATAAGCCCAATCTCTCCTCATACGTCATTCCTGCCATCCCAGGTATCAGCCTGGTGAATCTTCACTGCACTCCCTCCATGGCAAGAACATCCTTCCTCAGATAAGGCGACCAAAACTGCACACAATACTCAAGGTGTGGTCTCACCAAGGCCCTGTAAAACTGCAGCAAGACATCCTTGCTCCTGTACTCGAACCCTTTCGCTACAAAGGCCAACATACCATTTGCCTTCTTAACCGCCTGCTGCACCTGCATGCTTACCTTCAGCGACTGGTGCACAAGGACACCCAGGTCTCGTTGCACTTCCCCTTCTCCCAATCTATTGCCATTCAGATAATAATCTGCCTTCCTGTTTTTGACACCAAAGTGGATAACCTCACATTTATCCACATTATATTGCATCTGCCATGCTTCTGCCCAATCATCCAACCTATCCTTTCATTCTTCTAAACTCCAATGAGTATAGGCCCAACCTGCTAAACCTTTCTTCATAAGACAACGCCTTCATCTCAGGGATTAACCTAGTGAACCTTCTCTGAACTGCCTACAATGCAAGTATATCCATCTTAAATAAGGAGACCAAAACTGTAAGCAGTACTCCAGGTGTGGTCTCACCAATACCCTGTACAGTTGTAGCAAGACTTCATGACTTTTATACTCCATGCCACTTGCAATAAAGGCCAACATTCCATTTGCCTTCCTAATTACTTGCTGTACCTGCATGCTAACTTTTTGTGTTTCATGTACAAGGACCCCCAGATCCCTCTGTACTGCAGCATTTTGTAGTCTCCCTCCATTTAAATAATAATTTGCTTTTTTATTTTTCCTACCAAAGTGGATAACCTCACATTTTCCCACATTATACTCCATCTGCCAAATGTTTTCCCACTCACTTAACCTATCTATATCCCTATGCAGATTCTTTGTGTCCTCTTCACAACTTGCCTTCCCACCTATCTTTGTATCATCAGCAAATTTGGCTACATTACTCAGTCCCTTCATCCAAGTCATTAATATAGACTGCAAACAGCTGAGGCCCTCAGCACTGATCTCTGTGGCACCCCACTAGTTACAGTTTGCCAACCTGAAAATGACCCATTTATCCCGACTCTCTGTTTCCTGTTAGTTAGCCAATCCTCTATCCATGTGAATATATTACCCCCAACCGCATGAGCTCTTATCTTGTGCAGTAACCTTTTATGTGGCACCTTATCGAATGCCTTCTGGAAATCCAAATACACTACATCTACTAGGGCAACACGGTGGCATAGTGGTTAGCACTGGTGCCTCACAGCGCCAGAGACCCGGGTTCGAATCTGACCTCGGGTGACTGTCTGTGTGGAGTTTGCACATTCTCCCCGTGTCTGCGTGGGTTTCCTCCGGGTGCTCCGGTTTCCTCCCACAGTCCAAAAATGTGTGGGTTAGGTTGATTTGGCTATGATAAATTGACCCTTAGTGTTAGGGGGGATTAAATATGTGGGGTTATGGGGATAGGATGGGATATGTTAGGGGGAATTAAATACGTGGGGTTACGGGGGTAGGGTGGGATATGTGTACTGTGGGGATTAAAGCAGGGACAGGGTACTGGATTTGGATGATCAGCCATGATCGTATTGAATGGCGGAGCAGGCTCGACGGGCCGAATGGCCTACTCCTGCTCCTAGATTCTATGTTTCTATGTTTCTATGTTTCTATGTTTACTGGTTCCCCTTTATCCACCCTGCTCATTACATCCTCAAAGAACTCTAGCAAATTTGTCAAACATTATTTCCCTTTCATAAAACCATGCTGACTCTGCTTGACTGTATTATGATTTTCTAAATGTCCTGCTACTACTTCCTTAATAATGGACTCCAGCATTTTCCCAATGACAGATGTTAGGCTAACTGCACTATAGTTTCCTGCTTTCTGTCTCACTCCTTTCTTCAATAGGATGTTACATTTGCGGTTTTCCAATCCGCTGGGACCTCTCCAGAATCCAGGGAATTTTGGTAGATTACAACCAATGCATCCACTTCTTTTAAGACCCTAGGATGCAGGCCATCAGGTCCAGGGGACTTGTCCACCTTTAGTCCCACAAGTTTGCCTAGTACTTTTTCTCTAGTGATGGTGATTGTTTTAAGTTCCCTTCTCCCTATAGCCCTTGATTATCTATTATTACTGGGATGCATTTAGTGTCTTCTACCGTGAAGACAGATACAAAATATTTGTTCAAATCTCTGCCATTTCCCGGTTTCCCATTATTAATTCCCCAGTCTCATCCTCTAAGGGACCAACGTTTACTTTAGCTACTCGCTTCCTTTTTATATACCTGTAGAAGCTCTTACTGTCTGTTTTTATATTTCTTGCTAATTTACTCTCATAATCTATCTTCTCTCTATTTATATAGTCGTCCTTTGCTAGTTTCTAAAAATTTCCCAATCCTCTGGCCTACCACTAATCTTCACATCATTGTATGCCTTTGTTTTCAATTTGATACCATCCTTAACTTCCTTAGTTAGCCACGGATGGTTCATTCTTTCTCATCACTTATTATGCTGTTAAAACCTCAGGTACTCCTGATTGTACAAGCCCTAACTTTTTCATCTGTCTTTAGAGTGAGAATAGTGGGTAATTAGCCTAAGTTCACACCATTACAGTGATCTCTGTGCAGATTCCATTGGCGAAGACTGCAACAGCGCAGCCTGTTGAGGAGCAGGGTATCACTGACAGCAATTTCCGGATTTCTGCGTTTAATTGCGCATATGCTGTTAGTTTTACCCTGTAATAATGGTGAGCGCCGATAGCCTCGCCGTTATTAGTACAGTAAAATCCAGGCCAATATATCCGCTAAGTGGCTCTCCTTAGAGAAACTGTGCAGCAGCGCCATCTATCGACACAGACAAGTTTTACAAGAACAGAAATTCCTGGGATTCCTTCTACTGATACAGCAACAGCTGAGTTCTTGTGACTGTAAAACCTTTAAACAAACAACAGCTTTCACCGAGAGAACTCCGCGGCATCGGCTATTGAGCACTGGCTTTGAATTGCTTTTCTGAACTGGGGGAGGTTGGAGGCAGAGAATGAATCTGTGAAGTAAGCATCATGACTGCCAAGGCAGCGGTCATGTTTGGAGATGCCCCATACCTCTAGAAATATGTCTATCAGTATGTAGCGGACAGCATTTGGAGCGTGTGATTTTACACCACTGTCAGATGAAGGAACTCTGCCGAAAACTTTAACCTGTCTTTTCTCTTTTCAGATGGTGACAAATGGACTGTGAAATTCCAGCATTTTCTGTTTTGAAATTCAGCAATGCTGGAAACGTTATCTCATTGAAGGAATCATAAACACTCACGTGGAGCTTCTCTTAATTATGGTCACTCAGATTTATTACAATCATTAACTTCCTTTTTAGACGATGCGTTTTTGGAAGACATGGCCTCGCTCATCTCCACCTCTGTAACCCTCCGAGATCTCGGTGCCCCGGCCAGCCTCCAATCTTCCACCCTCATCAACTAGAACTCATTCAAAACTCTGCTGCCCGTGTCCGAACTCGCCCAAGTTCCGTTCGCCCATCACACCTGTGCTCACTGACCGACATGGGCTCCCGGTCAAGCAACGCCTTGATCTTAAAATTCTCATCCTCCTTTTCGAATTACTCCATGGCCTCTCCTCCCTATTTCTGTAACCCAACGCAGCCCTACACAACCCAAGTGCGACAACACTCCCAATCTCTCTGTAACCTCCTCCAGCCCTAGAACCCCCTTATCTCTGTAACCTCCCCCAGCACTACAACCCACCCGATCTCTGTAACCCCTTCCAGCCCTACAAACCTACTTACCTCTGTAATCCCTCCAGCTCTACAACCCCACCTATTTCTGTAACCTCCTCCAGCCCTACAACCCTCCCTATTTCTGTAACCTCCCCCAGCACTACAACCCACCCGATCTCTGTATCCCCTTCCAGCCCTCGCTCCTTCCTATCTCTGCAACCTCCTCCAGACTGACAATCCTCCCCATCTCTGTAACCGCCTCCAGCCCTCACTCGTTCCTATCTCTAGAAGCTCCTCCAGCCCTACAGCCCTGTCTATCTCTAACCTCCTCCAGCCATAAAAACCTACCTCTCTCTGTAACCTCCTCCAGCCCTGCAACCCTCCCTATCTCTGCAACCTCCTCCAGCCCGACAACCCTCCCTATTTGTGTAACCTCCTCCAGCCCTCACTCGTTCCTATCTCTAGAAGCTCCTCCAGCCCTACAACCCTGCCTATCTCTGTAACCTCCTCCAGCCCTACAACGCTCCCTGTCTCTGTAACCTCCTCAAGCCCTTCAACCCTCCGTATCTCTGTAACCTCCTCCAGCCCGACAACCCTCCCTAGCTCTGTAACCTTCTCCAGCCCTGCAACCCTATCTCTGTAACCTCCTCCAGCCCCTACAACCCTCCCTATCTCTGTAACCTCCTTAACCTCTACAAACCTCCGTCTCTGTAACCTCATCCAGCAATACAACCCTCCCTATCTCTGTAAACTCCTCCAGCCCTACAAACCTCCCTATCTCTGTAAACTCCTCCAGCCCTACAAACCTCCCCGTCTCTGTAACCTTCTCCAGCCCTACAACACTCACTGTTTCTGTGGAGAGTGAAGTAGTTGACTCAGAGACTAGAGTCCTGAATTTAAATAAAGGAAACTACGATGGTATGAGGCACGAGTTGGCTAGGATGGATTGGGGAACGTTACTTAAAGGGTTGACGGTGGATAGGCAACGGCAAACATTTAAAGATTGCATGGAAGAACTATAGAATTTGTTCATCCCTGTTTGGCATAAAAATAAAACAAAAAAGGTGACTCAACAGTGGCTAACAAGGGAAATTAGGGATAGCATAAGATCCAAGGAGAGGACATATAATTTGGCCAGAAAAAGCAGCAAACCTGAGGATTGGGAGCAGTTTAGGATTCAGCAAAGGAGGACAACGGGATTAATTAAGAGGGAGAAAATAGAGTACGAGAGTAAGCTTTCAGGGAACATAAAAACTGACTGTAAAAGCTTCTATAGATATGTGAAGAGAAAAAGATTGGTGAAGTCAAGCGTAGGTCCCTTGCAGTCAGAATCAGGGCAATTTATAATGGGGAACAAAGAAATGGCAGACCAATTAAATACATACTTTGGTTCTGTCTTCACAAAGGAGGACACAAATTACCTCCCAGAGATGTCGGGGAACAGAGGGTCTAATGAGAGGGGGGAATTGAATGAAATCAGTATTTGTAGGAAAATGGTGTTAGGGAAATTGACGGGATTGAAGGCCGATAAATCCCAGGGCCTGATAATCTACATCCTAGGGTACTTAAGGAAGTGGCCCTAAAAATAGTAGATGCATTGCTCGTCATCTTCCAAAATTCTATAGACTCTGGAACAGTTCCCATGGATTGGAGGATAGCTAATGTAACCCCACTATTTAAAAAAGGTGGTGGAAATAAAACGGGGAATTAGTCTGACATCGGTAGTGGGAAAAATGCTAACGAGTCCATTATAAAAGATGTAATAGCAGAACACTTGGAAAACAGTAACAGGATTGGACAAAGTCAACATGGATTTACAAAAGGTAAATCATGCTTGACTAATCTACTGGAGTTTTTTGAGGATGTAACTGGTAGAATAGATAAGGGAGAACCAGTGGATGTTGTGTATTTGGACTTTCAGAAGGCTTTCGATAAGGTCCCGCATAAGAGATTAGCACATGAGATTGGGTGTAAGGTACTGTCTTGGATAGAAAACTGGTTGGCAGACAGGAAGCAAAGAGTTGGAATAAACGGGTCTTTTTCCGAGTGGCAGGCAGTGACTAGTGGGGTACCGCAGGGATCGGTGCTAGGACCCCAGCTATTCACAATATATATAAATGATCTAGACGAGGGAATTAGATGTAATATCTCCAAGTTTGCAGACGACACAAAGCTGGGTGGGCGTGTGTGCTGTGAGGAGGATGCAGAGAAACTCCAGTATGATTTGGATAGGTTGGGTGATTTGGCAGATGCATGGTAAATGCAGTATAATGTGGATAAATGCGAGGTTACCTGGGATGGCAGGAATGACGTATGAAGAGAGATTGGGTCGATTAGGCTTATATTCGCTCGAGTTCAGAAGAATGAGAGGGGATCTCATTGAAACTTATAACATTCTAACAGGACTAGACAGACTAGATGCAGGAAGGATGTTCCCGATGGTGGGGGAGTCCAGAACCAGGGGTCACAGTCTAAGGATAAGGGGTAAGCCATTTAGGACTGAGATGAGGAGGAATTTCTTCACCCAGAGAGTGGTGAACCTGTGGAATTCTCTACCACACAAGGCAGTTGAGGCCAATTCATTAAATATATTCAAGAAGGAGTTAGATATATTTCTTAAGGCTAAAGGGATCAAGGGATATGGGAAGAAAGCAGGGACAGGGTACTGAATTTGGATGATCAGCCATGATCTCATTAAATGGCAGAACAGGCTCGAGGGGCTGAACGGCCTACTCCTGCTCCTATCTTCTATGTTTCTATGTTTAACCTCCTCCAGCCCAACAACTCTCCTGTCCTTGTAACCTCCTCCAGCCCTACACAACTCCGTCTCAGTAACCTCCTCCAGCCCTACAAACCTCCCTATTTCTGTGTCCTCCTCCAGACCTACAACCCTCCCCATCTCTACAACCTCCTCCAGCCCAACAACCCTCCCTATCTCTGTAACCTCCTCCAACCCCACAACCCTCCCTATCTCTGTAATCTCCTCCAGCCCTACAACCCTCCCTATCTCTGTAACATCCTCCAGCCCTACAACCCTCCCTATTACTGTAACCTCCTCCAGCCCTACAACCCTCCCTATCTCTGTAACCTCCTCCAGCCCTACAACCCTCCCTATCTCTGTAACCTCCTCCAGCCCCACCACCCTCCCTATCTCTGTAAGCTCCCCCTGCCCTACAACTCCCCGTATTTCTAACCTCCTCCAGCCCCTACAACCCTCCCTATCTCTGTGCCCTCCTCCAACCCTACAATCCTCCCCATCTCTGTAACGTCCTCCAGCCCTACAATCCTCCCTATTTGTGTAACCCCCTCCAGCTCCACAACCCTCCCTATATCTGGAACCTCCTCAGCCCCCTACAACCCTCCCTATCTCTGTCACCTCCTCCAGCCATACAACCCTCCCTATCTCTGTAACCTCCACCAGCCCCACAACCTTCACTATCTCTGTAACCTCCTCCGCTCCCTACAATCCTTCCTGTCTCTGTAACTTCCTGCAGCCCCTACAACCCCGTCTCTGTAACCTCCTCCAGCCCTACAAACTTTCCTGTCTCTGTAACCTCCTCCAACACTACAACCCTTCCTTTTTCTGTAACTTCCTCCAGCCCCTACAACCCTCCATATTTCTGTAACATCCTCCAGCCCCACAACCCTCCGTCTCTGTAACCTCCTCCAGCGCCACAACCCTCCCTATCTCTGTAACCTCCTCCAGCCCTACAACCCTCCCTATCTCTGTAACCTCCTCCAGCCCCACAACCCTCACTATCTCAACTCTGCTGGAAGAAGTATTAATCAGGAAATAGTTGGGGCATGTAATAAGGGAACAGCTATAATTATGGGGGATTTTAAGTATCATATTAACTGGACAAATCAAATTGGGCAGGGCAGCCTTGAGGAAGAGTTTATTGAGTCTATTAGGGATGGATTTCTTGAGCAGTATGTAACTGATCCTACAAGGGGGCAAGCAACCTTGGACCTGGTCCTGTGTAATGAGTCAGGATTAATTAATAATGTCCTAGTTAAGGATCCCCTTGGAATGAGTGACCATAACATGGTTGAATTCCATATCCAATTAGAGGGTGAGAAGGTTGGTTCTCAAACAAGCGTACTGAGCTTGAATAAAGGAGACTAGGATGGTATGAGAGCGGAATTGATTAAAGTGGACTGGGAAAATAGATTAAAGGGTAAGACGGTACATGAGCAGTGGTGTTCATTTAAGGAGTTATTTTACAACTTTCAAAAAATATATATTCCACTGAGGAAAAAAGGGTGTAAAAGAAATGACAGCCATCCGTGGCTAAGTAAAGAAATTAAGGATGGTATCCGACTAAAAACAAGGACATATGAGGTAGCCAAACTTAGTGGGAGGATAGAAGATTGGGAAGTCTTCAAAAGACAGCAAAAAGTAACTAAAGGATTGATTAAGAAAGGGAAGATAGATTATGAAAATAAATTAGCAAAAAATATAAAAACAGATAGCAAGAGTTTCTACAGTTATATAAAAAGAAAAAGGGTGGTTAAGGCAAACGTAGGTCCCTTAGAGGATGAGACCGGGAAATTAATGGTGGGAAACATGGAGATGGCAAAAATGCTGAACAAATATTTTGTTTCAGTCTTTACGGTAGAGGACACTAAGAATATCCCAACACTGGACAAACAGGGGGCTCTAGGGGGGGGAGGAGCTAAATACGGTTAAAATCACTAAGGAATTGGTACTGAGTAAAATAATGGGACTCAAGGCGGATAAATCCCCTGGACCTGATGGCTTACATCCTAGGGTCATGAGGGAAGTGGCAGTAGGGATTGTGGATGCTTTGGTAATAATTTTCCAAAATTCCCTGGACTCAGCAAAGGTCCCGGCAGATTGGAAAACTGCTAATGTAACACCCTTATTTAAAAAGGGTAGTAGGCAGAAGGCTGGAAATTATAGACCAGTTAGCCTAACATCTGTGGTGGGTAAAATTTTGGAGTCTATTATTAAGGAAACAGTAACGGAACATCTAGATAAACATAATTTAATAGGACAAAGTCAACATGGCTTTATGAATGGGAAGTCATGTCTGACAAATTTGCTTGAGTTCTTTGAGGACATAGCGTACAGGGTGGATAAAGGGGAACCAGTGGACGTAGTGTATTTAGACTTCCAGAAGGCATTCGAAAAGGTGCCACATTAAAGATTATTGCTCAAGATAAAAAATCACTGGATTGGGGGTAATATTCTGGCATGGGTGGAGGATTGGTTATCTAACAGGAAGCAGAGAGTTGGGATAAATGGTTCATTCTCGGACTGGCAACCAATAGCCAGTGGTGTTCCGCAGGGGTCGGTGCTGGGTCCCCAACTCTTTACAATCTATATTAACGATTTGGAGGAGGGGACCGAGTGTAACATATCAAAGTTTGCAGATGATACAAAGATGGGTGGGAAAGTAGAAAGTGAGGAGGACGTAAAAAACCTACAAGGGGATATAGACAGGCTGGGTGAGTGGGCGGAGATTTGGCAGATGCAATACAATATTGGAAAATGTGAGGTAATGCACTTTGGCAGGAAAAATCAGAGAGCAAGTTATCTTAATGGCGAGAAACTGGAAAGTACTGCAGCACAAAGGGATCTGGGGGTCCGAGTGCAAGAAAATCAAAAAGTTAGTATGCAGGTGCAGCAGGTGATCAAGAAGGCCAACGGAATGTTGGTTTTTATTGCTAGGGGGATAGATTATAAAAACAGGGAGGTACTGCTGCAGTTATATAAGGTATTGGTGAGACCGCACCTGGAATACTGCATACAGTTTTGGTGTCCATACTTAAGAAAAGACATACTTCCTCTTGAGGCAGTACAAAGAAGGTTCACTCGGTTAATCCCGGGGATGAGGGGGTGGACATATGGGGAGAGGTTGAGTAGATTGGGACTCTACTCATTGGAGTTCAGAAGAATGAGAGGCGATCTTATTGAAACATATAAGATTGTGAGGGGGCTTGATCGGGTGGATGCGGTAAGGATGTTCCCAAGGATGGGTGAAACTAGAACTAGGGGGCATAATCTTAGAATAAGGGGCTGCTCTTTCAAAACTGAGATGAGGAGAAACTTCTTCACTCAGAGGGTAGTGGGTCTGTGGAATTTGCTGCCCCAGGAAGCTGTGGAAGCTACATCATTAAGTAAATTTAAAACAGAAATAGATAGTTTCCTAGAGGTAAAGGGAATTAGGGGTTACGGTGAGCGGACAGGAAATTGGACATGAGGCTGAGTTCGGATCGGTCAGGGCCCTGTGGGTGGCGGAGCGGGCCCAGGGGCTGAGTGGCCGGGTCCTGCTCCTACTTCTTGTGTTCTTTAGAGTTGAGGTTAGGATCAGATCAGCCATGATCTTATTGAATGGCGGAGCAGGCTCGAGGGGCCGATTGGCCTACTCCTGCTCCTGTTTCTTATGTTCTTATGTTATCTCTGTAACCTCCTCCAGTTCCACAACCCTCCCTATCTCTGTAACCTGCTCCAGCCCTCCCAATCTACCTATCACTGTAACCTTCTCCAGCCCTACAACCCTCCCTATCTCTGTAACCTCCTCCAGCCCTACCACCCTCCCCATCTCTGTAACCTCCTCCAGCCCTACCACCCTCCCTATCTCTGTAACCTCCTCCAGTCCCACAACCCTCCCTATCTCTGTAACCTGCTCCAGCCCTCCCAATCTACCTATCTCTGTAACCTTCTCCAGCCCTACAACCCTCCCTATCTCTGTAACCTCCTCCAGCCCTACCACCCTCCCCATCTCTGTAACCTCCTCCAGCCCTACCACCCTCCCTAGCTCTGTAACCTCCTCCAGTCCCACAACCCTCCCTATCTCTGTAACCTGCTCCAGCCCTCCCAATCTACCTATCTCTGTAACCTTCTCCAGCCCTACAACCCTCCCTATCTCTGTAACCTCCTCCAGCCCTACCACCCTCCCCATCTCTGTAACCTCCTCCAGCCCTACCACCCTCCCTAGCTCTGTATCCCCTTCCAGCCCTACAAAACTACTTATCTCTGTAATCCCTCCAGCTCTACATTCCCCCTATTTATGTAACCTCCTCCAGCACTACAACCCTCCCTATCTCTGTAACCTCCTCCAGCCCGACAACGCTCCCTATATCTGTAACCTCCTCCAGCCCTAAAACACTCCCTATCTGTGGAACCGCCACCAGCCCTACAATCCTCCCCATCTCTGTAACCTCTTCCAGCCCTACCACCCTCCCTATCTCTGTGACCTCCTCCAGCCATACCACCCTCCCTATCTCTGTAACCTCCTCCAGCCCTACCACCATCCCTATCTCTGTAACCTCCTCCAGCCCCACAACCCTCCCTATCTCTGTAACCTCCTCCAGCCCTACCACCCTCCCTATCTCTGTGACCTCCTCCAGCCATACCACCCTCCCTATCTCTGTAACCTCCTCCAGCACTACCACCATCCCTATCTCTGTAACCTCCTCCAGCCCTACCACCATCCCTATCTCTGTAACCTCCTCCAGCCCAACAACCCTCCCTATCTCTGTAACCTCCTCCAACCCCACAACCCTCCCTATCTCTGTAATCTCCTCCAGCCCTACAACCCTCCCTATCTCTGTAACCTCCTCCAACCCTACAATCCTCCCTATCTCTGTAACTTCCTCCAGCCCCTGCAACCCTCCCTATCTCTAACCTCCTACAACCCTCCCTCTCTCTGTAACCCGTGGTCGGGGAGGGTGCGGACGGGCCCCGAGCTGCTCCTGGGTGTGAGGAAGGAGCCCAACCCAACCGCTGCCCCTCCTCCCCGGGGCCGCACCCCCTCTCCCATTCTCCCCCCATTCCACTCGCTCAATGCATTAGCAGCAAATGGCACCAACCTGTCTGCGCCCAAACTTTCCGCCGCTTTCCGCCCAACAAAATGGCCCGATTCAAACTCGCTGCACAAAAGCGCTTTCACTTTGTTGTACTTTGGATGGGCGCGGCCTGAATTGGAGCACAGGTTCCCGCCCCCGGCCTTTCCCCACATTTGATGCTGCGGGACATTTGGGGGCCGCTCCGTCTGCTGAAGTGAGCCCGGCCCCAGGAACCTTTCCACATCAAGTTGCCCTGAGTTCGGTGGGACGGGACTTCTTTTAGTGAAGCGCCCGCTTCCACTCGCTTCTTTAATTTAACTTTGGAAGCGGGTTTACCGGGTTCATTGGAAGCGACAGGTGCGGAACCTCACTCACTTCCGCATTTTCACGCGGCAGCCTGTTGCCCAGCAACAGAGTGAGTTCATGCCTCAGAAATTGTGGACCAGAACCAGGGCTGGTGGGCCGTGGGCAGCCTTGTGGGCTGTAGTCTGGACACCTGAGAATGACATTTACATCCAAGCAATCCCATATAATCTTCAGTCGGATTTCCAGTCAGATTTTATCCAGCTTGTGAAGAATGTACTGAGACAATAAACTAAAATAATTGCATTTTATTTTGAATTTGCAGAGTGATGAAAATGGAGTGTGGAACTCTCCTCGGTCTGTTCCTTGTTTGTGGTCCAGTATCTGGTGAGCAATCTCTCTCTCTCGGTAATATTTCTACGTTTTGACATTCTATACAAGTTGTGTTCTTTAACAGTAGCTTCACTGACTTTGTTCATGTTGGGTGACATAATTTTGGGATGTCACTTCTTGTACCTGGAGAAGTGAATTTTTTTTCAAATACTTTTCCTCTCCTCATCTCAAAGTGTGCAATCTTGCTGCCATAGAATTCCATGGGCCCCCTCGCTCTCTTGTACTTGTACAAGTGGCCATTCTGAATTTTCCTCACCTGATTTTTGCACAGTCACATTTTCCAACAGGATTCAATTAACATTGACCAGGAATGACAATCCTGGCTGATTTTTCAGTTTCCCAGCGCAGGATCAGTTGTAACACTCTTACCCCTGCCACAGGTGAGATTAGCTACATTAACACAGACCTTAAATGAAATGAAAAGAATCAAGTGCTGACTTGCTGCCTCTCCAGCAGTCACTCGATCTAGTCTCTCCAAACCTCCTGAATCTTTGTATCTACACGTGCCCCTTCCTCTTGATAAGGTTCTCCTAAAGGAAAAAGTGATGATCAGATTGCCATGCTCTCCTCTCCTCCAATGTTGATGATTTGGGAAATAACCAGCATCTTCAGTTGTCTCTTACTCCCAGCCTGCCTTTCCTTCTCCCTACAATCCTTGGGAAGGATAATCTCTTCCTTAATTGTTCTTGGAATGTGAGAGCCCATCCCTAGTTACCCTGAAGGTATTGAGAGCCAACCACATAGTGTGGGACTGGAGTCCCAAGTACGGTAACAACAGCAGCTCTCCCTTCACTGAAGGACATCAGTGAAGCAGTTAGACTTTTACAACAGTGTGGCAGATCTCATGGTCCTTTTTCTGGTGCCAGCCCACAAATTCCCAGATTAATGAAGATTAATTTCACAATTTGCCATGTGGGATTTGAAGTCCGATCTCTGGGTTGCTCGTCCAGTACCATAGCCACCAGGCTACCATATCCATTTTCCAACTACCAACATATTGTCCTCGCATCAGAGTTTTCTAAAGTTACAGAAGCTGCCGTTAACTCTTCAATGCTTGACCTCCTTGTAAGTCCTGGTCTGATCCGTGATTGCACTGTGGGTTTTGGAATGATTGTTCCATTTATGACCTAGCCTTGTTAAACACCTCTGCATTCCTGCTCCTGAATGCATTGTCAATTCATTTGTTATTGCCACAGACATTTCAAAAACCATTCACCAGTTCCAACACCAGGCACTTCTGGACAAACCAGCAGTATGTGGTCTCCCATCACCTATGTTAACACTTGTGTAGTTTCCCCTCAAATTGCTCTACTTATGCTGTGGTTGACGACTCACCTTTGACTCTCTCCATTAATTCAGGGGTGCCTCAAGGCTCCAGTCCCTCTCCCACTCTGTTCTCCTCCATGTCAATGACTCCTCAAAACATCATCCAACCATATCCATTCCTTACCGAATATTTCAGTCTACATTGATCAACTTCTCTTACATCATAGAATCATAGAAGATAGGAGCAGGAGTAGGCCATTCGGCCCCTCTAGCCTGCTCCGCCATTCAATGCGATCATGGCTGATCATCCAAATTCAGTACCCTGTCCCTGCTTTCTCCCCATATCCCTTGATCCCTTTAGCCTTAAGAAATATATCCAACTCCTTCTTGAATCTATTTAATGAATTGGCCTCAACTGCCTTCTGTGCCAGAGAATTCCACAGGTTCACCACTCTCTGGGTGAAGAAATTCCTCCTCATTTCTGTCCTAAATGGCTTACCCCTTATCCTTAGACTGTGACCCCTGGTTCTGGACTCCCCGATCATTGGGAACATCCTTCCTGCATCTAGTTTGTCCTGTCTTGTCAGAATTTTATAAGTTTCAATGAGATCCCCTCTCATTCTTCTAAACTCCAGCGAGTATAAGCCCAATCGACCCAATCTCTCTTCATACGTCATTCCTGCCATCCCAGGTATCAGCCTTGTGAATCTTCACTGAACTCCTTCCATGGCAAGAACATCCTTCCTCAGATAAGGCGACCAAAACTGCACACAGTACTCAAGGTGTGGTCTCACCAAGGCCCTGTACAACTGCAGCAAGACATCCTTGTTCCTGTACTCAAACCCTCTCACTATGAAGGCCAACATACCATTTGCCTTCTTCACCGCCTGCTGCACCTGCATGCTTACCTTCAGCGACTGGTGCACAAGGACACCCAGGTCTCGTTGCACTTCCCCTTCTCCCAATCTATTGCCATTCAGATAATAATCTGCCTTTCTGTTTTTGACACCAAAGTGGATAACCTCGCATTTATCCACATTATATTGCATCTGCCACGCTTCTGCCCAATCACCCAACCTGTCCAAATCATCCTGGAGTTTCTCGGCATCCTCCTCGGTGCACACACGCCCACCCAGTTTTGTGTCATCTGCAAACTTGGAGATATTACATCTAGTTCCCTTGTCTAGATCATTAATATATATTGTGAATAGCTGGGGTCCAAGGATCGATCCCTGCGGTACCACACTAGTCACTGCCTGCCACTCGGAAAAAGACCCGTTTATTCCAACTCTTTGCTTTCTGTCTGCCAACCAGTTCTCTATCCAAGTCAATACCTTGCCCCCAATCCCATGTGCCTTAACTTTACATGCTACTCTCTTATGCAGGACCTTATCAGAAGCCTTTTGGAAGTCCAAATACACCACATCCACTGGTTCTCCCTTATCTATTTTACCAGTTACATCCTCTAAAAAATTCCAGTAGATTAGTCAAGCATGATTTATCTTTTGTAAATCCATGCTGACTTTGTCCGATCCTGTCACTGTTTTGCAAGTGCTCAGCTATTACATCTTTTATAATGGACTCTAGCATTTTCCGCACTACCGATGTCAGGCTTACCGGTCTGTAATTCCCCGTTTTCTCTCTACCACACTTTTTGAATAGTGGGGTAACATTAGCTACCCTCCAATCCATGGGTACTGTTCCAGATTCCATCGAATGTTGGAAGATGATCAGCAATGCATCTACTATTTCTAGGGCCACTTCCTTAAGTACCCTAGGATGTAGATTATCAGGCCCTGGGGATTTATCGGCCTTCAATCCCGTCAATTTCCCTATCACCATTTCCCTACAAATACTGATTTCTTTCAGTTCCTCCCTTTCATCAGACCCTATGTTCCCCAACATCTCTTGGAGGTTATTTGTGTCCTCCTTTGTGAAGACAGAACCAAAATATGTATTTAATTGGTCTGACATTTCTTTTTTCCCCATTATAAGTTCCCCTGATTCTGACTGCAAGGGACCTTTGCTTGATTTCACACATACATGCATGGCGCACACACCTTTGTTCCTCTCAGTGCAATGGCTGGATCACTGCTTCTCGACCAGCTTTCATTAATAAATTCCTATTTCTTTCAATTCTTCATGTCCAGTGTTAGCGACTGCTTATTACCTTTGATGGTTCCACCCCTGGTCCTTCTTCATCTGTTGATATCTTAGTCTCACTGAACTCTGGTGAAACTCCCATGTCTCCTCCATTCCTGAAGTTACCTCTTCCATGGCAAACATTTTCCCCAGTTAAGTCTGAACTCTAAGTATCCCAATCTATCCAACACTTGAGCACTGCTCCCATATGTGAGAGGATCTTCTGACACCAGGGAAAGGTACAAGTAAAAAAAAGTCTGATATTCAATCTGTCTCTTCTTTAGTTTACAGTGTTGGTCTCGGTCTCTCGCCTTTATCAATAATTCTATGTTCTGTGCAGCTCTGAGAATCTTTACTGTTCTTTAGATGAACACATGCTGTCCTACACACTACTTCTTGTCCTGCATCTTTGTAAATCAAGACTAATTCCATGGTCTCATTATCTCATTCTTTCCCAGGACCTCCTCACTTCTGTAATACTTTTTTTTTACCAGAATCTCCCAGCATTGAAAACTCCAGCATGGTGTCCCTTAAGCATTTTTTCCTGATTTTCTTCTACTGTTTCTGCCTTCCTGGTGTCCCACACTATTGCACTTTGATCCATCACACAGATTTCTCAATTTAAAAAGATGCAATAACGGAACCAAGAAAATTCTCTGATAAAATGCATTGTCCTTTTCTCTTTGAATACATCACCCAGCACTTGATAAAGCATATGGCCAGTATCCGTGCCTGAAAATACACATTACTCCACTCATAATATACATGAACTGCACAATCTTTGACTGTATCAGATAATATTAATCGAGGGACCTAGAAATGGAGAGACTCCAGTGTCCACACAAAAGAATATACCATATTGGTAAACAAATATTGCCAAGAAATATTATTCACTTGACATGTAATTCTAAAGTGTGTCTTTTTTGTAGGGCTGAAGACAAAAATAAAAATATCAGGTAAAAATGTTTATATAGTTGGACATTTTTACATTTCAGCTGAGGAAAGGACATTTCAATAAGGTATTGGGCATGTTATTTAATTAATCATTGACTAGTGATTGTGATAAATGTTTACACTTCTCTTCATTCTGTGCAACCCCATTATACACACTTCAATTTACCAGACATATTCTGTTGTTGGGTTCATTTTTAATGGTCTCCATCCTATTATCTCTCTCTATATAATTAGCTACTGCCACAGTAACATCCTGTTACCGTCCCTCACCGTCTCTTTTACCAATAGTGCTTGTGCTTCAGACACCCCACCCCCCAGTTTCCTGTTTTACTCCTGCTGCAAGATTATTTCTCTGCACAGTTTATCCTGTTCACAGTGCCTATTGGGGACATTATCTCCCAGGCACAATGTGAAGCAAGTAGTGAAGAATTGTGGAAAAATTTCCTCTGCTACCGGTATTTCTAACTGATTTGTAAATGTCCTGAGAACATTCACCATTTCCCAAGAAACATCACCCAGAGTAAATCTTCCCCCCCCCCCCTCCCCCTCCCATGTTGATCTTGCTTCATATGGTGACAGGAGCAAATTATCGCCACAACTCTGATCCAGTTACACACACTTCTATTGTGCTGGGCCAAACATACATCACCACGTGATAAAATCACCATCAGCTTTTTTCTGTTCTCCTTTTTCTACTGGGGTTTGTGTGTTTCCATATTAGGAATTTTCCTGCTGATCTAGCTTCAAAATGTACTCTGTTTTTCATTATTATCTTCTCCGTGTGTTTGTTCAGTCCACTCCTTCATTGTGGAAGCAGGGAAATTCTTGTCAGGAGCTGGTCTACTTCATCTGTAACCAGTTCTTCCATTTATTAACTCTCTGAACATAGAAAAACGTCACAAGGTGCTTCACAAAGGGAAAAAAGCCAATTTTCATGAAATTGCTGTGGCCGAGCAATCCAATAGCCCCAGGAACAAGGCAGTTGTTCAATTTGCCACCTGTGCATAAACTGGTATTGTAGATTTTCCTCCCATTACAGAAACCGCGTGATTTCATTTCCAGTGATTTTAATGGAAGTCAGGCAGATTCCAGGATTAGCAGCTGGTCCCAATTCCAGTTTTACACCAGGCAGTAGGCTGAAACTCTCGCCCAGTATCTCCCAAGGCTTCTTCGGCAGCACCTGCCAAACCCGTGACCTCTTCCAACTAGAAGGACAAGGAGCAGCAGGCGCATGGGAACACCACCACCTCCAAGTTCCCCTCCAAGTCACACACCATCCTGACTTAGAAGTATATCGCCGATCCTTCATCGTTGCTGGGTCAAAATCCTGGAACTCCCTCCCTGACAGCGCTGTGGGAGTACCTTCACCAAACAGACTGCAGCGGTTCAAGAAGGCAGCTCACCAGCACCTTCTCAAGGGCAATTAGGGATGGGCAATAAATGCTGGCCTTGCCAGCGATTCCCACATCCCATAAACGAAGTATAGTTGGAGACGGTTTCAGTGTTTGCCAGAGATCAGGTTAAGTAGCCATCGACAGAAAGTTATACTATGCAGTTTGTGTCTCCACCAAGTAGATTCAGTTTTACACAGAAGCAAACTGCCTATTGTAACTGGAATGTCAAGTCACAAGAAACGCAGACCCTGTGACCAGGTGGTGTCACATCAAGTGGAATCTAACAGCTTCACTTGTGTCTGTCAGTCCATCTCACCCTCTACACCTGCAGTGTAACTGGCTGCTTAGAGCTTGTGAGTGGGAAATAGGGAGAGAAGGGGCTGTGCGCAGTGCGAGATGAAGATGTTTAAAGATTGGGCACTCTGTGAAGTTGGATATTAGCATTTTAATCAGTCTGAATACAATCGGCCATTATTAGTGAAGATATTCAGCAGTCATATTGTTTCGCGACACCATAAACAAATGAGAATTTCCTCTGCTCAGTATTTGTGATGTGGGAAAAGAATGGGAAAGGAGGAGGGAAGAGGCCGTAAGTTTTTGAAGTGTGTAAAACCAGCGGCCAATCCGCTACGGCCTCTTCTCCGCGCGGCGGTAAGTGAGAATTCACCTCATGGAATCAATTTGCCAATAAAATGTAATCTTTCATTTAGCTTCAGTAACCATGGATTCCAACACAGCGCATTCCGAGTTAAACATGTCCGGGGACAAGATGAGCGTGACCCACCGAGAGACGCCTCATCACACCAAGGAAAGGTTTGATCATTATCCACGCATTTTGGGTTCTGACCCATTTGCATCAGGTAAACATTACTGGGAGGTGGAGGTGGGGGTGAAGACTGCCTGGAATATCGGCATTGCCAAGAAGTCCGTCGATGAGAACAACACAACTACCGCTTCCCCCAAAATTGGCCCGGATTTTCCAATCGGAGGCTTCCTGCGTGCGGATGCCTCCGATCTGGAAAAAATCTACGAACTTGCCTGCTGGGTCCATAGGTCCTGACACTTGCGCTCCTGGGACTCTCCTGGTGCGCGCGCAGAGGCCCAGGTATCCCGGGGGCGCAGGCAGTTCGCCAGCATCCCTGGGATCATGTGGGTCTTGGGGAACCAATCAAAGAAGGGAATCCCCCTTCACACTTTCGACAGGTCTCTCCGGATAGACCTGTCAAAAGTATGAATGGGGATCATTCAAAAAACACACTAAAACATTAAATACATTATTTTTAAATCACATTTTTAAAATTAGTAAAAAAAATATTTTAAACAAAAATTTAATTTTTTGAAAAAAGTAATTAGTTTTTATTTACAGGACTAACAACAAACTTACCTTTTTTAAAAGTATTTTTAAACTATAAATGAGTGAACATTTTTTTATTTTTTTACTTTTTTAAGTTCTTATGCTGGTAAAAGCAGGCCTTATGCCTGCTTTTACCAGGCGTAAGATTTTTAAAGGTTTTCAGCGGGCGGAGGTTCTGCAGAAAGCGGAACTCTTCACCCACAGGCGGAGGACCTGTCGAGAGGATTCTACGGGTGTGGACACAGCTCGTACACACCCATGGGGGTCGGAAACTACGGGCCAATGAATGCTGGGCTGTGCTGCGGAAAGATGAGGAGTACAACAAAGCTGTCGGTTCAAGTGTAATCCTCCGCAGTCTGAGCCTGAGACGGATACCAAAGAAGATTGGAGTTTACCTGGACTGTAAGGAAAAAACACTCTCATTTTACAATCCTGAAAGTCAGTCTCTTCTCCACACAGTCACTGGTATCAGTGGGGATCTGTATCCTTTGTTCAGTCCTGGATTGAACCAAGGAGGCAAAAACTCGATCTAGTCTCTCCAAACCTGCTGAATCTTTGTATCTACACGTGCCCCTTCCTCTTGATAAGTTTCTCCTAAAGGAAAAGGTGATGATCGGATTGCCATGCTCTCCTCTCCTCCAATGTTGATGATTTGGTAAATAACCAGCATCTTCAGTTGTCTCTTACTCCCAGCCTGCCTTTCCTTCTCCCTACAATCCTTGGGAAGGATAATCTCTTCCTTAATTGTTCTTGGGATGTGAGAGCCCATCCCTAGTTGCCCTGAAGGTATTGAGAGCCAACCACATAGTGTGGGACTGGAGTCACATGTACGGGAACAACAGCAGCTTTCCCTTCGCTGAAGGACATCAGTGAAGCAGTTAGACTTTTACAACAGTGTGGCAGATCTCATGGTCCTTTTTCTGGTGCCAGCCCACAAATTCCCAGATTAATGAAGATTAATTTCACAATTTGCCATGTGGGATTTGAAGTCCGATCTCTGGGTTGCTCGTCCAGTACCATAACCACCAGGCTACCATATCCATTTTCCAACTACCAACATATTGTCCTCGCATCAGAGCTTTCTAAAGTTACAGAAGCTGCCGTTAACTCTTCAATGCTTGACCTCCTTGTAAGTCCTGGTCTGATCCGTGATTGCACTGTTGTTTTTGGAATGATTGTTCCATTTATGACCTAGCCTTGTTAAACACCTCTGCATTCCTGCTCCTGAATGCTTTGTCAATTCATTTGTTATTGCCATAGACATTTCAAAAACCATTCACCAGTTCCAACACCAGGCACTTCTGGACAAACCAGCAGTATGTGGCCTCCCATCACCTATGTTAACACTTGTGTAGTTTCCCCTCAAATTGCTCTACTTATGCTGTGGTTGACGACTCACCTTTGACTCTCTCCATTAATTCAGGGGTGCCTCAAGGCTCCAGTCCCTCTCCCACTCTGTTCTCCTCCATGTCAATGACTCCTCCAAACATCATCCAACCATATCCATTCCTTACCGAATATTTCAGTCTACATTGATCAACTTCTCTTGCATCATAGAATCATAGAATCATAGAAGATAGGAGCAGGAGTAGGCCATTCGGCCCCTCTAGCCTGCTCCGCCATTCAATGCGATCATGGCTGATCATCCAAATTCAGTACCCTGTCCCTGCTTTCTCCCCATATCCCTTGATCCCTTTAGCCTGAAGAAATATATCCAACTCCTTCTTGAATCTATTTAATGAATTGGCCTCAACTGCCTTCTGTGGCAGAGAATTCCACAGGTTCACCACTCTCTGGGTGAAGAAATTCCTCCTCATTTCTGTCCTAAATGGCTTACCCCTTATCCTTAGACTGTGACCCCTGGTTCTGGACTCCCCGATCATCGGGAACATCCTTCCTGCATCTAGTTTGTCCTGTCTTGTCAGAATTTTATAAGTTTCAATAAGATCCCCTCTCATTCTTCTAAACTCCTTCGAGTATAAGCCCAATCGACCCAATCTCTCTTCATACGTCATTCCTGCCATCCCAGGTATCAGCCTTGTGAATCTTCACTGAATTTCTTCCATGGCAAGAACATCCTTCCTCAGATAAGGCGACCAAAACTACACACAGTACGCAAGGTGTGGTCTCACCAAGGCCCTGTACAACTGCAGCAAGACATCCTTGTTCCTGTACTCAAACCCTCTCGCTATGAAGGCCAACATACCATTTGCCTTCTTCACCGCCTGCTGCACCTGCATGCTTACCTTCAGCGACTGTTGCACAAGGACACCCAGGTCTCATTGCACTTCCCCTTCTCCCAATCTATTGCCATTCAGATAATAATCTGCCTTTCTGTTTTTGACAACAAAGTGGATAACCTCGCATTTATCCACGTTATATTGCATCTACCACGCTTCTGCCCAATCACCCAACCTGTCCAAATCATCCTGGAGTTTCTCGGCATCCTCCTCGGAGCACACACGCCCACCCAGTTTTGTGTCATCTGCAAACTTGGAGATATTACATCTAGTTCCCTTGTCTAGATCATTAATATATATTGTGAATAGCTGGGGTCCAAGGACCGATCCCTGCGGTACCCCACTAGTCACTGCCTGCCACTCGGAAAAAGACCCGTTTATTCCAACTCTTTGCTTTCTGTCTGCCAACCAGTTCTCGATCCAAGTCAATACCTTGCCCCCAATCCCATGTGCCTTAACTTTACATGCTAATCTCTTATGCAGGACCTTATCAAAAGCCTTTTGGAAGTCCAAATACACCACATCCACTGGTTCTCCCTTATCTATTTTACCAGTTACATCCTCAAAAAAATTCCAGTAGATTGGTCAAGCATGATTTACCTTTCGTAAATCCATGTTGACTTTGTCCGATCCTGTCACTGTTTTTCAAGTGCTCAGCTATTACATCTTTTATAATGGACTCTAGCATTTTCCGCACTACCGATGTCAGGCTTACCGGTCTGTAATTATCCATTTTCTCTCGACCACCCTTTTTTAATAGTGGGGTAACATTAGCTACCCTCCAATCCATGGGTACTGTTCCAGATTCCATCGAATGTTGGAAGATGATCAGCAATGCATCTACTATTTCTAGGGCCACTTCCTTAAGTACCCTAGGATGTAGATTATCAGGCCCTGGGGATTTATCGGCCTTCAATCCCTTCAATTTCCCTATCACCATTTCCCTACAAATACTGATTTCTTTCAGTTCCTCCCTTTCATCAGACCCTATGTTCCCCAACATCTCTGGGAGGTTATTTGTGTCCTCCTTTGTGAAGACAGAACCAAAATATGTATTTAATTGGTCTGACATTTCTTTGTTCCCCATTATAAGTTCCCCTGATTCTGACTGCAAGGGACCTTTGCTTGATTTCACACCTACATGCATAGCGCACACACCTCTGTTCCTCTCAGTGCAATGGCTGGATCACTGCTTCTCGACCAGCTTTCATTAATAAATTCCTATTTCTTTCAATTCTTCATGTCCAGTGTTAGCGACTGCTTATTACCTTTGATGGTTCCACCCCTGGTCCTTCTTCATCTGTTGATATCTTAGTCTCACTGAACTCTGGTGAAACTCCCATGTCTCCTCCATTCCTGAAGTTGCCTCTTCCATGGCAAACATTTTCCCCAGTTAAGTCTGAACTCTAAGTATCCCAATCTAGCCAACACTTGAGCACTGCTCCCATATGTGAGAGGATCTTCTGACACCAGGGAAAGGTACAAGAAAAAAAAGTCTGATATTCAATCTGTCTCTTCTTTAGTTTACAGTGTTGGTCTCGGTCTCTCGCCTTTATCAATAATTCTATGTTCTGTGCAGCTCTGAGAATCTTTACTGTTCTTTAGATGAACACATGCTGTCCTACACACTACTTCTCGTCCTGCATCTTTGTAAATCAAGACTCATTGCACGGTCTCATTTTCTCATTCTTTCCCAGGACCTCCTCACTTCTGTAATACTTTTTTTTTTACCAGAATCTCCCAGCATTGAAAACTCCAGCATGGTGTCCCTTAAGCATTTTTTCCTGATTTTCTTCTACTGTTTCTGCCTTCCTGGTGTCCCACACTATTGCACTTTGATCCATCACACAGATTTCTCAATTTAAAAAGATGCAATAACGGAACCAAGAAAATTCTCTGATAAAATGCATTGTCCTTTTCTCTTTGAATACATCACCCAGCACTTGATAAAGCATATGGCCAGTATCCGTGCCTGAAAATACACATTACTCCACTCATAATATACATGAACTGCACAATCTTTGACTGTATCGGATAATATTAATCGAGGGACCTAGAAATGGAGAGACTCCAGTGTCCACACAAAAGAATATACCATATTGGTAAACAAATATTGCCAAGAAATATTATTCACTTGACATGTAATTCTTTTTTGTAGGGCTGAAGACAAAAATAAAAATATCAGGTAAAATATAGTTGGACATTTTTACATTTCAGCTGAGGAAAGGACATTTCAATAAGTTATTGGGCATGTTATTTAATTAATCATTGACTAGTGATTGTGATAAATGTTTACACTTCTCTTCATTCTGTGCAACCCCATTATACACACTTCAATTTACCAGACATATTCTGTTGTTGGGTTCATTTTTAATGGTCTCCATCCTATTATCTCTCTATATATAATTAGCTACTGCCACAGTAACATCCTGTTACCGTCCCTCACCGTCTCTTTTACCAATAGTGCTTGTGCTTCAGACACCCCACCCCCCAGTTTCCTGTTTTACTCCTGCTGCAAGATTATTTCTCTGCACAGTTTATCCTGTTCACAGTGCCTATTGGGGACATTATCTCCCAGGCACAATGTGAAGCAAGTAGTGAAGAATTGTGGAAAAATTTCCTCTGTTCGGTATTTCTAACTGATTTGTAAATGACATGAGAACATTCACCATTTCCCAAGAAACATCACCCAGAGTAAATCTTCCCCCCCCCCCCCCCTCCCCCTCCCATGTTGATCTTGCTTCATATGGTGACAGGAGCAAATTATCGCCACAACTCTGATCCAGTTACACACACTTCTATTGTGCTGGGCCAAACATACATCACCACGTGATAAAATCACCATCAGCTTTTTTCTGTTCTCCTTTTTCTACTGGGGTTTGTGTGTTTCCATATTAGGAATTTTCCTGCTGATCTAGCTTCAAAATGTACTCTGTTTTTCATTATTATCTTCTCCGTGTGTTTGTTCAGTCCACTCCTTCATTGTGGAAGCAGGGAAATTCTTGTCAGGAGCTGGTCTACTTCATCTGTAACCAGTTCTTCCATTTATTAACTCTCTGAACTTAGAAAAACGTCACAAGGGGAAAAAAGCCAATTTTCATGAACTTGCTGTGGCCGAGCGATCCAATAGCCCCAGGAACAGGGCAGTTGTTCAATTTGCCACCTGTGCATAAACTGGTATTGTAGATTTTCCTACCATTACAGAAACCGCGTGATTTCATTTCCAGTGATTTTAATGGAAGTCAGGCAGATTCCAGGATTAGCAGCTGGTCCCAATTCCAGTTTTACACCGGGCAGTAGGCTGAAACTCTCGCCCAGTATCTCCCAAGGCTTCTTCGGCAGCACCTGCCAAACCCGTGACCTCTTCCAACTAGAAGGACAAGGAGCAGCAGGCGCATGGGAACACCACCACCTCCAAGTTCCCCTCCAAGTCACACACCATCCTGACTTAGAAGTATATCGCCGATCCTTCATCGTTGCTGGGTCAAAATCCTGGAACTCCCTCCCTAACAGCACTGTGGGAGTACCTTCACCACACGGACTGCAGCGGTTCAAGAAGGCAGCTCACCAGCACCTTCTCAAGGGCAATTAGGGATGGGCAATAAATGCTGGCCTTGCCAGCGATTCCCACATCCCATAAACGAAGTATAGTTGGAGACGGTTTCATTGTTTGCCAGAGATCAGGTTAAGTAGCCATCGACAGAAAGTTATACCATGCAGTTTATGTCTCCACAAAGTAGATTCAGTTTTACACAGAAGCAAACTGCCTATTGTAACTAGAATGCCAAGACACAAGAAACGCAGACCCTGTGAACAGGTGGTGTCACATCAAGTGGAATCTAACAGCTTCACTTGTGTCTGTCAGTCCATCTCACCCTCTACACCTGCAGTGTAACTGGCTGCTTAGAGCTTGCTGAGGTGAGTGGGAAATAGGGAGGGAAGGGGCTGTGCACAGTGCAAGATGGAGATGTTTAAAGATTGGGCACTCTGAAGTTGGATATTAGCATTTTAATAAGTCTGAATACAATCGGCCATTATCAGTGAAGATATTCAGCAGTCATATTGTTTCGTGACAGCATAAACAAATGAGAATTTCCTCTGCTCAGTATTTGTGATGTGGGTAAAGAACGGGAAAGGAAGAAGAGGGAAGAGGCCGTAAGTTTTTGAAGTGTGTAAAACCAGCGGTCAATCGGCTACGGCCTCTTCTCCGCACGGCGGTTAGTGAGAATTCACCTCATGGAATCAATCTGCCAATAAAATGCAATCTTTCATTTAGCTTCAGTAACCATGGATTACAACAGCGCATTCTGAGTTAAACATGTCTGGGGGCAAGAGGAGCGTGACCCACCGAGAGACGCCTCATGACACCAAGGAAAGGTTTGATCATTATCCACGCATTCTGGGTTCTGTCCCATTTGCATCAGGTAAACATTACTGGGAGGTGGAGGTGGGGGTGAAGACTGCCTGGAATATCGGCATTGCCAAGAAGTCCGTCGATGAGAACAACACAACTAACGCTTCCCCCAACATTGGCCCGGATTTTCTGATCGGAGTCTTCCTGCGTGCGGATGCCTCCGATCTGGAAAGAATCTACGACCTTGCCTGTTGGGTCCGTAGGTCCCGACACTTGCGCTCCTGGGACTCTCCTGGTGCGCGCGCAGAGGCCCAGGTATCCCGGGGACACAGGCAGTTCGCCAGCATCCCTGGGATCACGTGCGTCTTGGGGAACCAATCAAAGAAGGGAATCCCCCTTCACACTTTCGACAGGTCTCTCCGGATAGACCAGTCAAAAGTATGAATGGGGATCATTCAAAAAACACACTAAAACATTAAATACATTTTTTAAAAATCACGTTTTTAAAATTGGTAAAAAAAAATATATTAAACAACAATTTAATTTTTTGAAAAAAATAATTAGTTTTTTTTACAGGACTAAAGACAAACTTACATTTTTTAAAAGTATGTTTAAACTATAAATGAGTGAACATTTTTTTATTTTTTTACTTTTTTAAATTCTTATGCTGGTTTTCAGCGGGCGGAGGTTCTGCAGAAAGCGGAACTCTTCACCCACAGGCGGAGGACCTGTCAAGAGGATTCTACGGGTGTGTACACAGCTCGTATATTTTTGAGTCTTTACCCTGTTTAATCTAGATTTTTTTTGGCTCCTGTAATTTTAAATCATTTCCATGGGTGAGTTGGGACTCCCTATGTTTATGACTCTTCACTTTCCTCGCTTTCTCAATAACCTTCAGTAACACGCCAAGCAGAACAATCATTCTGTTAGTAGGTTAGCTATTGGAAATTATCTTTTGCTTTCACGAGATTTTTCTCTAGCCTTGGAGAGACTAGCGCATCATCAGACCTCATTTTAGCTTTGAATTATTCAGCAAATTTATTAATCTGCAAGCGAATACATAACCGGATGATATATATACATATCTATGCAGTCGAAATTCAACAGCTTGTCTAAAGGAAAATTAATTAAACCACATTAAGCAAATATATACCTGTGTATTACACACAGATTAACAGTAAAAATCTATCATCCAGCTCCTCAAAAGTGAAACAATACAATGGTTGTCTTTCTGCCAGAGCTCGCCAGACTACTCATTCTGTCTTGTTGAACTGATCCTGTACAGCCCTGACACTTATACCTTTCCTGGTTTTGTTTTCATGATTTGCTCTCCTGGTCCCAATAACTGCTGCCAATAGTGGGCCAGAACAGACTCTTCTCCTCAACTTAGTCCTGGTTGAGTTTTCACCATATATCTGCTGTGAACATTCAGTGATCAGATCAGCATTGTCTCGAATGGTTGACTGTCCACAAGCTTGTATATAAATTGGTTACCGTTGCAGCATTATTATCCTGTTGTATTTAGTGTGTTGTGGATTTTATTTTTATTTGCATGTCCTAACTATTGGGATACAATTCAGAAAATAAAGTTTCATTTAATACAAAACCCTGAGTGTGCAGATACCTGCTTTTGTCCATAGTGCATGTGTCTGTGTGCCGGTGAATGAAATGCCTCCAGGGAGCACTGAGATGTTCGAAATACTAACCCATGGGGATAGAATTTCAACAAGCTGCCCAGTCATAACACTGGCATTGCAGATGGAAGGCCCATTATAGAACCCGCCCGATTTTCATTTCTATTAAAGAACAGCAGGCGGCTGATTCACAATGCCAGGTTTACACCTGGGCTACAATGTGAAAATCTACCCCATGGTCCAGTCCCTACTCACATTCCCTGTCAAACAACTCAAATACTACAACAGAACCATCTGCTGCTGCTGGTAAAACTCACCTCGGGTTCCTTTCTGAGAAACAGTTGGACAGAATAATGGGTTTGAACATTACTGCTGGCAGGGACATGTGTCTATTGCTACCTCCAATTAACTGGCAGACAGGTTCACATCTTTCTAAACAGCACAGATGTTCTGCTCTCTCTCAGGAAGTGCTGGAATTCACCATTGCTTTTAACATCCAGAGAGGAACAAGAATCAGCCACTGATGAGTGTTAACTGGTGATTCTGGCCACCAGTGCCTGTGTGGAAGGCAAATGGCATGTTGGCCTTTATTGCAAGGGGGTTGGAGTACAAGACTGAGATCACACCTGGAGCATGGTGCACAGTTTTGGTTTCCTTATTTAAGGAAGGATATACTTGCCCTAGAGGTAGTGCAACGAAGGCTCACTAGATTGATCCCTCAGATGAGAGTGTTACCCTATGAGGAGAGATTGAGTAGATTGGGTCTATATTCTCTGGAGTTTAGAGGAATGAAAGGTGATCTCATTGAAACATACAAGATTCTGAGGGAGATTGACAGGGTAGATGCTGAGAGGTTGTTTCCCCAGGCTGGAGAGTTTAGAACGAGGGGGCATAGATTCAGGATAAGGGGTTGACCATTTAAAAGGCTGAGATGAGGAGGAATTTCTTCACTTAGAGGGTGTTGACTCGTAGGGATTCTTTACCCCAGAGGGCGGTGGATGCTCAGTCGTTGAGCATATTGAAGGCTGAGATCGATAGATTTTTGGACTCCAGGGGAAGCAAGGGATATGGAGATAGTGCAGGTAAGTGGAGTTGAGGTCGATGATCAGCCATGATCTTACTGAATGGCGGAGCAGGCTCGAAGGGCCATATGGCCTACTCATGCTCTTATTTCCTATGTTCTTAAATTCTATTCCAGTACTTCACTGTATTACACTGTGCAGAGCAGCAATACCAGCCTCCCTGAACATCCTCACTAATCTCCCCATTGGAGAAGACATCAGGTTTCCAATCAATCACCGTAGCGATGAGAAGTATGAAAGACGCAGATCCCCAGTCAGTCTTAAAATCATGGCTTGGAACTCTGACCAGCCAGAGAGACCGTATGTGACTCACCCTTACTACGAATACCGGGTTCCACCGAGATGGCTTTATTGAGCTACAGAATGTCCAACTTGATGGCAATGGGGTGTATGAGATACAGACGGACTACCTTGGAAAACAACTGAGGAACATAGAAGCACAGAAGATAGGAGCAGGAGTAGGCCATTCGGCCCCTCGAGCCTGCTCTGCCATTTAATGAGATCATGGCTGATCATCCAAATTCAGTATGACTGGGATCCGTTTAAACTGTGTGTGTTTGGTGAGTACTGAGAGACCAGTCAGAATGCTAATTGCTCACCCCCCGGATATAGCAACAGTAGGAGGCCATTCAGCCCCTCCAGACTGTTCCGCCAGTCAATTAGATTATGGCTGATCTACATCTCAACTCCATTTACCAGCCTTGGCGCCATATCACTTGATAGCTCACAGTGACAGCTGAGGCTCAGTTGGTAGCACACTCACCTCTGAGTCAGAAGGTTGTGGGTTCAAGTCCCACTCCAGGGTCCTGAGCACACAAAGCTAGGCTGACACTCCAGGGCAGTGCTGAGGGAGTGCTGCACTGTCGAAGGTGCCGTCTTTCGGACGAGACGTTAAACCGAGGCCCAGTCTGCGCTCTCAGGTGGACGTAAAAGAGCCCATGGCACTATTTTGAAGAAGAGCAGGGGAGTTGTCCCTGGTGTCCTTTCCAATATTTGTCCCTCAACCAACATAACAAAAACAGATTAGCTGGTCATTATCACATTGCTGTTTGTGGGACCTTGCTGTGCGCAAATTGGCTGCCGCATTTCCCACATTACAATAGTGACTACACTCCAAAAGTACTTCATTGGCTGTAAAACGCATTGAGACATCCGGTGGTCGTGAAAGTATTTCTTTCTCATACCCTGGCTAACAAAAGTCTATCGATCTCCGTGTTTAAATTTTTAATTGACCCACAGCCTTTTGGGAAAGAGTATTCCAGATTTCCATTACGCTTTATGTGGGAAAATTATTCCTGATTTCACTGCTAAGTGACACACCATCCTGATTTGGAAGTATATCGTTGTTCCTTCATCATCGCTGGGTCAAAATCCTGGAACTCCCTCCCGAACAGCACTGTGGGAGTACCTTCACCACACGGACTGCAGCGGTTCAAGGTGGCGGCTCACCAACACCTTCTCAAGGGCAATTAGGAATGGGCAATAATTGTCAGCCTTGCCACTGATGCCCAAAGTACAAACAATGCTAAAAAACTCAAAAATCTGAGCAGAGTTTGCATTTAAAGTGTAAAATAAAGCATCTACTGAAAAGTGTATTCCTTTTATGTCGTATTATACAAACATTATTCTCCCCAGTGATGTTAAGACTCTGCTTTCCAATATAATGCAGGTTATATTGAAATACTCTGGCTGGTTGGTGGTATTAGCAGAGAAACACAAGGGGGGAAAAAATTCAGTATCGCCCCGTTTGGGGCGCAATTATCGGCCGGGCGCAAAGATTAGCGCCTGGCGCTAATTATCGCCTCCGACTGCAAACTTGACTTTTATCGCCCCTGGAGGTGATTGGAGCGCTAAATCAGGCGCTCTGTCTTAAGGCGCAAAAGCCGAGGAGCGAGGCGCTAACTCAGAGCGCTGGCGAAGCTCATGTGATGTCAGTCAGCAATGGAACACAAACACAATGGCGCCGGCCAGTTCTTAAAGGGGACGGTTGATCTTGCTTTCTATCCACATCCTGCTCATTGCAGCCTTGAATCTCGGCCTGAAGAGATCTGTACATTAAATCTGCTGGAAAGAACAATGGAGAGGCCCAGGGAAAGAGCTCAGAGTGCAGTCCCCACAGTCTCTTCTAAATCGATACAAGGAAGGGCAAATCAAAATGAACCTGCAAAGTGCTGCTCAGTACCCAAAACTCCTTCACACAGCATTGAATCTCTCCAGAAGTCTCTCTCTCTCTCTCTGAATGCGTGTCACCAACAAGAAAAGGCAGGAAGAGGTCGCCTTTAAATAGCGCTCCCCCAGTGCCTTCCTGACTGCAAAACGCTCCCCTCAACCGGTCGTTGCTAGCGGCAGGCGGTAAGGCAGGGGGCGCCACTCAATATCTGCTCCGGGGCGCTGCGCACTCAATTGACATCACGATCTGCCGGCTCAGGAGATCATGGCGGTAGTGTTTAGCGCCGCCGCAAAATGTCTAGTTAATTTCACGAGCGGTGCAAACATCTCCGCGCCTGGGCGCTAGTTGCTTTGCGCCCCATTAGCGCCCTCTTAAGGCGCAACCAACTGAATTTTTCCCCCTAGGTGTTTGAACGGAGTCATTAACCTGTTTAAAAGAAATGGGTTAAATAAATGTAACGGTACCGTGTGAAATTACACAGAACATGGTACAGGTTAATTCAATGTTATCCATAACCAACTTCTAGGCCGATGTTCCTGAATCTTCACGGAATTGCTGAGATCGGGATTGCCGACAAGAGTCTGAAAACAGTAAAACAGTAAATGGGGCCACAAAACGAGCAAGGAAATGCTTCAAATTTCTGGAATAAAACACCACTCAAATCAACCTCATTGTTTCCACGGATCTGTTTATTCACTCTGTAAAAAGCCAGTGACATGAAAACACCGATAAACGTGTTGTTCATTTGTAGCATTAGCAGATTTATAAAATCTATTTTACTGAAAGAAGCCTTCACAAACATTAACTGTTTAATATCGAGTGATGGAAACTCGGCAATAATCCCTCGGAGGAGCTGGACCCCAGGGCTGACATCCCTGGGCTTGGCCACTCTATGTGTCGCTCCCAAAGTAGAGATTAGCCAGTGCTGGAATAATGCTGTTACAGCAAGAATATAAAACACTGCGAGCAGAAACACGAGTCCTGGTGACCTGAGCCTCAAAACTGCCTCCGAACAATTCCCTGCCCAGAATATAATCATGGGAGAGAGCACGGGGCTGGTACAACAGGACTGAGTTACAGACACTTCACTCCGGATCGGGACTGAGTTACAGACACTTCATTCCGGATCGGGACTGAGTTACAGACACTTCACTCCAGATCGGGACTGAGTTACAGACACTTCACTCCGGATCGGGACCGAGTTACAGACACTTCACTCCGGATCGGGACCGAGTTACAGACACTTCACTCCGGATCAGTACCGAGTTACAGACACTTCACTCCGGATCGGGTCTGCTAACCTCGCAGATTGATCGGGTAATATCTCCACAGGAATTCCAGGCTGTGGTCTCTGGAGGGGCAGAGACTCTATTCCAGTCCCGGTTGGGCGGGGATGATAAGTTGCAGGGTGAGGGTGGGAGGGTTATTCAGTGACCCCGGCCCTGCTGGGGTTACAGACAACCACTGATTACAAACTGAGTTACAATTGGAAATGTTTATTACACAGAAACACCCGGGAGGAAATGGAATGGGAAACTGAAATTGGAGGTAAAATGATGGAAACAGACCCATTACTGTCAGTGACCTTTAAACTCGCAGATTGTCAGCGGGGCGGGGTTCTTCCCGCCGACATTCCGTCCCGGATCGAAGATGGGAAAGATTCTCTCAGTGAAAGTGTGGGTGAAAGTGTGGAGATGGGACATGTTGTCCGCATTGTAAAATGACACCTGTCCGCCCTCATAGTCCAGGTACACCCCGATCTTCTGGGGATCCACACTCGGGGTGAGGAGGGTCGGTGAGGAGGTGAGGGCATGATAGACACTTCCGGGGGACAGCCTCACAACCCAGTATCCAGTCTCAGGACTCGCGTCGATAAACCCTTTCCTCGCAGCAGTCTCTCGAGTCACTCCGATCTCACACCGAGTCTTGTCCTCCACCCCCACCTCCCAGTAGTGTCTCCCTGATGTGAATCCCTCTGATCCCAGGACACAGGGCCAGGAATCAAACCTCTCCGGGGTGTCAGGGAGCTCCTGCGGTTCCTCTCCGAATCTCACACTGGTCCGGTCCTCAGACACGATGAGCCAGGGATGCGCTGTGTCCAGATCCAGAGTCACAGGCTCTGCAATAAAAATATAAAACTGAGTCCAGCACCTGGAGCTCGAACCATCACCGATCAGGAGCAAAAACCCGGAGTGGCCTGATCCCAACTCGCAGACCCACATTCACTCCCGGTGCAATCCCGGTACGGACCAGCTCAGTGTACCTGCAGATCACACACAGACCCAAATCCGCATTCACACCCGGTCCAATCCCGGTACAGACCGGCTCAGTGTACCTGTAGATCACACACAGACCCAACTCCACATTCACACCCAGTGTAATCCCGGTACAGACCAGCTCAGTGTACCTGCAGGTCACACACAGACCCAACTCCACATTCACACCCGGTGCAATCCCGGTACAGACCGGCTCAGTGTACCTGCAGGTCACACACAGACCCAACTCCACATTCACACCCGGTGCAATCCCGGTACGGACCGGCTCAGTGTACCTGCAGGTCACACACAGACCGGACCCAGTCCAATAATCACTTTCAGACCATTTCTCTCGGTCTCTCTCCTGTCTGGGGATCGGCCCATTCAGCCGCTTTGACCCTGAACCCCACCCCGCGAGCAGGAGCAGACCCTCACCCTTCCAAACAGATTGAGAGTCAATGATTGTAGGAAAGGGACAAGTAAACTACACACACACCAGGGACAGGCTGAGATGATTTTAAACATCTCCATCATATAAACATCCGGCTGTTTACCCCGTTTCCTACAGGTGCTGTGTGACTCTGAATGTTTATCAGTCACTTCCTCCCCCATCATATTTCAGACAGTATCACAGTGTCAAAGCTCAATACCTACACTGTGACTGCAGTGTGAGCAGGAGTGAGCTGAACCTGCAGCCTGGGACTCTGACCATCAGGCACTGAGAGGGGCTCTGTCCATCCAACTCCCTACAGGGAGCTTCAAGCCCAACAGCCCAGGCCTGGAGCAGAGATCTGGGAGCAGGAATCTCACTGAATCTGCCGGGCCCGACCCCCAGCTGGATTGTGTGACCTCAGGCTGTGCCTTTAGAATTGAGAAAGAGATGAATCTTTATATTAATATCAGTGGCATGTGCTGTTACAGGGAGAAATAGACAACAGCTCTGTCGGGAATGAGTTACCACCCTGACCCTGTGGCACAGTCCCCTCTCACTCACTGCAGTATTTATAGACAGACGGTGTTTCAGACAGGACTTGTGGAAATGCTGATGTTTTAATTATTGACAGGGCTCCCCCACGAATGTTAAACACTCCGCACAAAGCAGAACCTGAACTTCACAAGATAGAAACCGGCACAGCCCCAGGATCTGAAGTCTCTCACCTGCAAACATCGAAAGCCTTTCCCGCTCTGAAAAACAGATTAAAACATCAATGGCGCCGTCACATAATAAAGTGTAAATACTGAGCATAAATGGATCACAGAACCGGGCGACACAATGATTGTCATTTATTTACAGTGACCCGGACACCACTGACATATCTCACTGAGAGCTGCACATCACACAGGATCCACCACACTCGGGACTGTCCACTTCTGGACAGGAACCTTAAAGGAGCTGGATCCACTCACTGTGAGAAGATGCTTATCTCCGTCAGTAAGACCATTCTGTGGGAACGAGGTCGTACAGTAATTGTGGATCAGGAGGGAGCAGCTCATGGTGTGTGACCCTGTGTAAAAACCTTCGGGAAAACTTACAGCACAGCTGCTGTTCAGCGGAGACATCACACAGAGCAGATAAATATCACCAGAATTCATCACAATACTTATCGACAAAATACAATCCAGCTTCACTGATACTGGGCATCATCCCTTTCAATAATTACACACTGCATGGAGGGGCCATGGAACCACAGCTGAGATTTTCTCACAACTCTTCTTACCTGAGTCTTCTAGCTGCTTCTGTAGATCTGGAAGGGAATAGATTTTCATTAGAAACAACCTCCAGTTTCCTGACTGGTCTCAGTGATTTTCATGGGACTTGGAATAACTTTCATTAATGAGTTAAAGAGAAGAATCAAATTCAGACAGCAGACAGTGTTTGGATGGGACAAAGGAAGACTTGTCTTTATATAGCGAGTGATCACATCGCCCTTCTCCATCCCACCTCAGCTCATAGGCTGCTGAAACCCTAAATCCATTCCTTTGTTACCTCCAGACCTGACTATTCCAACACACTCCTGGCCGGCCTCCCATCTCCCACCCTCTGTAAACTTGAGCTCATCCAAAACTCTGCTGCCCGTGTCCTAACTCGCACCAAGTCCCGTTCACCCATCACCCCTGCACTCGCTGACCTACACTGGCTCCCGGTCTGGCAACACCTCAATTTTAAAATTCACATCCTTGTATTCAAATCCTTCCATGGCCTCATCCCTCCCTATCTCTGTAACCTCCTCCAGCCCCACAACCCTCCCTATCTCTGTAACCTCCTCCAGCCCCACAACCCTCGCTATCTCTGTAATCCCCTCCAGCCCTACAACCCTCCCTATCTCTGTAACCTCCTCCAGCCCTACAACCTCCCTCTATCTCTATAATCTCCTCCAGCCCTGCAACCCTCCCTATCTCTGTAACCTCCTCCAGCCCTACAACCCTCCCTATCTCTGTAACCTCCTCCAGCCCTACAACCCTTCCTGTCTCTGTAACCTCCTCCAGCCCCACAACCCTCCGAGATCTCTACATTCCTCCAATTCTGGCTTCCTTCGCAGCCCCGATTGGCGGCCGTGCCTTCAGCTGCCTGGGCCCTAAGCTCTGGAATTCCCTCCCTAAACACCTCTCCTCCTTAAACACGCTCCTTAAAACCTCATCGACCAAATTTTTGGTTACCTGTCCTAATATCTCATGAGCCTCAGTGTCACATTTTCTCTGATAACACTCCTGTGAAGCACCTCGGGGCGTTTTACTATGTTAAAGGCGCTGTATAAATACAAGTTGTTGTTGGTGTTGTATAGCGACTGATCACATTCTCAGGATGTCCCAAACATGCACCACATCCGAACAATTACTGTTTGAAGTGCAGTGACCGTTATGTAAGCAACAATGTCAGCCATATTATGCACAGCATGATCCCACCCACAGAAAAGTAATGAACGAGTTCAGTCTGGTTGTGGTGGTGTTGGCCCAGATAAAGTTTAAGTGAAGACTCAAGGGCTTCTGCGTGTTCGCAATCAGGAAATTGAACCCAAAATGATCGAGGTGGAATTACGTCCAAATGGTCGCGCAAACCCAATGATCAGAATCCTGAACCTAAAATCATCCATGAATCAGTGCAATCAACGAGCGTAACTGAAACAGAACCCATGGAGCCTCAAGGTGCTTTATTTTTAATTAGTTCCTGGGATGTGGGCGTCGCTGGCAAGGCCAGCATTAATGCCCATCCCTAATTGCCATCCAGAAGGTGGTGGTGAGCCGCCTTCTTGAACCACCGCAGTCTGTGTGGTGAAGGTGCTCCCACAATGCTGTTCGGGAGGGATTTCCAGGATTTTGACCCAGCAACGATGAAGGAACAGTGATATATTTCCAAGTCAGGATGGTATGTGACTTGGAGGTGATGGAGTTCCCATTCACCTGCTGCCCTTGTCCTTCTAGGTGGTAGAGGTGGCGGGTTTGGGAGGTGCTGCAAAGAAGCCTTGGTGAGTTGCTGCAGTGCAACTTGTACATGGTACACACTGCAGCCACGGTACGCCGGTGCTGTAGGGAGTGACTGTTTAAGGTGATGGATGGGGTGCCAATCAAGCGGGCTGCTTTGTCCTGGATGCTGTTGAGCTTCTTGAGTGTTGTTGGAGCTGCACTCATCCAAGCACGTGGAGAGTATTCCATTACACTTCTGACTTGTGCCTTGTAGCTGGTGGAAAGGCTTTGGGGAGTCAGTACGTGAGACACTTGTTACAGAATCCCCAGCTTCTGACCTGCTCTTGCAGCTACAGTATTTAAGTGGCTGGTCCAGTTAAGTTTCTGGTCAATGGTGACCCCTAGGATGTTGATGGTGGGGGATTCGGCGATGGTAATGCCGTTGAATGTCAAGGGGCAGTGGTTAGACTGCCTCTTGTTGGAGATAGACATTGTCTGGCACTTGTGTGGCGCGAATGTTACTTGCCACTTATCAGCCCAAGCCTGAATGTCGTCATGTCTTGCTGCATGCGGGAAAGGACTGCTTCATTATCTGAGGAGTTGCGAATAGAACTGAACACTGTGAAATCATCAATAAACATCCCCACTTCTGACCTTATGATGGAGAGAAGGTCATTGATGAAGCAGCTGAAGATGGATGGGCCAAAGACACTGCCCTGAGGAACTCCTGCAGCGATGTCCTGGGGCTGAAATGATTGGCCTCCAACAACCACAACCATCTTCCTTTGTGCTTGGTATGACTCCAGCCAGTGGAGCGTTTTCCCCCTGATTCCCATTGACTTCAATTTAACTAGGGCTCCTTGAAGCTACATTCTGTCAAATGCTGCCTTGATGTCAAGGGCAGTCACTCTCACCTCACCTCTGGAATTCAGCTATTTTGTCCATGTCCAAGGCAAGGGAATACACAATGAATGGTAGGACCCTAGGAAGGACAGAGGATCAGAGGGACCTTGGTGTGCATGTACATAGATCCCTGAAGGCAGCAGGACAGGTAGATAAGGTGGTTAATAAGGCATATGGGATACTTGCCTTCATTAGCCGAGGCATAGAATATAAGAGCAGGGAGGTTATGATGGAGCTGTACAAAACACTAGTTAGGCCACAGCTGGAATAGTGTGTGCAGTTCTGGTCGCCACACTATAGGAAGGATGTTATTGCATTAGAGAGGGTGTAGAGGAGATTCACCAGGATGTTACCTGGGCTGGAGTGTTTCAGCTATGAAGAGAGACTGGACAGGCTGGGGTTGTTTTCCTTAGAGCAGAGAAGGCTGAGGGCGGACCTGATTGAGGTGTACAAAATTATGAGGGGCATAGATAGGGTAGATAGAAAGGAACTTTTCCCCTTAGTAGAGGGGTCAATAACAAGGGGGCATAGTTTCAAGGTAAGGGGCAGGAGGTTTAGAGGGGATTTGAGGAAAAACTTTTTCACCCAGAGGGTGGTTGGAATCTGGAACTCACTGCCTGAAAGGGTGGTAGAGGCAGGAACCCTCACAAACATTCAAGAAGCATTTAGATGAGCACTTGAAACGCCATAGCATACAAGGCTACGGACCAAGTGCTGGAAAATGGGATTAGAATAGACAGGGCTTGATGGCCGACGTGGACACGATGGGCTGAAGGGCCTCTTTCTGTGCTGTATAACTCTATGACTCTATGGCTGTAATGCGGTCTGGAGCCGAAAACTGGGCATCGGTGAGCAGGTTATTGGTGAGTAAGTGGTGCTTGATAGCACTATTGACGACACCTTACATTGATTGAGAGTAGACTGATGGGGCGGTAATTGGCCGGATTGGATTTGTCCTGCTTTTTGTGGACAGAACAGTTTTCCACATTGTCGGACAGATGCCAGTGTTGTAGCTGTACTGGAACAGCTTGGCTAGAGGCGCGGCTAGGTCTGGAGCACAAGTCCTCAGAAGGACAGCTGATGATACAAAGTTTGCTGATGATACAAAGCTGGGTGGGAAAGTAAGTTGTGAGGAGGATGCAAAGATGCTTCAAGGGGATATAGACAAGCTAAGTGAGTGAGCAAGAACATGGCAAATGGAATATAATGTGGAGAAATGTGAAGTTATTCACTTTGGTAGGAAAAGTAGAAAAGCAGAGTATTTTTTAAATGGTGAGAGATTAGGAAATGTTGCTGTTCAGAGGGACCTGGGTGTCCTTGTACACAAATCACTGAAAGTTAACATGCAGGTACAGCAAACGATTAGGAAAGCAAATGGTATGTTGGTCTTTATTACAAGAGGATTTGAGTATAAGAGTAAAGACGTCTTACTGCAATTATATAGGGCCCTGATGTGACTACACCTGGAGTACTGCCTACAGTTTTGGTCTCCTTACCTAAGAAAGGATATACTTGCTATAGAGGGAGTGCAACGAAGGTTCACCAGACTGACTCCTGGGATGGGGGGATTGTCCTATAAGCAGAGATTGAATAGACTAGGCCTATATTCTCTAGAGATTAGAAGAATGAGAGGTGATTTCATTGAAACATACTAAATTCTTAGAGCTTGACAGGGTAGATGCAGGGAGGACGTTTCCCCTGGCTAGAACCAGGGGTCACCGTCTCAGAATAAGGGGTCGGCCATTTAGGACTCAGATGAGGAGAAATTTCTTCAGAGGATGGTAAATCTTTGGAATTCTTTACCCCAGAGGCTGTGGAGGCTCAGTTGTTGAGTATATTCAAGACAGAGATCGATAGATTTTTGGATATTAAGGGAATCAAGGGATATGGGGATAGTGCAGGAAAGAGGAGTTGAGGTGGAAGATCAGCCATGATCTTATTGAATGGCGGAGCAAGCTCAAAGGGACAAATGGCCTACTCTTGCTCCTATTTCTTATGTGTATCTGGGCACAAATCGGGAGGAAATTCCAAGCCCGAGAGAAACACCATATTCCTTCCCCCACTCCGAACCACTAGACAAGGCAGAGGAGGGTTTGGTTTTATGTTTTATCAAATCGAACAATGCAGCAGTCAGTATATAATGCTGGATCCTGGAGTGCAGTTAGAGCACACATTACTCTCACCTCTAAGTCAGAATACTATAAACTCAGGTGATTAACTAACAGTTATGGGTGAGGGTGAAGTGTTACATCTTGCAAACATGGAATGATTAAAAGAAAACCCGCAATTCACACACTTACTGCCAGCTTTATCCATTGTACATTTCTAATACACATTTAGAATGGAAACTGAAATAACAACAGAAAACGCTGGAAAAACTCAGCAGGCCAGGCAGCATCCGTGGAGAGAGAAAGAGAGTTAACGTTTCAGGTCGATGACCTTTCGTCAGAACTGTGAAGAGCCGGAAATCAAATAGATTTAAGGCCAGAGTAAAGCTGGGAAAAGGGGGAGGGGATAAAAGAACAAAGGGGGAGATGAAGAGACATTAAGAGACATTAAGAGATATGCAAGGCTAGAGGTGGTATTAATGTGACAGATTAAGGCTGAAAGAAGTGTGAAATCCACTGGCAGAATGAAGGACAGCTGCCAGCTTCTAGGAGGAAAAAAAAGGTGGGGGGGGGCAAATAAAAGGGTGGAAAAAATAAAATATAAATGTGATTGGAGCGGAGGTTATGATCTAAAATTGTTGAACTCGATATTGAGTCCAGAGGGCTGTAGCGTGCCTAAACGAAAGATGAGGTGCTGTTCCTCGAGCTTACACTGCGCTTCCGTGGAACAGTGTAATAGGCCGAGGACGGTGAGGTCAGAGTGGGAGTGAAGCGGTGAATTAAAGTGACAGGCCACCGGGAGCTCGGGGTCCCCCTTACGGACTGAACGGAGGTGTTCCGCAAAGCGGTCACCCAATCTGCGTTTGGTCTCCCCAATGTAGAGGAGACCACATCGTGAGCAGCGAATACAGTATACTAAATTGCAGGAAGTACAAGTAAATCGCTGTTTCACCTGGAAGGGGTGTTTGGGGCCCTGGACAGTGGGAAGAGGGGAGGTGTAAGGGCATGTGTTGCATCTCCTGCGCGTGCACGGGAAGGTGCCGGGCGAAGGGGAAGGGGTGCTGGGGGTGGTAGAGGAGTGGACTAGGGTGTCGCGGAGGGAGCGGTCCCTGCGGAATGCTGAAAGGGGAGGTGAGGGGAAGATGTGTTTGGTGGTGGGATCACGCTGGAGGTGGCGGAAATGGCGGAGGATGATCCGTTGAATGTGGAGGCTGGTGGGGTGAAAGGTGAGGACAAGGGGAACCCTATCGTGGTTCCGGGAGGGAGGGGCAGGGGTGAGGGCAGAAGTGCGGGAGATAGAACGGACACGGTCGAGGGCCGTGTCGACCACGGTAGAGGGGAATCCTCGGTTGAGGAAAAAGGAAGACATGTCGGAAGCACTGGTATGGAAGGTGGCATCATCAGAGCAGATGCGGCGGAGACGGAGAAACTGGGAGAATGGAATAGAGTCCTTACAGGAGGCGGGGTGGGAGGAAGTGTAGTCCAGGTAGCTGTGGGAGTCAGTGGGCTTGTAGTGAATGTTAGTCAATAACCTATCCCCAGAGATGGAGATGGAGAAGTCGAGGAAGGGAAGGGAAGAGTCGGAGATGGACCATGTGAAGGTGAGGGAAGGGTGGAAATTGGAAGCATAGTGAATGAAATGTTCTAGTTCAGGGCGAGAGCAGGAGACGGCACCGATACAGTCATCAATGTACCGGAAAAAGAGGTGAGGGAGGGGACCCGAGTAGGACTGGAACAAAGAGTGTTCCACATATCCCACGAAAAGGCAGGCATAGCTAGGACCCATGCGGGTACCCATAGCAACACCTTTAATTTGGAGGATATGGGTAGAGTCAAAGGAGAAGTTGTTCAATGTGAGAACAAGTTCAGCCAGGCGGAGGAGGGTGTTGGTGGATGGGGACTGGTTGGGCCTCTGTTCAAGGAAGAAGCGGAGCGCCCTCAGGCCATCCTGGTGGGGAATGGAAACTGTCTGTGTAAACTCGTCACGCTGTAATTACACCCTCCAACCAGTGGAGGCGCTGCAGCAAATCCACTGGCAGGAGGAGGAGGAACAACATGGCAAGTTTACATTATAAATGTTGACTGTAGGAATTCATATTGGAAGTCGAAAAATAAGGACAGAATGTATGATGTTACAGAAGGGATTGATTTCTTTTAGCATCAGGTGTGGTAGTGTAGTGGTTATGTAACTGGTAATGTTAAGAAATGGATTAATGATCCACGAGTTCAAATCCCACCTTGGACTGTTGTAAAGCTGAATTTCCCTGGCTGACGAAAGAGATAGCGAGAGTAAGATGAATCAGAAAAAGAGCGCGTATGACAGATGTCAGGTTGAGAGTACAATTGTGAATCAGGCTGAATATAGAAAGTTAAGAGGGGAAGTGAAAAAGAAAATAAGAGTGGCAAAGAGAGAGTATGAGAATAGATTGGCAGCTAACATAAAAGGAAATTCAAAAGTCTTCTATCGGCATATAAATAATAAACGGGTAGTAAGTGGAGAGGTAGGGCCGACTAGGGACCAAAAAGGAGACCTACGCATGGAGGCAGAGGGCATGGCTGAGGTAGAAAATGCAACCGTCTTCACCAAGGAAGAAGATGCTGCTCAAGTCAAAGTGAAAGAGGAGGTAGTGGAGATACTGCATGAGTTAAAAATTGATAGAGGAGGTATCCTTTTGGGGAGGAGCGATCATAATATGATAGAATTCTTCATTAAGATGGAGAGTGAAGTAGTTGACTCAGAGACTAGAGTCCTGAATTTAAATGAAGGAAACTACGATGGTATGAGGCGCAAGTTGGCTAGGATGGATTGGGGAACGTTACTTAAAGGGTTGACGGTGGATAGGCAATGGCAAATATTTAAAGATCGCATGGATGAACTACAGAATTTGTTCATCCCTGTTTGGCATAAAAACAAAACAAAAAAGGTGACTCAACCGTGGCTAACAAGGGAAATTAGGGATAGCATAAGGAGAGGACATATAAATTGGCCAGAAAAAGCAGCAAACCGGAGGATAGGGAGCAGTTTAGGATTCATAAAGGAGGACAAAGGGATTAATTAAGAGGGGGGGGGGAAATAGAGTATGAGAGTACGCTTGCATGGAACATAAAAACTGACTGTAAAAGCTTCTATAGATATGTGAAGAGAAAAAGATTGGTGAAGTCAAGCGTAGGTCCCTTGCAGTCAGAATCAGGGGAACTTATAATGGGGAACAAAGAAATGGTAGACCAATTAAATACATACGTTGGTTCTGTCTTCACAAAGGAGGACACAAATAACCTCCCAGAGATGTCGGGGAACATAGGGTCTAATGAGAGGGAGGAACTGAATGAAATCAGTATTTGTAGGGAAATGGTGTTGGGGAAATTGATGGGATTGAAGGCCGATAAATCCCCAGGGCCTGATAATCTACATCCTAGGGTACTTAAGGAAGTGGCCCTAGAAATAGTAGGTGCATTGCTGGTCATCTTTCAAAATTCTATAGACTCTGGAACAGTTCCCATGGATTGGAGGGTAGCTAATGTAACCCCACTTTTTAAAAAAGGTGGTCGAGAGAAAATGGGGAATTGTAGCCTGACATCGGTAGTGGGCAAAATGCTAGAGTCCATTATAAAAGATGTAATTGCAGAGCACTTGGAAAAGAGTGACAAGATCGGACAAAGTCACATGGATTTACAAAAGGTAAATCATGCTTGACTAATCTACTGGAATTTTTTGAGGATGTAACTGGTAGAATAGATAAGAGAGCCATGGATGTGGTGTATTTGGACTTTCAGAAGGCTTTCGATAAGGTCCCACATAAGAGATTAGCGTGCAAAGTTAAAGCACATGGGATTGGGGGTAAGGTACTGATTTGGATAGAGAACTGGTTGGCAGACAGGAAGCAAAGAGTTGGAATAAACTGGCCTTTTTCCGAGTGGCAGGCAGTGACTTGTGGGGTACCACAGGGATCGGTGCTAGGACCCCAGCTATTCACAATATATATTAATGATCTAGACGAGGGAACTAGATATAATATCTCCAAGTTTGCAGACGACACAAAGCTGGGTGGGCGTGTGTGCTGTGAGGAGGATGCAGAGAAACTCCAGTATGATTTGGACAGGTTGGGTGATTGGGCAAATGCATGGCAGATGCAGTATAATGTGGATAAATGCGAGGTTATCCACTTTGGTGGCAAAAACAGGAAGACAGATTATTATTTCAACGGCAATAGATTGGGAAAAGGGGAAGTGCAACGAGACCTGGGTGTCCTTGTGCACCAGTCACTGAAGGTAAGCATGCAGGTGCAGCAGGCGGTTAAGAAGGCAAATGGTATGTTGGCCTTCATAGCGAGAGGATTCGAGTACAGGAGCAAGGATGTCTTGCTGCAGTTTTACAGGGCCTTGGTGAGACCACACCTTGAGTATTGTGTGCAGTTTTGGTCGCCTTATCTGAGGAAGGATGTTCTTGCCATGGAGGGAGTGCAGCGAAGATTCACCAGACTGATACCTGGGATGGCAGGAATGACGTATGAAGCGAGATTGGGTCGATTAGGCTTATATTCGCTAGAGTTTAGCAGAATGAGAGGGGATCTCATTGAAACTTATAAAATTCTAACAGGACTAGACAGACTAGATGCAGGAAGGATGTTCCCGATGGCGGGGGAGTCCAGAACCAGGGGTTACATCTAAGGATAAGGGGTAAGCCATTTAGGACTGAGATGAGGAGGAATTTCTTCACCCAGAGAGTGGTGAACCTGTGGAATTCTCTACCACAGAAGGCAGTTGAGGCCAACTCATTAAATATATTCAAGAAGAAGTTAGATATATTTCTTAAGTCTAAAGAGATCAAGGGATAGGGGGAGAAAGCAGGGACAGGGTACTGAATTTGGATGATCAGCCATGATCTCATTAAATGGCGGAACAGGCTCGAGGGGCCGAATGGCCTACTCCTGCTCCTATCTTCTATGTTTCTATGTAAATACTGTCTATACTTAAAGTTGGTAAGTCACCAGGACCGGGTGCTGAAGGAAGTTGAGGAGGAAATCGCAGAGCTACTGGCCATAATCTTCCAATCCTCCTTAGATACGGGGGTGGTGCCAGAGGACTGCAGAATTGCAAATGTTACACCCATGTTCAAAAAAAGGGTGTAAGGAAAAACCCAGCAACTACAGGCCAGTCAGTTTAACCTCGGTAGTGGGGAAGCTTTTAGAAACAATAATCAGGAACAAAGTTAACAGTCACTTGGACAAGTGTGAATTAATTAAGGAAAGCCAGCACGGATTTGTTAAAGGCAAATCATTTTAACTAACTTGATCGAGTTTTTTGATGAGGTATCAGAGAGGGTCGATGAGAGCAATGCGGCTGACGTGGTGTACATGGACTTCCAAAAGGCATTTGATTAAAGTGCCACATAATAGGTTTGCCAAAAAAGTTGAAGCCCATGGAATAAAAGGGACAGTGGCAGCATGGATACGAAATTGGCTAAGTGACAGAAAAGAGAGTAGTGGTGAACAGTTGTTTCTCGGACTGGAGGAAAGTATACAGTGGTGTTCCCCAGGGGTCTGTACTAGGACCACTGCTTTTCTTGATATATATCAATGACTTGGACTTGGGTATACAGCGCACAAGTTCAAAATTTGCAGGTGACACAAAACTTGGAAGTAGAGTGAACAGTGGAGGATAGTGATAGACTTCAAGAAGACATAGACAGGCTGGTGAAATGGGCGGACACGTGGCAGATGAAATTTAACACAGAAAAGTGCGAAGTGATACGTTTTGGTAGGAAGAATGATGAGAGGCAATATAAACTAAATGGTACAATCCTGAAGGGGGTGCATTAACAGAGAGACCTGGAGTATGTGCGCACAAATCGTTGAAGGTGGCAGGGCAGGTTGAGAAAGCGGCTAAAAAGCATACGGGATCCTGGGCTTCACAAATAGAGGTATAGAGTACTAAAGCAAGGGAGTTATGATGAACCTGTATAAAACACTGGTTCGGCCTCAACTGGAGTATTGTATGCAAATCTGGGCACCACACTTTAGGAAGGATGTGAAGGCCTTAGAGAGGGTGCAGAAAAGATTTACGAGAATGATTCCAGAGATGAGGAACTTCAGTTACTTGGATAGACTAGAGAAGCTGGGGTTGTTCTCCTTAGAGCAGAGAAGGTTGAGGAGATTTGATAGAGGTGTTCAAAATCATGAGGGGTCTAGACAGAGTAGATAGAGAGAAACTGTTCCCAATGATGGAAGGGTGGAGAACCTGAGGGCACAATTTTAAGGTGATTGGCAGAAGAACCAAAGGTGACATGAGGAAAAACCTTTTTTGCGCAGCGAGTGATTATGATCTGGAATGCACTGCCTGAAAGGGTGGTGGAGGAGGCAGATTCAATCGTGGCTTTCAAAAGGGAATTGGATAAGTACCTGAAGAAAAAAAGTTTGCAGGACTACGGGGAAAGGGCGGGGGAGTGGGACTAGCTGAAGTGCTCTTGCAGAGAGCCAGCACGGGCTTGACGGGCCGAATGGCCTCCTTCTGTGCTGTAACCATTTTATGATTCATCTACAAACCCTGGATTGATTACTTACTACACGACCCACTCCCAGCCCCCCGCCCCCCCACAACACGCTCATATCCCGCTCCACCTGAAGATTTCTTTTGTTTTGACTTCACGTGTGGAATGTCCGCGGGAGACTGAGTAGTATTAAATAAATATGTTTAAATTTAATTGAAATAGCAAACGAAGGAATTACATACGACGCGGTTATCCATTCCTCCTAATGTCACTGACAGCAATTTCAGGGCTGTTTCTGTTCATAGCATTTCTAGTGCAGCAAGCATCAGTTTTTCAAAATGATGGAAAACGGTGTATCTAAAATGTATCCTTGAACAGAGGCCCAACCAGTCCCCATCCACCACCACCCTCCTCCGCCTGGCTGAACTTGTTCTCACATTGAACAACTTCTCCTTTGACTCTACCCATTTCCTCCAAATTAAAGGTGTTGCTATGGGTACCCGCATGGGTCCTAGCTATGCCTGCCTTTTCGTGGGATATGTGGAACACTCTTTGTTCCAGTCCTACTCGGGTCCCCTCCCTCACCTCTTTTTCCGGTACATTGATGACTGTATCGGTGCCGTCTCCTGCTCTCGCCCTGAACTAGAACATTTCATTCACTATGCTTCCAATTTCCACCCTTCCCTCACCTTCACATGGTCCATCTCCGACTCTTCCCTTCCCTTCCTCGACTTCTCCATCTCCATCTCTGGGGATAGGTTATTGACTAACATTCACTACAAGCCCACTGACTCCCACAGCTACCTGGACTACACTTCCTCCCACCCCGCCTCCTGTAAGGACTCTATTCCATTCTCCCAGTTTCTCCGTCTCCGCCGCATCTGCTCTGATGATGCCACCTTCCATACCAGTGCTTCCGACATGTCTTCCTTTTTCCTCAACCGAGGATTCCCCTCTACCGTGGTCGACACGGCCCTCGACCATGTCCGTTCTATCTCCCGCACTTCTGCCCTCACCCCTGCCCCTCCCTCCCGGAACCACGATAGGGTTCCCCTTGTCCTCACCTTTCACCCCACCAGCCTCCACATTCAACGGATCATCCTCCGCCATTTCCGCCACCTCCAGCGTGATCCCACCACCAAACACATCTTCCCCTCACCTCCCCTTTCAGCATTCCGCAGGGACCGCTCCCTCCGCGACACCCTAGTCCACTCCTCTACCACCCCCAGCACCCCTTCCCCTTCGCCCGGCACCTTCCCGTGCACGCGCAGGAGATGCAACACATGCCCTTACACCTCCCCTCTTCCCACTGTCCAGGGCCCCAAACACCCCTTCCAGGTGAAACAGCGATTTACTTGTACTTCCTGCAATTTAGTATACTGTATTCGCTGCTCACGATGTGGTCTCCTCTACATTGGGGAGACCAAACGCAGATTGAGTGACCGCTTTGCGGAACACCTCCGTTCAGTCCGTAAGGGGGACCCCGAGCTCCCGGTGGCCTGTCACTTTAATTCACCGCTTCACTCCCACTCTGACCTCACCGTCCTCGGCCTATTACACTGTTCCACGGAAGCGCAGCGTAAGCTCGAGGAACAGCACCTCATCTTTCGTTTAGGCACGCTACAGCCCTCTGGACTCAATATCGAGTTCAACAATTTTAGATCATAACCTCAGCTCCAATCACATTTATATTTTATTTTTTCCACCCTTTTATTTGCCCCCCCCCCACCTTTTTTTTCCTCCTAGAAGCTGGCAGCTGTCCTTCATTCTGCCAGTGGATTTCACACTTCTTTCAGCCTTAATCTGTCACATTAACACCACCTCTAGCCTTGCATATCTCTTAATGTCTCTTAATGTCTCTTCATCTCCCCCTTTGTTCTTTTATCCCCTCCCCCTTTTCCCAGCTTTACTCTGGCCTTAAATCTATTTGATTTCTGGCTCTTCACAGTTCTGACGAAAGGTCATCGACCTGAAACGTTAACTCTCTTTCTCTCTCCACGGATGCTACCTGGCCTGCTGAGTTTTTCCAGCGTTTTCTGTTGTTATTTTTATCTAAAATGTAACCTGTTGCAAGTTCACATGTAAGGATTTTTTCCTGTGTGATAGGTAGCGTGAAGCAGGTAGAGCTGGAGGTATCCAGCACAGAGAGACTGTGAAACTCCACTGGAATATGGAACAGCAATTCAGAGTTCTGCAGCCGAATGCAGGCTTTCCCAATCCCGGATCAGTAAGCGATGGTTTGTACTGTGATGTACTTTAGTGAAATGGAACGCAGTGATATTAAATCACTGTTACTGCAAGATTATGGATCCTCTTATTCTGTACAATTATAAGAAAAAATGATTTTCTGTATATCTCAGTGTTTACACAATTCAAGATTTTAAAATTTTTGTAAGATGTTACCTTTCAATTCTTTCCATGTATAGAAAACACCATTCCATCGTTCTAACGAGTAGAGAAGAGCTGCAATTATTAGAATAGCATTGAGAAGCGTGAATATCCAGAAAGCCACACTCCATCCTGAAACTCCCATCTCCTGAGGGAAAAACTCATCTGTAAATAAACAAACAAACTTATTTGTTGTAGAACTAAGATACCATTGACATGTCAAACAATAAATCTATCAGACTGATGAATGTGTTCATGTGAATATTTCATAAATATGTCATAAACCCTCTGTTCAGGAGGGCTCGTCACTGACCTGCTATCTCAATAATCCCTTCTCTTTCCTCGAAGAGCAATCTGTTCCTTATCAGACAGGAGTAGCTTTCCCGAAGATCCTTTGTGATGTTGATGTGACTTTCGACATTGAAAGCTCCGCTGGACTCTGTAGTATTCAGGGTTTTAGACAGTGCAGAAATGTTCTGTCCATCTGTATATCTCCAGGATACCTCAGGGGCCGGGTACCATCCACTGGATTTACACACAAGACTCCCCCCTCGCTCATGGAATCCTTCAACATGGATCTCAGGTTGACTCCCAGACACTACAAATATGGAAAATAAGCTGCATATTATTTTATTGTACCAATACATCTATTGGATAAATACGGTCCATGCAGTGTGTAATTATTGAAAGGGATGGTTCAGGAGAGGATTTTAACAGGGTTTTGTTCCAGAACAGATCGCTGTTCATGACCTCTGCCATCAGTTGGTACAGATGTGGCACTGGATCTAAATTGTGATAATTGCAGTGGGACGAACACATGCTCGAAAATAACCAGACTGAAGCTAGCGTAAAATACCGTCATATTTTGGTATTCTGTGGCGGAATTGCCTCAATACTGTTCAGATGTGAAGTTGTCAGTGAATTATCACTAAGATTGAAGCTACTGTCTAACAGAAATCTTCAGTTTTGCTGAGGATGTTAAGAATCACTATGTTGTGATTGAAGCCACATCTCGGCCAGTGCAGGTCTAAGTGACAGATTCTCTTCCCTGAAGACTATTTGTTTTTACAACAACACACGGTGCCGGGAAATGAGGGGTAAATGTCAGTGGTGATCACATTTTTTCTGGTCCTGGCCCACAAATTAATAGATTTATTGAATTCAGTTTCAATAACTGTCATGGAGAGGGGAGGCGGGGGATTTGAACTCTCAACCTCTGGTTACCAGACCAGTACATAAACACCAGGCTACCATATCCAGACAGATTCACTCATCTCTTCGCTGAACAGAATGTTACGGTTTACCAAAGAAAATAATGTTTATTTCAGTGGAATAATCCATTTACTTTCACACTAAACTACAAATTCATGCTCACTGGCAGAAACATGAATCTGTGCATATTAACAAACTTTTATATTTCAGATTCTGATGTGTGTGACTGGAACCAATTCAGTTCCAATTACAGTAATGGAAACAATATGATTAGGTTTAGAATGGGAAAGAGACAAGGAACAATCAAAAGTGAAGATACCCAACTGGAAGAGGGTTCATTTCAGTCAGCTGAAAAGGGGTCTGGCCAAGGTGGATTGGAGACAACGATTGGTCGGTAAAACAGTGAATGAGCAGTGGGAGGCCTTCAAGGAGGAGCTAGTTCAGGTACAGACTGGACACATTCCTATCAGGGCGAAGGTAAGGGCATCCAAAGCTACAGCTTGCTGGATGACTGAAGACATTGAGGTTAAACTGAAACAGTAAAAGGAGGCTTGTGATAAATGTCAGGTTCTTAATACAGTAGAGAACCAAGCCGAATACAGAAAGTGCAGAGGAGAAAAAGGAAATAAAAGGGGCAAAGAGAGTGTATGAGAATAGATTAGCAGATAATAGAAAAGGGAACATTGAAATCTTTTATAAAAAGGGTAGTCAAGAGAAGGGCGAGGCCAATTCGGGACCAAAAAGGAGAGCTTCTTGTGGAGGCAGAGGGCATGGCTGAGCTACTAAATGAGAATCTTGCATCTGTCTTCACTAGAGAGGAGGATGCTGCCAATGTCGCAGTAAAGGAGGAGGCAGTAGCGATATTGGATAGGATAAAAATAAATAAAGAGTTCATAAATGGTTGTCAGCGATCAAAGTAGAAAAGTCACCCGGTCCGGATGGGATGCACCCTCAGTTGCTGAGGGAAGGAAGGGTGCAAATTGCGGAGGCTCTGGCCACAATCTTCCAATCCTCCTTAGATATGGGAGAGGTGCCCGAGGACTGCAGGGTTGCAGATGTTTCACCCCATTCAAAAAAGGGGAGGGGAAAAACCCAGCAACTACAGGCCAGTCAGCCTAACGTCGGTGGTAGGGAAACTTTGAAACACAATAATCCGGGACAAAATTACTTGGCACTTGGAAAAATATGGGTTAATAAAGGAGAGCTGGCAAATTGTATCTGACTAACTTGATTAAATTCTTTGATGAAATAATGGAGAGGGTTGATGAGGCTAGTGAAGTTGATACTGTGTATATGGAATTTCAAAAGGCATTTGATAAAGTACCACATGTTAGACTTCTTAGCAAAATTGAAGCTCATGGGATTAAAGGGGAAGGGGCTGTATGGATATGAAATTGGTCAAGGAATGGAAAGCAGACAGTAGTGGTGAACGGTTGCTTTTGAGACTGGAGGGACGAATGCAGTGGTGTCCCCCAGGGGTCGGGGTTGGGACCACTGCTCTTTTTGAAATATATTAATGACCTGGACTTGAATATAAAGGGCATCATTTCAAAGTTTGGAGAGGACACAAAACTCGGAAATCTAATGAGAAGGATAGTACAAGACTTCAGGAGGACATCGACAGACTGGTGAGATGGGCAGACACATGGCAGATGCAATTTAAAACAGAGAAGTGTGAAGTGATGCATTATGGAAGGATGAATGAGGAGAGGCAATTTAAAAAAATGGTACAATTTTCAAGGGGGTACCGGAATAGAGAAACATAGAACATAGAACAGTACAGCACAGTACAGGCCCTTCAGCCCTCGATGTTGTGCCGAGCATTGTCCGAAACCAAGATCAAGCTATCCCACTCCCTATCATTCTGGTGTGCTCCATGTGCTTATCCAATAACCGCTTGAAAGTTCCTAAAGTGTCTGACTCCACTATCACAGCAGGCAGTCCATTCCACACCCCAACCACTCTCTGAGTAAAGAATCTACCTCGGACATCCCTTCTATATCTCCCACCATGCACCTTATAGTTATGCCCCCTTGTAACAGCTACCTCCACCCGAGGAAATAGTCTCTGAACATCCACTCTATCTATCCCCCTCATCATCTTATAAACCTCTATTAAGTCGCCTCTCATCCTCCTCCGCTCCAAAGAGAAAAGCCCTAACTCCCTCAATCTTTCCTCATAAGACCTCCCCCCCAAACCAGGCAGCATCCTGGTAAATCTCCTTTGCACTCTTTCCAATGCTTCCACGTCCTTCCTATAGTGAGGTGACCAGAACTGCACACAATATTCCAAATGTGGTCTCACCAAGGTCCTGTACAGTTGCAGCATAACCTCACGGTTCTTAAACTCAAACCCCTTGTTAATAAACGCCAACACACCATAGGCCTTCTTTACTGCTCTATCCACTTGAGTGGCAACCTTCAGAGATCTGTGGATATGAACCCCCAGATCCCTCTGTTCCTCCACGTTCCTCAGAACCCTGCCGTTGACCCTGTAATCCTTATTCAAATTTGCCCTACCAAAATGAATCACCTCGCACTTATCAGGGTTAAATTCCATCTGCCATTTTTTGGCCCAGCTCTGCATCCTATCAATGTCTCTTTGCAGCTTACAACAGCCCTCCACCTCATCCACTACTCCACCAATCTTGGTGTCATCAGCAAATTTACTGATCCACCCTTCAGTCCCCTCCTCCAAGTCATTGATAAAAATCACAAACAGCAGAGGACCCAGCACCGACCCCTGTGGCACACCGCTGGTAACTGGTCTCCAGTCCGAAAATTTTCCATCCACCACCACCCTCTGCCTTCTATGAGATAGCCAGTTACTTATCCAATCGGCTAAATTTCCCTCTATACCACAACTCCTTACTTTCTTCATGAGCCGACCATGGGGAACCTTATCAAACGCCTTACTAAAATCCATGTATACGACATCAACTGCTCTACCTTCATCTACACACTTAGTTACCTCCTCAAAGAATTCAATCAAATTTGTTAGGCAAGACTTACCCTTCATGAATCCGTGTTGACTATCCCTGATTAAGTTGCCTCTTTCCAAATGGTCATAAATCCTATCCCTCAGGACCTTTTCCATAATCTTACCAACCACCGAAGTAAGACTAACCGGCCTATAATTACCAGGGTCATTCCTATTTCCTTTCTTGAAGAGAGGAACAACATTCGCCACTCTCCAGTCCTCTGGCACCATCCCCGTGGACAGTGAGGACCTAAAGATCAAAGCCAAAGGCTCTGCAATCTCCTCCCTTGCCTCCCAAAGAATCCTAGGATATATCCCATCTGGCCCAGGGGACTTATTGACCCTCAGGTTCTTCAAAATTGCTAAAACATCTTCCCTCAGAACATCTACCTCCTCCAGCCTATCCACCTTTATCACACTCTCATCCTCAAAAACATGGCCCCTCTCCTCGGTGAACACGGACAAAAAGTATTCATTCATCACCTCTCCTATCGCTTCTGACTCCATGCACAAGTTCCCACTACTGTCCTTGACCGGCCCTACCCTCACCCTGGTCATTCTTTTATTTCTCACATAAGAGTAAAAAGCCTTGGGGTTTTTCTTGATCCAACCCGCCAAGGACTTCTCATGCCCCCTCCTAGCTCTCCTAAGCTCTTTTTTTTAGCTCATTCCTTGCTACCTTGTACCCCTCAATCGACCCAACTGAACCTTGTTTTCTCATCCTTACATATGCTTCCTTTTTCCTCTTGACTAGACATTCAACCTCTTTTGTGAACCATGGTTCTCTCACTCGGCCATTTCCTCCCTGCCTGACAGGGACATACCTATCAAGGACACGCAGTAATTGCTCCATGAAAAAGCTCCACTTTTCATTTGTGCCTTTCCCTGATAGTTTCTGTTCCCATCTTATGCTCCCTAATTCTTGCCTAATCGCATCATAATTACCCCTCCCCCAATTATAAACCCTGCCCTGCCATATGGCCCTATCCCTCTCCATTGCAATAGTGAAAGTCACCGAATTGTGGTCGCTATCTCCAAAGTGCTCTCCCACATACAAATCAAACACTTGGCCCGGTTCATTACCCAGTACCAAATCCAATGTGGCCCCAGCTCTTGTCGGCCTATCCACATATTGTGTCAGGAAACCCTCCTGCACACACTGTGCAAAAACTATCCCATCCGAACTGTTTGACCTATAAAGGTTCCAATCAATATTTGGAAAGTTGAAGTCACCCATGACAACTACTCTGTGACCTCCACACCTATTCATAATCTGCTTTGCAATTTCTTCCTCCACATCTCTATTACTATTTGGGGGCCTGTAGAAAACTCCTAACAATGTGACCGCTCCTTTCCTATTTCTAACTTCAGCCCATATTACCTCAGACGGCAGATCCCCCTCGAACTGCCTTTCTGCCGCTGTTAAACTATCCTTGATTAACAATGCTACTCCTCCATCTTTCTTACCACCTTACCTACTCTTACTGAAACATCGATACCCCGGAACTTCCAACAACCATTCCTGTCCCTGTTCTAACCATGTCTCCGTAATGGCCACCACATCATAGTCCCAAGTACCAATCCACGCTCCAAGTTCTCCTACCTTATTCCGGATGCTCCTTGCATTGAAGTAGACACAATTCAAGCCACCTTCCTGTCTGCCGGTACATTCCTGCGACCTTGATACCCTCCTCAGTACCTCCCTACACTCACCACTGGCTCCTGGGCTACAGCCCTTTTTCCCATCCCCCTGACAAATTAGTTTAAACCCCCCCGAAGAGCCATAGCAAATTTCCCTCCCAGGATATTGGTGCCCCTCTGGTTCAGGTGCAAACCGTCCTGTTTGTACAGGTCCCACCTTCCCCAGAATGCGCTCCAATTATCCACATAACTGAAACCCTCCCCCCTACACCATCCCTGCAGCCACGTGTTATCTGCACTCTCTCCCTGTTCCTCAACTCGCTAGCACGTGGCACCGGCAACAAACCAGAAATTACAACATGGCTTGTACTGGCTCTCAGCTTCCAACCTAGCTCCCTAAATTCCTGTTTTAAATCCCCGTCCCTTCTCCTACCTATGTCGTTGGTACCGATGTGTACCACGACTTGTGATTGTTCCCCCTCCCCCTTGAGGATTCTGAAAACACGGTCCGAGACGTCACGGACCCTGGCACCCGGGAGGCAACATACCATCCGTGAGTCTCTTTTGCTGCCACAGAACCTCCTATCTGTCCCTCTGACTATTGAGTCCCCAATAACTACCTGGGGTTCACACACACAAATCCTTGAGAGTCGCAGGACAAGCTGATAAGCCAGTTAAAAAACCATACGGGACCCTTGGCTTTATATTTAGAGGCATAGAGTACAAAAGCAAGGAAGCTATGCTAAACCTTTATAAATCACTAGTTAGGCATCAGCTGCAAAATTGTGGCCAATTCTGGGCATCACACTTTAGGAAACATGTCAAGGCTTTGGAGAGGGTGCAGAGGAGATTTCCTAGAATGGCACCAGGGATGAGGGACTTTAGTTATGTGGAGAGACTGGAGAAGCTGGGATTGTTCTCCTTCGAGCAAAAAAGGTTTTGGGGAGATTTGATCCAGGAGTTCAAAATTGTTAGAGTAAATCAGGAGAAACTGTTTGCACTGGCTGGTGGGTCAGTAACCAGAGGACACAGATAGAAAGGTAATTGGCAAAATAACAGAGGGGAAATGAGGAGAACTTTTTTTACGCAGCGAGTTATGATGTTCTGGAATGCACTACCTGAAAGGGCGGTGGAAGCAGATTCAATAGAAACTTTCAAAATGGATTTGGATAAATACTTGAAAAGGAAAAGATTGCAGAGCTAGGGTGAAAGAGCAGGGGAGTGGGATTAATTGGATAGCACTTTCAGAGAGCCAGCACAGGCACAATGGGCCGAAGGGCCTCCTTCTGTGCTGTGTGATTCTATTATTGTATAAAACCAGTTTTCCTGTATTAAAAAGGTATTTACACATCTGGTTCAATGCACAAGTGTCAACGTTTCCTGGTAAATCCCAATATTTAGGCCGGAAAACTGCTCCCATGAGGCATCAACAGATAACGGAGAATGCGAATGTTTGGAATTTGTCTCTTTCTACTTTCTCCAGATCATTTGAAGCTTTTTTTGTGAGGCCTCATTTTGATATTGTTGCCGAACGGGTGTGAAGGGCCAAGGCCCAGACAGGAGGCCTCCACCACGGTACAGAACAGACTAGAGAGGATGCAAATCATGAAGCTGTGATCAGGGGAGGCCACACTTCAGTTTTTAAAAGCCGTAGATTGTAGGAGGAGGAGAAAGCTGAGGGAGGCCAGGAGTTCTACAGCTCTGCAGTCCTGGGAAAGAATGAGTTACAGTCAGACTCAGTGGGTGACTCGGACTCCAACACGGTGAGGATCTGAAATCATAAACTCAGGCTAAACACACTTGACTCTTAATGGATAACAAAGAGATTGAAGTGAAATAAGAGGAGAAATGGCTACAAATCCAGCAGGGAGAAAGGAGAAGATGTTCACTGGGATGAATATAGGAATGTGCAGGAATACATTAAGCGGGTGATGAGAAGGGCCAGGAGGTGTCTCGGAAAATACACAGCAGCTGAAGTGAAACATTACAGTAAAAAAACCTCAGTCCTACAGCAGTGACAGAAATGTCAGAGAATCGGTGAAAACCATAAATGATTCAAACAGTATCAGAACTGGGGGCAAGCACAATATAGGAAATATTCCAAATTATCATTTCCTTAAAGTATTCATAAGGGAAAATGAGCAACATTCTCTCCCCCGACCCCCGAACTAAATGGCTAAAAACAGTAGACTACAAGTCAGAGGAAGTCACGATCAAACTGCACGGTGCTCTGGTCAGAGCCCACCTTGAATACTGTGTCCAGTTCTGGCCATTGAGAAACAAGGGAGACATTTGAACATTGGAGGCAGATCGGAGAAGATCCACCAGACTCATTCCCAGTGTCAGGGGTCTGAGTGACGGGAAAAGACTGGAGAAACCTGGGATTTGCACCTTGAAAGGAGGCTGCTGAGAGAGGACCTTGTCGAGGTAGATATAGGTAGTTAAAGGAACGGAAAAGGTAAAGCTGAAATATTACTTTAAATTGTGGGAGTGAGACAAGTGAACACAGGTTCAAACTAGTAAAAGGTAAATGTGAGACTGGTAACAGCCAGTTCATCAAACAAAGAGTGATCAACACATGGAATGGACTCTGGACAGAGTGGGGGAGGAGAAAACCCTGGAGAGGTTTAAGGAACAATTGGAGGCCCAATGGGGGAAGTTAGGGTCTTTCTAGTTAAATTAAAATGGGCCGAACGGCCTTCCTCATCTGTAATTGTCTTGTAATCCAGGGAGGAGGAGGGAATCTCAGGCCATGAGATAAAGTGTTGGTCCAGAGTCCCAGTGACACGTTCTACAGTGAATCTACACCCACAGTGAGCACTGTACAGATTGAGATGTAGAAGATCCCCAGTGTTCCCGAGACTGATTGTTCAGAATGAGATTGAACAGATCGAGCACGGTTTCATTCCCTCCACAATCCAATCACAATACGGAACATTAACTCCATGTACTCAAACTGAAGCAGCAATAACAGTTAAGAATCAACGTTGGTATTCTCTGTTTATAAATTAATTAAAAAGACATTTTACACAGGGATGTAAATTTCTGAATAATTTTTGGTGACTATATTCACAGATTCAGTTCTCTGTATCAATACCTACCGGCTACTGTTAGTTCTGCATCTCCTGCATGTCCCCAGGAACTGGTGCTCACGATGCATCTGTAGATACCTTCATCGGAGATACGGACATTGCTTAGACTGAGCGAGATATTTCCCTGATTGAATTTGTCCTTAAAGAGCTTAATCCTTCCATGATAGTTGATTGACTTTGCACGACTGCGTCCATTTATAAATAAAACTACTGTTTCAAGGGTATCTCCTTTTAACCATTCCAGTTCCATACTCAGAGGGTCAAAGCTCGGTGTGACCCGACAGTTCAGCGTGATGCTACTACCCACGGTCACTAGTACAGGGCTGTTTGCACCGGTCACTTCGAAGTATCCTGTAACTGAAGAATGAATAGCATTTAAATACTGTCACAGCACACATTATACAGATAATCCAGACTTCGTGCCTTTAATCCAGTCTCTTACCTGCTGCTGTAATCTGAATCTGTAACAATACGAATGATGCCAGTAAGCGATTCTCCATTGTGGACCCTGTAAATTAGATCAGAGTTACCTGGATCAGTCACCCATTGTTTTCATGCTGCATTATTAACACCCTTTTCATATCACTGACAATAATTCTCATATCTTGATGTGAAAGGAAGAAACAGCTGGATGCTGCAACAGGAAGAAGGCAGGGCTGGTATTCCAGAAAGATAAAAGATTATTACACAAGATTAGGGCTCATGGGGTTGGGGGTAATATAGTAGCATGGATAGAGGATTGGTTAACAGACAGAAAACAGAGAGTAGGGATAAACGGATCTTTTTCAGGTTGGCAGGCTGTAACTAGTGGGGTGCCGCAAGGATCAGTGTTGGGGCCTCAGCTATTTACAATCTATATTAATGACCTAGATGAAGGGACCGAGTGTAATGTATCCACGTTTGCTGATGATACAAAGCTAGGTGGGACAGTAAGCTGTGAGGAGAACACAAAGAGTCTGCAAAGGGATATAGATAGACTAAGTGAGTGGGCAGTAAGGTGGCAGATGGAGTATAATGTAGGGAAATATGAGGTTATTCACTTTGGTAGGAAGAATAGAAAAACAGAATATTTTTAAATGGCAAGAAACTTTCAAATGTTGGTGTTGAGAGAGATTTGGGTGTCCTCGTGCAAGAAACACAGAAAGCTAGCATGCAGGTACAGCAAGCAATAAGGAAGGCAAATGGCATGTTGGCCTTTATTGCAAGGGGATTGGAGTATAAGAGTAAGGAAGTCTTGCTACAATTGTACAGTGCCTTGGTGAGACCACACCTGGAGTACTATGCACAGTTCTGGTCTCCTTATCTAAGGAAGGATATACTTGCCTTGGAGGCAGTGCAACAAAGGTTCACTAGATTGATTCCTGGGATGAGAGGGCTGTCCTATGATGAGAAATTGTGTAAAATGGGCCTATACTCTCTGGAGTTTAGAAGAATGAGAGGTGATCTCATTGAAACATACAAGATTCTGAAGGGGATTGACAGGGTAGATGCTGAGAGGTTGTTTCCCCTGGCTGGAGAATCTAGAACTAGGGGGCATAGTCTCAGGATAAGGGGTAGGCCATTTAAGAGTGAGATGAGGAGGAATTTCTTCACTCAGAGGGTTGTGAATCATTGGAATTTTCTGCCCCAGAGGGCTGTGAATGCTGAGTCTTTGAGTATATTCAAGGCTGAGATAGATAGATTTTTGGACTCTAGAGGAATCAAGGGATATGGAGATCGGGCGAGAAAGTGGAGTTGAGGTCGATGATCAGCCATGATCTTATTGAATGGCGGAGCAGGCTCGAGGGGCCAAATGGCCTATGCCTGCTCTTAATTCTTATGTTCTTATAAAGAGAACAGGCTGAAGAACTATCTTCATTCAAACCTGTCTGGGCGGTGAGTAAGTTTTCATTAAAATAACAGCGTGACTCTGATGTTTTATTTCAGTGTGTTGCAGAAATGTGTGGCAATCTATCCAGTAATCAGTGCTGCTCACTGATCAGAGTAATAAATGAATGACTATAGGAACAATAGGAAGGATACACTGGCAGAAATGTGTGGGGATCTATCCAGTAATCAGTGCTGCTCGCTGATCAGAGTAATAAATGAATGACTATAGGAACAATAGGAAGGATTCCAGTGAGAAAGAAAGATTTTAAGAGAAGGGAGCACCATCCGTGGCTAACTAAGGAAGTAAAGGGTGGTATCAAATTGAAAACGAAGGCATACAATGTTGCCAAGATTGGTGGGAGACCAGAGGATTGGGAAATTTTTTAAAACCAGCAAAGGATGACTAAAAAATAATAAAGAGAGAGAAGATCAATTATGAGAGTAAACTGGCAAGAAATATTAAAACAGATAGTAAGAGCTTCTACAGGTATATAAAAAGGAAGAGAGTAGCTAAAGTAAATGTTGGTCCCTTAGAGGATGAAACTGGGGATTTAATAATGGGAAACGGGGAAATGGCAGAGACTCTGAACAAATATTTTGTATCTGTCTTCACGGTAGAAGACACTAACAACATCCCAATAATGGATGATCAAGGGGCCACAGGGAGGGGGAAACTAAAGACAATCACTATCACTAAGGAAATAGTACTTGGTAAAATAATGGGACTAAAAGTCGACAAGTCCCCTGGACCAGATGGCCTGCATCCCAGGGTCTTAAAAGAAGTGGCTGCAGAGATAGTGGATGCATTGGTTGCAATACACCAAAATTCCCTGGACTCTGGAGAGGTCCCAGCGGATTGGAAAACCGCAAATATAACACTTCTATTTAAGAAAGGAGGGAGACAGAAAGCCTAACATCTGTCGTTGGGAAAATGCTGGAGTCCTTCATTAAAGAAGCAGTAGCAGGGCATTTGGAAAATCATAATGCAGTCAAGGTGTATTTGGATTTCCGGAAGGCATTTGATAAGGTGCCACATAAAAGGTTACTGCATAAGATAAGAGCTCACGGAGTTAGGGGTAATATATTAGCATGGATAGAGAATTGGCTAGCTAACAGAAAGCAGAGAGTCGGGATAAATGGGGTCATTTTCCAGTTGGTAAACGGTAACTAGTGGGGTGCCACAGGGATCGGTGCTGGGGCCTCAACTATTTACAATCTACATTAATGACTTGGATGAAGGGACAGAGTGTAATGTAGCCAAGTTTGCAGACGATACAAAGATGGGTGGGAAAGCAAGTTGTGCAGAGGACTCAAAGAATATGCAAAGGGATATAAACAGGCTAAGTGAGTGGGCAAACATTTGGCAGATGGAGTATAATGTGGGAAAGTGTGAGTTTATCCACTTTGGCAGGAAAAATAAAAAAGCAAATTATTATTTAAATGGAGAGAGATTACAAAATGCTACAGTTCAGAGGGACCTGTGGGCCCTTGTGCATGAAACACAAAAAGTTAGCATGCAGGTACAGCAAGTAATCAAAAAGGCAAATGGAATGTTGGCCTTTATTTCAAGGGGGTTGGAGTATAAAAGCAGGGAAGTCCTGCTACAACTGTACAGGGTATTGGTGAGACCACACCTTGAGTACCGCAGATTTACGACCCTCTAAGAGCAGAAATTCCTCCTCATCTCAGTTCTAAAAGGGCGACCCTTTATTCTGAAATTATGCCCCCAAGTTCTAGATTTCCCCACGAGGGGAAACATCCTCTCTGCATCTACCTTGTCGAGCCCCCTCAGTATCTTATATGTTTCAATAACATAGAAACATAGAAGATAGGAGCAGGAGTAGGCCATTCAGCCCCTCGAGCCTGCTCTGCCATTCAATGAGATCATGGCTGATCATCCAAATTCAGTACCCTGTCCCAGCTTTCTCCCCATATCCCTTGATCCCTTTAGCTTTAAGAAATATATTTAACTACTTCTTGAATATATTTAATGAATTGGCCTCTACTGCCTTCTGTGGTAGAGAATTCCACAGGTTCACCTCTCTCTGGGTGAAGAAATTCCTCCTCATCTCAGTCCTAAATGGCTTACTCCTTATCCTTAGACTGTGACCCCTGATTCTGGACTCCCCGACCATCAGGAACATCCTTCCTGCAGCTAGTACGATAGCAAAATACTGCGGATGCTGGAAATCTGAAATAACAACAGAAAACGCTGGAAAAACTCGAGGAACAGCACCTCATCTTTCGTTTAGGCACGCTACAGCCCTCTGGACTCAATATCGAGTTCAACAATTTTAGATCATAACCTCAGCTCCAATCACATTTATATTTTATTTTTTCCACCCTTTTATTTGCCCCCCCCCACCTTTTTTTTCCTCCTAGAAGCTGGCAGCTGTCCTTCATTCTGCCAGTGGATTTCACACTTCTTTCAGCCTTAATCTGTCACATTAACACCACCTCTAGCCTTGCATATCTCTTAATGTCTCTTCATCTCCCCCTTTGTTCTTTTATCCCCTCCCCCTTTTCCCAGCTTTACTCTGGCCTTAAATCTATTTGATTTCCGGCTCTTCACAGTTCTGACGAAAGGTCATCGACCTGAAACGTTAACTCTCTTTCTCTCTCCACGGATGCTGCCTTCCTGCATCTAGTCTGCCTTGTCCTGTTAGAATTTTATATGTTTTAATGAGATCCCCTCTCATTCTTCTATACTCCAGTGAGTATAAGCCCAATCGACCCAATCTCTCCTCATACGTCATTCCTGCCATCCCAGGTATCAGCCTGGTGAATCTTCACTGCACTCCCTCCATGGCAAGAACATCCTTCCTCAGATAAGGCGACCAAAACTGCACACAATACTCAAGGTGTGGTCTCACCAAGGCCCTGTACAACTGCAGCAAGACATCCTTGCTCCTGTACTCGAACCCTTTCGCTATGAAGGCCAACATACCATTTGCCTTCTTAACCGCCTGCTGCACCTGCATGCTTACCTTCAGCGACTGGTGCACAAGGACACCCAGGTCTCGTTGCACTTCCCCTTCTCCCAATCTATTGCCATTCAGATAATAATCTGCCTTTCTGTTTTTGACACCAAAGTGGATAACCTCGCATTTATCCACATTATATTGCATCTGCCATGCTTCTGCCCAATCACCCAACCTATCCTTTCATTCTTCTAAAGTCCCATGAGTATAGGCCCAACCTGCTAAACCTTTCTTCATAAGACAACCCCTTCATCTCAGGGATTAACCTAGTGAACCTTCTCTGAACTGCCTACAATGCAAGTATATCCATCCTTAAATAAGGAGACCAAAACTGTAAGCAGTACTCCAGGTGTGGTCTCACCAATACCCTGTACAGTTGTAGCAAGACTTCATGACTTTTATACTCCATGTCTCTTGCAATAAAGGCCAACATTCCATTTGCCTTCCTAATTACTTGCATGCTAACTTTTTGTGTTTCATGTACAAGGACCCCCAGATCCCTCTGTACTGCAGCATTTTGTAGTCTCCCTCCATTTAAATAATAATTTGCTTTTTTATTTTTCCTACCAAAGTGGATAACCTCACATTTTCCCACATTATACTCCATCTGCCAAATGTTTGCCCACTCACTTAACCTATCTATATCCCTATGCAGATTCTTTGTGTCCTCTTCACAACTTGCCTTCCCACCTATCTTTGTATCAGCAGCAAATTTGGCTACGTTACTCAGTCCCTTCATCCAAGTCATTAATATAGACTGCAAACAGCTGAGGCCCTCAGCACTGATCTCTGTGGCACCCCACTAGTTACAGTTTGCCAACCTGAAAATGACCCATTTATCCCGACTCTCTGTTTCCTGTTAGTTAGCCAATCCTCTATCCATGTGAATATATTACCCCCCAACCGCATGAGCTCTTATCTTGTGCAGTAACCTTTTATGTGGCACCTTATCGAATGCCTTCTGGAAATCCAAATACACTACATCTACTGGCTCCCCTTTATCCACCCTGCTCATTACATCCTCAAAGAACTCTAGCAAATTTGTCAAACATTATTTCCCTTTCATAAAACCATGCTGACTCTGCTTGACTGTATTATGATTTTCTAAATGTCCTGCTACTACTTCCTTAATAATGGACTCTAGCATTTTCCCAATGACAGATGTTAGGCTAACTGCACTATAGTTTCCTGCTTTCTGTCTCACTCCTTTCTTTAATAGGGATGTTACATTTGCGGTTTTCCAATCCGCTGGGACCTCTCCAGAATCCAGGGAATTTTGGTAGATTACAACCAATGCATCCACTTCTTTTAAGACCCTAGGATGCAGGCCATCAGGTCCAGGGGACTTGTCCACTTTTAGTCCCACAAGTTTGCCTAGTACTTTTTCTCTAGTGATGGTGATTGTTTTAAGTTCCCTCCTCCCTGTAGCCCCTTGATTATCTATTATTACTGGGATGCATTTAGTGTCTTCTACCGTGAAGACAGATACAAAATATTTGTTCAAATCTCTGCCATTTCCCGGTTTCCCATTATTAATTCCCCAGTCTCATCCTCTAAGGGACCAACGTTTACTTTAGCTACTCGCTTCCTTTTTATATACCTGTAGAAGCTCTTACTGTCTGTTTTTATATTTCTTGCTTTTTACTCTCATAATCTATCTTCTCTCTATTTATTATTTTTTTAGTCGTCCTTTGCTAGTTTCTAAAAATTTCCCGATCCTCTGGCCTACCACTAATCTTCACATCATTGTATGCCTTTGTTTTCAATTTGATACCATCCATAACTTCCTTAGTTAGCCACGCATGGTTCATTCTTTCTCATCACTTATTATGCTGTTCAAACCTCAGGTACTCCTGATTGTACAAGCCCTAACTTTTTCAGCTGTCTTTAGAGTGAGAATAGTGGGTAATTAGCCTAAGTTCACACCATTACAGTGATCTCTGTGAAGATTCCATTGGCGAAGACTGCAACAGCGCAGCCTGTGGAGGAGCAGGGTATCACTGACAGCAACTTCCGGATTTCTGCGTTTAATTGCGCATGTGCTGTTAGTTTTACCCTGTAATAACGGTGAGTGCCGATAGCCTCGCCGTTATTAGTACAGTAAAATCCGGGCCAATATATCCGCTAAGTGGCTCTGTTTAGAGAAACTGTGCAGCAGCGCCATCTATCGACACAAACAAGTTTTACAAGAACAGAAATTCCTGGGATTCCTTCTCCTGATACAGCAACAGCTGAGTGCTTGTGACTGTAAAACCTTTAAAGAAACAGAACAGCTTTCACCGAGAGAACTCCGCGGCATCGGCTATTGAGCACTGGCTTTGAATTGCTTTTCTGAACTGGGGGAGGTTGGAGGCAGAGAATGAATCTGTGAAGTAAGCATCGTGACTGCCAAGGCAGCGGTCATGTTTGGAGATGCCCCATCACACCTCGAGAAATATGTCTATCAGTATGTAGCGGACAGCATTTGGAGCGTGAGATTTTACACCACTGTCAGATGAAGGAACTCTGCCGAAAACTTTAACCTGTCTTTTCTCTTTTCAGATGGTGACAAATGGACTGTGAAATTCCAGCATTGTCGGTTTTGAAATTCAGCAATGCTGGAAACGTTATCTCATTGAAGGCATCATAAGCACTCACGTGGAGCTTCTCTTAATTATGGTCACTCAGATTTATTACAATCATTAACTTCCTTTTTAGACGATGCATTTTTGGAAGACATGGCCTCGCTCATCTCCACCTCTGTAACCCTCTGAGATCTCGGCCAGCCTCCAATCTTCCACCCTCATCAACTAGAACTCATTCAAAACTCTGCTGCCCGTGTCCTAACTCGCCCAAGTTCCATTCACCCATCACACCTGTGCTCACTGACCGACATGGGCTCCCGGTCAAGCAACGCCTTGATCTTAAAATTCTCATCCTCCTTTTCGAATTACTCCATGGCCTCTCCTCCCTATTTCTGTAACCCAACGCAGCCCTACACAACCCAAGTGCTACAACACTCCCAATCTCTCTGTAACCTCCTCCAGCCCTAGAACCCCCTTATCTCTGTAACCTCCCCCAGCACTACAACCCACCCGATCTCTGTATCCCCTTCCAGCCCTACAAACCTACTTATCTCTGTAATCCCTCCAGCTCTATAACCTCCCCTATTTCTGTAACCTCCTCCAGCCCTACAACCCTCCCTATCTCTGTAACCTCCTCCAGCCCTCGCTCCTTCCTATCTCTGCAACCTCCTCCAGACTGACAATCCTCCCCATCTCTGTAACCTCCTCCAGCCCTCACTCGTTCCTATCTCTAGAAGCTCCTACAGCCCTGTCTATCTCTAACCTCCTCCAGCCATAAAAACCTACCTCTCTCTGTAACCTCCTCCAGCCCTACAACCCTCCCTAATTGTGTAACCTCCTCCAGCCCTCACTCGTTCCTATCTCTAACATCCTCCAGCTGAACAACCCTCCCTATCTCTGTAACCTCCTCCAGCCCTCGCTCCTTCTTATCTCTAGAAGCTCCTCCAGCCCTACAACCCTGCCTATCTCTGTAACCTCCTCCAGCTGAACAACCCTCCCTATCTCTAACCTCCACCACCCCTACAACCCTCCCATCTCTGTAACCTCAACCAGCCCTACAGCCCTCCTTATAACTAACCTCCTCCAGCCCTACTACCCTCCCTCTCTCAGTAACATCATTCAGCCCCACAACCCTCCCTATCTCTGTAACCTCCTCCAGCCCGACACCCCTCCCTATCTCTGTAACCTCCTCCAGCCCTACAAGCCTCCCTACCTCTAACCTCCTCCAGCCATAAAAACCTACCTCTCTCGGTCACCTCCTCCAGCCCTACAACCCCCCGTATTTCTAACCTCCTCCAGCACTACAAACCTCCCTATTTCTGTAATCTCCCAAGCCATAAAACCCTCCGTATCTCTGTAACCTCCTCCAGCCCAACAACCCTCCCTTTCTCTATAACCTCCTCCAGCCCTACAAACAGCCGTATTTCTAACCTCCTCCAGCCCTACAACCCTCCCAGTCTCTGTAACCTCCTCCAGCCCTACAAACCTCCCTATCTCTGTATCCCTCTCCAGCCCTACAATGCTCCCTATATCTGTAACCTCATCCAGCCCCACAAACCCTCCCTATCTCTGTAACCTCTTCCAGCCTTCCAACCCTATTTGTGTCCTCCTCCAACTCTCCCGATCCTTGTAACCTCCTCCAGCCATACAACCCTCCCTATCTCTATAACCTCCTCCAGCCCTTCAACCCTCCCTATCTCTGTAACCTCCTCCAGCCCTTCAACCCTCCCTATCTCTGTAACCTCCTCCAGCCCTACAAATCTCCCCGCCTCTGTAACCACCTCCAGCCCTATAAACCTCCCCATCTCTGTAACCACCTCCAGCCCCACAACCCTCCCCATCTTTGCAACCTCCTCCAGCCCTACATCCCACCCTATCTCTGTAACCTCATCCAGCCCTACAACCCTCCCTATCTCTGTGTCCTGCTCCAGCCCTACAAACCTCCCCATCTCTGTAACCTCCTCCAGCCCTACAACCATCCCTATTTCTGTGTCCTGCTCCAGCCCTACAACCATCCCTATCTCTGTATCCTCCTCCAGCCCTACAACACTCGCTTTCTCTCTAACTTACTCCAGCCCTACAACCCTCCCTATCTCTGTAACCTCCTCCAGCCCTACAAACCTCCCCATCTCTGTAACCTGCTCCAGCCATAAAACCCTCCCTATCTCTGTAACCTCTTCCAGCCCGACAACCATCTCTATCTCTGTAACCTCATTCATCCCCACAACCATCCCTATTTCTGTGCACTCCTCCAGCCCTACAACACTGTCTATCTCTGTAACCTCCTCCAGCCCTACAAACCTCCCCATCTCTGTAACCTCCACCAGCCCCACAACCTTCACTATCTGTGTAACCCCCTCCGCTCCCTACAACCCTCCCCATCTCTGTAACCTCCTCCAGCCCTACAACCCTCCCTATCTCTGAAGCCTCCTCCAGCCCTACAACCCTCCCTGTCTCTGTAACCTCCTCCAGCCGCTACAACTCCCCCGGACTCTAACCTCCTCCAGCCCTACAACTCTCCCTGTTTCTATAACCTCCTCCCGCCCTACTATCCTCCGTATTTCTGTAACTTCCGGCAGGCCCACAATCCCTCCCTATCTCTGTAACCTCCTCCCGCCCTACAACCCTCCCTATCTCTGTAACCAGCCCCAGCCCTACAACCCTCCCTATCACTGTAACCAGCCCATCAAACCTACTTATCTCTGTAATCCCTCCAGCTCTACATTCCCCCTATTTCTGTAACCTCCTCCAGCCCTACAACCCTCCCTATCTCTGTAATCTCCTCCAGCCCGACAACGCTCCCTATCTCTGTAACCTCCTCCAGCCCTACCACCCTCCCTATCTCTGTAACCTCCTCCAGCCCAACAACCCTTCCTATCTCTGTAACCTCCTCCAACCCCACAACCCTCCCTATCTCTGTAATCTCCTCCAGCCCTACAACCCTCCCTATCTCTGTAACATCCTCCAGCCCTACAACCCTCCCTGTCTCTGTAACCTCCTCCAGCCCTACAACCCTCCCTATCTCTGTAACCTCCTCCAGCCATACAACCCTCCCTATCTCTGTAACCTCCTCCAGCCCCACAACCCGCCCTATCTCTGTAACCTCCTCCAGCCCTACAACCCTCCCTATCTCTGTAACCTCCTCCAGCCCCACCACCCTCCCCCCTATCTCTGTAACCTCCTCCAGCCCTACAACCCTCCCTATCTCTGTAACCTCCTCCAGCCCCAACACCCTCCCCCCTATCTCTGTAACCTCCTCCAGCCCCACAACCCTCCCTATCTCTGTAAGCTCCCCCTGCCCTACAACCCTCCCTATCTCGGTAACCTCCTCCAGCCCTACAACTCCCCGTATTTCTAACCTCCTCCAGCCCCTACAACCCTCCCTATCTCTGTGCCCTCCTCCAACCCTACAATCCTCCCTATCTCTGTAACGTCCTCCAGCCCTACAATCCTCCCTATTTGTGTAACCTTCTCCAGCTCCACAACCCTCCCTATCTCTGTAACCTCCACCAGCCCCACAACCTTCACTATCTCTGTAACTTCCTCCGCTCCCTACAAACCTTCCTGTCTCTGTAACCTCCTGCAGCCCCTCCAACCCCCATCTCTGTAACCTCCTCCAACACTACAACCCTTCCTTTTTCTGTAACTTCCTCCAGCCCCTACAACCCTCCATATTTCTATAACATCCTCCAGCCCCACAACCCTCCGTCTCTGTAACCTCCTCCAGCGCCACAACCCTCCCTATCTCTGTAACATCCTCCAGCCCCACAACCCTCACTATCTCAACTCTGCTGGAAGAAGTATTAATCAGGAAATAGTTGGGGCATGTAATAAGGGAACAGCTATAATTATGGGGGATTTTAACTATCATATTAACTGGACAAATCAAATTGGGCAGGGCAGCCTTGAGGAAGAGTTTATTGAGTGTATTAGGGATGGATTTCTTGAGCAGTATGTAACTGGTCCTACAAGGGGGCAAGCAACCTTGGACCTGGTCCTGTGTAATGAGTCAGGATTAATTAATAATGTCCTAGTTAAGGATCCCCTTGGAATGAGTGACCATAACATGGTTGAATTCCATATCCAATTAGAGGGTGAGAAGGTTGGTTCTCAAACAAGCGTACTGAGCTTGAATAAAGGAGACTATGATGGTATGAGAGCGGAATTGATTAAAGTGGACTGGGAAAATAGATTAAAGGATAAGACGGTACATGAGCAGTGGTGTTCATTTAAGGAGTTATTTTACAACTTTCAAAAAATATATATTCCACTGACGAAAAAAGGGTGTAAAAGAAATGACAGCCATCCGTGGCTAAGTAAAGAATTTAAGGATAGTATCCGACTAAAAACAAGGACATATAAGGTAGCCAAACTTAGTGGGAGGATAGAAGATTGGGAAGTCTTCAAAAGACAGCAAAAAGTAACTAAAGGATTGATTAAGAAAGGGAAGATAGATTATGAAAATAAATTAGCAAAAAATATAAAAACAGATAGCAAGAGTTTCTATAGTTATATAAAAAGAAAAAGGGTGGCTAAGGCAAACGTAGGTCCCTTAGAGGATGAGACCGGGAAATTAATGGTGGGAAACATGGAGATGGCAAAAATGCTGAACAAATATTTTGTTTCAGTCTTTACGGTAGAGGACACTAAGAATATCCCAACACTGGACAAACAGGGGGCTCTAGGGGGGGAGGAGCTAAATACGATTAAAATCACTAAGGAATTGGTACTCAGTAAAATAATGGGACTCAAGGCGGATAAATCCCCTGGACCTGATGGCTTACATCCTAGGGTCTTGAGGGAAATGGCAGTAGGAATTGTGGATGCTTTGGTAATAATTTTCCAAAATTCCCTGGACTCAGCAAAGGTCCCGGCAGATTGGAAAACTGCTAATGTAACACCCTTATTTAAAAAGGGTAGTAGGCAGAAGGCTGGAAATTATAGACCAGTTAGCCTAACATCTGTGGTGGGTAAAATTTTGGAGTCTATTATTAAGGAGACAGTAACGGAACATTTAGATAAACATAATTTAATAGGACAAAGTCAGCATGGCTTTATGAAGGGGAAGTCATGTCTGACAAATTTGCTTGAGTTCTTTGAGGACATAACGTACAGGGTGGATAAAGGGGAACCAGTGGACGTAGTGTATTTAGACTTCCAGAAGGCATTCGACAAGGTGCCACATAAAAGATTATTGCTCAAGATAAAAAAAATCACTGGATTGGGGGTAATATTCTGGCATGGGTGGAGGATTGGTTATCTAACAGGAAGCAGAGAGTTGGGATAAATGGTTCATTCTCGGACTGGCAACCAATAGCCAGTGGTGTTCCGCAGGGGTCGGTGCTGGGTCCCCAACTCTTTACAATCTATATTAACGATTTGGAGGAGGGGACCGAGTGTAACATATCAAAGTTTGCAGATGATACAAAGATGGGAGGGAAAGTAGAAAGTGAGGAGGACATAAAAAACCTACAAGGGGATATAGACAGGCTGGGTGAGTGGGCGGAGATTTGGCAGATGCAATACAATATTGGAAAATGTGAGGTTATGCACTTTGGCAGGAAAAATCAGAGAGCAAGTTATTATCTTAATGGCGAGAAACTGGAAAGTACTGCAGTACAAAGGGATCTGGGGGTCCTAGTGCAAGAAAATCAAAAGGTTAGTATGCAGGTGCAGCAGGTGATCAAGAAGGCCAACGGAATGTTGGCTTTTATTGCTAGGGGGATAGATTATAAAAACAGGGAGGTATTGCTGCAGTTATATAAGGTATTGGTGAGACCGCACCTGGAATACTGCATACAGTTTTGGTGTCCATACTTAAGAAAAGACATACTTGCTCTCGAGGCAGTACAAAGAAGGTTCACTCGGTTAATCCCGGGGATGAGGGGGTGGACATATGAGGAGAGGTTGAGTAGATTGGGACTCTACTCATTGAAGTTCAGAAGAATGAGAGGCGATCTTATTGAAACATATAAGATTGTGAGGGGGCTTGATCGGGTGGATGCGGTAAGGATGTTCCCAAGGATGGGTGAAACTAGAACTAGGGGGCATAATCTTAGAATAAGGGGCTGCTCTTTCAAAACTAAGATGAGGAGAAACTTCTTCACTCAGAGGGTAGTAGGTCTGTGGAATTTGCTGCCCCAGGAAGCTGTGGAAGCTACATCATTAAATAAATTTAAAACAGAAATAGATAGTTTCCTAGAGGTAAAGGGAATTAGGGGTTATGGTGAGCGGACAGGAAATTGGACATGAGGCTGAGTTCGGATCGGTCAGGGCCCTGTGGGTGGCGGAGCGGGCCCAGGGGCTGAGTGGCCGGGTCCTGCTCCTACTTCTTGTGTTCTTTAGATTTGAGGTTAGGATCAGATCAGCCATGATCTTATTGAATGGCGGAGCAGGCTCGAGGGGCCGATTGGCCTACTCCTGCTCCTATTTCTTATGTTCTTATGTTGTCTCTGTAACCTCCTCCAGTCCCACAACCCTCCCTATCTCTGTAACCTCCTCCAGTCCCACAACCCTCCCTATCTCTGTAACCTCCTCCAGTCCCACAACCCTCCCTATCTCTGTAACCTGCTCCAGCACTATAAACGCTCCTATCTCTGTAACCTCCTCCAGCCCTCCCAATCTACCTATCTCTGTAACCTCCTCCAGCCCTACCACCCTCCCTGTCTCTGTATTCCCTTCCAGCCCTACAAACCTACTTATCTCTGTAATCCCTCCAGCTCTACATTCCCCCTATTTCAGTAACCTCCTCCAGCCCTACAACCCTCCCTATCTCTGTAACCTCCTCCAGCCCGACAACGCTCCCTATATCTGTAACCTCCTCCAGCCCTACAACACTCCCTATCTGTGGAACCTCCTCCAGCCCTACCACCCTCCCTATCTCTGTATTCCCTTCCAGCCCTACAAACCTACTTATCTCTGTAATCCCTCCAGCTCTACATTCCCCCTATTTCAGTAACCTCCTCCAGCCCTACAAACCTCCCTATCTCTGTAACCTCCTCCAGCCCGACAACGCTCCCTATATCTGTAACCTCCTCCAGCCCTACAACACTCCCTATCTGTGGAACCGCCACCAGCCCCTACAAACCTCCCTATCCCTGAAACCTCCTCCAGCCCCACAACCCTCCCGGTCTCTGTAACCTCTTCCAGCCCTACAATCCTCCCTATCTCTGTAAACTCTTCCAGCCCTCCAATCCTCCCTATCTCTGTAACCTCTTCCAGGCCTACTACCCTCCCTATCTCTGTAACCTCCTCCAGCCCTACCACCCTCCCTATCTCTGTAACCTCCTCCAGCCCTACCACCCTCCCTATCTCTGTAACCTCATCCAGCCCTACCACCCTCCCTATCTCTGTAACCTCCTCCAACCCCACAACCCTCCCTATCTCTGTAACCTCATCCAGCCCTACCACCCTCCCTATCTCTGTAACCTCCTCCAACCCCACAACCCTCCCTATCTCTGTAATCTCCTCCAGCCCTACAACCCTCCCTATCTCTGTAACCTCCTCCAGCCCTACAACCCTCCCTATCTCTGTAACCTCCTCCAGCCCTACAACCCTCCCTATCTCTGTAACCTCCTCCAGCCCCACCACCCTCCCCCCCTATCTCTGTAACCTCCTCCAACCCCACAACCCTCCCTATCTCTGTAACCTCCTCCAGCCCTACAACCCTCCCTATCTCTGTAACCTCCTCCAGCCCTACAACCCTCCCTATCTCTGTAACCTCCTCCAGACCCACCACCCTCCCCCCTCCCCCCTATCTCTGTAACCTCCTCCAGCCCCACAACCCTCCCTATCTCTGTAAGCTCCCCCTGCCCTACAACCCTCCCTATCTCGGTAACCTCCTCCAGCCCTACAACTCCCCGTATTTCTAACCTCCTCCAGCCCCTGCAACCCTACCTATCTCTAACCTCCTGCAGCCCTGCAACCCTCCCTCTCTCTGTAACCCGGGGTCGGAGAGGGTGCGGACGGGCCCCGAGCTGCTCCTGGGTGTGAGGAAGGAGCCCAACCCAACCGATGTCTCTCCTCCCCGGGGCCGCACCCCCTCTCCCATTCTCCCCCCATTCCACTCGCTCAATGCAATGGCAGCAAATGGCACCAACCTGTCTGCGCCCAAACTTTCCGCCGCTTTCCGCCCAACAAAATGGCCCAATTCAAACTCGCTGCACAAAAGCGCTTTCACTTTGTTGTACTTTGGATGGGCGCGGCGTCAATTGGAGCAAAGGTTCCCGTCCCCGGCCTTTCCCCACATTTGATGCTACGGGACATTTGGGGGCCGCTCCGTCTGCTGAAGTGAGCCCAGCCCCAGGAACCTTTCCACATCAAGTTGCCCTGAGTCCGGTGGGACGGGACTTCTTTTACTGAAGCGCCCGCTTCCACTCGCTTCTTTAATTTAACTTTGGAAGCGGGTTTACCGGGTTCATTGGAAGCGACAGGTCCGGATCTTCACTCACTTCAGCATTTTCACACGGCAGCCTGTTGCCCAGCAACAGAGTGAGTTCATGTCTGAGAAATTGTGGACCAGAACCTGGGCCGTGGGCAGCCTTGTGGGCTGTAGTCTGGACACCTGAGAATGACATTTACATCCAAGCAATCCCATATAATCTTCAGTCGGATTCCCAGTCAGATTTTATCCAGCTTGTGAAGAATGTACTGAGACAATTCACTAAAATAATTGCATTTTATTTGGAATTTGCAGAGTGATGAAAATGGAGTGTGGAACTCTCCTCGGTCTGTTCCTTGTTTGTGGTCCAGTATCTGGTGAGCAATCTCTCTTTCTCGGTCATATTTCTACGTTTTGATATTCTATACAAGTTGTGTTCTTTAACAGTAGCTTCACTGACTTTGTTCATGTTGGGTGACATAATTTTGGGATGTCACTTCTTGTACCTGGAGAAGTGAATTTTTTATTCAAATACTTTTCCTCTCCTCATCTCAAAGTGTGTAATATTGCTGCCATAGAATTCCATGGGCCCCCTCTCTCTCTCTTGTACTTGTACAACTGGCCATTCTGAATTTTCCTCACCTGATTTTTGCACAGTCACATTTTCCAACAGGATTCAATTAACATTGACCAGGAATGGGAATCCTGGCTGATTTTTCAGTTTCCCAGCGCAGGATCAGTTGTAACACTCTTACCCCTGCCACAGGTGAGATCAGCTACATTAACACAGACCTTAAATGAAATGAAAAGAATCAAGTGCTTACTTGCTGCCTCTCCAGCAGTCACTCGATCTAGTCTCTCCAAACCTGCTGAATCTTTGTATCTACACGTGCCCCTTCCTCTTGATCAGGTTCTCCTAAAGGAAAAGGTGATGATCGGATTGCCATGCTCTCCTCTCCTCTAATGTTGATGATTTGGTAAATAACCAGCATCGTCAGTTGTCTCTTACTCCCAGCCTGCCTTTCCTTCTCCCTACAATCCTTGGGAAGGATAATCTCTTCCTTAATTGTTCTTGGGATGTGAGAGCCCATCCCTAGTTGCCCTGAAGGTATTGAGAGCCAACCACATAGTGTGGGACTGGAATCACAAGTACGGTAACAACAACAGCTCTCCCTTCACTGAAGCACATCAGTGAAGCAGTTAGACTTTTACAACAGTGTGGCAGATCTCATGGTCCTTTTTCTGGTGCCAGCCCACAAATTCCCAGATTAATGAAGATTAGTTTCACAATTTGCCATGTGGGATTTGAAGTCTGATCTCTGGGTTGCTCGTCCAGTACCATAGCCACCAGGCTACCATATCCATTTTCCAACTACCAACATATTGTCCTCGCATCAGAGCTTTCTAAAGTTACAGAAGCTGCCGTTAACTCTTCAAAGCTTGACCTCCTTGTAAGTCCTGGTCTGATCCGTGATTGCACTGTGGGTTTTGGAATGATTGTTCCATTTATGACCTAGCCTTGTTAAACACCTCTGCATTCCTGCTCCTGAATGCTTTGTCAATTCATTTGTTATTGCCATAGACATTTCAAAAACCATTCACCAGTTCCAACACCAGGCACTTCTGGACAAACCAGCAGTATGTGGTCTCCCATCACCTATGTTAACACTTGTGTAGTTTCCCCTCAAATTGCTCTACTTATGCTGTGGTTGACGACTCACCTTTGAATCTCTCCATTAATTCAGGGGTGCCTCAAGGCTCCAGTCCCTCTCCCACTCTGTTCTCCTCCATGTCAATGACTCCTCCAAACATCATCCAACCATATCCATTCCTTACCGAATATTTCAGTCTACATTGATCAACTTCTCTTGCATCATAGAATCATAGAATCATAGAAGATAGGAGCAGGAGTAGGCCATTCGGCCCCTCTAGCCTGCTCCGCCATTCAATGCGATCATGGCTGATCATCCAAATTCAGTACCCTGTCCCTGCTTTCTCCCCATATCCCTTGATCCCTTTAGCCTTAAGAAATATATCCAACTCCTTCTTGAATCTATTTAATGAATTGGCCTCAACTTCCTTCTGTGCCAGAGAATTCCACAGGTTCACCACTCTCTGGGTGAAGAAATTCCTCCTAATTTCTGTCCTAAATGGCTTACCCCTTATCCTTAGACTGTGACCCCTGGTTCTGGACTCCCCGATCATTGGGAACATCCTTCCTGCATCTAGTTTGTCCTGTCTTGTCAGAATTTTATAAGTTTCAATGAGATCCCCTCTCATTCTTCTAAACTCCAGCGAGTATAAGCCCAATCGACCCAATCTCTCTTCATACGTCATTCCTGCCATCCCAGGTATCAGCCTTGTGAATCTTCACTGAACTCCTTCCATGGCAAGAACATCCTTCCTCAGATAAGGCGACCAAAACTGCACACAGTACTCAAGGTGTGGTCTCACCAAGGCCCTGTACAACTGCAGCAAGACATCCTTGTTCCTGTACTCAAACCCTCTCGCTATGAAGGCCAACATACCATTTGCCTTCTTCACCGCCTGCTGCACCTGCATGCTTACCTTCAGCGACTGGTGCACAAGGACACCCAGGTCTCGTTGCACTTCCCCTTCTCCCAATCTATTGCCATTCAGATAATAATCTGCCTTTCTGTTTTTGACACCAAAGTGGATAACCTCGCATTTATCCACGTTATATTGCATCTACCACGCTTCTGCCCAATCACCCAACCTGTCCAAATCATCCTGGAGTTTTTCGGCATCCTCCTCGGTGTACACACGCCCACCCAGTTTTGTGTCATCTGCAAACTTGGAGATATTACATCTAGTTCCCTTGTCTAGATCATTAATATATATTGTGAATAGCTGGGGTCCAAGGACCGATCCCTGCGGTACCACACTGCCTGCCACTCAGAAAAAGACCCGTTTATTCCAACTCTTTGCTTTCTGTCTGCCAATCAGTTCTCTATCCAAGTCAATACCTTGCCCCCAATCCCATGTGCCTTAACTTTACATGCTAATCTCTTATGCAGGACCTTATCAAAAGCCTTTTGGAAGTCCAAATACATCACATCCACTGGTTCTCCCTTATCTATTTTACCAGTTACATCCTCAAAAAAATTCCAGTAGATTAGTCAAGCATGATTTACCTTTTGTAAATCCATGCTGACTTTGTCCGATCCTGTCACTGTTTTGCAAGTGCTCAGCTATTTCATCTTTTATAATGGACTCTAGCATTTTCCGCACTACCGATGTCAGGCTTACTGGTCTGTAATTATCCGTTTTCTCTCGACCACCCTTTTTGAATAGTGGGGTAACATTAGCTACCCTCCAATCCATGGGTACTGTTCCAGATTCCATCGAATGTTGGAAGATGATCAGCAATGCATCTACTATTTCTAGGGCCACTTCCTTAAGTACCCTAGGATGTAGATTATCAGGCCCTGGGGATTTATCGGCCTTCAATCCCGTCAATTTCCCTATCACCATTTCCCTACAAATACTGATTTCTTTCAGTTCCTCCCTTTCATCAGACCCTATGTTCCCCAACATCTCTGGGAGGTTATTTGTGTCCTCCTTTGTGAAGACAGAACCAAAATATGTATTTAATTGGTCTGACATTTCTTTGTTCCCCATTATAAGTTCCCCTGATTCTGACTGCAAGGGACCTTTGCTTGATTTCACACATACATGCATGGCGCACACACCTCTGTTCCTCTCAGTGCAATGGCTGGATCACTGCTTCTCGACCAGCTTTCATTAATAAATTCCTATTTCTTTCAATTCTTCATGTCCAGTGTAAGCGACTGCCTATTACCTTTGATGGTTCCACCCCTGGTCCTTCTTCATCTGTTGATATCTTAGTCTCACTGAACTCTGGTGAAACTCCCATGTCTCCTCCATTCCTGAAGTTGCCTCTTCCATGGCAAACATTTTCCCCAGTTAAGTCTGAACTCTAAGTATCCCAATCTATCCAACACTTGAGCACTGCTCCCATATGTGAGAGGATCTTCTGACACCAGGGAAAGGTACAAGTAAAAAAAAGTCTGATATTCAATCTGTCTCTTCTTTAGTTTACAGTGTTGGTCTCGGTCTCTCGCCTTTATCAATAATTCTATGTTCTGTGCAGCTCTGAGAATCTTTACTGTTCTTTAGATGAACACATGCTGTCCTACACACTACTTCTCGTCCTGCATCTTTGTAAATCAAGACTAATTCCATGGTCTCATTATCTCATTCTTTCCCAGGACCTCCTCACTTCTGTAATACTTTTTTTTTACCAGAATCTCCCAGCATTGAAAACTCCAGCATGGTGTCCCTTAAGCATTTTTTCCTGATTTTCTTCTACTGTTTCTGCCTTCCTGGTGTCCCACACTATTGCACTTTGATCCATCACACAGATTTCTCAATTTAAAAAGATGCAATAATGGAACCAAGAAAATTCTCTGATAAAATGCATTGTCCTTTTCTCTTTGAATACATCACCCAGCACTTGATAAAGCATATGGCCAGTATCCGTGCCTGAAAATACACATTACTCCACTCATAATATACATGAACTGCACAATCTTTGACTGTATCAGATAATATTAATCGAGGGACCTAGAAATGGAGAGACTCCAGTGTCCACACAAAAGAATATACCATATTGGTAAACAAATATTGCCAAGAAATATTATTCACTTGACATGTAATTCTAAAGTGTGTCTTTTTTGTAGGGCTGAAGACAAAAATAAAAATATCAGGTAAAAATGTTTATATAGTTGGACATTTTTACATTTCAGCTGAGGAAAGGACATTTCAATAAGGTATTGGGCATGTTATTTAATTAATCATTGACTAGTGATTGTGATAAATGTTTACACTTCTCTTCATTCTGTGCAACCCCATTATACACACTTCAATTTACCAGACATATTCTGTTGTTGGGTTCATTTTTAATGGTCTCCATCCTATTATCTCTCTATATATAATTAGCTACTGCCACAGTAACATCCTGTTACCGTCCCTCACCGTCTCTTTTACCAATAGTGCTTGTGCTTCAGACACCCCACCCCCCAGTTTCCTGTTTTACTCCTGCTGCAAGATTATTTCTCTGCGCAGTTTATCCTGTTCACAGTGCCTATTGGGGACATTATCTCCCAGGCACAATGTGAAGCAAGTAGTGAAGAATTGTGGAAAAATTTCCTCTGCTACCGGTATTTCTAACTGATTTGTAAATGTCCTGAGAACATTCACCATTTCCCAAGAAACATCACCCAGAGTAAATCTTCCCCCCCCCCTCCCCCTCCCATGTTGATCTTGCTTCATATGGTGACAGGAGCAAATTATCACCACAACTCTGATCCAGTTACACACACTTCTATTGTGCTGGGCCAAACATACATCACCACGTGATAAAATCACCATCAGCTTTTTTCTGTTCTCCTTTTTCTACTGGGGTTTGTGTGTTTCCATATTAGGAATTTTCCTGCTGATCTAGCTTCAAAATGTACTCTGTTTTTCATTATTATCTTCTCCGTGTGTTTGTTCAGTCCACTCCTTCATTGTGGAAGCAGGGAAATTCTTGTCAGGAGCTGGTCTACTTCATCTGTAACCAGTTCTTCCATTTATTAACTCTCTGAACATAGAAAAACGTCACAAGGTGCTTCACAAAGGGAAAAAAGCCAATTTTCATGAAATTGCTGTGGCCGAGCAATCCAATAGCCCCAGGAACAAGGCAGTTGTTCAATTTGCCACCTGTGCATAAACTGGTATTGTAGATTTTCCTCCCATTACAGAAACCGCGTGATTTCATTTCCAGTGATTTTAATGGAAGTCAGGCAGATTCCAGGATTAGCAGCTGGTCCCAATTCCAGTTTTACACCGGGCAGTAGGCTGAAACTCTCGCCCAGTATCTCCCAAGGCTTCTTCGGCAGCACCTGCCAAACCCGTGACCTCTTCCAACTAGAAGGACAAGGAGCAGCAGGCGCATGGGAACACCACCACCTCCAAGTTCCCCTCCAAGTCACACACCATCCTGACTTAGAAGTATATCGCCGATCCTTCATCGTTGCTGGGTCAAAATCCTGGAACTCCCTCCCTGACAGCGCTGTGGGAGTACCTTCACCACACAGACTGCAGCGGTTCAAGAAGGCAGCTCACCAGCACCTTCTCAAGGGCAATTAGGGATGGGCAATAAATGCTGGCCTTGCCAGCGATTCCCACATCCCATAAACGAAGTATAGTTGGAGACGGTTTCAGTGTTTGCCAGAGATCAGGTTAAGTAGCCATCGACAGAAAGTTATACTATGCAGTTTGTGTCTCCACCAAGTAGATTCAGTTTTACACAGAAGCAAACTGCCTATTGTAACTGGAATGTCAAGTCACAAGAAACGCAGACCCTGTGACCAGGTGGTGTCACATCAAGTGGAATCTAACAGCTTCACTTGTGTCTGTCAGTCCATCTCACCCTCTACACCTGCAGTGTAACTGGCTGCTTAGAGCTTGTGAGTGGGAAATAGGGAGAGAAGGGGCTGTGCGCAGTGCGAGATGAAGATGTTTAAAGATTGGGCACTCTGTGAAGTTGGATATTAGCATTTTAATCAGTCTGAATACAATCGGCCATTATTAGTGAAGATATTCAGCAGTCATATTGTTTCGCGACACCATAAACAAATGAGAATTTCCTCTGCTCAGTATTTGTGATGTGGGAAAAGAATGGGAAAGGAGGAGGGAAGAGGCCGTAAGTTTTTGAAGTGTGTAAAACCAGCGGCCAATCCGCTACGGCCTCTTCTCCGCGCGGCGGTAAGTGAGAATTCACCTCATGGAATCAATTTGCCAATAAAATGTAATCTTTCATTTAGCTTCAGTAACCATGGATTCCAACACAGCGCATTCCGAGTTAAACCTGTCCGGGGACAAGAGGAGCGTGACCCACCGAGAGATGCCTCATGACACCAAGGAAAGGTTTGATCATTATCCACGCATTTTGGGTTCTGACCCATTTGCATCAGGTAAACATTACTGGGAGGTGGAGGTGGGGGTGAAGACTGCCTGGGATATAGGCATTGCCAAGAAGTCCGTCGATGAGAACAACACAACTACCGCTTCCCCCAACATTGGCCCGGATTTTCCAATCGGAGGCTTCCTGCGTGCGGATGCCTCCGATCTGGAAAAAATCTACGAACTTGCCTGCTGGGTCCGTAGGTCCCGACACTTGCGCTCCTGGGACTCTCCTGGTGCGCGCGCAGAGGCCCAGGTATCCCGGGGACACAGGCAGTTCGTCAGCATCCCTGGGATCACGTGGGCCATGGGGAGCCAATCAAAGAAGGGAATCCCCCTTCACACTTTCGACAGGTCTCTCCGGATAGACCTGTCAAAAGTATGAATGGGGATCATTCAAAAAACACACTAAAACATTAAATACATTTTTTTTAAATCACATTTTTAAAATTAGTAAAAAAAATATTTTAAACAAAAATTTAATTTTTTGAAAAAAGTAATTAGTTTTTATTTACAGGACTAACAACAAACTTACCTTTTTTAAAAGTATTTTTAAACTATAAATGAGTGAACATTTTTTATTTTTTTACTTTTTTAAGTTCTTATGCTGGTAAAAGCAGGCCTTATGCCTGCTTTTACCAGGCGTAAGATTTTTAAAGGTTTTCAGCGGGCGGAGGTTCTGCAGAAAGCGGAACTCTTCACCCACAGGCGGAGGACCTGTCGAGAGGATTCTACGGGTGTGGACACAGCTCGTACACACCCATGGGGGTCGGAAACTACGGGCCAATGAATGCTGGGCTGTGCTGCGGAAAGATGAGGAGTACAACAAAGCTGTCGGTTCAAGTGTAATCCTCCGCAGTCTGAGCCTGAGACGGATACCAAAGAAGATTGGAGTTTACCTGGACTGTAAGGAAAAAACACTCTCATTTTACAATCCTGAAAGTCAGTCTCTTCTCCACACAGTCACTGGTATCAGTGGGGATCTGTATCCTTTGTTCAGTCCTGGATTGAACCAAGGAGGCAAAAACTCGATCTATCTCTCCAAACCTGCTGAATCTTTGTATCTACACGTGCCCCTTCCTCTTGATAAGTTTCTCCTAAAAGAAAAGGTGATGATCGGATTGCCATGCTCTCCTCTCCTCCAATGTTGATGATTTGGTAAATAACCAGCATCTTCAGTTGTCTCTTACTCCCAGCCTGCCTTTCCTTCTCCCTACAATCCTTGGGAAGGATAATCTCTTCCTTAATTGTTCTTGGGATGTGAGAGCCCATCCCTAGTTGCCCTGAAGGTATTGAGAGCCAACCACATAGTGTGGGACTGGAGTCACATGTACGGTAACAACAGCAGCTTTCCCTTCGCTGAAGGACATCAGTGAAGCAGTTAGACTTTTACAACAGTGTGGCAGATCTCATGGTCCTTTTTCTGGTGCCAGCCCACAAATTCCCAGATTAATGAAGATTAATTTCACAATTTGCCATGTGGGATTTGAAGTCCGATCTCTGGGTTGCTCGTCCAGTACCATAACCACCAGGCTACCATATCCATTTTCCAACTACCAACATATTGTCCTCGCATCAGAGCTTTCTAAAGTTACAGAAGCTGCCGTTAACTCTTCAATGCTTGACCTCCTTGTAAGTCCTGGTCTGATCCGTGATTGCACTGTTGTTTTTGGAATGATTGTTCCATTTATGACCTAGCCTTGTTAAACACCTCTGCATTCCTGCTCCTGAATGCTTTGTCAATTCATTTGTTATTGCCATAGACATTTCAAAAACCATTCACCAGTTCCAACACCAGGCACTTCTGGACAAACCAGCAGTATGTGGTCTCCCATCGCCTATGTTAACACTTGTGTAGTTTCCCCTCAAATTGCTCTACTTATGCTGTGGTTGACGACTCACCTTTGACTCTCTCCATTAATTCAGGGGTGCCTCAAGGCTCCAGTCCCTCTCCCACTCTGTTCTCCTCCATGTCAATGACTCCTCCAAACATCATCCAACCATATCCATTCCTTACCGAATATTTCAGTCTACATTGATCAACTTCTCTTGCATCATAGAATCATAGAATCATAGAAGATAGGAGCAGGAGTAGGCCATTCGGCCCCTCTAGCCTGCTCCGCCATTCAATGCGATCATGGCTGATCATCCAAATTCAGTACCCTGTCCCTGCTTTCTCCCCATATCCCTTGATCCCTTTAGCCTGAAGAAATATATCCAACTCCTTCTTGAATCTATTTAATGAATTGGCCTCAACTGCCTTCTGTGCCAGAGAATTCCACAGGTTCACCACTCTCTGGGTGAAGAAATTCTTCCTAATTTCTGTCCTAAATGGCTTACCCCTTATCCTTAGACTGTGACCCCTGGTTCTGGACTCCCCGATCATCGGGAACATCCTTCCTGCATCTAGTTTGTCCTGTTCTGTCTTGTCAGAATTTTATAAGTTTCAATGAGATCCCCTCTCATTCTTCTAAACTCCAGCGAGTATAAGCCCAATCGACCCAATCTCTCTTCATACGTCATTCCTGCCATCCCAGGTATCAGCCTTGTGAATCTTCGCTGAACTCCTTCCATTGGCAAGAACATCCTTCCTCAGATAAGGCGACCAAAACTGCACACAGTACTCAAGGTGTGGTCTCACCAAGGCCCTGTACAACTGCAGCAAGACATCCTTGTTCCTGTACTCAAACCCTCTCGCTATGAAGGCCAATATACCATTTGCCTTCTTAACCGCCTGCTGCACCTGCATGCTTACCTTCAGCGACTGGTGCACAAGGACACCCAGGTCTCGTTGCACTTCCCCTTCTCCCAATCTATTGCCATTCAGATAATAATCTGCCTTTCTGTTTTTGCCACCAAAGTGGATAACCTCGCATTTATCCACGTTATATTGCATCTGCCACGCTTCTGCCCAATCAACCAACCTGTCCAAATCATCCTGGAGTTTCTTGGCATCCTCCTCGGAGCACACACGCCCACCCAGTTTTGTGTCAGCTGCAAACTTGGAGATATTACATCTAGTTCCCTTGTCTAGATCATTAATATATATTGTGAATAGCTGGGGTCCAAGGACCGATCCCTGCGTTACCCCACTAGTCACTCCCTGCCACTCGGAAAAAGACCCGTTTATTCCGACTCTTTGCTTTCTGTCTGCCAACCAGTTCTCTATCCAAGTCAATACCTTGCCCCCAATCCCATGTGCCTTAACTTTACACGCTAATCTCTTATGTGGGACCTTATCAAAAGCCTTTTGGAAGTCCAAATACACCACATCCACTGGTTCTCCCTTATCTATTTTACCAGTTACATCCTCAAAAAATTCCAGTAGATTAGTCAAGCATGATTTACCTTTTGTAAATCCATGCTGACTTTGTCCGATCCTGTCACTGTTTTCCAAGTGCTCAGCTATTTCATCTTTTATAATGGACTCTAGCATTTTCCCCACTACCAATGTCAGGCTTACCGGTCTGTAATTCCCCGTTTTCTCTCTACCACACTTTTTGAATAGTGGGGTAACATTAGCTACCCTCCAATCCATGGGTACTGTTCCAGATTCCATCGAATGTTGGAAGATGATCAGCAATGCATCTACTATTTCTAGGGCCACTTCCTTAAGTACCCTAGGATGTAGATTATCAGGCCCTGGGGATTTATCGGCCTTCAATTTCCCTAACACCATTTCCCTACAAATACTGATTTCTTTCAGTTCCTCCCTTTCATCAGACCGTATGTTCCCAAACATCTCTGGGAGGTTATTTGTGTTCTCCTTTGTGAAGACAGATCCAAAATATGTATTAAATTGGTCTGACATTTCTTTGTTCCCCATTATAAGTTCCCCTGATTCTGACTGCAAGGGACCTATGCTTGATTTCACACATACATGCATGACACACACACCTCCGTTCCTCTCAGTGCAATGGCTGGATCACTGCTTCTCGACCAGCTTTCATTAATAAATTCCTATTTCTTTCAATTCTTCATGTCCAGTGTAAGCGACTGCCTATTACCTTTGATGGTTCCACCCCTGGTCCTTCTTCATCTGTTGATATCTTAGTCTCACTGAACTCTGGTGAAACTCCCATGTCTCCTCCATTCCTGAAGTTGCCTCTTCCATGGCAAACATTTTCCCCAGTTAAGTCTGAACTCTAAGTATCCCAATCTAGCCAACACTTGAGCCCTGCTCCCATATGTGAGAGGATCTTCTGACACCAGCAAAAGGTACAAGTAAAAAAAAGTCTGATATTCAATCTGTCTCTTCTTTAGTTTACAGTGTTGGTCTCGGTCTCTCACCTTTATCAATAATTCTATGTTCTGTGCAGCTCTGAGAATCTTTACTGTTCTTTAGATGAACACATGCTGTCCTACACACTACTTCTCATCCTGCATCTTTGTAAATCAAGACTCATTGCACGGTCTCATTATCTCATTCTTTCCCAGGACCTCCTTACTTCTGTAATACTTTTTTTTACCAGAATCTCCCAGCATTGAAAACCCCAGTATGGTGTCCCTTAAGCATTTTTTCCTGATTTTCTTCTACTGTTTCTGCCTTCCTGGTGTCCCACACTATTGCACTTTGATCCATCACACAGATTTCTCAATTTAAAAAGATGCAATAACGGAACCAAGAAAATTCTCTGATAAAATGCATTGTCCTTTTCTCTTTGAATACATCACCCAGCACTTGATAAAGCATATGGCCAGTGTCCGTGCCTGAAAATACACATTACTCCACTCATAATATATATGAACTGCACAATCTTTGACTGTATCAGATAATATTAATCGAGGGACCTAGAAATGGAGAGACTCCAGTGTCCACACAAAAGAATATACCATATTGGTAAACAAATATTGCCAAGAAATATTATTCACTTGACATGTAAGTGTGTCTTTTTTGTAGGGCTGAAGACAAAAATAAAAATATCAGGTAAAAATGTTTATATAGTTGGACATTTTTACATTTCAGCTGAGGAAAGGACATTTCAATAAGGTATTGGGCATGTTATTTAATTAATCATTGACTAGTGATTGTGATAAATGTTTACACTTCTCTTCATTCTGTGCAACCCCATTATACACACTTCAATTTACCAGACATATTCTGTTGTTGGGTTCATTTTTAATGGTCTCCATCCTATTATCTCTCTATATATAATTAGCTACTGCCACAGTAACATCCTGTTACCGTCCCTCACCGTCTCTTTTACCAATAGTGCTTGTGCTTCAGACACCCCACCCCCCAGTTTCCTGTTTTACTCCTGCTGCAAGATTATTTCTCTGCGCAGTTTATCCTGTTCACAGTGCCTATTGGGGACATTATCTCCCAGGCACAATGTGAAGCAAGTAGTGAAGAATTGTGGAAAAATTTCCTCTGCTACCGGTATTTCTAACTGATTTGTAAATGTCCTGAGAACATTCACCATTTCCCAAGAAACATCACCCAGAGTAAATCTTCCCCCCCCCCCTCCCCCTCCCATGTTGATCTTGCTTCATATGGTGACAGGAGCAAATTATCACCACAACTCTGATCCAGTTACACACACTTCTATTGTGCTGGGCCAAACATACATCACCACGTGATAAAATCACCATCAGCTTTTTTCTGTTCTCCTTTTTCTACTGGGGTTTGTGTGTTTCCATATTAGGAATTTTCCTGCTGATCTAGCTTCAAAATGTACTCTGTTTTTCATTATTATCTTCTCCGTGTGTTTGTTCAGTCCACTCCTTCATTGTGGAAGCAGGGAAATTCTTGTCAGGAGCTGGTCTACTTCATCTGTAACCAGTTCTTCCATTTATTAACTCTCTGAACATAGAAAAACGTCACAAGGTGCTTCACAAAGGGAAAAAAGCCAATTTTCATGAAATTGCTGTGGCCGAGCAATCCAATAGCCCCAGGAACAAGGCAGTTGTTCAATTTGCCACCTGTGCATAAACTGGTATTGTAGATTTTCCTCCCATTACAGAAACCGCGTGATTTCATTTCCAGTGATTTTAATGGAAGTCAGGCAGATTCCAGGATTAGCAGCTGGTCCCAATTCCAGTTTTACACCGGGCAGTAGGCTGAAACTCTCGCCCAGTATCTCCCAAGGCTTCTTCGGCAGCACCTGCCAAACCCGTGACCTCTTCCAACTAGAAGGACAAGGAGCAGCAGGCGCATGGGAACACCACCACCTCCAAGTTCCCCTCCAAGTCACACACCATCCTGACTTAGAAGTATATCGCCGATCCTTCATCGTTGCTGGGTCAAAATCCTGGAACTCCCTCCCTGACAGCGCTGTGGGAGTACCTTCACCACACAGACTGCAGCGGTTCAAGAAGGCAGCTCACCAGCACCTTCTCAAGGGCAATTAGGGATGGGCAATAAATGCTGGCCTTGCCAGCGATTCCCACATCCCATAAACGAAGTATAGTTGGAGACGGTTTCAGTGTTTGCCAGAGATCAGGTTAAGTAGCCATCGACAGAAAGTTATACTATGCAGTTTGTGTCTCCACCAAGTAGATTCAGTTTTACACAGAAGCAAACTGCCTATTGTAACTGGAATGTCAAGTCACAAGAAACGCAGACCCTGTGACCAGGTGGTGTCACATCAAGTGGAATCTAACAGCTTCACTTGTGTCTGTCAGTCCATCTCACCCTCTACACCTGCAGTGTAACTGGCTGCTTAGAGCTTGTGAGTGGGAAATAGGGAGAGAAGGGGCTGTGCGCAGTGCGAGATGAAGATGTTTAAAGATTGGGCACTCTGTGAAGTTGGATATTAGCATTTTAATCAGTCTGAATACAATCGGCCATTATTAGTGAAGATATTCAGCAGTCATATTGTTTCGCGACACCATAAACAAATGAGAATTTCCTCTGCTCAGTATTTGTGATGTGGGAAAAGAATGGGAAAGGAGGAGGGAAGAGGCCGTAAGTTTTTGAAGTGTGTAAAACCAGCGGCCAATCCGCTACGGGCCTCTTCTCCGCGCGGCGGTAAGTGAGAATTCACCTCATGGAATCAATTTGCCAATAAAATGTAATCTTTCATTTAGCTTCAGTAACCATGGATTCCAACACAGCGCATTCCGAGTTAAACCTGTCCGGGGACAAGAGGAGCGTGACCCACCGAGAGATGCCTCATGACACCAAGGAAAGGTTTGATCATTATCCACGCATTTTGGGTTCTGACCCATTTGCATCAGGTAAACATTACTGGGAGGTGGAGGTGGGGGTGAAGACTGCCTGGGATATAGGCATTGCCAAGAAGTCCGTCGATGAGAACAACACAACTACCGCTTCCCCCAACATTGGCCCGGATTTTCCAATCGGAGGCTTCCTGCGTGCGGATGCCTCCGATCTGGAAAAAATCTACGAACTTGCCTGCTGGGTCCGTAGGTCCCGACACTTGCGCTCCTGGGACTCTCCTGGTGCGCGCGCAGAGGCCCAGGTATCCCGGGGACACAGGCAGTTCGTCAGCATCCCTGGGATCACGTGGGCCATGGGGAGCCAATCAAAGAAGGGAATCCCCCTTCACACTTTCGACAGGTCTCTCCGGATAGACCTGTCAAAAGTATGAATGGGGATCATTCAAAAAACACACTAAAACATTAAATACATTTTTTTTAAATCACATTTTTAAAATTAGTAAAAAAAATATTTTAAACAAAAATTTAATTTTTTGAAAAAAGTAATTAGTTTTTATTTACAGGACTAACAACAAACTTACCTTTTTTAAAAGTATTTTTAAACTATAAATGAGTGAACATTTTTTTATTTTTTTACTTTTTTAAGTTCTTATGCTGGTAAAAGCAGGCCTTATGCCTGCTTTTACCAGGCGTAAGATTTTTAAAGGTTTTCAGCGGGCGGAGGTTCTGCAGAAAGCGGAACTCTTCACCCACAGGCGGAGGACCTGTCGAGAGGATTCTACGGGTGTGGACACAGCTCGTACACACCCATGGGGGTCGGAAACTACGGGCCAATGAATGCTGGGCTGTGCTGCGGAAAGATGAGGAGTACAACAAAGCTGTCGGTTCAAGTGTAATCCTCCGCAGTCTGAGCCTGAGACGGATACCAAAGAAGATTGAGTTTACCTGGACTGTAAGGAAAAAACACTCTCATTTTACAATCCTGAAAGTCAGTCTCTTCTCCACACAGTCACTGGTATCAGTGGGGATCTGTATCCTTTGTTCAGTCCTGGATTGAACCAAGGAGGCAAAAACTCGATCTATCTCTCCAAACCTGCTGAATCTTTGTATCTACACGTGCCCCTTCCTCTTGATAAGTTTCTCCTAAAAGAAAAGGTGATGATCGGATTGCCATGCTCTCCTCTCCTCCAATGTTGATGATTTGGTAAATAACCAGCATCTTCAGTTGTCTCTTACTCCCAGCCTGCCTTTCCTTCTCCCTACAATCCTTGGGAAGGATAATCTCTTCCTTAATTGTTCTTGGGATGTGAGAGCCCATCCCTAGTTGCCCTGAAGGTATTGAGAGCCAACCACATAGTGTGGGACTGGAGTCACATGTACGGTAACAACAGCAGCTTTCCCTTCGCTGAAGGACATCAGTGAAGCAGTTAGACTTTTACAACAGTGTGGCAGATCTCATGGTCCTTTTTCTGGTGCCAGCCCACAAATTCCCAGATTAATGAAGATTAATTTCACAATTTGCCATGTGGGATTTGAAGTCCGATCTCTGGGTTGCTCGTCCAGTACCATAACCACCAGGCTACCATATCCATTTTCCAACTACCAACATATTGTCCTCGCATCAGAGCTTTCTAAAGTTACAGAAGCTGCCGTTAACTCTTCAATGCTTGACCTCCTTGTAAGTCCTGGTCTGATCCGTGATTGCACTGTTGTTTTTGGAATGATTGTTCCATTTATGACCTAGCCTTGTTAAACACCTCTGCATTCCTGCTCCTGAATGCTTTGTCAATTCATTTGTTATTGCCATAGACATTTCAAAAACCATTCACCAGTTCCAACACCAGGCACTTCTGGACAAACCAGCAGTATGTGGTCTCCATCGCCTATGTTAACACTTGTGTAGTTTCCCCTCAAATTGCTCTACTTATGCTGTGGTTGACGACTCACCTTTGACTCTCTCCATTAATTCAGGGGTGCCTCAAGGCTCCAGTCCCTCTCCCACTCTGTTCTCCTCCATGTCAATGACTCCTCCAAACATCATCCAACCATATCCATTCCTTACCGAATATTTCAGTCTACATTGATCAACTTCTCTTGCATCATAGAATCATAGAATCATAGAAGATAGGAGCAGGAGTAGGCCATTCGGCCCCTCTAGCCTGCTCCGCCATTCAATGCGATCATGGCTGATCATCCAAATTCAGTACCCTGTCCCTGCTTTCTCCCCATATCCCTTGATCCCTTTAGCCTGAAGAAATATATCCAACTCCTTCTTGAATCTATTTAATGAATTGGCCTCAACTGCCTTCTGTGCCAGAGAATTCCACAGGTTCACCACTCTCTGGGTGAAGAAATTCTTCCTAATTTCTGTCCTAAATGGCTTACCCCTTATCCTTAGACTGTGACCCCTGGTTCTGGACTCCCCGATCATCGGGAACATCCTTCCTGCATCTAGTTTGTCCTGTTCTGTCTTGTCAGAATTTTATAAGTTTCAATGAGATCCCCTCTCATTCTTCTAAACTCCAGCGAGTATAAGCCCAATCGACCCAATCTCTCTTCATACGTCATTCCTGCCATCCCAGGTATCAGCCTTGTGAATCTTCGCTGAACTCCTTCCATTGGCAAGAACATCCTTCCTCAGATAAGGCGACCAAAACTGCACACAGTACTCAAGGTGTGGTCTCACCAAGGCCCTGTACAACTGCAGCAAGACATCCTTGTTCCTGTACTCAAACCCTCTCGCTATGAAGGCCAATATACCATTTGCCTTCTTAACCGCCTGCTGCACCTGCATGCTTACCTTCAGCGACTGGTGCACAAGGACACCCAGGTCTCGTTGCACTTCCCCTTCTCCCAATCTATTGCCATTCAAATAATAATCTGCCTTTCTGTTTTTGCCACCAAAGTGGATAACCTCGCATTTATCCACGTTATATTGCATCTGCCACGCTTCTGCCCAATCAACCAACCTGTCCAAATCATCCTGGAGTTTCTTGGCATCCTCCTCGGAGCACACACGCCCACCCAGTTTTGTGTCAGCTGCAAACTTGGAGATATTACATCTAGTTCCCTTGTCTAGATCATTAATATATATTGTGAATAGCTGGGGTCCAAGGACCGATCCCTGCGTTACCCCACTAGTCACTCCTGCCACTCGGAAAAAGACCCGTTTATTCCGACTCTTTGCTTTCTGTCTGCCAACCAGTTCTCTATCCAAGTCAATACCTTGCCCCCAATCCCATGTGCCTTAACTTTACACGCTAATCTCTTATGTGGGACCTTATCAAAAGCCTTTTGGAAGTCCAAATACACCACATCCACTGGTTCTCCCTTATCTATTTTACCAGTTACATCCTCAAAAAATTCCAGTAGATTAGTCAAGCATGATTTACCTTTTGTAAATCCATGCTGACTTTGTCCGATCCTGTCACTGTTTTCCAAGTGCTCAGCTATTTCATCTTTTATAATGGACTCTAGCATTTTCCCCACTACCAATGTCAGGCTTACCGGTCTGTAATTCCCCGTTTTCTCTCTACCACACTTTTTGAATAGTGGGGTAACATTAGCTACCCTCCAATCCATGGGTACTGTTCCAGATTCCATCGAATGTTGGAAGATGATCAGCAATGCATCTACTATTTCTAGGGCCACTTCCTTAAGTACCCTAGGATGTAGATTATCAGGCCCTGGGGATTTATCGGCCTTCAATTTCCCTAACACCATTTCCCTACAAATACTGATTTCTTTCAGTTCCTCCCTTTCATCAGACCGTATGTTCCCCAACATCTCTGGGAGGTTATTTGTGTTCTCCTTTGTGAAGACAGATCCAAAATATGTATTAAATTGGTCTGACATTTCTTTGTTCCCCATTATAAGTTCCCCTGATTCTGACTGCAAGGGACCTATGCTTGATTTCACACATACATGCATGACACACACACCTCCGTTCCTCTCAGTGCAATGGCTGGATCACTGCTTCTCGACCAGCTTTCATTAATAAATTCCTATTTCTTTCAATTCTTCATGTCCAGTGTAAGCGACTGCCTATTACCTTTGATGGTTCCACCCCTGGTCCTTCTTCATCTGTTGATATCTTAGTCTCACTGAACTCTGGTGAAACTCCCATGTCTCCTCCATTCCTGAAGTTGCCTCTTCCATGGCAAACATTTTCCCCAGTTAAGTCTGAACTCTAAGTATCCCAATCTAGCCAACACTTGAGCCCTGCTCCCATATGTGAGAGGATCTTCTGACACCAGCAAAAGGTACAAGTAAACAAAGTCTGATATTCAATCTGTCTCTTCTTTAGTTTACAGTGTTGGTCTCGGTCTCTCGCCTTTATCAATAATTCTATGTTCTGTGCAGCTCTGAGAATCTTTACTGTTCTTTAGATGAACACATGCTGTCCTACACACTACTTCTCGTCCTGCATCTTTGTAAATCAAGACTCATTGCACGGTCTCATTATCTCATTCTTTCCCAGGACCTCCTTACTTCTGTAATACTTTTTTTTACCAGAATCTCCCAGCATTGAAAACCCCAGTATGGTGTCCCTTAAGCATTTTTTCCTGATTTTCTTCTACTGTTTCTGCCTTCCTGGTGTCCCACACTATTGCACTTTGATCCATCACACAGATTTCTCAATTTAAAAAGATGCAATAACGGAACCAAGAAAATTCTCTGATAAAATGCATTGTCCTTTTCTCTTTGAATACATCACCCAGCACTTGATAAAGCATATGGCCAGTGTCCGTGCCTGAAAATACACATTACTCCACTCATAATATATATGAACTGCACAATCTTTGACTGTATCAGATAATATTAATCGAGGGACCTAGAAATGGAGAGACTCCAGTGTCCACACAAAAGAATATACCATATTGGTAAACAAATATTGCCAAGAAATATTATTCACTTGACATGTAAGTGTGTCTTTTTTGTAGGGCTGAAGACAAAAATAAAAATATCAGGTAAAAATGTTTATATAGTTGGACATTTTTACATTTCAGCTGAGGAAAGGACATTTCAATAAGGTATTGGGCATGTTATTTAATTAATCATTGACTAGTGATTGTGATAAATGTTTACACTTCTCTTCATTCTGTGCAACCCCATTATACACACTTCAATTTACCAGACATATTCTGTTGTTGGGTTCATTTTTAATGGTCTCCATCCTATTATCTCTCTATATATAATTAGCTACTGCCACAGTAACATCCTGTTACCGTCCCTCACCGTCTCTTTTACCAATAGTGCTTGTGCTTCAGACACCCCACCCCCCAGTTTCCTGTTTTACTCCTGCTGCAAGATTATTTCTCTGCACAGTTTATCCTGTTCACAGTGCCTATTGGGGACATTATCTCCCAGGCACAATGTGAAGCAAGTAGTGAAGAATTGTGGAAAAATTTCCTCTGCTACCGGTATTTCTAACTGATTTGTAAATGTCCTGAGAACATTCACCATTTCCCAAGAAACATCACCCAGAGTAAATCTTCCCCCCCCCCCCTCCCCCTCCCATGTTGATCTTGCTTCATATGGTGACAGGAGCAAATTATCACCACAACTCTGATCCAGTTACACACACTTCTATTGTGCTGGGCCAAACATACATCACCACGTGATAAAATCACCATCAGCTTTTTTCTGTTCTCCTTTTTCTACTGGGGTTTGTGTGTTTCCATATTAGGAATTTTCCTGCTGATCTAGCTTCAAAATGTACTCTGTTTTTCATTATTATCTTCTCCGTGTGTTTGTTCAGTCCACTCCTTCATTGTGGAAGCAGGGAAATTCTTGTCAGGAGCTGGTCTACTTCATCTGTAACCAGTTCTTCCATTTATTAACTCTCTGAACATAGAAAAACGTCACAAGGTGCTTCACAAAGGGAAAAAAGCCAATTTTCATGAAATTGCTGTGGCCGAGCAATCCAATAGCCCCAGGAACAAGGCAGTTGTTCAATTTGCCACCTGTGCATAAACTGGTATTGTAGATTTTCCTCCCATTACAGAAACCGCGTGATTTCATTTCCAGTGATTTTAATGGAAGTCAGGCAGATTCCAGGATTAGCAGCTGGTCCCAATTCCAGTTTTACACCGGGCAGTAGGCTGAAACTCTCGCCCAGTATCTCCCAAGGCTTCTTCGGCAGCACCTGCCAAACCCGTGACCTCTTCCAACTAGAAGGACAAGGAGCAGCAGGCGCATGGGAACACCACCACCTCCAAGTTCCCCTCCAAGTCACACACCATCCTGACTTAGAAGTATATCGCCGATCCTTCATCGTTGCTGGGTCAAAATCCTGGATATCCCTCCCTGACAGCGCTGTGGGAGTACCTTCACCACACAGACTGCAGTGGTTCAAGAAGGCAGCTCACCAGCACCTTCTCAAGGGCAATTAGGGATGGGCAATAAATGCTGACCTTGCCAGCGATTCCCACATCCCATAAATGAAGTATAGTTGGAGACGGTTTCATTGTTTGCCAGAGATCAGGTTAAGTAGCCATCGACAGAAAGTTATACTATGCAGTTTGTGACTCCACAAAGTAGATTCAGTTTTACACAGAAGCAAACTGCCTATTGTAACTGGAATGTCAAGTCACAAGAAACGCAGACCCTGCGACCAGGTGGTGTCACATCAAGTGGAATCTAACAGCTTCACTTGTGTCTGTCAGTCCATCTCACCCTCTACACCTGCAGTGTAACTGGCTGCTTAGAGCTTGTGAGTGGGAAATAGGGAGAGAAGGGGCTGTGCGCAGTGCGAGATGAAGATGTTTAAAGATTGGGCACTCTGTGAAGTTGGATATTAGCATTTTAATCAGTCTGAATACAATCGGCCATTATTAGTGAAGATATTCAGCAGTCATATTGTTTCGCGACACCATAAACAAATGAGAATTTTCTCTGCTCAGTATTTGTGATGTGGGAAAAGAATGGGAAAGGAGGAGGGAAGAGGCCGTAAGTTTTCGAAGTGTGTAAAACCAGCGGCCAATCCGTTACGGCCTCTTCTCCGCGCGGCGGTAAGTGAGAATTCACCTCATGGAATCAATCTGCCAATAAAATGTAATCTTTCATTTAGCTTCAGTAACCATGGATTACAACACAGCGCATTCTGAGTTAAACATGTCCGGGGACAAGCGGAGCGTGACCCACCGAGAGACGCCTCATCACACCAAGGAAAGGTTTGATCATTATCCACGCATTCTGGGTTCTGTCCCATTTGCATCAGGTAAACATTACTGGGAGGTGGAGGTGGGGGTGAAGCCTGCCTGGAATATCGGCATTGCCAAGAAGTCCGTCGATGAGAACAACACAACTAACGCTTCCCCCAACATTGGCCCGGATTTTCCGATCGGAGGCTTCCTGCGTGCGGATGCCTCCGATCTGGAAAAAAATCTACAAACTTGCCTGCTGGGTCCGTTGGTCCCGACACTTGCGCTCCTGGGACTCTCCTGGTGCGCGCGCAGAGGCCCAGGTATCCCGGGGACACAGGCAGTTCGCCAGCATCCCTGGGATCACGTGGGTCTTGGGGAACCAATCAAAGAAGGGAATCCCCCTTCACACTTTCGACAGGTCTCTCCGGATAGACCAGTCAAAAGTATGATTGGGGATCATTCAAAAAACACACTAAACCATTAAATATATTTTTGAAATTGGTAAAAAAAAAAAATATTTTAAACAAAAATTTAATTTTTTGAAAAAAATAATTCGTTTTTATTACAGGACTAAAATTAAACTTACCTTTTTTTAAAGTATTTTTAAACTATAAATGAGTGAACCATTTTTTATTTTTTTACTTTTTAAAATTCTTATGCTGGTAAAAGCAGGCCTTATTCCTGCTTTTAACAGGCGTAAGATTTTTAAAGGTTTTCAGCGGGCGGAGGTTCTGCAGAAAGCGGAACTCTCCACCCGCAGGCGGAGGACCTGTTGAGAGGATTCTACGGGTGTGTACACAGCTCATACACACCCATGGGGGTCGGAAACTACGGGCCAATGAGTGCTGGGCTGTGCTGCGGAAAGATGAGGAGGAGCACAAAGCTGTCGGTTCAAGTGTAATCCTCCGCAGTCTGAGCCTGAGACAGATACCAAAGAAGATCGGAGTTTACCTGGACTGTGAGGAAAAAACACTCTCATTTTACAATCCTGAAAGTCAGTCTCTTCTCCACACAGTCACTGGTATCAGTGGGGATCTGTATCCTTTGTTCAGTCCTGGATTGAACCAAGGAGGCAAAAACTCAGAACCACTGAAAATCTGTCCTCTCCAAAACATTAGAGGTGACAAAGTATCTTTGTAGGTGACAAATGTTTCTTAAAGTGCCTCGCAGATCTGAAATGGACTGAGCCGTTGACATTTATATTAATTTCTATTTTTTGTATTAAACTCATTAAATGTGATGCTCTTTATAGAGTTAAGATTCACTAGTTCAGTAGAAATATTTACAAGCATAGAAATGTGTTGGTGCCTTATCTGCATTAAAAGCCCATACGTCACTCTCCCTCTGAGGTGCCTGGATTGAGCAGTTTGAACATCTCTGGATGTCCCATCAGTCAGGCTGTGGTACTCCAAGCTGTTGGCTCTCTTCAGGCTAATAAGGCTTTTGGCCCAGATGGTTTCTAGCTGACTTGAAGGATGACTCCTGAATTAGCGTTGTAAGCATTTCGTGAAATGACTAATACTCGTTTCACCTCCAACACTTGGAGAGATGCTTCAGTCTCTCGTACTGAAAGTGTTTCCCTGTCTGTGAGTTGGCCTTCTCTTAGCCTCTTTATCTTTTGAATTGCAACTCATCTGAGTGTTCTGGAGAGGGACAGTTTCAATACCTTGGGGGAGAAGGAAGTCTCTAAATTTAAAATGAAGCAGGACTTGATAAAGCCGTGCCATTTATAAAATATAAAGCCAAGTATATGGGGTCCTGGGTTTTATAATCGGGAGTCTAAAGTACAGAGAAATGATTCTAAACCGATACAAATCATTGGTTCGGCCTCAGTTGGAACATTGTGTCCAGTTTTCAATGCCTCACTTTGGAAAAGGTGTCGAGGCCCTGGAGAAGAAATTCAATGAGAGGATATCAGAGATGAGGTTTAGTTGTGAGGAGAGACTAGGATGCATTTCACTGGAACACAGAAGATTAAGAGATCGGACAGAAGTGATGAAGGATTTTGAGAAGATTCGAGGGGACAAACTATTTCCACTGTTTGGTGGGTCATAACTTTAAGGTCCTCACCAAGAAAATGAAAGGAGAGAGGTTGTTCCTTGGATCTTCCTGTGGTCCCGGGTATATTTTTGGGTCTTTACCCTGTTTAATCTAGATTTTTTTGGCTCCTGTAATTTTAAATCATTTCCATGGGTGAGTTGTGACTCCCTATGTTTATGACTCTTCACTTTCCTCGCTTTCTCAATAACCTTCAGTAACACGCCAAGCATAACAAACAGAACAATCATACTGTTAGTAGGTTAGCTATTGGAAATTATCTTTTGCTTTCACGAGATTTTTCTCTAGCCTTGGAGAGACTAGCGCATCATCAGACCTCGTTTTAGGTTTGAATTATTCAGCAAATTATTAATCAGCAAGCGAATACATAACCGGATGATATATATACATATCTTTGCAGCCGAAATTCTATTAGCTTGTCTAAAGGAAAATTAATTAAACCACATTAAGCAAATATATACCTGTGTATTACACACAGATTAACAGTAAAAATCTATCATCCAGCTCCTCAAAAGTGAAACAATACAATACAATCTTTCTGCCAGAGCTCGCCAGACTACTCATTCTGTCTTGTTGAACTGATCCTGTACAGCCCTGATACTTATACCTTTCCTGGTTTTGTTTTCATGATTTGCTCTCCTGGTCCCAATAACTGCTGCCAATAGTGGGCCAGAACAGACTCTTCTCCTCAACTTAGTCCTGGTTGAGTTTTCACCATATATCTGCTGTGAACATTCAGTGATCAGCTCAGCATTGTCTCGAATGGTTGACTGTCCACAAGCTTGTATATAAATTGGTTATCATTGCAGCATTATTATCCTGTTGTATTTAGTGTGCTGTGGATTTTATTTCTATTTGCATGTCCTAACTATTGGGATACAATTCAGAAAATAAAGTTTCATTTAATACAAAACCCAGTGTGTTGTCCTGAGTGTGCAGATACCTGCTTTTGTACGTAGTGCACGTGTCTGTGTGTCGGTGAATGAAATGCCTCCAGGCAGCACTGAGATGTTCAAAATACTAACCCATGGGGATAGAATTTCAACGAGCTGCCCAGGCATAACACTGGCATTGCAGATTGAAGGCCCATTATAGAACCCGCCCGATTTTCATTTTTATTAAAGAACAGCGGGCGGCTGATTCACAATGCCAGGTTTATACCCGGGCTATAATGTGAAAATCTACCCCATGGTCCTGTACTGAGGGCGTGCTGCACTGTCAAAGGTGCCGTCTTTCAGATGAGATGTTTACAGAGGCCCATTCTGCCCTCGCAGGTGGAAGATCCTATGGCACTACTTGAAGAGGGAAAGGTGAGTTGTCCCACTGTCCCAGCCAACATTTATCCCTGAACCAACATCACTAAAAATCACAATATCTGGTTATTTATCAGCACATTGCAACAGTGACTACACTTAAAGTACTTCATTGGCTGTGATGCCCTTTTGGATGGCCTGAGGTCATGAAAGGTCCTGTACAAATGTCAGATCATATTTTTTCTTGTCTTATGACAAACGATCCCAAACAAATTTTGAAAGAAAACTTCATAAAAGACTTTGTAAATACTGTACACCCTCAATGATGTGACACGTCATACTCAGTAAGTCTGACTGTTACAACTTCAAATGCTAAACTGTGCCAGACTCATCACAATTGTTAAAATGCTATGAGTGTAGTTGGTCAATATTCCAATTTTGTGATCGTTAACTGCTTGTAAAAAAAAAAAAGTCTTACTTTTTGAAATTGTAGTAATAGACAAATTTTTAATCAGTAAGTAGCAAAACATGTTATTTACACAACTCAAAACCAAGCATATGTCAGATATACAAGAAAAATAAAGCAGATTGATGGGTGAAATTCAGGAATTTTAAATTATTTGTAGGAAATTCAGCATTGGTTGCTAATCATAAGGTGGTTTTGGTCTGTTTACTAAAAACACCTTGCTTTTTTAAGGATAGTTCTTGAGCCGAGTTTGGGCTGATTCACTCCTGTGATAACAGACCAGGTCTGGTGGTAAATACAAATGTCTGGAGAATCAGCCCAAAGATCACCGGAAAGTGAGAAGGCACAAGGAAACGATCTTTCAAAATATTATAGTTTCAAGTGCATCTTCAAATGAACAGATCACAGTGAGTGTGGATAAAAATGACCACTCTTATCATAATTATTTGGGAAGTAATGATAGTTCAGTGAAAGCATAGACAGAGCATAAAAGGGCTCTGATTTTTAGGGTTACTCCCCATTATTACTCTCTGTGAGATGAATTCTGAAATGAGAGTTTAACCTGATAAAATCTGGTATCAGCATGCCGTCCTCACAGCCATTTTCCATTTGGCACAAGGAGAATTTCACCTCTCCATGTTGATGGGCATCATTGGAACATCGGCATAACTTCAGACACCTGGGCCACATACAGACAGTGGGATGGAATTGGATAGGGGAGGGAGAGCTAAGCACCCAGCCGTTGATACACACCCACTTCCTTTGACACGATACTTTGTAAAGTCGGTTCTAAGTGTTTACTTACCTACTGGCTTCTTCCACTATCATCTCACTGATTAAACCCAAAGTTCACTGACTCTTGACAGTTTTATTTTTTGACTCGGGGAAGGAGAGAAGAGAGAGAAATATGGATTTGCTAACAGGGCATCTCATCTGATTTAAATTGAGGAATAGCCAACTTCAGAACTCCTAACCATCAATCACCAGTTGGCAAATCACTACCCTACCCTGCACCTATGCACCGCTGAAATTTAGTCATGATAGGGGAGAGTGGGCACCACATCAGATGTGTTTTTATGAAATTATTTACATTCTAAACAATGCTATACAAGGCACAATGGGGCAAAATTTGTCTTGGTGCTATTGTAAAACAGGCGACAGCGAATCGCTAGCCCATTTTGCATTCGGTCCTATTTTACAGAGGATTACATAGGATATACAGCACAGAAACAGGTCATTCGGCCCAACCAGTCCATGCCGGCGTCTATGCGCCACTTAAGCATATTTTCCTTTCCATTGACTTCAACGGAAAAGGAAAATCGGAATGTGTGAAACGGGCGGTCGCTCGGTCGGTTTACACCAGTGCTAGAGATGAATTTATACCCCCGTCATCTTTTACAAATGTTAGAGCTGGTCACACGTTTCCCATGCTTACACTCTGAAGTTTGTTACTCTGGGCCTTCACTGCAACTTCATTAAAATTGTAACAATTTAACATTAAACCAAAGACAAACAGATAGTCTTTTTAAGAATCTGCATATTTGTGGCACTATTTAAGGACACTGGGAGTCTATGGTTCTATTTTGATTCAGATCAGGTTTACCTGATTAAACATAAGTACCATGTATATCAATTTAATTGATTAAAAAGCAAATGATAAAATAAACTCTTAACAAACAGTGCGGTTGGGGTCTAAACACATTGACAGAGGAGTCAAGAGTCCTTATTTTGTAAACGACCCACACACTACTTCACCTGGAGATGGATTGCGCGATTCTGGCACTTGTTACACAAAGCGGAGACATGATCCATTCCCAACACCAATCCTTCTCACCTTGATGGGGGCAAATTTATTTTTCTCTGGTACCAAGAAAGAATTAGGAATTATTACAATGAAACGTCGGATAGAACTTGTCTGATCCACAGATACATCGACGTTTCCATTTGCTGTGGCAGGATCCAGGTGGACTGAAACTACAACAAGGGCATCATTAGGATCTTTATCAGTTGAATGTGTAATTCCGACACAAAGCACCAACATTATAAACCATGTCCATGTCAGGAGACCATTACCCCAACAGAGCCCACACGCCCCCCCACCAACCAACATTATAAACCATGTCCATGTCAGGAGACCATTACTCCAACAGAGCCCACACGCCCCCCCACCAACCAACATTATAAACCATGTCCATGACAGGAGACCATTACCCCAACAGAGCCCACACACCCCCCACCAACATTATAAACCATGTCCATGTCAGGAGACCATTACCCCAGCAGAGCCCACACGCCCCCCCCCCCCCCCCCCAACATTATAAACCATGTCCATGTCAGGAGCCCATTACCCCAACAGAGCCCACACCACCCCCCACCAACATTATAAACCATGTCCATGTCAGGAGCCCATTACCCCAACAGAGCCCACACCACCCCCCACCAACATTATAAACCATGTCCATGTCAGGAGCCCATTACCCCAACAGAGCCCACACTTCCCCCCCCCCCAACATTATAAACCATGTCCATGTCAGGAGCCCATTACCCCAGCAGAGTCCACACGCCCCCCCTCCCCCAACATTATAAACCATGTCCATGACAGGAGACCATTACCCCAGCAGAGCCCATACTTCCCCCCCCCAACATTATAAACCATGTCCATGTCAGGAGACCATTACCCCAGCAGAGCCCACACCACCCCCCACCAACATTATAAACCATGTCCATGACAGGAGACCATTACCCCAGCAGAGCCCACACCACCCCCCCCCCAACATTATAAACCATGTCCATGACAGGAGACCATTACCCCAGCAGAGCCCACGCGCCCACCACCAACATTATAAACCATGTCCATGACAGGAGACCATTACCCCAGCAGAGCCCACGCGCCCACCACCAACATTATAAACCATGTCCATGACAGGAGACCATTACCCCAGCAGAGCCCACACCACCCCCCACCAACATTATAAACCACGTCCATGACAGGAGACCATTACCCCAGCAGAGCCCACACCACCCCCCCCCAACATTATAAACCATGTCCATGACAGGAGACCATTACCCCAGCAGAGCCCACGCGCCCACCACCAACATTATAAACCATGTCCATGACAGGAGACCATTACCCCAGCAGAGCCCACGCGCCCACCACCAACATTATAAACCATGTCCATGACAGGAGACCATTACCCCAGCAGAGCCCACACCACCCCCCACCAACATTATAAACCACGTCCATGACAGGAGACCATTACCCCAGCAGAGCCCACACCACCCCCCCCCCCAACATTATAAACCACGTCCATGACAGGAGCCTATTACCCCAGCAGAGCCCACGCGCCCACCACCAACATTATAAACCATGTCCATGACAGGAGACCATTACCCCAGCAGAGCCCCCCCACCCCCCACCAACATTATAAACCATGTCCATGTCAGGAGACCATTCTCTCTCTCTCTCTTAGGCAGTCCCTCGGAACCGAGGATGACTTGCTTCCGCATTAAAAATGAGTTCTCAGGTGACTGATGAGTCCAATGCGGGACCTACAGTCTCTGTCACAGGTGGGGCAGACAGTGGTTAAAGGGGCGGGTGGGTGGGTTGCTTGGGTTGATGTGCGCTCCTTGCGCTTGGCTTGCGCTTGCTCCCGGCAAAGAGACTCGAGGTGTTTGGCGCCTTCCCGGATGCTTCTCCTCCACTTTGTGCGGTCTTGGGCCAGGGATTCCCAGGTGTCGGTGGGGATGTTGCACTTTTTCAAGGAGGCTTTGAGGGTGTCCTTGAAGCGTTTCCTCTGCCCACCTGGGGCTCTCCTGCCGTGCCGGAGCTCAGAATAGAGCGCTTGTTTTGGGAGTATCGTATCTGGCATGCTCATGTCAATTACAAGAGAAATGCAGGGAACAGCGCCGACCGCTGTACATGGCCTTCTTTGATCTCACAAAGGCCTTCGACACTGTCAACCATGAGGGATTATGGAGTGTCCTCCTCAAATTCGGCTGCCCTCAAAAGTTTGTCACCATCCTCCGCCTGCTTCACGACGACATGCAAGCCGTGATCCTGACCAATGGTTCCACCACAGACCCAATTCACGTACGGACCGGGGTCAAGCAAGGCTGTGTCATCACACCAACGCTCTTCTCGATCTTCCTTGCTGCAATGCTCCATCTTACCCTCAGTAAGCTCCCCGCTGGAGTGGAGCTAATTTACAGAACAAACGGGAAACTGTTCAACCTCCGTCGCCTCCAGTCCAGATCCAAGGTCATCCCATCCTCTGTTGTCGAATTACAGGAGACCATTACCCCAGAAGAGCCCACACGCCCCCACCCCCCACCAACATTATAAACCATGTCTATGTCAGGAGACCATTACCCCAGCAGAGCCCACACCACCCCCCACCAACATTATAAACCATGTCTATGTCAGGAGACCATTACCCCAGCAGAGCCCAGCTGATTTTGTCCATTAAATATCAGCTGGGCTTTCTTACAGGTGGACGCTCCTCCTACCTGATTTTCCTGTATTCTCTGCACCAGGTGATCCAATAACCTCAGACACAGGAACAGGAAAGCCCGCCCCTTATTTGCTTTCTGGCTGAATAGTTCAAGTGATCTCAAACCGTCAGCACAAACACTTTAGATATATCGCTCAACTTCCCCCTTTCATTAATCTCGCAGGTCACTTCCGAGAATCAGTATTGTTGGCCGGATTTTCCTGGGGTCTACGGGTACGCGCCCGTAAGGGCCCCGCAAGTTCCGGGTATTTGCGTGCAAAGCGCACGCGCGAAAACCCAGAACTTGTGATCTGTCAAGAATCTTCGACAGATCCAACGCATCCCCGGGCGGAAAGTACTGCCCAGCGAATGCCCATGTAATTCTTACGCCTGGTAAAGGCATAAGGCCTGCTTTTATCAGCATAAATGAACATAAAAATAAATTTTTTTAAATTATTTAAACACAACAAAACCTGTAAAATAGGTTCAGGTTATTCTCAGCCCCTAAAAAACATTTACATTTATTTTTCAAAAAATTAAATTGTTTTAAATATTTAATTAAATTGTATTTTAATTAATTTTAAATGTAATTTTTAAAAATTTGGTATGTAAATATGGGGCCGGATATTCCGATCCCTATGGGTGGGTACGCGCTGTGTACCCACCCGTAGGGACATCGGAAATGCCGGTTTTAGGCATGCACTGTGCATGCGCTGGAAACCGGCATTTCCGATCTGTCAGGAAAACACTTGACAGATCCTCCGGCTGCCCTGGAGAAGGGCCTCTGCGGGTGGATAGTTCCGCTTTTTGGAGACCCTCCGCCCACAGAAAACACTTACAATTCTTGCGCCTTACGCCTGCTTTTACCAGGATAAGAGTTGAAAAAAGTTTTTAAAAATAATTTCCACTGATTTATCATTTAAAAATACTTTTTATAAAAAGGTAAGTTTATTTTTAGCCCCGTAAAAAACTTTAATTATTTTTTTCAAAAATGTAAAGTTTTGTTTAAAATAGTTAATTTATTGGACTTTCAAGTCATTTTAAAAATGTGATTTAAAAAAAAAATTATTTGAAGTTTTACTATTTTTTGGGGGTGATCTCCATTCATATATTTGACAGGTCTTCCTGTCAAATGTATGAAGGGAGATTCCCTTCTCTGATTGGCTCCCCATGGCCCATGTGATCCCAGGGACGCTGCGAACTACCTGCGCCTCTGGGATACGTGGGCCCTGCGCACCAGCAGTTTGGAGAGGCCCAGCAGCGGAACTGTGCGCCTCCCGGGAACCCTCAGGTAAGGGCGCAGATTTTTCCAGATCGCAGCCCTCCGCCCGCGGGAGGCCTGCGATCGGAATATCTGGGCCATGTTCTTTCTGTGATCCCCATTCATGCTTATGGGGATTTCATATGAAAACAGAATCCCCATAAGCATGAATGGGGATCCCCTTTTATTGGTTGGGCTGACCCACGTGATCCCAGGGCCGCTTGCGAACGGTGCTTTAAATGGTGAGAGATCGGGAAAGGTTGGTGTTCAGAAGGGCCTGGGTGTCCTTGTACACAGATCACTGAAAGTTAACATGCTGGTACAACAAGCAATTAGGAAAGCAAATGGTATGTTGGCCTTTGTTACAAGAGGATTTGAGTATAAGAGTAAAGACGTCTTACTGCAATGATATAGGGCCCTGGTGAGACCACACCTGGAGTATTGTGTACAGTTTTGGTCTCCTTACCTAAGGAAGGATACTCTTGCCATAGAGGGAGTGCAACGAAGGTTCACCAGACTGGTTCCTGGGATGGGGGGATTGCCCTATGAGGAGAGATTGAGTAGACTAGGCCTATATTCTCTAGACTATAGAAGAATGAGAGGTGATCTCATTGAAACATACAAAAAGGGTAGATGCAGGGAGGATGTTTCCCCTGGCTGGGGAGTCCAGAACCAGAGGTCATAGAAATAACAGAAAAATAGGAGCCGGAGTAGGCCATTCGGCCCTTCGAGCCTGCTCCGCCATTCAATATGATCATGGCTGATCCTCTATCCCAATACCATTTTCCTGCTCTCTCTCCATACCCCTTGATGCCTTTTGTTTCTAGAAATCTATCTATCTCCTTCTTAAATATATTCAGTGACTTGGCCTCCACAGCCTTCTGTGGTAGAGAATTCCACAGGTTCACCACCCTCAGAGTGAAGAAATTTCTCCTCATCTCAGTCCTAAATGTCCTACCCCATATCCTGAGACTGTGACCCCTCGTTCTGGACCCCCCAGCCAGAGGAAACATCCTCCCTGCATCCAGTCTGTCTAACCCTGTCAGAATTTTATACGTTTCAATGAGATCCCCTCTCATTCTTCTAAACTCTAGTGAATACAGGCCTAGTCGACCCAATCTCTCCTCATACGACAGTCCTGCCATCCCAGGAATCAGTCTGGTGAACCTTCGCTGCACTCCCCCTATGGTCACATTCTCAGAATAAGGGGTCAGCCATTTAGGACTGAAATTAGGAGAAATTTCTTCACTCAGAGGATGGTGAATCTTTGGAATTCTTTACTCCAGAGGGCTGTGGAGGCTCAGTCGTTGAATCTATTCAAACAGAGATCGATAGAATTTTGAATATTAAGGGAATCAAGGGATATGGGGTTAGTGCAGGAAAGTGGAGATGAGGTAGAAGATCAGCCATGATCTTATTGAATGGTGGAGCAGGCTTGAAGGGCCAAATGGCCTACTCCTGCTCCTATTTCTTATGTTCTTATGGACTGCCTGCGCCCCATGGATACGTGGGCCTCTATGCAGGTCTCTATGTGTAGACGTGATAGAGGCCCAGGAGCACGAGTCTCCGTGGATCCCGAGGCAAAAGGTAGACGCAGACTTTATTTGCGGTTCGGAGGCATTTCCCCGCGGGAAGCCTCCGACTGCAAATTCAGGTCCGTTATTTCGACTGTACTGATAATGAAACACCACAGAACCGATATAATGATAACCAACATTCAAGGGGGGGGGGCAGATTAATGATAGGCAGGCTTTCAGAATTTTAGGGATAATCACCCTGTGAAAGATGAATTTCAAATTTAGGGATAAACCTGATAAAACCCTGAAACACAATGACATCTGCACAATCACACGGCAGAGGAATTCTCCGTACCACTCGCCAGTGACAGATCAGCTCATCAGAAAAGTGTGAGTGTGGACAGGAGTGAGCTCGGCTGTGACACACCTGGTCGAATAGCCCACCAGTATTCATACTCTCCCCCACTCTCCAATCTGAAGACACTTTGAAGTCAACCGCCGGGAGCTGTGTATGAGCACTTCAAGGGAACTTTCAATGTAAATTAATGAATGAGTACAAAAGGCACTTCATTCTGTCACAGCACATGAGCACATCCCCACCGTTCCTAGTAAGTGGCAGAGTGAATGCATTTTAAATCCATGTACAGTAACTCCGGCCAATTTCTTTGTCTAAATGAAGAGACGCAAGCCAACTGGAAGTCCGGTCTAATTTACGGATGTGATTTCGGTCCACGGATTCACACCCAGCTGCTGTTCTGAAAGACTCCTTTTCTGAGTTGCTCTTTGGCTCCAGCTCAATTAACCGAGTTATTTCTCCTCCTTTCCTTCTCACTATGCAGACTTGGTTTAGTTGAGTGTTTCTGACCCAGCAAAGTCCACATGGACATCGGGTTCTGTGGAATTTGTGAATGAAGGCAAGGACTGGCTCAGTAAACGGCCGCAATCAGACTGAGGGCAGCTTTTAGAGTTGGTAAAACACGATCCCCGGTGCCCCAGTAACGCCTCAAGAATCCTGCACAGTGAGCTTGCTCCCTACACACCTTGGCCACTGAAGTAGTGACCGGCTGGAATAAACTGTAGTTAAAAGAAATACAAGTGCCCTGCAAGTGGGCGCAAAGTTTATTTTAGATTTCTACTTTTAAACTTCAAATGTCACCAAGCAGGCGCAGCCCATTAGACAAGGGGCGCTTGTCACATTATATGTTCCAAGTATCTTGACATGTTTCCAAACGGAGGGCACTTCAAACCGAAGCAGACTCGCTTTTGTGAAACCCCATCTTTCTGCAGGAGTTTTATACCAGTGGTCTGGCGTCTACTTTGAACGAACTAGAACCTTAAATCCCTCGGTGATCATTTCTCTTACCTGCACATCTACGCATCTTGTCCCATTCTGAAAGAAAGATACACGTCATTAATGGTGACCCGTGCACTTCATAAATGACTTTGAAAACAAGACAGAACAAATGAAAGGACAACAGCGGCGCTACGTGCTGTCCAAAAGCATCACAATTGGGAATGTGGCATAAGTTTCTGAGAGGTGTTACTGGGGGTGCCCAGTGAACCTCACATTACAAAGTTTAGCCAGATGTCTAAAAGCACAGAGGACAGCTAAACTGTCAATGATTGAACTTTTTTAACAGCAAAGTTAAAAATACATTTGAGCTTCCCCTGATGGCCTGCTGGGTAAAGCTCACTGCCCCTTGTTGTATTGAGCTATGCAGATTCAAAGGTCCCAGGTTTAATCTCTGTTCTGTGCTGATTTAAGCGCCTTGGGATGTTTTACTACGTTACAGGCGCTATATAAATACAAGTTGTTGATTAAGAGGAGCTCAGCCAGGGAGATGTCAGGCTGCTACATTTCAGCTATATGTTCCCGAGTTAGGGAGGAGAGGAAATCAAGCCCCCCGTTCCTGCTGGCTGTTGCAGTGGGGAAAGAGTTAAACTGACATCGCTGGCAGTTTCACTGAATGGTGTAAGAAAGACAGGTGCTACCATGAAAGACCACATCCATAAAGATGCGGTCAAAGATAGCTGACCTTTGGAGAGATATAAAACAATTAAATGGAGACAGGATGTCCAGGATTTCAACTGCCCGTAAGAACTTTATTACCTAGGTTACATTCCAAGGTATCTTTTAATTAGCATTCAGCAGTTTGAGTGATTGATTGAAGAGGCAGCTTACACATGTTTATATTAAGATTTGTAACCAATCAGTGAAGATGCATGCGGGCCAAGATCCAATCAGGTGGCAGGAATGAATTGTGCATGAGATGGCCATGTGTATTGTAATGTATAAAAATGTCGTGTTTGCTGTAACAATTTGGAGAAGTCTGGCTAAGACAGAGCAGACTGTTTCCCCACCGGTGTAATAAAGACAACTTGACTATCGATCTAAAACCTTGTGTCGAGTGTTGGTTTAAAATACTCCACAACAATTGGTGTCACGAACAGGATCTCCACATGGACGGGAGGCACGGGTGAGTGAAGCTGAGCCAAAAACGTGAGTACTTTTAATTACCACGTACAGTTAGGGCAAGGCAACACTGTCTCATGTCCACCGCCCCCTTTGGAATCAAAGAACTAAAAGGTTTGAATCGATAAGTCAAGCGGTCTTGGGGTTAGGGTGAAACGCGCGTAAGTATAGGCGTGGTATTGTTGCAAGTAGTGCAGAAAGTTTAAGCATACCTCTGACAACAATTAACCCCAAACAAAATTGTTGCAAGTAGTGCAGAAAGTTTAAGCAGACCTCTGACAACAAATCGCCAGAACAAAATTGTTGCAAGTACCGTCTCACTCTGTGAGAGTAAAGTAAGGGACGTACCGCTGACAACAATTAACCATGGGAAGTGAAAAACTCGAGTGGGGACCGGTGGGGTCTCTGACACGCTATTTAGCGGACAAAAATAAAAGATTAATTGACAAAATGGTTAAAAACGATTGGCAAACGAATGACCCACCGGTAAACAAAGAGAATGTTGGGCTAAAGAAACAAAATTAAAGGATGAAAAGGCCATCATTTAGTGGCTCGTGTATATTATGAGTTGAGTAGACGTACTCGAATTTGGACCAAAAACGGGGCCAAAATTGTACCCGAGTACCAGTAATTTAAGAAAGGGAATAAGGAAAAAATTAAAGTTTTATCGACACAGATGATATCAGTTTCTGTCCAAAACAAGTAAAATCCAGGATTTGCTGAGTGAAAGGAATCTTAAAAGGAATGCTGGAATCTCAGTTTGTGTGAAAGTGTGTGTTAAAAGTGTGGAAGTTTTTTGTCTTTGAAAGAACATATCTCTTGTGTTTGTTTTAGCTCTATCCACTCTTTTGTACAGAGAGCCAAAAGCTGTTTAACCCTTTGAAGACTTGACTTGAATGATGGACAAGCGTGTGTTGTTTTAAGTTTGTTAATTGTTTTACAAAAGATAAGCTTCAGCCTTGAAGTCACAGTTGCCAATGTGCCTGGAAGAAAATGAATTTGAATGTTTAAAAAATTGATCTGGATTGAATTGGAGTTATTGAGGTTAATTAACCTATTAAAACCAGACTTTTATTGTGGCCACGGTGAAATTCTGGTTGGTGTAAATTTGTGTAGACCGCATTGAATAAGATATTTAATGGTCTGAAACCAGGCTTTAAAATATTTACAGTCTTGGATATAGCGAACGGGTTCTGGTCCATATGATTGGCAGAGGAATCACAAAGGGAAATGCGCCTTTACTGTTGGGGATAGACAGTATACTTGGACCAGGGTCCCGCAGGGGTTCCACAATAGTCCAAATATATTCCACCGTGTACTGAGTCAAGCCTTAGATGAGTTAAACCTATCAAAGTACCAGAGCGCCCTACTCCAATATGTCGATGACATAATGATTGCATCAGAGGATGCCAAAGGACACATGGGAGCATTACTAGCCACCCTCCAGATACTTAAGAAAGCTGGCTTTAAATTGAACCCCAAAAAGGCACAGGTCAGACTGTCCAAAGTAAAGTAGAGCACGAAATTAGCCAGGGGTATAAGGTACTCACGCAGGAACGAAAGGCAGCTATAAAAGACATGCCAAGGCTAGTGACCGTCTGGGGAGTAAGGAAAGTGTTGGGACTATTTAACTACTGCAGGAATTTTATATCAGACTTTACAGGGAAAGCAGAGCCGATTCAAGGGTTAGTTAAAGGGGGGAGACCCGCCACTGATAAGATAGAATGGGAATTGGAGCAGGACAAGGCTTATGCAAAATTAAAAGCAGCCCTGACGTCCGCACCTGCACTAGGATTGCCAAATATAGTCAAACCATTCCATATATACTTCTTGCCAATTGCCTATTACTCCACCCAACAAACCCCCGTGGCTAAAAGAATGGTGAGATGCGTGGCGGCCCTCGACTGCGCCGCATGGGCAGTGCGGATATGCGAGCCCGTCACTATGTCAGGGCAGCTGATATTACACACGCAACACACAGTGGTGGACCTGCTAAACACAGGTAAAATGAAGGCTGTATCAGACAGAAGGAGGGCGGCTTGGGAAGCTGTATTGATACCCAAGGACAGATCAGTCCAGATTATAAGGGAACATAGAGTCAACCCCGCGGAGGGAATGCTTTCGGAGGGTGAGGCACACGAGTGTCAGTTAGTATTCGAAGAAGAGGTCAGAGGAACTGTATCAGAATCGCCCCTTGAAAATCCCAAAAACACCTTTTATGCAGATGGATCTCGCCGATATATAAATGGGGAGCCACACACTGGTTGGACAGTAGTATCTGAGAACGGAGAAACAGTCGCAAAGGGAGGGCTTGAAGGAGGAACCTCAGCGCAGGTAGCAGAACTAGTGGCTCTCACGGAAGCATTGAAATTGGCAAAAGGAAAATGAGTAAATATATACACAGATAGTAGATATGCGTTTGGGGTAGTGCATGATTATATGATAGCGTGGAATAGGAGAGGATATGTAACCTCCGGAGGAGGACAAATACAGCATGAGGAGGTAGTGAGAGACCTAGTAGAAGCGGTAAAAGGAGCAGAAGAGGTAGCAGTGATTAAAATAAAGGCACACCGCAAGATAGTGAGCGAGCAACAAAAAGGAAATATGCTAGCTGATCAGGCAGCAAGAGCAGCAGGTAGAATAACAGCAGAGGAAGTGAACATTAAAAGAATCCAAGAGGAGACCAAAATGGAGGAGCAGGAGCAGTGGACAAAGAGAGGCGCAGCCAAAGGTAGAGATGGAATATGGAAAAAGGATCACAGGATGGTAGCCCCTCGCTGTATTCAGGAGAATTTGTTGAAAATATACCATGAGCCAGACCATGGGGGGCGGAATGGCATGATAGGTAGGCTAAGTATAGATTGGTGGTGGAGTGGAATGGAACAAGATGTGGCAAGATACTGCAGACGCTGCATCATCTGTGGACAGCACAACCCGGGTAGGCCCTGTAAGGGGGGCTCGTGCGAGGTGAGGCTTTCGTTGCCTATACTATTGCTTGCTCTGGTCTCCGGCCGGACTTTTGCAATAATCACCTGTGAGTGGTTCGACCCACTCGCCCTTACGGTTCTGACACCTGGACTTAGATGCAAAGGAGCAGTAATGCAGAGAAAAACTCAAATAGACCTGGTTGAATAGCACGAAATGAATGCCTTTATTGTACGGTGTCCAAAATAATGAAATACATGTCATATGCGCAGATCAAAGAAATTACAAGTATACACACGTCTATAAAACTTGGTCTATACAAATGGGGAACACACGACACATTGTAAAAAGTGGGAACATATTACACATTAACCCTAGGAACCACCCTCCCTTAGAATACCTAAACTATGTCTGGATTTGTAGGATCGGAAGTATGCTCACCGCTCGGCTTACTTCGGAATTTAAAATGAGGCTCTCAGTTTTTCGCTGCAGCGCCTGGCTGTCACGTGGCTGTAAGGGTTTCTGCGCCCGACTTGTTTACACTCGTTGCCGCGATGGATCCACTTGAGACAGCCCCAATGGATATCCATCGCGGATGACCCAGGCTATCCGCTCAAAGAACCAGAGGGTAGGCCTGTCTCCCTGATATCATGAAGTATTCGGTAGAATTCAAAGAGGTGGACTCCGCCGTTTATCTTCGGGCGCGGTCGGGGTTTTACTGACCGTAGCGCCACGTGGAATTTCTTCTCGTCTTTCTTCTCGTCACTCGGGCCTCACTTGCCCTGATCGCTCGGGAACACACCGCTGCATTGCCCTGATGGGTCCGGACACCGTTTACTGATGATCGGGATGGTGTACCCTACTGCCTGCCGTGTCGAGGTGGCTCGCTCTGAGGTTCCGTTTCTGGCCGACACGGACCACGAACAACGAACTCGGACTTCACCCAACACTCGAACACCGGACCAGCACAGCGCCGCGGGCAGGACACGCACAAGACACGACCTGATTCCTCTTTTCTCCGTAACTGACCGTAACTCGTCACTGTAACTGCTTCATCTCCTTGAGGAACATTTGTTCTCTATAGTTATACTGTTTTGTCGGCCTTATCTCCCACTCAAATCAAAGTGTTGTCCTTTGTTTGATTTTGGCGCCCAAAATTCCCAGCATGGGGTAATTATCTTCTTAACTGGTTTCAGGATCACCTGAAACTGGCCAACTATCCGTTAATGCCTTCTTCATTGTTGAGCCAGCCAGGATGTGTATAAATCGTCTCCTCAACTGGTTTTGGGACCCCCTGAAAACTGATCCAATCACCCGCCAATGTCTCTCTCATTGTTGAGCTGGGGGGGTATTTGTGTATTGATGTGTCTGGATGGGCCCCCGATTGTCCAGTTCAATGATTCTTACTGTGCGTATGAAATGATTCAAGCACTTATATCATTGTTTTTGTTCAAAATGCAAATGGGTTGCATCCTGCCTTTTCAATTCGTACCGGGTATGGTCTCATAATGAATGTATATTCAACGCCATCTTGTCTGCCCACTGTGTCTCTGGAAACTTCTGCCACGATGCTCGGCGGCCATTTTACAGGCTTCTGTACCCTTTATTTTAAAAGCAGCTTTCCGTTCAATAAAAATGTTCAATTGAACCTGCTTCTCGCATATTATTAGAATCGCGATAATTGCGAAACTCTACAGCCCATAAAGGTTAGAATGGCCCACCAGCCACGCCCCAAAGGCCCCTGGGAAAACCTCCAGATAGACTTTACTGGACCCCTACCTAACAGTAGAGGGAAGAAACACTGTTTAGTGATCATAGACCAGTTTACAAGGTGGGTGGAAGCATTCCCTACCAGAGACTGTAGTGCTCAGATTGTGGCCCGAATATTTGCATATTATATTAATATTTGACCGGACTGACAGCATATGAACTCATGACTGGACGAGCAATGTGTCTGCCGGAAGGAGTAGCATCTGGTAGCGAGGGACGAGGACCCTGAAAAGATAAAATTAGGAAGTACGTACAAACATTGGATAATCAATTGAAGGAGCTCAAACAAGAAGTTAAAGAACAACAAGACATCAGAGATAAAAATACACAAAAGCAGGGGGCCTCGGAGCCCCTACCCAAGGTGGGTGAGCAGGTATTTGTTAAAATATTGCCAGAGAGATCGGGATTCTCACCTAGATGGACTGGACCATTTGAGGTTATCATGACCAGCGATACGTGCGCATGTATAGATATGAGGGGAAGGGTAGATGGAAACATTGGACCCAACTAAAACAATAAAGCAATAATCCACCTGATCGTAAATCCCACAGGATCAATGGAATAAACACCGGAAATAAACTAACCTCTGGTGACGACCAGGCTTCTGCTTAATTTACAGTGAAACTTCACCATGTAGGTGGGATTACTGCTGGGAATCGTAAGCATCACGAAATAAGCGAAGGGACATCCCACATTACACGACAAGTACATGATGAGGAAGCACCATGTTTTAATGGAACAATCACATTCGGAGTCTCATCCACGGCTCCCAATACACAGAAAGAAGAGACAAGCGAACCAAGGATGCTACAATGTCCAAATATGAAACCTGGACCTATGAATGGACTAGTATTATTCACTGAGGGAGAACAATTGTATGGTAACGTGAGACATGAAATTGTACCGGTACTAAGGAACTTAACTATGTTACAATGGCCAGGATATTGTGAGAGGTTTACTAAAACTAGAGAATTGTATGCATATATGATAAAGAATGTAATTAGCCAAGCTGCTGATGCGACAGGGGCCACTAATTTTAGGGGACATGCTGCATTCCACCAAAGGATTAAGAGGAGCTTAGGAATCGATATAATCACGGGAATAAACACGGGGACATCATTCATTAATGCCCTAGATATACAAGGAGTCCAGAGTAGTGTGGAACGACTACAAAGGGTAATACAACAGATTTTAGAGAAGGAAACTAGTTTCGTTCGACAAGCATCAGAGTTAGGAGGACATACAATAAGGAAAATACTCGAGGGAATCAAGGTTATAGAGGACCATACTAGCGTTATCAACAAACTAAACCATAGAGATGAGGAACAGACAAAAGATGGGGTCGGGCAAGGCTTTTGTCATGCCTATGGCCAATGGATCACCGGACAGTTAAAACATAATCTGGCACAGATACAGCAAGGCGAGGTACCAGACTGGATTAACAGCACACAGCTACGTGGCATGAGCCAGAATCCAGGCCCTCTGAGTGCTTGCATCCTCAAAGGGATGACCAGAGTATATCCGGTGATACAAAAATGTAAAGCAGCAGGGACAGCAATGATAGGCATGGTACTCCTGATACCAGTGGTGGGACTAGACACGACTCCATACCCACAGTACCAGGTAACAAACATAGGTATAGTGAGGGGTGAGACATACCTCCAATACTATCCAATTGATACCTATGCCATCAGAAAGAATAGTACTATGAGAGGAGTCTCCCTAAACGGATGCCATGGGAAAGGCACGCTTACGATATGCCCACATCTGGTAGGAGAAGGCCCTAACGATGAGTGCGGCTATAATTAGACAGAGGGGTGTGCGTTGGAATTATCACATGTTGATCACCATCACACCCACTCAGGATATAGAGGCGAAGGGGAGTATTGTATAGCCACCATAGAGACTGAGTACCAATATAGTAATCTTGTATGTGCAATCACAATGCCTAACTTCTGCTTTACGCCAAAGATCCCTGTGACAATTGGACACACCAGATTGGTGTATGTACATTCAAGGGAGGAGGTAAAACTGCCAGATAAGTTTAAGGGACGAGTTGGTCAATTATGAAGATCCGGTAGGGGCCCCAATACCCCGCCTGCAAGAGGATCTGCAAGAAATGAAAGAGGATTTAAGTAAGATGATGAAACAATACATAGTGTTGCAAAGGAATCTTGGGGAATTAGAAAAGGACATAGAGGTAGGGCTACAGGAAGTCCCGTGGTATGAGAAGCTGTGGGATTGGGGAATGAATGTCAACATACACCCATGGATCTGCATCATTTCTCATATATTAGTGCTAGTACAGTTAGTCATGGCTATAGGATGGAGAATAGCAGCATGCACCGCTTGTAAAAAGAAACGGACCAAACAAAGAGCTAAAGCGAGTCGGAAAGAGCTGGAAGACACAAGTTTGCTCTAAACATGATGGGTATGCAGGGCCTCCTGAACCAGCGACTGATCACCGCATGAGGCAGGAGGCACAGCGATGCTTATACATGTGGTTTAACTTGGGCAGGGGCCAAGTACCAAAAGGGGGGATTGCAGTGGGGAAAGAGTTAAACTGACATCGCTGGCAGTTTCACTGAATGGTGTAAGGAAGACAGGGACTAACATGAAAGGCCACATCTATAAAGATGCGGTCAAAGTTAGCTAACCTTTGGAGAGATATAAAACAATTAAATGGAGACAGGATGTCCAGCATTTCAACTGCCCGTAAGAACTTTATTACCTCGGTTACATTCCAAGGTATCTTTTAATCAGCATTCAGCAGTTTGAGTGATTGATTGAAGAGGCAGCTTATACATGTTTATATTAAGATTCGTAACCAATCCGTGAAGGTGCATGCGGGCCAAGATCCAATCAGGTGGCAGGAATGAATTTAGCATGAGCCGAACATGCTTATTGTAATGTATAAAAATGATGTGTTTGCTGTAACAATTTGGAGAAGTCTGGCTAAGACAGAGCAGACTGTTTCCCCACCGGTGTATTAAAGACAACTTGACTATCGATCTAAAACCTTGTGTCGAGTGTTGGTTTAAAATACTCCACAACACATTTCAGTTACTGAGTTCCCACTTTTGATATTTTGATTAACCAGTTGTCCCTTTTACATTTTGCGTTCCCATTTGTCCCTTTTACATTTGGTTAACCATTTGTCACTTTTCACATTTTAGTTAATGAGTTCCCACTTTTGTTATTTTGTTTAACCATTTGTCCCTTTGACATTTGGTTAACCGTTTGTCACTTTTATATTTTGCCTTACCATTTATTACGTTTACATTTGGTTAACCATTTGTCACTTTTACATTTGGTTACCCATTTGTCACTTTTACATTTGGTTATCCATTTGTCACTTTCGGACTTAGTCTCTGTGTGCCATTTTTGGCTGAATTTTTGTTCGTTTTGACGATTTAGTTGAATCATTTCACTGCTTTTCAGTTGACCGTTTCCCAATTGGCTCGTGCTCCCTGAGTGTTATTTTCAGCATTTGGTGCAGGATTTCACCTTTTCCAGCGGGGTCCCGCTCCAAAGTTTCGGCAACTCCCGACACGCCCTACGGTGTGCCACCGCTCTGATTCTGGTACCGGCGGATGCCCCTTGCCCTCGGCTTGCGCAAATGGCGCCCCCATGCAGATCAGTGGCCGGCCCGCGGATTTAGTCGTCGCAAAGCGGTTTACAGCCTGACTGCCTTCACTCCGCCCGGCGATGGTGCAGCCGCTCAGCCTTGGTACCACATGTTCAGCTCTGCAAGCTCGTTCACCCGCAGGTAACCGCCAGCAAGTCCGATGTTCCCTCCCGCAGTTATGGACGAAAACCGGCCTGGTGACCGATAGTCCGGCAGGCGGTACGGGATTTCGACACTTTCCCTCACTTGCCTGGGGCCAGTGCAGCAATATCGTATGCGCCAGCACCGGGGCTTTCCAACGAGCCATCCCCGAACGAAATCGGACACGGGAGTCCAGAACGAAAGGCATTTGACTGCCGCTGTGCCAACCAGGGCAAATGGCTATCTGAAAACTAAAACTGCAACGGGAGGGTTCCACCGCCAGAGGGCAGCACTCATTCCCGTCGTTTTAAACGGGAAAACCCAGGCTCGATTCGGACGGGCGGCAATCGGCTTCCCTGTGTCACACCGAGTCTGTTCTGGGACCGTTGGATGCCCCTTGCCCCTGGCTTGCATCGGCAGTGCGGCCAAGAAGGTCGGTGCCTGGCCTGCGGACTCAGCTGTCGGAAATCGGTCTGCAGCCTGACTGCCGTCACTCCGCCCGGCGATGGCAAAGCCTCTCAGCCTTGGTACCCCATGTTCAGCTCTGCAAGCCCGTTCACCCGCAGGTAACCGCCAGCAAGTCCGATGTTCCCTCCCAAAGTTATGCCCGAAAACCGGCCCGGTGACCGACAGCCCGGCAGACGGTACGGGATTTCGGCACATTCACTCACTCGCCTGGGGCCAGTGCCGCAATATAATGTGTGACAGCGACGGGGCTTTACAACGAGCCATCCCCGAACGAAATCGGACACGGGAGTTTGGAATGAAAGGCGTTTGACTGTCGCCGTGCCAACCGGGGCAAATGGCTAACTGAAAACTAAAACTGCAACGGGAGGATTCCACCGCCAGAGGGCAGCACTCACTCCCGTCGTTTTAAATGGGAAAACCCAGGCAAGTTTCGGAGGGGCGACACTCGGCTTCCCGGTGTCGCACCGAGTCTGTTCCGGTACCGCTGGATGCCCCTTGCCCCTGGCTTGCATAGGCAGCGCGCCCAAGAAGGTTGGTGGCCGGCCTGCGGACTCAGCTGTCGGAAATCGGTCTGCAGCCTGACTTCCGTCACTCCGCCTGGCGATGGCGCAACCGCTCAGCCTTGGTACTCCATGTTCAGCTCTGTAAGCCCGTTCGCCCGCAGGTAACCGCCAGCAAGTCTGATGTTCCCTCCCGAAATTATGCCCGAAAACCGGCCCGGTGACCGACAGCCCGGCAGACGGTACGGGATTTCGACACATTCCCTCACTCGCCTGGGGCCAGTGCAGCAACATCATATGCGCCAGCGCCGGGGCTTTCCAACGAGACATCCCTGAACGAAATCGGACACGGGAGTCCGGAACGAAAGGCATTTGACTGCCGCCGTGCCAACCGGGGGAAATGGCTAACTGAAAACTAAAACTGCAACGGGAGGATTCCACCGCCAGAGGGCAGCACTCATTCCCGTCGTTTTAAACGGGAAAACCCAGGACCGATTCGGACGGGCGGCACTCGGCTTCCCGGTGCCGCACCAAGTCCGTTCTAGTACCGTTGAATGCCCCTTGCCCCTGGCTTGCATCAGGAGTGCGCCCAAGAAGGTCGGTGCCGGGCCTGCGGACTCAGCTGTCGGAAAGCGGTCTGCAGCCTGACTGCCGTCACTCCGCCTGGCGATGGCGCAGCTGCTCAGCCTTGGTACCCCATGTTCAGCTCTGCAAGCCCGTTCACCCGCAGGTAACCGCCAGCAAGTCCGATGTTGCCTCCCGAAATTATGCCCGAAAACTGTCCCGGTGACCGACAGCACGGCAGGCGGTACGGGATTTCGACACATTCACTCACTCGCCTGGGGCCAGTGCCGCAATATAGTGTGTGACAGCGCCGGGGCTTTCCAACGAGCCATCCACGGTCGAAGTCGGACACGGGAGTCCGGAATGAAAGGCGTTTGACTGCTGCCATGCCAACCGGGGCAAATGGCTAACTGAAAACTAAAACTGCAACGGGAGGATTCCACCGCCAGAGGGCAGCACTCATTCCCGACGTTTTAAACGGGAAAACCCAGGCTCGATTCGGACGGGCGGCACTCGGCTTCCCGGTGTCACACCGAGTCTGTTCTGGGACCGTTGGATGCCCCTTGCCCCTGGCTTGCATCAGCAGTGCGCCCAAGAAGGTCGGTGCCGGGCCTGCGGACTCAGCTGTCGGAAAGCGGTCTGCAGCCTGACTGCCTTCACTCCGCCCGGCGATGGCAAAGCCTCTCAGCCTTGGTACCCACATGTGCAGCTCTGCAAGCCCGTTCACCCGCAGGTAACCGCCAGCAAGTCCGATGTTCCCTCCCGAAGTTATGCCCGACAACCGGCCCGGTGACCGATGGCCTGGCAGGCGGTACGGGATTTCGACACTTTCCCTCCCTCGCCTGTTGCCAGTGCAGCAATATAGTGTGCGCTCCCGCCGCGGTTTTCCAACGAGCCATGTCCGAAGGAAATCGGACACGGGAGTCTGGAACGAAAGGCGTTTGACTGCCGCCGTGCCAACAGCGGCAAATGGGTAACTGAAAACTAAAACTGCAACGGGAGGATTCCATCGCCAGAGGGCAGCACTCATTCCCGTCGTTTTAAATGGGAAAAACCCAGGCTCGCTTCGGAGGGGCGACACTCGGCTTCCCGGTGTCGCACCAAGTCAGTTGTGGTACCGCTGGATGCCCCTTGCCCCTGGCTTGCCCAGACGGCGCGCCGAAGAAGGTCGGTAGCCGGCCCGCGGACTCAGCTGTCGGAAAACGGTCTGCAGCCTGACTGCCGTCACTCCGCCCGGCGATGGTGCAGCCGCTCAGCCTTGGTACCCCATGTTCAGCTCTGCAAGCCCGTTCACGCGCACATAACCGCCAGCAAGTCCGATGTTCCCTCCCAAAGCTATGCCCGACAACCGGCCCGGTGACCGACAGCCCGGCAGACGGTACGGGATTTCGACACATTCCCTCACTCGCCTGGGGCCAGTGCAGCAACATCATATGCGCCAGCGCCGGGGCTTTCCAACGAGACATCCCTGAACGAAATCGGACACGGGAGTCCGGAACGAAAGGCATTTGACTGCCGCCGTGCCAACCGGGGGAAATGGCTAACTGAAAACTAAAACTGCAACGGGAGGATTCCACCGCCAGAGGGCAGCACTCATTCCCGTCGTTTTAAACGGGAAAACCCAGGACCGATTCGGACGGGCGGCACTCGGCTTCCCGGTGCCGCACCAAGTCCGTTCTAGTACCGTTGAATGCCCCTTGCCCCTGGCTTGCATCAGGAGTGCGCCCAAGAAGGTCGGTGCCGGGCCTGCGGACTCAGCTGTCGGAAAGCGGTCTGCAGCCTGACTGCCGTCACTCCGCCTGGCGATGGCGCAGCTGCTCAGCCTTGGTACCCCATGTTCAGCTCTGCAAGCCCGTTCACCCGCAGGTAACCGCCAGCAAGTCCGATGTTGCCTCCCGAAATTATGCCCGAAAACTGTCCCGGTGACCGACAGCACGGCAGGCGGTACGGGATTTCGACACATTCACTCACTCGCCTGGGGCCAGTGCCGCAATATAGTGTGTGACAGCGCCGGGGCTTTCCAACGAGCCATCCACGGTCGAAGTCGGACACGGGAGTCCGGAATGAAAGGCGTTTGACTGCTGCCATGCCAACCGGGGCAAATGGCTAACTGAAAACTAAAACTGCAACGGGAGGATTCCACCGCCAGAGGGCAGCACTCATTCCCGACGTTTTAAACGGGAAAACCCAGGCTCGATTCGGACGGGCGGCACTCGGCTTCCCGGTGTCACACCGAGTCTGTTCTGGGACCGTTGGATGCCCCTTGCCCCTGGCTTGCATCAGCAGTGCGCCCAAGAAGGTCGGTGCCGGGCCTGCGGACTCAGCTGTCGGAAAGCGGTCTGCAGCCTGACTGCCTTCACTCCGCCCGGCGATGGCAAAGCCTCTCAGCCTTGGTACCCACATGTGCAGCTCTGCAAGCCCGTTCACCCGCAGGTAACCGCCAGCAAGTCCGATGTTCCCTCCCGAAGTTATGCCCGACAACCGGCCCGGTGACCGATGGCCTGGCAGGCGGTACGGGATTTCGACACTTTCCCTCCCTCGCCTGTTGCCAGTGCAGCAATATAGTGTGCGCTCCCGCCGCGGTTTTCCAACGAGCCATGTCCGAAGGAAATCGGACACGGGAGTCTGGAACGAAAGGCGTTTGACTGCCGCCGTGCCAACAGCGGCAAATGGGTAACTGAAAACTAAAACTGCAACGGGAGGATTCCATCGCCAGAGGGCAGCACTCATTCCCGTCGTTTTAAATGGGAAAAACCCAGGCTCGCTTCGGAGGGGCGACACTCGGCTTCCCGGTGTCGCACCAAGTCAGTTGTGGTACCGCTGGATGCCCCTTGCCCCTGGCTTGCCCAGACGGCGCGCCGAAGAAGGTCGGTAGCCGGCCCGCGGACTCAGCTGTCGGAAAACGGTCTGCAGCCTGACTGCCGTCACTCCGCCCGGCGATGGTGCAGCCGCTCAGCCTTGGTACCCCATGTTCAGCTCTGCAAGCCCGTTCACGCGCACATAACCGCCAGCAAGTCCGATGTTCCCTCCCAAAGCTATGCCCGACAACCGGCCCGGTGACCGACAGCCCGGCAGACGGTACGGGATTTCGACACATTCCCTCACTCGCCTGGGGCCAGTGCAGCAACATCATATGCGCCAGCGCCGGGGCTTTCCAACGAGACATCCCTGAACGAAATCGGACACGGGAGTCCGGAACGAAAGGCATTTGACTGCCGCCGTGCCAACCGGGGGAAATGGCTAACTGAAAACTAAAACTGCAACGGGAGGATTCCACCGCCAGAGGGCAGCACTCATTCCCGTCGTTTTAAACGGGAAAACCCAGGACCGATTCGGACGGGCGGCACTCGGCTTCCCGGTGCCGCACCAAGTCCGTTCTAGTACCGTTGAATGCCCCTTGCCCCTGGCTTGCATCAGGAGTGCGCCCAAGAAGGTCGGTGCCGGGCCTGCGGACTCAGCTGTCGGAAAGCGGTCTGCAGCCTGACTGCCGTCACTCCGCCTGGCGATGGCGCAGCTGCTCAGCCTTGGTACCCCATGTTCAGCTCTGCAAGCCCGTTCACCCGCAGGTAACCGCCAGCAAGTCCGATGTTGCCTCCCGAAATTATGCCCGAAAACTGTCCCGGTGACCGACAGCACGGCAGGCGGTACGGGATTTCGACACATTCACTCACTCGCCTGGGGCCAGTGCCGCAATATAGTGTGTGACAGCGCCGGGGCTTTCCAACGAGCCATCCACGGTCGAAGTCGGACACGGGAGTCCGGAATGAAAGGCGTTTGACTGCTGCCATGCCAACCGGGGCAAATGGCTAACTGAAAACTAAAACTGCAACGGGAGGATTCCACCGCCAGAGGGCAGCACTCATTCCCGACGTTTTAAACGGGAAAACCCAGGCTCGATTCGGACGGGCGGCACTCGGCTTCCCGGTGTCACACCGAGTCTGTTCTGGGACCGTTGGATGCCCCTTGCCCCTGGCTTGCATCAGCAGTGCGCCCAAGAAGGTCGGTGCCGGGCCTGCGGACTCAGCTGTCGGAAAGCGGTCTGCAGCCTGACTGCCTTCACTCCGCCCGGCGATGGCAAAGCCTCTCAGCCTTGGTACCCACATGTGCAGCTCTGCAAGCCCGTTCACCCGCAGGTAACCGCCAGCAAGTCCGATGTTCCCTCCCGAAGTTATGCCCGACAACCGGCCCGGTGACCGATGGCCTGGCAGGCGGTACGGGATTTCGACACTTTCCCTCCCTCGCCTGTTGCCAGTGCAGCAATATAGTGTGCGCTCCCGCCGCGGTTTTCCAACGAGCCATGTCCGAAGGAAATCGGACACGGGAGTCTGGAACGAAAGGCGTTTGACTGCCGCCGTGCCAACAGCGGCAAATGGGTAACTGAAAACTAAAACTGCAACGGGAGGATTCCATCGCCAGAGGGCAGCACTCATTCCCGTCGTTTTAAATGGGAAAAACCCAGGCTCGCTTCGGAGGGGCGACACTCGGCTTCCCGGTGTCGCACCAAGTCAGTTGTGGTACCGCTGGATGCCCCTTGCCCCTGGCTTGCCCAGACGGCGCGCCGAAGAAGGTCGGTAGCCGGCCCGCGGACTCAGCTGTCGGAAAACGGTCTGCAGCCTGACTGCCGTCACTCCGCCCGGCGATGGTGCAGCCGCTCAGCCTTGGTACCCCATGTTCAGCTCTGCAAGCCCGTTCACCCGCAGGTAACCGCCAGCACGTCCGATGTTCCGTCCCAAAGTTATGCCTGACAACCAGCCCGGTGACCTATAGCCCAGCAGGCGCTATGGGATTCCGACACTTTCCCTCATTCGCCTGGGGCCAGTGCAGCAACATCATATGCGCCAGCGCCGGGGCTTTCCAACGAGACATCCCCGAACGAAATCGGACACGGGAGTCCAGAACGAAAGGCATTTGACTGCCGCCGTGCCAACCAGGGCAAATGGCTAACTGAAAACTAAAACTGCAACGGGAGGATTCCACCGCCAGAGGGCAGCACTCATTCCCGTCGTTTTAAATGGGAAAACCCAGGCAAGATTCGGAGGGGCGACACTCGGCTTCCCGGTGTCGCACCAAGTCAGTTGTGGTACCGCTGGGTGCCGCTTGCCCTTGGCTTGCCCAGACGGCGCGCCGAAGAAGGTTGGTGGCCGGCCCGCGGACTCAGCTGTCGGAAAGCGGTCTGCAGCCTGACTGCCGTCACTCCGCCCGGCGATGGCGCAGCCGCTCAGCCTTGGTACCCCATTTCAGCTCTGCAAGCCCGTTCACCCGCAGGTAACCGCCAGCAGGTCCGATGTTCCCTCCCGATGTTATGCCCGAAAACCGGCCAGGTGACCGGCAGCCCGGCAGGCGGTACGGGATTTCGACACATTCACTCACTCGCCTGGGGCCAGTGCCGCAATATATTTTGTGACAGCGCCGGGGCTTTCCAACGAGCCATCCCCGGACGAAATCGGACACGGGAGTCCAGAATGAAAGGCGTTTGACTGCCGCCGTGCCAACCAGGGCAAATGGCTAACTGAAAACTAAAACTGCAACGGGAGGATTCCACCGCCAGAGGGCAGCACTCACTCCCGTCTATTTAAATGGGAAAACCCAGGCTCGCTTCGGAGAGGCGACACTCGGCTTCCCGGTGTCTCACCGAGTCCGTTCTAGTACCGATGGATGCCCCTTGCCCCTGGCTTGTCCAGACCGCACGCCCAAGGAGGTCGGTAGCAGGCCCGCGGACTCAGCTGTCGGAAAGCGGTCTGCAGCCTGACTGCCGTCACTCCGCCCGGCGATGGCAAAGCCTCTCAGCCTTGGGACCCACATCTGCAGCTCTGCAAGCCCGTTCACCCACATGTAACCGCCAGCAAGTCCGATGTTCCCGCCCGAAGTTATGCCCGACAACCGGCCCGGTGACCGATGGCCTGGCAGGCGGTACGGGATTTCGACACTTTCCCTCATTCGCCTGGGGCCAGTGCAGCAATATAGTGTGCGGCAGCGCCGGGGTTTTCCAACGAGCCATGTGCGAACGAAATTGGACACGGGAGTCTGGAACGAAAGGCGTTTGACTGCCTCCGTGTCAACCGGGGCAAATGGCTAACTGAAAACTAAAACGGCAACGGGAGGATTCCACCGCCAGAGGGCAGCACTCATTCCCGTCGTTTTAAATGGGAAAACCCAGTCAAGCTTCGGAGGGGCGACACTCGGCTTCCCGGTGTCGCACTGAGTCTGTTCCAGGACCGCTGGATGCCGGTTGCCCCTGGCTTGCATAGGCAGCGCGCCCAAGAAGGTCGGTGGCCGGCCTGCGGAACCAGCTGTCGGAAATCGGCCTGCAGCCTGACTACCGTCACTCCGCCCGGCGATGGCAAAGCCTCTCAGCCTTGGTACCACATGTTCAGCTCTGCAAGCCCGTTCACCCGCAGGTAACCGCCAGGAAATCCGATGTTCCCTCCCAAAGTTATGCCCGAAAACCGGCCCGGTGACAGATAGCCCAGCAGGCGCTATGTGATTCCGACATTTTTCCCCACTCGCCTGGGGCCAGTGCAGCAATAACATATGCGCCAGCGGCGGGGCTTTCCAACGAGCCATCCCCGAACGAAATCGGACACGGGAGTCCAGAATGAAAGGCGTTTGACTGCCGCCATGCCAACCGGGGCAAATGGCTAACTGAAAACTAAAACTGCAACGGGAGGATTCCACCGCCAGAGGGCAGCACTCATTCCCGACGTTTTAAACGGGAAAACCCAGGCTCGATTCGGACGGGCGGCACTCGGCTTCCCGGTGTCACACCGAGTCTGTTCTGGGACCGTTGGATGCCCCTTGCCCCTGGCTTGCATCAGCAGTGCGCCCAAGAAGGTCGGTGCCGGGCCTGCGGACTCAGCTGTCGGAAAGCGGTCTGCAGCCTGACTGCCTTCACTCCGCCCGGCGATGGCAAAGCCTCTCAGCCTTGGTACCCACATGTGCAGCTCTGCAAGCCCGTTCACCCGCAGGTAACCGCCAGCAAGTCCGATGTTCCCTCCCGAAGTTATGCCCGACAACCGGCCCGGTGACCGATGGCCTGGCAGGCGGTACGGGATTTCGACACATTCACTCACTCGCCTGGGGCCAGTGCCGCAATATAGTGTGTGACAGCGCCGGGGCTTTCCAACGAGCCATCCACGGTCGAAGTCGGACACGGGAGTCCGGAATGAAAGGCGTTTGACTGCTGCCATGCCAACCGGGGCAAATTGTAAAATAAAAGCTAAAACTGCAACGGGAGGATTCCACCGCCAGAGGGCAGCACTCATTCCCGTCTATTTAAATGGGAAAACCCAGGCTCGCTTCGGAGAGGCGACACTCGGCTTCCCGGTGTCTCACCGAGTCCGTTCTAGTACCGATGGATGCCCCTTGCCCCTGGCTTGTCCAGACCGCACGCCCAAGGAGGTCGGTAGCAGGCCCGCGGACTCAGCTGTCGGAAAGCGGTCTGCAGCCTGACTGCCGTCACTCCGCCCGGCGATGGCAAAGCCTCTCAGCCTTGGGACCCACATCTGCAGCTCTGCAAGCCCGTTCACCCACATGTAACCGCCAGCAAGTCCGATGTTCCCGCCCGAAGTTATGCCCGACAACCGGCCCGGTGACCGATGGCCTGGCAGGCGGTACGGGATTTCGACACTTTCCCTCATTCGCCTGGGGCCAGTGCAGCAATATAGTGTGCGGCAGCGCCGGGGTTTTCCAACGAGCCATGTGCGAACGAAATTGGACACGGGAGTCTGGAACGAAAGGCGTTTGACTGCCTCCGTGTCAACCGGGGCAAATGGCTAACTGAAAACTAAAACGGCAACGGGAGGATTCCACCGCCAGAGGGCAGCACTCATTCCCGTCGTTTTAAATGGGAAAACCCAGTCAAGCTTCGGAGGGGCGACACTCGGCTTCCCGGTGTCGCACTGAGTCTGTTCCAGGACCGCTGGATGCCGGTTGCCCCTGGCTTGCATAGGCAGCGCGCCCAAGAAGGTCGGTGGCCGGCCTGCGGAACCAGCTGTCGGAAATCGGCCTGCAGCCTGACTACCGTCACTCCGCCCGGCGATGGCAAAGCCTCTCAGCCTTGGTACCACATGTTCAGCTCTGCAAGCCCGTTCACCCGCAGGTAACCGCCAGGAAATCCGATGTTCCCTCCCAAAGTTATGCCCGAAAACCGGCCCGGTGACAGATAGCCCAGCAGGCGCTATGTGATTCCGACATTTTTCCCCACTCGCCTGGGGCCAGTGCAGCAATAACATATGCGCCAGCGGCGGGGCTTTCCAACGAGCCATCCCCGAAGGAAATCGGACACGGGAGTCCAGAATGAAAGGCGTTTGACTGCCGCCGTGCCAACCGGGGCAAATGGCTAACTGAAAACTAAAACTGCAACGGGAGGATTCCACCGCCAGAGGGCAGCACTCATTCCCGACGTTTTAAACGGGAAAACCCAGGCTCGATTCGGACGGGCGGCACTCGGCTTCCCGGTGTCACGCCGAGTCTGTTCTGGGACCGTTGGATGCCCCTTGCCCCTGGCTTGCATCAGCAGTGCGCCCAAGAAGGTCGGTGCCGGGCCTGCGGACTCAGCTGTCGGAAAGCGGTCTGCAGCCTGACTGCCTTCACTCCGCCCGGCGATGGCAAAGCCTCTCACCCTTGGTACCCACATGTGCAGCTCTGCAAGCCCGTTCACCCGCAGGTAACCGCCAGCAAGTCCGATGTTCCCTCCCGAAGTTATGCCCGACAACCGGCCCGGTGACCGATGGCCTGGCAGGCGGTACGGGATTTCGACACTTTCCCTCCCTCGCCTGTTGCCAGTGCAGCAATATAGTGTGCGCTACCGCCGCGGTTTTCCAACGAGCCATGTCCGAAGGAAATCGGACACGGGAGTCTGGAACGAAAGGCGTTTGACTGCCGCCGTGCCAACAGGGGCAAATGGGTAACTGAAAACTAAAACTGCAACGGGAGGATTCCATCGCCAGAGGACAGCACTCATTCCCGTCGTTTTAAATGGGAAAAACCCAGGCTCGCTTCGGAGGGGCGACACTCGGCTTCCCGGTGTCGCACCAAGTCAGTTGTGGTACCGCTGGATGCCGCTTGCCCCTGGCTTGCCCAGACGGCGCGCCGAAGAAGGTCGGTAGCCGGCCCGCGGAGTCAGCTGTCGGAAAGCGGTCTGCAGCCTGACTGCCGTCACTCCGCCCGGCGATGGTGTAACGGTCAGCCTTGGTACCCCATGTTCAGCTCTGCAAGCCCGTTCACCCGCAGGTAACCGCCAGCAAGTCCGATGTTCCGTCCCAAAGTTATGCCTGACAACCAGCCCGGTGACCTATAGCCCAGCAGGCGCTATGGGATTCCGACACTTTCCCTCACTCGCCTGGGGCCAGTGCAGCAACATCATATGCGCCAGCGCCGGGGCTTTCCAACGAGACATCCCCGAACGAAATCGGACACGGGAGTCCAGAACGAAAGGCATTTGACTGCCGCCGTGCCAACCGGGGGAAATGGCTAACTGAAAACTAAAACTGCAACGGGAGGATTCCACCGCCAGAGGGCAGCACTCATTCCCGTCGTTTTAAACGGGAAAACCCAGGCTCGATTCGGACGGGCGGCACTCGGCTTCCCGGTGTCGCACCGAGTTTGTTCTGGGCCCGTTGGATGCCGCTTGCCCCTGGCTTGCATAAGCAGTGTGCCCAAGAAGGTCGGTGCCTGGCCCGCGGATTCAGCTGTCGGAAATCGGTCTGCAGCCTGACTGCCGTCACTCCGCCCGGCGATGGCAAAGCCGCTCAGCCTTGGTACTCCATGTTCAGCTCTGCAAGCCCGTTCACCCGCAGGTAACCGCCAGCAAGTCCGATGTTCCCTCCCGAAGTTATGCCCGAAAACCGGCCCGGTGACCGACGGCCCGGCAGGCGGTACGGGATTCCGACACTTTCCCTCATTCGCCTGGGGCCAGTGCAGCAATATAGCGTGCGCCAGCGCCGGGGCTTTCCAACGAGCCATCCCGGAACGAAATGGGACACGGGAGTCTGGAACGAAAGGCGTTTGACTGCCGCCGTGCCAACCGGAGCAAATGGCTAACTGAAAACTAAAACTGCAACGGGAGGATTCCACCGCCAGAGGGCAGCACTCATTCCCGTCTATTTAAACGGGAAAACCCAGGCTCGCTTCGGAGGGGCGACACTCAGCTTCCCGGTGTCTCACCGAGTCCGTTCTAGTACCGCTGGATGCCCCTTGCGCCTGGCTTGCCCAGACGCTGCGCCCAAGGAGGTCGGTGGCAGGGCCGCGGACTCAGCTGTCGGAAAGCGGTCTGCAGCCTGACTGCCTTCACTCCGCCCAGCGATGGCAAAGCCTCTCAGCCTTGGTACCCACCTATGCAGCTCTGCAAGCCCGTTCACCAGCAGGTAACCGCCAGCAAGTCCGATGTTTCGTCCCGAAGTTATGCCCGATAACCGGCCCGGTGACCGATGGCCTGGCAGGCGGTACGGGATTTCGACACTTTCCCTCACTCGCCTGGGGCCAGTGCAGCAATATAGTGTGCACCAGCGCCGGGGCTTTCCAACGAGCCATGTGCGAACGAAATTGGACACGGGAGTCTGGAACGAAAGGCATTTGTCTGCCGCCGTGTCAACCGGGGCAAATGGTAAACTGAAAACTAAAACTGCAACGGGAGGATTCCACCGCCAGAAGGCAGCACTCATTCCCGTCGTTTTAAACGGGAAAACCCAGGCTCGATTCGGACGGGCGGCACTCGGCTTCCCGGTGTCACACCGAGTCTGTTCTGGGACCGTTGGATGCCCCTTGCCCCTGGCTTGCACCAGCAGTGCGCCCAAGAAGGTCGGTGCCGGGCCTGCGGACTCAGCTGTCGGAAAGCGGTCTGCAGCCTGACTGCCTTCACTCCGCCCGGCGATGGCAAAGCCTCTCAGCCTTGGTACCCACATGTGCAGCTCTGCAAGCCCGTTCACGCACATGTAACCGCCAGCAATTCCGATGTTCCCTCCCGAAGTTATGCCCGAAAACCGGCCCGGTGACCGATGGCCTGGCAGGCGGTACGGGATTTCGACACTTTCCCTCCCTCGCCTGTTGCCAGTGCCGCAATATAGTGTGCGCTACCGTCGGGGTCTTCCAACGAGCCATGTCCGAAGGAAATCCGACACGGGAGTCTGGAACGAAAGGCGTTTGACTGCCGCCGTGCCAACCGGGGCAAATGGCTAACTGAAAACTAAAACTGCAACGGGAGGATTCCATCAGAAGAGGGCAGCACTCATTCCCGTCGTTTTAAATGGGAAAAACCCAGGCTCGCTTCGGAGGGGCGACACTCGGCTTCCCGGTGTCGCACCAAGTCAGTTGTGCTACCGCTGGATGCCCCTTGCCCCTGGCTTGCCCAGACGGCGCGTCGAAGAAGGTCGGTAGCCGGCCTGCGGACTCAGCTGTCGGAAAGCGGTCTGCAGCCTGACTGCCGTCACTCCGCCCGGCGATGGTGCAGCCGCTCAGCCTTGGTACTCCATGTTCAGCTCTGCAATCCCATTCACCCGCAGGTAACCGCTAGGAAATCCGATGTTCCCTCCCAAAGCTATGCCCGACAACCGGCCCGGTGACCGATAGCCCAGCAGGCGCTATGTGATTCCGACACTTTCCCCCACTCGCCTGGGGCCAGTGCAGCAATAACATATGCGCCAGCGCCGGGGCTTTCCAACGAGCCGTCCCCGAACGAAATTGGACACGGGAGTCCGGAACGAAAGGCGTTTGACTGCCGCTGTGCCAACCGGGGCAAATGGCTAACTGAAAACTAAAACTGCAACGGGAGGATTCCACCGCCAGAGGGCAGCACTCACTCCCGTCGTTTTAAATGGGAAAACCCAGGCTCGATTCGGACGGGCGGCACTCGGCTTCCCTGTGTCACACCGAGTCCGTTCTGGGACCGTTGGATGCCCCTTGCCCCTGGCTTGCAGAGGCAGCGCGCCCAAGAAGGTTGGTCGCCGGCCTGCGGACTCAGCTGTCGGAAAGCGGTCTGCAGCCTGACTGCCTTCATTCTGCCCGGCGATGGCGCAGCCGCTCAGCCTTGGTACCCCATGTTCAGCTCTGCAAGCCCGTTCACCCGCACGTAACCGCCAGCACGTCCGATGTTCCCTCCCGAAGTAATGCCCGAAAACCGGCCCGGTGACCGACGGCCCGGCAGGCGGTACGGGATTTCGACACTTTCCCTCACTCGCCTGGGGCCAGTGTCGCAATATAGTGTGCGGCAGCGCCGGGGTTTTCCAACGAGCCATGTGCGAACGAAATCGGACACGGGAGTCTGGAACAAAAGGCGTTTGACTGCCGTCGTTTTGTACTGTAAACATTATTGATTATTTGTAAAATGAATCATTGCATTTATATTAACTATAAGGCTGTTTTTTAAGGCTTTATTTTTAACTGTGATGGATGAATGTAATGGATTTACCATGTATTGGATTTACTATGTAATGGATTTACTATGTAATTGATGAGTTGTACAGGTATTATTGTTTTTGAATTAAAAAGAAATATTTGACTGCCGCCGTGTCAACCGGGGCAAATGGTTAACTGAAAACTAAAACTGCAACGGGAGGATTCCACGGCCAGAGGGTAGCACTCATTCCCGTCGTTTTAAACGGGAAAACCCAGGCTCGATTCGGACGGGCGGCACTCGGCTTCCCTGTGTCACACCGAGTCTGTTCTAGTACCGTTGGATGCCCCTTGCCCCTGGCTTGCATCGGCAGTGCGCCCAAGAAGGTCGCTGCCCGGCCCGCGGACTCAGCTGTCGGAAAGCGGTCCGCAGCCTGACTGCCGTCACTCCGCCCGGCGATGGCGCAGCCGCTCAGCCTTGGTACCCCATGTTCAGCTCTGCAAGCCCGTTCATCCGCAGGTAACCGCCAGCAAGTCCGATGTTCCCTCCCGAGATTATGCCCGAAAACCGGCCCGGTGACCGACGGCCCGGCAGGCGGTACGGGATTTCGACACATTCACTCACTCGCCTGGGGCCAGTGCTGCAATATAGTGTGTGACAGCGCCGGGGCTTTACAACGAGCCATCCGCGCACGAAATTGCACACGGGAGTCTGGAACGAAAGGCGTTTGATTGCCGCCGAGTCAACCGGGACAAATGTTTAACTGCAAACTAAAACTGCAACGGGAGGATTCCACCGCCAGAGGGCAGCACTCATTCCCGTCGTTTTAAACCGGAAAACCCAGGCAAGCTTCGGAGGGGCGACACTCGGCATCCCGGTGTCGCACCAAGGCTGTTGTGGTACTGCTGGATGCCCCTTGCCCCTGGCTTGCCCAGACGACGCGCCCAAGAAGGTTGGTGGCCGGCCCGCGGACTAAGCTGTCGGAAAGCGGTCTGCAGCCTGACTGCCGTCACTCCGCCCGGCGATGGCGCAGCCGCTCAGCCTTGGTACCCCATGTTCAGCTCTGCAAGCCCGTTCACGCGCACATAACCGCCAGCAAGTCCGATGTTCCCTCCCAAAGCTATGCCCGACAACCGGCCCGGTGACCGATAGCCCAGCAGGCACTATGGGATTCCGACACTTTTCCTCACTCGCCTGGGGCCAGTGCAGCAATATCATATGCGCCAGCGCCGGGGCTTTCCAACGAGCCATCCCCGAACGGAATCGGACACGGGAGTCCAGAATGAAAGGCGTTTGACTGCCGCCGTGCCAACCGGGACAAATGGCTATCTGAAAACTAAAACTGCAACGGGAGGATTCCACCGCCAGAGGGCAGCACTCATTCCCGTCGTTTTAAATGGGAAAACCCAGGCAAGCTTCGGAGGGGCGACACTCGGCTTCCCGGTGTCGCACTAAGTCAGTTGTGGTACCGCTGGGTGCCGCTTCCCCTTGGCTTGCCCAGACGGCGCGCCGAAGAAGGTTGGTGGCCGGCCCGCGGACTCAGCTGTCGGAAAGCGGTCTGCAGCCTGACTGCCGTCACTCCGCCCGGCGATGGCGCAGCCGCTCAGCCTTGGTACCCCATGTTCAGCTCTGCAAGCCCGTTCACCCGCAGGTAACCGCCAGCAGGTCCGATGTTCCCTCCCGATGTTATGCCCGAAAACCGGCCAGGTGACCGACAGCCCGGCAGGCGGTACGGGATTTCGACACATTCACTCACTCGCCTGGGGCCAGTACCGCAATATAATTTGTGACAGCGCCGGGGCTTTCCAACGAGCCATCCCCGGACGAAATCGGACACGGGAGTCCGGAATGAAAGGCGTTTGACTGCCGCCGTGCCAACCAGGGCAAATGGCTAACTGAAAACTAAAACTGCAACCGGAGGATTCGACCGCCAGAGGGCAGCACTCATTCCCGTCTATTTAAATGGGAAAAACCAGGCTCGCTTCGGAGAGGCGACACTCGGCTTCCCGGTGTCTCACCGAATCCCTTCTAGTACCGCTGGATGCTCCTTGCCCCTGGCTTGCCCAGACGGCACGCCCAAGGAGGTCGGTTGCAGGCCCGCGGACTCAGCTGTCGGAAAGCGGTCTGCAGCCTGACTGCCTTCACTCCGCCCGACGATGGCAAAGCCTCTCAGCCTTGGAACCTTATGTGCAGCTCTGCAAGCCCGTTCACCCACATGCAACCGCCAGCAAATCTGATGTTCCCTCCCGCAGTTATGCCCGACAAGCGGCCCGGTGACCGATGGCCTGGCAGGTGGTACGGGATTTCGACACTTTCCCTCACATGCCTGGGGCCAGTGCAGCAATATAGTGTGCGGCAGCGCCGGGGTTTTCCAACGAGCCATGTGCGAACGAAATTGGACACGGGAGTCTGGAACGAAAGGCGTTTGACTGCCGCCGTGTCAACCGGGGCAGATGGCTAACTGAAAACTAAAACTGCAACGGGAGGATTCCACCGCCAGAGGGCAGCACTCATTCCCGTCGTTTTAAACGGGAAAACCCAGGCAAGCTTCGGAGGGGCGACACTCGGCTTCCCTGTGTCTCACCGAGTTCGTTCTGGTACTGTTGGATGCCCCTTGCCCCTGGCTTGCCCAGACGACGCGCCCAAGAAGGTTGGTGGCCGGGCCGCGGACTCAGCTGTCGGAAAGCGGTCTGCAGCCTGACTGCCGTCACTCCGCCCGGCGATGGTGCAGCCGCTCAGCATTGGTACTCCATGTTCAGCTCTGCAAGCCCGTTCACGCGCACATAACCGCCAGCAAGTCCGATGTTCCCTCCCAAAGCTATGCCCGACAACCGGCCCGGTGACCGACAGCCCATCAGGCGCTATGGGATCCCGACACTTTTCCTCACTCACCTGGGGCCAGTGCAGCAATATCATATGCGCCAGCGCCGGGGCTTTCCAACGAGCCATCCCCGAACGGAATCGGACACGGGAGTCCAGAATGAAAGGCGTTTGACTGCCGCCGTGCCAAGCGGGACAAATGGCTATCTGAAAACTAAAACTGCAACGGGAGGATTCCACCGCCAGAGGGCAGCACTCACTCCCGTCGTTTTAAACGGGAAAACCCAGGCTCGCTAAGGAGGGGCGACACTCGGCTTCCCGGTGTCTCACCGAGTCCGTTCCAGGACCGCTGGATGCCCCTTGCCCCTGGCTTGCAGAGGCAGCGCGCCCAAGAAGGTCGGTGGCCGGCCCGCGGACTCAGCTGTCGGAAAGCGGTCTGCAGCCTGACTGCCGTCACTCCGCACGGCGATGGCGCAGCCGCTCAGCCTTGGTACCCCATGTTCAGCTCTGCAATCCCGTTCACCCGCAGGTAACCGCCAGCAAATCCGAAGTTCTCTCCCCAAGTTATGCCCGACAAACTGCCCGGTGACCGACGGCCCGGCAAGCAGTACGGGATTTCGAAACTTTCCCTCACTCGCCTGGGGCCAGTGCAGCAATATAGTGTGCACCAGCACCGGGGCTTTCCAACGAGCCATCCGCGAACGAAATTGGACACGGGAGTCCGGAACCAAAGACGTTTGACTGCCGCCGTGCCAACCGGGGCAAATGCTTAACTGAAAACTAAAACTGCAACGGGAGGATTCCACCGCCAGAGGACAGCACTCATTCCCGTCTATTTAAACGGGAAAACCCAGGCTCGCTTCGGAGGGGCGACACTCGGCTTCCCGGTGTTGCACCAAGTCAGTTGTGGTACCGCTGGATGCCCCTTGCCCCTGGCTTGCCCAGACGGTGTGCCCAAGAAGGTCGGTGGCCTACCCGCGGACTCAGCTGTCGGAAAGCGGTCTGCAGCCTGACTGCGGTCACTCCGCACAGCGATGACAAAGCCGCTCAGCCCTGGTACCCCATGTTCAGCTCTGCAAGCCCGTTCACCCGCAGGTAACCGCCAGCTAGTGCGAAGTTCCCTCCCCAAGTTATGCCCGATAACCGGCCTGGTGACCGACGGCCCGGCAGGTGGTATGGGATTTCGACACTTTCCCTCACTCGCCTGGGGCCAGTGCAGCAATATAGTGTGCGCCAGTGCCAGGGATTTCCAAGGAGCCATTCCCATTCGAAATTGGACACGGGAGTCCGGAACAAAAGGCGTTTGACTGCCGAGTGCCAACCGGGGCAAATTGTAAACTAAAAACTAAAACTGCAACGGGAGGATTCCACCGCCAGAGGGCAGCACTCATTCCCGTCGTTTTAAATGGGAAAACCCAGGCTCGATTCGGACGGGCGGCACTCGGCTTCCCGGTGTCGCACCAAGTCAGTTGTGGTGCTGCAGGATGCCCCTTGCCCCTGGCTTGCCCAGACGGCGCGCCAAAGAAGGTTGGTGGCCGGCCCGCGGACTCAGCTGTCGGAAAGCGGTCTGCAGCCTCACTGCCGTCACTCCGCCCGGCGATGGTGCAGCCGCTCAGCCTTGGTACTCCATGTTCAGCTCTGCAAGCCCGTTCACCCGCAGGTAACCGCCAGCAAGTCCGATGTTCCCTCCCGAGATTATGCCCGAAAACCGGCCCGGTGACCGACGGCCCGGCAGGCGGTACGGGATTTCGACACATTCACTCACTCGCCTGGGGCCAGTGCCGCAATATAGTGTGCGGCAGCGCCGGGGTTTTCCAACGAGCCATGTGCGAACGAAATCGAACACGGGAGTCTGGAACAAAAGGCGTTTGACTGCCGCCGTTTTGTACTGTAAACATTATTGATTATTATTGTAAAATGAATCATTGCATTTATATTAACTATAAGGCTGTTTTTTAAGGCTTTATTTTTTACTTTGATGGATGAATGTAATGGATTTACTATGTAATGGATTTACTATGTAATTGATGAGTTGTACAGGTATTATTGTTTTGAATGAAAAAAAAATATTTGACTGCCGCCGTGTCAACCGGGGCAAATGGTTAACTGAAAACTAAAACTGCAACGGGAGGATTCCACCGCCAGAGGGCAGCACTCATTCCCGTCGTTTTAAATGGGAAAACCCAGGCTCGATTCGGACGGGCGGCACTCGGCTTCCCTGTGTCACGCCGAGTCTGTTCTGGTACTGTTGGATGCCCCTTGCCCCTGGCTTGCCCAGACGGTGTGCCCAAGAAGGTCGGTGGCCTACCCGCGGACTCAGCTGTCGGAAAGCGGTCTGCAGCCTGACTGCGGTCACTCCGCACAGCGATGACAAAGCCGCTCAGCCCTGGTACCCCATGTTCAGCTCTGCAAGCCCGTTCACCCGCAGGTAACCGCCAGCTAGTGCGAAGTTCCCTCCCCAAGTTATGCCCGATAACCGGCCTGGTGACCGACGGCCCGGCAGGTGGTATGGGATTTCGACACTTTCCCTCACTCGCCTGGGGCCAGTGCAGCAATATAGTGTGCGCCAGTGCCAGGGATTTCCAAGGAGCCATTCCCATTCGAAATTGGACACGGGAGTCCGGAACAAAAGGCGTTTGACTGCCGAGTGCCAACCGGGGCAAATTGTAAACTAAAAACTAAAACTGCAACGGGAGGATTCCACCGCCAGAGGGCAGCACTCATTCCCGTCGTTTTAAATGGGAAAACCCAGGCTCGATTCGGACGGGCGGCACTCGGCTTCCCGGTGTCGCACCAAGTCAGTTGTGGTGCTGCAGGATGCCCCTTGCCCCTGGCTTGCCCAGACGGCGCGCCAAAGAAGGTTGGTGGCCGGCCCGCGGACTCAGCTGTCGGAAAGCGGTCTGCAGCCTCACTGCCGTCACTCCGCCCGGCGATGGTGCAGCCGCTCAGCCTTGGTACTCCATGTTCAGCTCTGCAAGCCCGTTCACCCGCAGGTAACCGCCAGCAAGTCCGATGTTCCCTCCCGAGATTATGCCCGAAAACCGGCCCGGTGACCGACGGCCCGGCAGGCGGTACGGGATTTCGACACATTCACTCACTCGCCTGGGGCCAGTGCCGCAATATAGTGTGCGGCAGCGCCGGGGTTTTCCAACGAGCCATGTGCGAACGAAATCGGACACGGGAGTCTGGAACAAAAGGCGTTTGACTGCCGCCGTTTTGTACTGTAAACATTATTGATTATTATTGTAAAATGAATCATTGCATTTATATTAACTATAAGGCTGTTTTTTAAGGCTTTATTTTTTACTTTGATGGATGAATGTAATGGATTTACTATGTAATGGATTTACTATGTAATTGATGAGTTGTACAGGTATTATTGTTTTGAATGAAAAAAAAATATTTGACTGCCGCCGTGTCAACCGGGGCAAATGGTTAACTGAAAACTAAAACTGCAACGGGAGGATTCCACCGCCAGAGGGCAGCACTCATTCCCGTCGTTTTAAATGGGAAAACCCAGGCTCGATTCGGACGGGCGGCACTCGGCTTCCCTGTGTCACGCCGAGTCTGTTCTGGTACTGTTGGATGCCCCTTGCCCCTGGCTTGCCCAGACGACGCGCCCAAGAAGGTTGGTGGCCGGCCCGCGGACTCAGCTGTCGGAAAGCGGTCTGCAGCCTGACTGCCGTCACTCCGCCCGGCGATGGTGCAGCCGCTCAGCATTGGTACTCCATGTTCAGCTCTGCAAGCCCGTTCACGCGCACATAACCGCCAGCAAGTCCGATGTTCCCTCCCAAAGCTATGCCCGACAACCGGCCCGGTGACCGACAGCCCAGCAGGCGCTATGGGATTCCGACACTTTTCCTCACTCACCTGGGGCCAGTGCAGCAATATCATATGCGCCAGCGCCGGGGCTTTCCAACGAGCCATCCCCGAACGGAATCGGACACGGGAGTCCAGAATGAAAGGCGTTTGACTGCCGCCGTGCCAAGCGGGACAAATGGCTATCTGAAAACTAAAACTGCAACGGGAGGATTCCACCGCCAGAGGGCAGCACTCACTCCCGTCGTTTTAAACGGGAAAACCCAGGCTCGCTAAGGAGGGGCGACACTCGGCTTCCCGGTGTCTCACCGAGTCCGTTCCAGGACCGCTGGATGCCCCTTGCCCCTGGCTTGCATAGGCAGCGCGCCCAAGAAGGTCGGTGGCCGGCCCGCGGACTCAGCTGTCGGAAAGCGGTCTGCAGCCTGACTGCCGTCACTCCGCACGGCGATGGCGCAGCCGCTCAGCCTTGGTACCCCATGTTCAGCTCTGCAATCCCGTTCACCCGCAGGTAACCGCCAGCAAATCCGAAGTTCTCTCCCCAAGTTATGCCCGACAAATTGCCCGGTGACCGACGGCCCGGCAAGCAGTACGGGATTTCGAAACTTTCCCTCACTCGCCTGGGGCCAGTGCAGCAATATAGTGTGCACCAGCACCGGGGCTTTCCAACGAGCCATCCGCGAACGAAATTGGACACGGGAGTCCGGAACCAAAGACGTTTGACTGCCGCCGTGCCAACCGGGGCAAATGCTTAACTGAAAACTAAAACTGCAACGGGAGGATTCCACCGCCAGAGGACAGCACTCATTCCCGTCTATTTAAACGGGAAAACCCAGGCTCGCTTCGGAGGGGCGACACTCGGCTTCCCGGTGTTGCACCAAGTCAGTTGTGGTACCGCTGGATGCCCCTTGCCCCTGGCTTGCCCAGACGGTGTGCCCAAGAAGGTCGGTGGCCTACCCGCGGACTCAGCTGTCGGAAAGCGGTCTGCAGCCTGACTGCGGTCACTCCGCACAGCGATGACAAAGCCGCTCAGCCCTGGTACCCCATGTTCAGCTGTGCAAGCCCGTTCACCCGCACGTAACCGCCAGCTAGTGCGAAGTTCCCTCCCCAAGTTATGCCCGATAACCGGCCTGGTGACCGACGGCCCGGCAGGTGGTATGGGATTTCGACACTTTCCCTCACTCGCCTGGGGCCAGTGCAGCAATATAGTGTGCGCCAGTGCCAGGGATTTCCAAGGAGCCATTCCCATTCGAAATTGGACACGGGAGTCCGGAACAAAAGGCGTTTGACTGCCGAGTGCCAACCGGGGCAAATTGTAAACTAAAAACTAAAACTGCAACGGGAGGATTCCACCGCCAGAGGGCAGCACTCATTCCCGTCGTTTTAAATGGGAAAACCCAGGCTCGATTCGGACGGGCGGCACTCGGCTTCCCGGTGTCGCACCAAGTCAGTTGTGGTGCTGCAGGATGCCCCTTGCCCCTGGCTTGCCCAGACGGCGCGCCAAAGAAGGTTGGTGGCCGGCCCGCGGACTCAGCTGTCGGAAAGCGGTCTGCAGCCTCACTGCCGTCACTCCGCCCGGCGATGGTGCAGCCGCTCAGCCTTGGTACTCCATGTTCAGCTCTGCAAGCCCGTTCACCCGCAGGTAACCGCCAGCAAGTCCGATGTTCCCTCCCGAGATTATGCCCGAAAACCGGCCCGGTGACCGACGGCCCGGCAGGCGTTACGGGATTTCGACACATTCACTCACTCGCCTGGGGCCAGTGTCGCAATATAGTGTGCGGCAGCGCCGGGGTTTTCCAAGGAGCCATTCCCATTCGAAATTGGACACGGGAGTCCGGAACGAAAGGCGTTTGACTGCCGCCGTGCCAACCGGGGCAAATTGTAAACTGAAAACTAAAACTGCAACGGGAGGATTCCACCGCCAGAGGGCAGCACTCATTCCCGTCGTTTTAAATGGAAAAAACCCAGGCTCGCTTCGGAGGGGCGACACTCGGCTTCCCAGTGTCGCACCAAGTCAGTTGTGGTACCACTGGATGCTCCTTGCCCCTGGCTTGCCCAGACGGCGCGCCCAAGAAGGTCGGTGCCCGGCCCGCGGACTAAGCTGTCGGAAAGCGGTCTGCAGCCTGACTGCCGTCACTCCGCCCGGCGATGGCGCAGCCGCTCAGCCTTGGTACCCCATGTTCAGCTCTGCAAGCCCGTTCACCCGCAGGTAACCGCCAGCAAGTCCGATGTTCCCTCCCGAGATTATGCCCGAAAACCGGCCCGGTGACCGACGGCCCGGCAGGCGGTACGGGATTTCGACACATTCACTCACTCGCCTGGGGCCAGTGCCGCAATATAGTGTGCGGCAGCGCCGGGGTTTTCCAACGAGCCATGTGCGAACGAAATCGGACACGGGAGTCTGGAACAAAAGGCGTTTGACTGCCGCCGTTTTGTACTGTAAACATTATTGATTATTATTGTAAAATGAATCATTGCATTTATATTAACTATAAGGCTGTTTTTTAAGGCTTTATTTTTTACTTTGATGGATGAATGTAATGGATTTACTATGTAATGGATTTACTATGTAATTGATGAGTTGTACAGGTATTATTGTTTTGAATGAAAAAAAAATATTTGACTGCCGCCGTGTCAACCGGGGCAAATGGTTAACTGAAAACTAAAACTGCAACGGGAGGATTCCACCGCCAGAGGGCAGCACTCATTCCCGTCGTTTTAAATGGGAAAACCCAGGCTCGATTCGGACGGGCGGCACTCGGCTTCCCTGTGTCACGCCGAGTCTGTTCTGGTACTGTTGGATGCCCCTTGCCCCTGGCTTGCCCAGACGACGCGCCCAAGAAGGTTGGTGGCCGGCCCGCGGACTCAGCTGTCGGAAAGCGGTCTGCAGCCTGACTGCCGTCACTCCGCCCGGCGATGGTGCAGCCGCTCAGCATTGGTACTCCATGTTCAGCTCTGCAAGCCCGTTCACGCGCACATAACCGCCAGCAAGTCCGATGTTCCCTCCCAAAGCTATGCCCGACAACCGGCCCGGTGACCGACAGCCCAGCAGGCGCTATGGGATTCCGACACTTTTCCTCACTCACCTGGGGCCAGTGCAGCAATATCATATGCGCCAGCGCCGGGGCTTTCCAACGAGCCATCCCCGAACGGAATCGGACACGGGAGTCCAGAATGAAAGGCGTTTGACTGCCGCCGTGCCAAGCGGGACAAATGGCTATCTGAAAACTAAAACTGCAACGGGAGGATTCCACCGCCAGAGGGCAGCACTCACTCCCGTCGTTTTAAACGGGAAAACCCAGGCTCGCTAAGGAGGGGCGACACTCGGCTTCCCGGTGTCTCACCGAGTCCGTTCCAGGACCGCTGGATGCCCCTTGCCCCTGGCTTGCATAGGCAGCGCGCCCAAGAAGGTCGGTGGCCGGCCCGCGGACTCAGCTGTCGGAAAGCGGTCTGCAGCCTGACTGCCGTCACTCCGCACGGCGATGGCGCAGCCGCTCAGCCTTGGTACCCCATGTTCAGCTCTGCAATCCCGTTCACCCGCAGGTAACCGCCAGCAAATCCGAAGTTCTCTCCCCAAGTTATGCCCGACAAATTGCCCGGTGACCGACGGCCCGGCAAGCAGTACGGGATTTCGAAACTTTCCCTCACTCGCCTGGGGCCAGTGCAGCAATATAGTGTGCACCAGCACCGGGGCTTTCCAACGAGCCATCCGCGAACGAAATTGGACACGGGAGTCCGGAACCAAAGACGTTTGACTGCCGCCGTGCCAACCGGGGCAAATGCTTAACTGAAAACTAAAACTGCAACGGGAGGATTCCACCGCCAGAGGACAGCACTCATTCCCGTCTATTTAAACGGGAAAACCCAGGCTCGCTTCGGAGGGGCGACACTCGGCTTCCCGGTGTTGCACCAAGTCAGTTGTGGTACCGCTGGATGCCCCTTGCCCCTGGCTTGCCCAGACGGTGTGCCCAAGAAGGTCGGTGGCCTACCCGCGGACTCAGCTGTCGGAAAGCGGTCTGCAGCCTGACTGCGGTCACTCCGCACAGCGATGACAAAGCCGCTCAGCCCTGGTACCCCATGTTCAGCTCTGCAAGCCCGTTCACCCGCAGGTAACCGCCAGCTAGTGCGAAGTTCCCTCCCCAAGTTATGCCCGATAACCGGCCTGGTGACCGACGGCCCGGCAGGTGGTATGGGATTTCGACACTTTCCCTCACTCGCCTGGGGCCAGTGCAGCAATATAGTGTGCGCCAGTGCCAGGGATTTCCAAGGAGCCATTCCCATTCGAAATTGGACACGGGAGTCCGGAACAAAAGGCGTTTGACTGCCGAGTGCCAACCGGGGCAAATTGTAAACTAAAAACTAAAACTGCAACGGGAGGATTCCACCGCCAGAGGGCAGCACTCATTCCCGTCGTTTTAAATGGGAAAACCCAGGCTCGATTCGGACGGGCGGCACTCGGCTTCCCGGTGTCGCACCAAGTCAGTTGTGGTGCTGCAGGATGCCCCTTGCCCCTGGCTTGCCCAGACGGCGCGCCAAAGAAGGTTGGTGGCCGGCCCGCGGACTCAGCTGTCGGAAAGCGGTCTGCAGCCTCACTGCCGTCACTCCGCCAGGCGATGGTGCAGCCGCTCAGCCTTGGTACTCCATGTTCAGCTCTGCAAGCCCGTTCACCCGCAGGTAACCGCCAGCAAGTCCGATGTTCCCTCCCGAGATTATGCCCGAAAACCGGCCCGGTGACCGACGGCCCGGCAGGCGTTACGGGATTTCGACACATTCACTCACTCGCCTGGGGCCAGTGTCGCAATATAGTGTGCGGCAGCGCCGGGGTTTTCCAAGGAGCCATTCCCATTCGAAATTGGACACGGGAGTCCGGAACGAAAGGCGTTTGACTGCCGCCGTGCCAACCGGGGCAAATTGTAAACTGAAAACTAAAACTGCAACGGGAGGATTCCACCGCCAGAGGGCAGCACTCATTCCCGTCGTTTTAAATGGAAAAAACCCAGGCTCGCTTCGGAGGGGCGACACTCGGCTTCCCAGTGTCGCACCAAGTCAGTTGTGGTACCACTGGATGCTCCTTGCCCCTGGCTTGCCCAGACGGCGCGCCCAAGAAGGTCGGTGCCCGGCCCGCGGACTAAGCTGTCGGAAAGCGGTCTGCAGCCTGACTGCCGTCACTCCGCCCGGCGATGGCGCAGCCGCTCAGCCTTGGTACCCCATGTTCAGCTCTGCAAGCCCGTTCACCCGCAGGTAACCGCCAGCAAGTCCGATGTTCCCTCCCGAGATTATGCCCGAAAACCGGCCCGGTGACCGACGGCCCGGCAGGCGGTACGGGATTTCGACACATTCACTCACTCGCCTGGGGCCAGTGCCGCAATATAGTGTGCGGCAGCGCCGGGGTTTTCCAACGAGCCATGTGCGAACGAAATCGGACACGGGAGTCTGGAACAAAAGGCGTTTGACTGCCGCCGTTTTGTACTGTAAACATTATTGATTATTATTGTAAAATGAATCATTGCATTTATATTAACTATAAGGCTGTTTTTTAAGGCTTTATTTTTTACTTTGATGGATGAATGTAATGGATTTACTATGTAATGGATTTACTATGTAATTGATGAGTTGTACAGGTATTATTGTTTTGAATGAAAAAAAAATATTTGACTGCCGCCGTGTCAACCGGGGCAAATGGTTAACTGAAAACTAAAACTGCAACGGGAGGATTCCACCGCCAGAGGGCAGCACTCATTCCCGTCGTTTTAAATGGGAAAACCCAGGCTCGATTCGGACGGGCGGCACTCGGCTTCCCTGTGTCACGCCGAGTCTGTTCTAGTACCGTTGGATGCCCCTTGCCCCTGGCTTGCCCAGACGACGCGCCCAAGAAGGTTGGTGGCCGGCCCGCGGACTCAGCTGTCGGAAAGCGGTCTGCAGCCTGACTGTCTTCATTCTGCCCGGCGATGGCGCAGCCGCTCAGCCTTGGTACCCCATGTTCAGCTCTGCAAGCCCGTTCACCCGCACGTAACCGCCAGCACGTCCGATGTTCCCTCCCGAAGTTATGCCCGAAAACCGGCCCGGTGACCGACGGCCCGGCAGGCGGTACGGGATTTCGACACTTTCCCTCACTCGCCTGGGGCCAGTGCAGCAATATAGTGTGCGGCAGCGCCGGGGTTTTCCAACGAGCCATGTGCGAACGAAATCGGACCCGGGAGTCTGGAACAAAAGGCGTTTGACTGCCGCCGTTTTGTACTGTAAACATTATTGATTATTTGTAAAATGAATCATTGCATTTATATTAACTATGAGGCTGTTTTTTAAGGCTTTATTTTTAACTGTGATGGATGAATGTAATGGATTTAATATGTATTGGATTTACTATGTAATGCATTTACTATGTAATTGATGAGTTGTACAGGTATTATTGTTTTTGAATTAAAAAAAATATTTGACTGCCGCCGTGTCAACCGGGGCAAATGGCAAACTGAAAACTAAAACTGCAACGGGAGGATTCCACCGCCAGAGGGCAGCACTCATTCCCGTCGTTTTAAATGGAAAAAACCCAGGCTCGCTTCGGAGGGGCGACACTCGGCTTCCCGGTGTCGCACCAAGTCAGTTGTGGTACCACTGGATGCTCCTTGCTCCTGGCTTGCCCAGACGGCGCGCCCAAGAAGGTCGGTGCCCGGCCCGCGGACTAAGCTGTCGGAAAGCGGTCTGCAGCCTGACTGCCGTCACTCCGCCCGGCGATGGCGCAGCCGCTCAGCCTTGGTACCCCATGTTCAGCTCTGCAAGCCCGTTCACCCGCAGGTAACCGCCAGCAAGTCCGATGTTCCCTCCCGAAATTATGCCCGAAAACCGGCCCGGTGACCGACGGCCCGGCAGGCGGTACGGGATTTCGACACATTCACTCACTCGCCTGGGGCCAGTGTCGCAATATAGTGTGCGGCAGCGCCGGGGTTTTCCAACGAGCCATGTGCGAACGAAATCGGACACGGGAGTCTGGAACAAAAGGCGTTTGACTGCCGCCGTTTTGTGCTGTAAACATTATTGATTATTATTGTAAAATGAATCATTGCATTTATATTAACTATAAGGCTGTTTTTTAAGGCTTTATTTTTTACTTTGATGGATGAATGTAATGGATTTACTATGTAATGGATTTACTATGTAATTGATGAGTTGTACAGGTATTATTGTTTTTGAATTTAAAAAAAATATTTGACTGCCGCCGTGTCAACCGGGGCAAATGGTTAACTGAAAACTAAAACTGCAACGGGAGGATTCCACCGCCAGAGGGCAGCACTCACTCCCGTCGTTTTAAATGGGAAAACCCAGGCAAGCTTCGGAGGGGAGATACTCGGCTTCCCGGTGTCGCACCAAGTCAGTTGCGGTACCGCTGGGTGCCGCTTGCCCCTGGCTTGTCCAGTCGGCGCGCCGAAGAAGGTTGGTGGCCGGCCCGCGGACTCAGCTGTCGGAAAGCGGTCTGCAGCCTGACTGCCGTCACTCCGCCCGGCGATGGTGCAGCCGCTCAGCCTTGGTACTCCATGTTCAGCTCTGCAAGCCGGTTCACCCGCAGGTAACCGCCCGCAAGTCCGATGTTCCCTCCCGAAGTTATGCCCGAAAACCGGCCCGGTGGCCGACAGCCCGGCAGGCGGTACGGGATTTCGACACATTCACTCACTCGCCTAGGGCCAGTGCCGCAATATAGTGTGTGACAGCGCCGGGGCTTTACAACGAGCCATCCCCCGACGAAGTCGGACACGGGAGTCTGGAACGAAAGGCGTTTGACTGCCGCCCTGCCAACCGGGGCAAATTGTAAACTGAACACTAAAACTGCAACGGGAGGATTCCACCGCCAGAGGGCAGCACTCATTCCCGTCTATTTAAATGGGAAAACCCAGACTCACTTCGGAGAGGCGACACTCGGCTTCCCGGTGTCTCACTGAGTCCGTTCTAGGACCGCTGGATGCCCGTTGCCCCTGGCTTGCGCAGCCGGCACGGCCAAGGAGGTCGGTGGCAGGCCCGCGGACTCAGCTGTCGGAAAGCGGTCTGCAGCCTGACTGCCTTCACTCCGCCCGGCGATGGCAAAGCCTCTCAGCCTTGGTACCCCTGTGCAGCTCTGCAAGCCCGTTCACCCACATGTAACCGCCAGCAAGTCCGATGTTCCCTCCCGAAGTTATGCCCGACAACCGGCCCGGTGACCGATGGCCTGGTAGGTGGTACGGGATTTCGACACTTTCCCTCACACGCCTGGGGCCAGTGCAGCAATATAGTGTGCGGCAGAGCCGGGGTTTTCCAAGGAGCCATGTGCGAATGAAATTGGACACGGGAGTCTGGAACGAAAGCCGTTTGACTGCCGCCGTGTCAACCGGGGCAAATGGCTAACTGAAAACTAAACCTGCAACGGGAGGATTCCACCGCCAGAGGGCAGCACTCATTCCCGTCGTTTTAAATGGGAAAACCCAGGCTCGATTCGGACGGGCGGCACTCGGCTTCCCGGTGTCGCACCAAGTCAGTTGTGGTGCTGCAGGATGCCCCTTGCCCCTGGCTTGCCCAGACGGCGCGCCAAAGAAGGTTGGTGGCCGGCCCGCGGACTCAGCTGTCGGAAAGCGGTCTGCAGCCTGACTGCCGTCACTCCGCCCGGCGATGGTGCAGCCGCTCAGCCTTGGTACCCCATGTTCAGCTCTGGAAGCCCGTTCACCCGCAGGTAACCGCCAGCAAATCCGAAGTTCTCTCCCCAAGTTATGCCCGACAAACTGCCCGGTGACCGACGGCCCGGCAAGCAGTACGGGATTTCGAAACTTTCCCTCACTCGCCTGGGGCCAGTGCAGCAATATAGTCTGCGCCAGTGCCAGGGCTTTCCAAGGAGCCATTCCCATTCGAAATTGGACACGGGAGTCCGGAACGAAAGGCGTTTGACTGCCGCCGTGCCAACCGGGGCAAATTGTAAACTGAAAACTAAAACTGCAACGGGAGGATTCCACCGCCAGAGGGCAGCACTCATTCCCGTCGTTTTAAATGGAAAAAACCCAGGCTCGCTTCGGAGGGGCGACACTCGGCTTCCCGGTGTCGCACCAAGTCAGTTGTGGTACCACTGGATGCTCCTTGCCCCTGGCTTGCCCAGACGGCGCGCCCAAGAAGGTCGGTGCCCGGCCCGCGGACTAAGCTGTCGGAAAGCGGTCTGCAGCCTGACTGCCGTCACTCCGCCCGGCGATGGCGCAGCCGCTCAGCCTTGGTACCCCATGTTCAGCTCTGCAAGCCCGTTCACCCGCAGGTAACCGCCAGCAAGTCCGATGTTCCCTCCCGAGATTATGCCCGAAAACCGGCCCGGTGACCGACGGCCCGGCAGGCGGTACGGGATTTCGACACATTCACTCACTCGCCTGGGGCCAGTGTCGCAATATAATGTGCGGCAGCGCCGGGGTTTTCCAACGAGCCATGTGCGAACGAAATCGGACCCGGGAGTCTGGAACAAAAGGCGTTTGACTGCCGCCGTTTTGTACTGTAAACATTATTGATTATTGTTGTAAAATGAATCATTGCATTTATATTAACTATAAGGCTGTTTTTTAAGGCTTTATTTTTTACTTTGATGGATGAATGTAATGGATTTACTATGTAATGGATTTACTATGTAATGGATTTAATATGTAATTGATGAGTTGTACAGGTATTATTGTTTTGAATTAAAAAAAAATATTTGACTGCCGCCGTGTCAACCGGGGCAAATGGTTAACTGAAAACTAAAACTGCAACGGGAGGATTCCACCGCCAGAGGGCAGCACTCATTCCCGTCGTTTTAAACGGGAAAACCCAGGCTCGATTCGGACGGGCGGCACTCGGCTTCCCTGTGTCACACCGAGTCTGTTCTAGTACCGTTGGAGGCCCCTTGCCCCTGGCTTGCATCGGCAGTGCGCCCAAGACGGTCGGTGCCCGGCCCGCGGACTCAGCTGTCGGAAAGCGGTCTGCAGCCTGACTGCCGTCACTCCGCCCGGCGATGGCGCAAACGCTCAGCCTTGGTACCCCATGTTCAGCTCTGCAAGCCCATTCATCCGCAGGTAACCGCCAGCAAGTCCGATGTTCCCTCCCGAAGTTATGCCCGAAAACCGACCCGGTGACCGACGGCCCGGCAGGCGGTACGAGATTTCGACACTTTCACTCACTCGCCTGGGGCCACTGCCGCAATATAGTGTGTGACAGCGCCGGGGCTTTACAACGAGCCATCCGCGCACGAAATTGCACCCGGGAGTCCGGAACGAAAGGCGTTTGACTGCCGCCGAGTCAACCGGGACAAATGCTTAACTGCAAACTAAAACTGCAACGGGAGGATTCCACCGCCAGAGGGCAGCACTCATCCCGTCGTTTTAAAATGGAAAACCCAGGCAAGCTTCGGAGGGGCGACACTCGGCTTCCCGGTGTCGCACCAAGTCAGTTGTGGTACTGCTGGATGCCCCTTGCCCCTGGCTTGCCCAGACGACGCGCCCAAGAAGGTTGGTGGCCGGCCCGCGGACTCAGCTGTCGGAAAGCGGTCTGCAGCCTGACTGCCGTCACTCCGCCCGGCGATGGTGCAGCCGCTCAGCATTGGTACTCCATGTTCAGCTCTGCAAGCCCGTTCACGCGCACATAACCGCCAGCAAGTCCGATGTTCCCTCCCAAAGCTATGCCCGACAACCGGCCCGGTGACCGACAGCCCAGCAGGCGCTATGGGATTCCGACACTTTTCCTCACTCGCCTGGGGCCAGTGCAGCAATATCATATGCGCCAGCGCCGGGGCTTTCCAACGAGCCATCCCCGAACGGAATCGGACACGGGAGTCCAGAATGAAAGGCGTTTGACTGCCGCCGTGCCAAGCGGGACAAATGGCTATCTGAAAACTAAAACTGCAACGGGAGGATTCCACCGCCAGAGGGCAGCACTCACTCCCGTCGTTTTAAACGGGAAAACCCAGGCTCGCTAAGGAGGGGCGACACTCGGCTTCCCGGTGTCTCACCGAGTCCGTTCCAGGACCGCTGGATGCCCCTTGCCCCTGGCTTGCATAGGCAGCGCGCCCAAGAAGGTCGGTGGCCGGCCCGCGGACTCAGCTGTCGGAAAGCGGTCTGCAGCCTGACTGCCGTCACTCCGCACGGCGATGGCGCAGCCGCTCAGCCTTGGTACCCCATGTTCAGCTCTGCAATCCCGTTCACCCGCAGGTAACTGCCAGCAAATCCGAAGTTCTCTCCCCAAGTTATGCCCGACAAACTGCCCGGTGACCGACGGCCCGGCAAGCAGTACGGGATTTCGAAACTTTCCCTCACTCGCCTGGGGCCAGTGCAGCAATATAGTGTGCACCAGCACCGGGGCTTTCCAACGAGCCATCCGCGAACGAAATTGGACACGGGAGTCCGGAACCAAAGACGTTTGACTGCCGCCGTGCCAACCGGGGCAAATGCTTAACTGAAAACTAAAACTGCAACGGGAGGATTCCACCGCCAGAGGACAGCACTCATTCCCGTCTATTTAAACGGGAAAACCCAGGCTCGCTTCGGAGGGGCGACACTCGGCTTCCCGGTGTTGCACCAAGTCAGTTGTGGTACCGCTGGATGCCCCTTGCCCCTGGCTTGCCCAGACGGTGTGCCCAAGAAGGTCGGTGGCCTACCCGCGGACTCAGCTGTCGGAAAGCGGTCTGCAGCCTGACTGCGGTCACTCCGCACAGCGATGACAAAGCCGCTCAGCCCTGGTACCCCATGTTCAGCTCTGCAAGCCCGTTCACCCGCAGGTAACCGCCAGCTAGTGCGAAGTTCCCTCCCCAAGTTATGCCCGACAACCGGCCTGGTGACCGACGGCCCGGCAGGTGGTATGGGATTTCGACACTTTCCCTCACTCGCCTGGGGCCAGTGCAGCAATATAGTGTGCGCCAGTGCCAGGGATTTCCAAGGAGCCATTCGAAATTGGACACGGGAGTCCGGAACAAAAGGCGTTTGACTGCCGAGTGCCAACCGGGGCAAATTGTAAACTAAAAACTAAAACTGCAACGGGAGGATTCCACCGCCAGAGGGCAGCACTCATTCCCGTCGTTTTAAATGGGAAAACCCAGGCTCGATTCGGACGGGCGGCACTCGGCTTCCCGGTGTCGCACCAAGTCAGTTGTGGTGCTGCAGGATGCCCCTTGCCCCTGGCTTGCCCAGACGGCGCGCCAAAGAAGGTTGGTGGCCGGCCCGCGGACTCAGCTGTCGGAAAGCGGTCTGCAGCCTCACTGCCGTCACTCCGCCCGGCGATGGTGCAGCCGCTCAGCCTTGGTACTCCATGTTCAGCTCTGCAAGCCCGTTCACCCGCAGGTAACCGCCAGCAAGTCCGATGTTCCCTCCCGAGATTATGCCCGAAAACCGGCCCGGTGACCGACGGCCCGGCAGGGGTTACGGGATTTCGACACATTCACTCACTCGCCTGGGGCCAGTGTCGCAATATAGTGTGCGGCAGCGCCGGGGTTTTCCAAGGAGCCATTCCCATTCGAAATTGGACACGGGAGTCCGGAACGAAAGGCGTTTGACTGCCGCCGTGCCAACCGGGGCAAATTGTAAACTGAAAACTAAAACTGCAACGGGAGGATTCCACCGCCAGAGGGCAGCACTCATTCCCGTCGTTTTAAATGGAAAAAACCCAGGCTCGCTTCGGAGGGGCGACACTCGGCTTCCCAGTGTCGCACCAAGTCAGTTGTGGTACCACTGGATGCTCCTTGCCCCTGGCTTGCCCAGACGGCGCGCCCAAGAAGGTCGGTGCCCGGCCCGCGGACTAAGCTGTCGGAAAGCGGTCTGCAGCCTGACTGCCGTCACTCCGCCCGGCGATGGCGCAGCCGCTCAGCCTTGGTACCCCATGTTCAGCTCTGCAAGCCCGTTCACCCGCAGGTAACCGCCAGCAAGTCCGATGTTCCCTCCCGAGATTATGCCCGAAAACCGGCCCGGTGACCGACGGCCCGGCAGGCGGTACGGGATTTCGACACATTCACTCACTCGCCTGGGGCCAGTGCCGCAATATAGTGTGCGGCAGCGCCGGGGTTTTCCAACGAGCCATGTGCGAACGAAATCGGACACGGGAGTCTGGAACAAAAGGCGTTTGACTGCCGCCGTTTTGTACTGTAAACATTATTGATTATTATTGTAAAATGAATCATTGCATTTATATTAACTATAAGGCTGTTTTTTAAGGCTTTATTTTTTACTTTGATGGATGAATGTAATGGATTTACTATGTAATGGATTTACTATGTAATTGATGAGTTGTACAGGTATTATTGTTTTGAATGAAAAAAAAATATTTCACTGCCGCCGTGTCAACCGGGGCAAATGGTTAACTGAAAACTAAAACTGCAACGGGAGGATTCCACCGCCAGAGGGCAGCACTCATTCCCGTCGTTTTAAATGGGAAAACCCAGGCTCGATTCGGACGGGCGGCACTCGGCTTCCCTGTGTCACGCCGAGTCTGTTCTGGTACTGTTGGATGCCCCTTGCCCCTGGCTTGCCCAGACGACGCGCCCAAGAAGGTTGGTGGCCGGCCCGCGGACTCAGCTGTCGGAAAGCGGTCTGCAGCCTGACTGCCGTCACTCCGCCCGGCGATGGTGCAGCCGCTCAGCATTGGTACTCCATGTTCAGCTCTGCAAGCCCGTTCACGCGCACATAACCGCCAGCAAGTCCGATGTTCCCTCCCAAAGCTATGCCCGACAACCGGCCCGGTGACCGACAGCCCAGCAGGCGCTATGGGATTCCGACACTTTTCCTCACTCGCCTGGGGCCAGTGCAGCAATATCATATGCGCCAGCGCCGGGGCTTTCCAACGAGCCATCCCCGAACGGAATCGGACACGGGAGTCCAGAATGAAAGGCGTTTGACTGCCGCCGTGCCAAGCGGGACAAATGGCTATCTGAAAACTAAAACTGCAACGGGAGGATTCCACCGCCAGAGGGCAGCACTCACTCCCGTCGTTTTAAACGGGAAAACCCAGGCTCGCTAAGGAGGGGCGACACTCGGCTTCCCGGTGTCTCACCGAGTCCGTTCCAGGACCGCTGGATGCCCCTTGCCCCTGGCTTGCATAGGCAGCGCGCCCAAGAAGGTCGGTGGCCGGCCCGCGGACTCAGCTGTCGGAAAGCGGTCTGCAGCCTGACTGCCGTCACTCCGCACGGCGATGGCGCAGCCGCTCAGCCTTGGTACCCCATGTTCAACTCTGCAATCCCGTTCACCTGCAGGTAACCGCCAGCAAATCCGAAGTTCTCTCCCCAAGTTATGCCCGACAAACTGCCCGGTGACCGACGGCCCGGCAAGCAGTACGGGATTTCGAAACTTTCCCTCACTCGCCTGGGGCCAGTGCAGCAATATAGTGTGCACCAGCACCGGGGCTTTCCAACGAGCCATCCGCGAACGAAATTGGACACGGGAGTCCGGAACCAAAGACGTTTGACTGCCGCCGTGCCAACCGGGGCAAATGCTTAACTGAAAACTAAAACTGCAACGGGAGGATTCCACCGCCAGAGGACAGCACTCATTCCCGTCTATTTAAACGGGAAAACCCAGGCTCGCTTCGGAGGGGCGACACTCGGCTTCCCGGTGTTGCACCAAGTCAGTTGTGGTACCGCTGGATGCCCCTTGCCCCTGGCTTGCCCAGACGGTGTGCCCAAGAAGGTCGGTGGCCTACCCGCGGACTCAGCTGTCGGAAAGCGGTCTGCAGCCTGACTGCGGTCACTCCGCACAGCGATGACAAAGCCGCTCAGCCCTGGTACCCCATGTTCAGCTCTGCAAGCCCGTTCACCCGCAGGTAACCGCCAGCTAGTGCGAAGTTCCCTCCCCAAGTTATGCCCGACAACCGGCCTGGTGACCGACGGCCCGGCAGGTGGTATGGGATTTCGACACTTTCCCTCACTCGCCTGGGGCCAGTGCAGCAATATAGTGTGCGCCAGTGCCAGGGATTTCCAAGGAGCCATTCCCATTCGAAATTGGACACGGGAGTCCGGAACAAAAGGCGTTTGACTGCCGAGTGCCAACCGGGGCAAATTGTAAACTAAAAACTAAAACTGCAACGGGAGGATTCCACCGCCAGAGGGCAGCACTCATTCCCGTCGTTTTAAATGGGAAAACCCAGGCTCGATTCGGACGGGCGGCACTCGGCTTCCCGGTGTCGCACCAAGTCAGTTGTGGTGCTGCAGGATGCCCCTTGCCCCTGGCTTGCCCAGACGGCGCGCCAAAGAAGGTTGGTGGCCGGCCCGCGGACTCAGCTGTCGGAAAGCGGTCTGCAGCCTCACTGCCGTCACTCCGCCCGGCGATGGTGCAGCCGCTCAGCCTTGGTACTCCATGTTCAGCTCTGCAAGCCCGTTCACCCGCAGGTAACCGCCAGCAAGTCCGATGTTCCCTCCCGAGATTATGCCCGAAAACCGGCCCGGTGACCGACGGCCCGGCAGGCGTTACGGGATTTCGACACATTCACTCACTCGCCTGGGGCCAGTGTCGCAATATAGTGTGCGGCAGCGCCGGGGTTTTCCAAGGAGCCATTCCCATTCGAAATTGGACACGGGAGTCCGGAACGAAAGGCGTTTGACTGCCGCCGTGCCAACCGGTGCAAATTGTAAACTGAAAACTAAAACTGCAACGGGAGGATTCCACCGCCAGAGGGCATCACTCATTCCCGTCGTTTTAAATGGAAAAAACCCAGGCTCGCTTCGGAGGGGCGACACTCGGCTTCCCAGTGTCGCACCAAGTCAGTTGTGGTACCACTGGATGCTCCTTGCCCCTGGCTTGCCCAGACGGCGCGCCCAAGAAGGTCGGTGCCCGGCCCGCGGACTAAGCTGTCGGAAAGCGGTCTGCAGCCTGACTGCCGTCACTCCGCCCGGCGATGGCGCAGCCGCTCAGCCTTGGTACCCCATGTTCAGCTCTGCAAGCCCGTTCACCCGCAGGTAACCGCCAGCAAGTCCGATGTTCCCTCCCGAGATTATGCCCGAAAACCGGCCCGGTGACCGACGGCCCGGCAGGCGGTACGGGATTTCGACACATTCACTCACTCGCCTGGGGCCAGTGCCGCAATATAGTGTGCGGCAGCGCCGGGGTTTTCCAACGAGCCATGTGCGAACGAAATCGGACACGGGAGTCTGGAACAAAAGGCGTTTGACTGCCGCCGTTTTGTACTGTAAACATTATTGATTATTATTGTAAAATGAATCATTGCATTTATACTAACTATAAGGCTGTTTTTTAAGGCTTTATTTTTTACTTTGATGGATGAATGTAATGGATTTACTATGTAATGGATTTACTATGTAATTGATGAGTTGTACAGGTATTATTGTTTTGAATGAAAAAAAAATATTTGACTGCCGCCGTGTCAACCGGGGCAAATGGTTAACTGAAAACTAAAACTGCAACGGGAGGATTCCACCGCCAGAGGGCAGCACTCATTCCCGTCGTTTTAAATGGGAAAACCCAGGCTCGATTCGGACGGGCGGCACTCGGCTTCCCTGTGTCACACCGAGTCTGTTCTAGTACCGTTGGATGCCCCTTGCCCCTGGCTTGCATAGGCAGCGCGCCCAAGAAGGTTGGTCGCCGGCCTGCGGACTCAGCTGTCGGAAAGCGGTCTGCAGCCTGACTGCCTTCATTCTGCCCGGCGATGGCGCAGCCGCTCAGCCTTGGTACCCCATGTTCAGCTCTGCAAGCCCGTTCACCCGCACGTAACCGCCAGCACGTCCGATGTTCCCTCCCGAAGTTATGCCCGAAAACCGGCCCGGTGACCGACGGCCCGGCAGGCGGTACGGGATTTCGACACTTTCCCTCACTCGCCTGGGGCCAGTGCAGCAATATAGTGTGCGGCAGCGCCGGGGTTTTCCAACGAGCCATGTGCGAACGAAATCGGACCCGGGAGTCTGGAACAAAAGGCGTTTGACTGCCGCCGTTTTGTACTGTAAACATTATTGATTATTTGTAAAATGAATCATTGCATTTATATTAACTATGAGGCTGTTTTTTAAGGCTTTATTTTTAACTGTGATGGATGAATGTAATGGATTTACTATGTATTGGATTTACTATGTAATGGATTTACTATGTAATTGCTGAGTTGTACAGGTATTATTGTTTTTGAATTAAAAAAAATATTTGACTGCCGCCGTGTCAACCGGGGCAAATGGCAAACTGAAAACTAAAACTGCAACGGGAGGATTCCACCGCCAGAGGGCAGCACTCATTCCCGTCGTTTTAAATGGAAAAAACCCAGGCTCGCTTCGGAGGGGCGACACTCGGCTTCCCAGTGTCGCACCAAGTCAGTTGTGGTACCACTGGATGCTCCTTGCCCCTGGCTTGCCCAGACGGCGCGCCCAAGAAGGTCGGTGCCCGGCCCGCGGACTAAGCTGTCGGAAAGCGGTCTGCAGCCTGACTGCCGTCACTCCGCCCGGCGATGGCGCAGCCGCTCAGCCTTGGTACCCCATGTTCAGCTCTGCAAGCCCGTTCACCCGCAGGTAACCGCCAGCAAGTCCGATGTTCCCTCCCGAGATTATGCCCGAAAACCGGCCCGGTGACCGACGGCCCGGCAGGCGGTACGGGATTTCGACACATTCACTCACTCGCCTGGGGCCAGTGCCGCAATATAGTGTGCGGCAGCGCCGGGGTTTTCCAACGAGCCATGTGCGAACGAAATCGGACACGGGAGTCTGGAACAAAAGGCGTTTGACTGCCGCCGTTTTGTACTGTAAACATTATTGATTATTATTGTAAAATGAATCATTGCATTTATACTAACTATAAGGCTGTTTTTTAAGGCTTTATTTTTTACTTTGATGGATGAATGTAATGGATTTACTATGTAATGGATTTACTATGTAATTGATGAGTTGTACAGGTATTATTGTTTTGAATGAAAAAAAAATATTTGACTGCCGCCGTGTCAACCGGGGCAAATGGTTAACTGAAAACTAAAACTGCAACGGGAGGATTCCACCGCCAGAGGGCAGCACTCATTCCCGTCGTTTTAAATGGGAAAACCCAGGCTCGATTCGGACGGGCGGCACTCGGCTTCCCTGTGTCACACCGAGTCTGTTCTAGTACCGTTGGATGCCCCTTGCCCCTGGCTTGCATAGGCAGCGCGCCCAAGAAGGTTGGTCGCCGGCCTGCGGACTCAGCTGTCGGAAAGCGGTCTGCAGCCTGACTGCCTTCATTCTGCCCGGCGATGGCGCAGCCGCTCAGCCTTGGTACCCCATGTTCAGCTCTGCAAGCCCGTTCACCCGCACGTAACCGCCAGCACGTCCGATGTTCCCTCCCGAAGTTATGCCCGAAAACCGGCCCGGTGACCGACGGCCCGGCAGGCGGTACGGGATTTCGACACTTTCCCTCACTCGCCTGGGGCCAGTGCAGCAATATAGTGTGCGGCAGCGCCGGGGTTTTCCAACGAGCCATGTGCGAACGAAATCGGACCCGGGAGTCTGGAACAAAAGGCGTTTGACTGCCGCCGTTTTGTACTGTAAACATTATTGATTATTTGTAAAATGAATCATTGCATTTATATTAACTATGAGGCTGTTTTTTAAGGCTTTATTTTTAACTGTGATGGATGAATGTAATGGATTTACTATGTATTGGATTTACTATGTAATGGATTTACTATGTAATTGCTGAGTTGTACAGGTATTATTGTTTTTGAATTAAAAAAAATATTTGACTGCCGCCGTGTCAACCGGGGCAAATGGCAAACTGAAAACTAAAACTGCAACGGGAGGATTCCACCGCCAGAGGGCAGCACTCATTCCCGTCGTTTTAAATGGAAAAAACCCAGGCTCGCTTCGGAGGGGCGACACTCGGCTTCCCAGTGTCGCACCAAGTCAGTTGTGGTACCACTGGATGCTCCTTGCCCCTGGCTTGCCCAGACGGCGCGCCCAAGAAGGTCGGTGCCCGGCCCGCGGACTAAGCTGTCGGAAAGCGGTCTGCAGCCTGACTGCCGTCACTCCGCCCGGCGATGGCGCAGCCGCTCAGCCTTGGTACCCCATGTTCAGCTCTGCAAGCCCGTTCACCCGCAGGTAACCGCCAGCAAGTCCGATGTTCCCTCCCGAGATTATGCCCGAAAACCGGCCCGGTGACCGACGGCCCGGCAGGCGGTACGGGATTTCGACACATTCACTCACTCGCCTGGGGCCAGTGCCGCAATATAGTGTGCGGCAGCGCCGGGGTTTTCCAACGAGCCATGTGCGAACGAAATCGGACACGGGAGTCTGGAACAAAAGGCGTTTGACTGCCGCCGTTTTGTACTGTAAACATTATTGATTATTATTGTAAAATGAATCATTGCATTTATACTAACTATAAGGCTGTTTTTTAAGGCTTTATTTTTTACTTTGATGGATGAATGTAATGGATTTACTATGTAATGGATTTACTATGTAATTGATGAGTTGTACAGGTATTATTGTTTTGAATGAAAAAAAAATATTTGACTGCCGCCGTGTCAACCGGGGCAAATGGTTAACTGAAAACTAAAACTGCAACGGGAGGATTCCACCGCCAGAGGGCAGCACTCATTCCCGTCGTTTTAAATGGGAAAACCCAGGCTCGATTCGGACGGGCGGCACTCGGCTTCCCTGTGTCACACCGAGTCTGTTCTAGTACCGTTGGATGCCCCTTGCCCCTGGCTTGCATAGGCAGCGCGCCCAAGAAGGTTGGTCGCCGGCCTGCGGACTCAGCTGTCGGAAAGCGGTCTGCAGCCTGACTGCCTTCATTCTGCCCGGCGATGGCGCAGCCGCTCAGCCTTGGTACCCCATGTTCAGCTCTGCAAGCCCGTTCACCCGCACGTAACCGCCAGCACGTCCGATGTTCCCTCCCGAAGTTATGCCCGAAAACCGGCCCGGTGACCGACGGCCCGGCAGGCGGTACGGGATTTCGACACTTTCCCTCACTCGCCTGGGGCCAGTGCAGCAATATAGTGTGCGGCAGCGCCGGGGTTTTCCAACGAGCCATGTGCGAACGAAATCGGACCCGGGAGTCTGGAACAAAAGGCGTTTGACTGCCGCCGTTTTGTACTGTAAACATTATTGATTATTTGTAAAATGAATCATTGCATTTATATTAACTATGAGGCTGTTTTTTAAGGCTTTATTTTTAACTGTGATGGATGAATGTAATGGATTTACTATGTATTGGATTTACTATGTAATGGATTTACTATGTAATTGCTGAGTTGTACAGGTATTATTGTTTTTGAATTAAAAAAAATATTTGACTGCCGCCGTGTCAACCGGGGCAAATGGCAAACTGAAAACTAAAACTGCAACGGGAGGATTCCACCGCCAGAGGGCAGCACTCATTCCCGTCGTTTTAAATGGAAAAAACCCAGGCTCGCTTCGGAGGGGCGACACTCGGCTTCCCGGTGTCGCACCAAGTCAGTTGTGGTACCACTGGATGCTCCTTGCCCCTGGCTTGCCCAGACGGCGCGCCCAAGAAGGTCGGTGCCCGGCCCGCGGACTAAGCTGTCGGAAAGCGGTCTGCAGCCTGACTGCCGTCACTCCGCCCGGCGATGGCGCAGCCGCTCAGCCTTGGTACCCCATGTTCAGCTCTGCAAGCCCGTTCACCCGCAGGTAACCGCCAGCAAGTCCGATGTTCCCTCCCGAAATTATGCCCGAAAACCGGCCCGGTGACCGACGGCCCGGCAGGCGGTACGGGATTTCGACACATTCACTCACTCGCCTGGGGCCAGTGTCGCAATATAGTGTGCGGCAGCGCCGGGGTTTTCCAACGAGCCATGTGCGAACGAAATCGGACACGGGAGTCTGGAACAAAAGGCGTTTGACTGCCGCCGTTTTGTGCTGTAAACATTATTGATTATTACTGTAAAATGAATCATTGCATTTATATTAACTATAAGGCTGTTTTTTAAGGCTTTATTTTTTACTTTGATGGATGAATGTAATGGATTTACTATGTAATGGATTTACTATGTAATTGATGAGTTGTACAGGTATTATTGTTTTTGAATTTAAAAAAAATATTTGACTGCCGCCGTGTCAACCGGGGCAAATGGTTAACTGAAAACTAAAACTGCAACGGGAGGATTCCACCGCCAGAGGGCAGCACTCACTCCCGTCGTTTTAAATGGGAAAACCCAGGCAAGCTTCGGAGGGGAGATACTCGGCTTCCCGGTGTCGCACCAAGTCAGTTGCGGTACCGCTGGGTGTCGCTTGCCCCTGGCTTGCCCAGTCGGCGCGCCGAAGAAGGTTGGTGGCCGGCCCGCGGACTCAGCTGTCGGAAAGCGGTCTGCAGCCTGACTGCCGTCACTCCGCCCGGCGATGGTGCAGCCGCTCAGCCTTGGTACTCCATGTTCAGCTCTGCAAGCCGGTTCACCCGCAGGTAACCGCCCGCAAGTCCGATGTTCCCTCCCGAAGTTATGCCCGAAAACCGGCCCGGTGGCCGACAGCCCGGCAGGCGGTACGGGATTTCGACACATTCACTCACTCGCCTAGGGCCAGTGCCGCAATATAGTGTGTGACAGCGCCGGGGCTTTACAACGAGCCATCCCCCGACGAAGTCGGACACGGGAGTCTGGAACGAAAGGCGTTTGACTGCCGCCCTGCCAACCGGGGCAAATTGTAAACTGAACACTAAAACTGCAACGGGAGGATTCCACCGCCAGAGGGCAGCACTCATTCCCGTCTATTTAAATGGGAAAACCCAGACTCACTTCGGAGAGGCGACACTCGGCTTCCCGGTGTCTCACTGAGTCCGTTCTAGGACCGCTGGATGCCCGTTGCCCCTGGCTTGCCCAGCCGGCACGGCCAAGGAGGTCGGTGGCAGGCCCGCGGACTCAGCTGTCGGAAAGCGGTCTGCAGCCTGACTGCCTTCACTCCGCCCGGCGATGGCAAAGCCTCTCAGCCTTGGTACCCCATGTGCAGCTCTGCAAGCCCGTTCACCCACATATAACCGCCAGCAAGTCCGATGTTCCCTCCCGAAGTTATGCCCGACAACCGGCCCGGTGACCGATGGCCTGGTAGGTGGTACGGGATTTCGACACTTTCCCTCACACGCCTGGGGCCAGTGCAGCAATATAGTGTGCGGCAGAGCCGGGGTTTTCCAAGGAGCCATGTGCGAATGAAATTGGACACGGGAGTCTGGAACGAAAGCCGTTTGACTGCCGCCGTGTCAACCGGGGCAAATGGCTAACTGAAAACTAAACCTGCAACGGGAGGATTCCACCGCCAGAGGGCAGCACTCATTCCCGTCGTTTTAAATGGGAAAACCCAGGCTCGATTCGGACGGGCGGCACTCGGCTTCCCGGTGTCGCACCAAGTCAGTTGTGGTACTGCAGGATGCCCCTTGCCCCTGGCTTGCCCAGACGGCGCGCCCAAGAAGGTTGGTGGCCGGCCCGCGGACTCAGCTGTCAGAAAGCGGTCTGCAGCCTGACTGCCGTCACTCCGCCCGGCGATGGTGCAGCCGCTCAGCCTTGGTACCCCATGTTCAGCTCTGGAAGCCCGTTCACCCGCAGGTAACCGCCAGCAAATCCGAAGTTCTCTCCCCAAGTTATGCCCGACAAACTGCCCGGTGACCGACGGCCCGGCAAGCAGTACGGGATTTCGAAACTTTCCCTCACTCGCCTGGGGCCAGTGCAGCAATATAGTGTGCGCCAGTGCCAGGGCTTTCCAAGGAGCCATTCCCATTCGAAATTGGACACGGGAGTCCGGAACGAAAGGCGTTTGACTGCCGCCGTGCTAACCGGGGCAAATTGTAAACTGAAAACTAAAACTGCAACGGGAGGATTCCACCGCCAGAGGGCAGCACTCATTCCCGTCGTTTTAAATGGAAAAAACCCAGGCTCGCTTCGGAGGGGCGACACTCGGCTTCCCGGTGTCGCACCAAGTCAGTTGTGGTACCAGTGGATGCTCCTTGCCCCTGGCTTGCCCAGACGGCGCGCCCAAGAAGGTCGGTGCCCGGCCCGCGGACTAAGCTGTCGGAAAGCGGTCTGCAGCCTGACTGCCGTCACTCCGCCCGGCGATGGCGCAGCCGCTCAGCCTTGGTACCCCATGTTCAGCTCTGCAAGCCCGTTCACCCGCAGGTAACCGCCAGCAAGTCCGATGTTCCCTCCCGAGATTATGCCCGAAAACCGGCCCGGTGACCGACGGCCCGGCAGGCGGTACGGGATTTCGACACATTCACTCACTCGCCTGGGGCCAGTGTCGCAATATAGTGTGCGGCAGCGCCGGGGTTTTCCAACGAGCCATGTGCGAACGAAATCGGACACGGGAGTCTGGAACAAAAGGCGTTTGACTGCCGCCGTTTTGTACTGTAAACATTATTGATTATTGTTGTAAAATGAATCATTGCATTTATATTAACTATAAGGCTGTTTTTTAAGGCTTTATTTTTTACTTTGATGGATGAATGTAATGGATTTACTATGTAATGGATTTACTATGTAATTGATGAGTTGTACAGGTATTATTGTTTTTGAATTTAAAAAAAATATTTGACTGCCGCCGTGTCAACCGGGGCAAATGGTTAACTGAAAACTAAAACTGCAACGGGAGGATTCCACCGCCAGAGGGCAGCACTCACTCCCGTCGTTTTAAATGGGAAAACCCAGGCAAGCTTCGGAGGGGAGATACTCGGCTTCCCGGTGTCGCACCAAGTCAGTTGCGGTACCGCTGGGTGTCGCTTGCCCCTGGCTTGCCCAGTCGGCGCGCCGAAGAAGGTTGGTGGCCGGCCCGCGGACTCAGCTGTCGGAAAGCGGTCTGCAGCCTGACTGCCGTCACTCCGCCCGGCGATGGTGCAGCCGCTCAGCCTTGGTACTCCATGTTCAGCTCTGCAAGCCGGTTCACCCGCAGGTAACCGCCCGCAAGTCCGATGTTCCCTCCCGAAGTTATGCCCGAAAACCGGCCCGGTGGCCGACAGCCCGGCAGGCGGTACGGGATTTCGACACATTCACTCACTCGCCTAGGGCCAGTGCCGCAATATAGTGTGTGACAGCGCCGGGGCTTTACAACGAGCCATCCCCCGACGAAGTCGGACACGGGAGTCTGGAACGAAAGGCGTTTGACTGCCGCCCTGCCAACCGGGGCAAATTGTAAACTGAACACTAAAACTGCAACGGGAGGATTCCACCGCCAGAGGGCAGCACTCATTCCCGTCTATTTAAATGGGAAAACCCAGACTCACTTCGGAGAGGCGACACTCGGCTTCCCGGTGTCTCACTGAGTCCGTTCTAGGACCGCTGGATGCCCGTTGCCCCTGGCTTGCCCAGCCGGCACGGCCAAGGAGGTCGGTGGCAGGCCCGCGGACTCAGCTGTCGGAAAGCGGTCTGCAGCCTGACTGCCTTCACTCCGCCCGGCGATGGCAAAGCCTCTCAGCCTTGGTACCCCATGTGCAGCTCTGCAAGCCCGTTCACCCACATATAACCGCCAGCAAGTCCGATGTTCCCTCCCGAAGTTATGCCCGACAACCGGCCCGGTGACCGATGGCCTGGTAGGTGGTACGGGATTTCGACACTTTCCCTCACACGCCTGGGGCCAGTGCAGCAATATAGTGTGCGGCAGAGCCGGGGTTTTCCAAGGAGCCATGTGCGAATGAAATTGGACACGGGAGTCTGGAACGAAAGCCGTTTGACTGCCGCCGTGTCAACCGGGGCAAATGGCTAACTGAAAACTAAACCTGCAACGGGAGGATTCCACCGCCAGAGGGCAGCACTCATTCCCGTCGTTTTAAATGGGAAAACCCAGGCTCGATTCGGACGGGCGGCACTCGGCTTCCCGGTGTCGCACCAAGTCAGTTGTGGTACTGCAGGATGCCCCTTGCCCCTGGCTTGCCCAGACGGCGCGCCCAAGAAGGTTGGTGGCCGGCCCGCGGACTCAGCTGTCAGAAAGCGGTCTGCAGCCTGACTGCCGTCACTCCGCCCGGCGATGGTGCAGCCGCTCAGCCTTGGTACCCCATGTTCAGCTCTGGAAGCCCGTTCACCCGCAGGTAACCGCCAGCAAATCCGAAGTTCTCTCCCCAAGTTATGCCCGACAAACTGCCCGGTGACCGACGGCCCGGCAAGCAGTACGGGATTTCGAAACTTTCCCTCACTCGCCTGGGGCCAGTGCAGCAATATAGTGTGCGCCAGTGCCAGGGCTTTCCAAGGAGCCATTCCCATTCGAAATTGGACACGGGAGTCCGGAACGAAAGGCGTTTGACTGCCGCCGTGCTAACCGGGGCAAATTGTAAACTGAAAACTAAAACTGCAACGGGAGGATTCCACCGCCAGAGGGCAGCACTCATTCCCGTCGTTTTAAATGGAAAAAACCCAGGCTCGCTTCGGAGGGGCGACACTCGGCTTCCCGGTGTCGCACCAAGTCAGTTGTGGTACCAGTGGATGCTCCTTGCCCCTGGCTTGCCCAGACGGCGCGCCCAAGAAGGTCGGTGCCCGGCCCGCGGACTAAGCTGTCGGAAAGCGGTCTGCAGCCTGACTGCCGTCACTCCGCCCGGCGATGGCGCAGCCGCTCAGCCTTGGTACCCCATGTTCAGCTCTGCAAGCCCGTTCACCCGCAGGTAACCGCCAGCAAGTCCGATGTTCCCTCCCGAGATTATGCCCGAAAACCGGCCCGGTGACCGACGGCCCGGCAGGCGGTACGGGATTTCGACACATTCACTCACTCGCCTGGGGCCAGTGTCGCAATATAGTGTGCGGCAGCGCCGGGGTTTTCCAACGAGCCATGTGCGAACGAAATCGGACACGGGAGTCTGGAACAAAAGGCGTTTGACTGCCGCCGTTTTGTACTGTAAACATTATTGATTATTGTTGTAAAATGAATCATTGCATTTATATTAACTATAAGGCTGTTTTTTAAGGCTTTATTTTTTACTTTGATGGATGAATGTAATGGATTTACTATGTAATGGATTTACTATGTAATGGATTTAATATGTAATTGATGAGTTGTACAGGTATTATTGTTTTGAATTAAAAAAAAATATTTGACTGCCGCCGTGTCAACCGGGGCAAATGGTTAACTGAAAACTAAAACTGCAACGGGAGGATTCCACCGCCAGAGGGCAGCACTCATTCCCGTCGTTTTAAACGGGAAAACCCAGGCTCGATTCGGACGGGCGGCACTCGGCTTCCCTGTGTCACACCGAGTCTGTTCTAGTACCGTTGGAGGCCCCTTGCCCCTGGCTTGCATCGGCAGTGCGCCCAAGACGGTCGGTGCCCGGCCCGCGGACTCAGCTGTCGGAAAGCGGTCTGCAGCCTGACTGCCGTCACTCCGCCCGGCGATGGCGCAAACGCTCAGCCTTGGGACCCCATGTTCAGCTCTGCAAGGCCATTCATCCGCAGGTAACCGCCAGCAAGTCCGATGTTCCCTCCCGAAGTTATGCCCGAAAACCGACCCGGTGACCGACGGCCCGGCAGGCGGTACGAGATTTCGACACTTTCACTCACTCGCCTGGGGCCACTGCCGCAATATAGTGTGTGACAGCGCCGGGGCTTTACAACGAGCCATCCGCGCACGAAATTGCACACGGGAGTCCGGAACGAAAGGCGTTTGACTGCCGCCGAGTCAACCGGGACAAATGCTTAACTGCAAACTAAAACTGCAACGGGAGGATTCCACCGCCAGAGGGCAGCACTCATTCCCGTCGTTTTAAACCGGAAAACCCAGGCAAGCTTCGGAGGGGCGACACTCGGCTTCCCGGTGTCGCACCAAGGCAGTTGTGGTACTGCTGGATGCCCCTTGCCCCTGGCTTGCCCAGACGACGCGCCCAAGAAGGTTGGTGGCCGGCCCGCGGACTCAGCTGTCGGAAAGCGGTCTGCAGCCTGACTGCCGTCACTCCGCCCGGCGATGGTGCAGCCGCTCAGCATTGGTACTCCATGTTCAGCACTGCAAGCCCGTTCACACGCACATAACCGCCAGCAAGTCCGATGTTCCCTCCCAAAGCTATGCCCGACAACCGGCCCGGTGACCGATAGCCCAGCAGGCGCTATGGGATTCCGACACTTTTCCTCACTCGCCTGGGGCCAGTGCAGCAATATCATATGCGCCAGCGCCGGGGCTTTCCAACGAGCCATCCCCGAACGGAATCGGACACGGGAGTCCAGAATGAAAGGCGTTTGACTGCCGCCGTGCTAACCGGGACAAATGGCTATCTGAAAACTAAAACTGCAACGGGAGGATTCCACCGCCAGAGGGCAGCACTCACTCCCGTCGTTTTAAACGGGAAAACCCAGGCTCGCTTCGGAGGGGCGACACTCGGCTTCCCGGTGTCTCACCGAGTCCGTTCCAGGACCGCTGGATGCCCCTTGCCCCTGGCTTGCTTAGGCAGCGCGCCCAAGAAGGTCGGTGGCCGGCCCGCGGACTCAGATGTCGGAAAGCGGTCTGCAGCCTGACTGCCGTCACTCCGCACGGCGATGGCGCAGCCGCGCAGCCTTGGTACCCCATGTTCAGCTCTGCAATCCCGTTCACCCGCAGGTAACCGCCAGCAAATCCGAAGTTCTCTCCCCAAGTTATACCCGACAAACTGCCCGGTGACCGACGGCCCGGCAAGCAGTACGGGATTTCGAAACTTTTCCTCACTCGCCTGGGGCCAGTGCAGCAATATAGTGTGCACCAGCACCGGGGCTTTCCAACGAGCCATCCGCGAACGAAATTGGACACGGGAGTCCGGAACCAAAGACGTTTGACTGCCGCCGTGCCAACCGGGGCAAATGCTTAACTGAAAACTAAAACTGCAACGGGTGATTCCACCGCCAGAGGGCAGCACGCATTCCCGTCTATTTAAACGGGAAAACCCAGGCTCGCTTCGGAGGGGCGACACTCGGCTTCCCGGTGTTGCACCAAGTCAGTTGTGGGACCGCTGGATGCCCCTTGCCCCTGGCTTGCCCAGACGGTGTGCCCAAGAAGGTCGGTGGCCTACCCGCGGACTCAGCTGTCGGAAAGCGGTCTGCAGCCTGACTGCGGTCACTCCGCACAGCGATGGCAAAGCCGCTCAGCCTTGGTACCCCATGTTCAGCTCTGGAAGCCCGTTCACCCGCAGGTAACCGCCAGCTAGTGCGGAGTTCCCTCTCCAAGTTATGCCCGACAACCTGCCTGGTGACCGACGGCCCGGCAGGTGGTATGGGATTTCGACACTTTCCCTTACTCGCCTGGGGCCAGTGCAGCAATATAGTGTACGCCAGTGCCAGGGCTTTCCAAGGAGCCATTCCCATTCGAAATTGGACACGGGAGTCCGGAACGAAAGGCGTTTGACTGCCGCCGTGTCAACCGGGGCAAATGGTTAACTGAAAACTAAAACTGCAACGGGAGGATTCCACCGCCAGAGGGCAGCACTCACTCCCGTCGTTTTAAATGGGAAAACCCAGGCAAGCTTCGGAGGGGAGATACTCGGCTTCCCGGTGTCGCACCAAGTCAGTTGCGGTACCGCTGGGTGCCGCTTGCCCCTGGCTTGCCCAGACGGCGCGCCGAAGAAGGTTGGTGGCCGGCCCGTGGACTCAGCTGTCGGAAAGCGGTCTGCAGCCTGACTGCCTTCACTCCGCCCGGCGATGGCAAAGCCTCTCAGCCTTGGTACCCCATGTGCAGCTCTGCAAGCCCGTTCACCCACATGTAACCGCCAGCAAGTCCGATGTTCCCTCCCGAAGTTATGCCCGACAACCGGCCCGGTGACCGATGGCCTGGCAGGTGGTACGGGATTTCGACACTTTCACTCACTCGCCTGGGGCCAGTGCCGCAATATAGTGTGCGGCAGCGCCGGGGTTTTCCAACGAGCCATGTGCGAACGAAATCGGACACGGGAGTCCGGAACGAAAGGCGTTTGACTGCCGCCGAGTCAACCGGGACAAATGCTTAACTGCAAACTAAAACTGCAACGGGAGGATTCCACCGCCAGAGGGCAGCACTCATCCCGTCGTTTTAAACCGGAAAACCCAGGCAAGCTTCGGAGGGGAGATACTCGGCTTCCCGGTGTCGCACCAAGTCAGTTGGGGTACCGCTGGGTGCCGCTTGCCCCTGGCTTGCCCAGACGGCGCGCCGAAGAAGGTTGGTGGGCGGCCCGCGGACTCAGCTGTCGGAAAGCGGTCTGCAGTCTGACTGCCGTCACTCCGCCCGGCGATGGTGCAGCCGCTCAGCCTTGGTACTCCATGTTCAGCTCTGCAAGCCCGTTCACCCGCAGGTAACCGCCAGCAAGTCCGATGTTCCCTCCCGAAGTTATGCCCGAAAACCGGCCCGGTGGCCGACAGCCCGGCAGGCGGTTCGGGATTTCGACACATTCACTCACTCGCCTGGGGCCAGTGCCGCAATATAGTGTGTGACAGCGCCGGGGCTTTCCAACAAGCCATCCCCCGACGAAGTCGGACACGGGAGTCTGGAACGAAAGGCGTTTGACTGCCGCCCTGCCAACCGGGGCAAATTGTAAACTGAACACTAAAACTGCAACGGGAGGATTCCACCGCCAGAGGGCAGCACTCATTCCCGTCTATTTAAATGGGGGAACCCAGACTCACTTCGGAGAGGCGACACTCGGCTTCCCGGTGTCTCACTGAGTCCGTTCTAGGACCGCTGGATGCCCGTTGCCCCTGGCTTGCCCAGCCGGCACGCCAAGGAGGTCGGTGGCAGGCCCGCGGACTCAGCTGTCGGAAAGCGGTCTGCAGCCTGACTGCCTTCACTCCGCCCGGCGATGGCAAAGCCTCTCAGCCTTGGTACCCCATGTGCAGCTCTGCAAGCCCGTTCACCCACATGTAACCGCCAGCAAGTCCGATGTTCCCTCCCGAAGTTATGCCCGACAACCGGCCCGGTGACCGATGGCCTGGCAGGTGGTACGGGATTTCGACACTTTCCCTCACACGCCTGGGGCCAGTGCAGCAATATAGTGTGCGGCAGCGCCGGGGTTTTCCAACGAGCCATGTGCGAATGAAATTGGACACGGGAGTCCGGAACGAAAGGCGTTTGACTGCCGCCGTGTCAACCGGTGCAAATGGCTAACTGAAAACTAAAACTGCAACGGCAGGATTCCACCGCCAGAGGGCAGCACTCATTCCCGTCGTTTTAAATGGAAAAAACCCAGGCTCGCTTCGGAGGGGCGACACTCGGCTTCCCGGTGTCGCACCAAGTCAGTTGTGCTACCACTGGATGCTCCTTGTCCCTGGCTTGCCCAGACGGCGCGCCCAAGAACGTCGGTGCCCGGCCCGCGGACTAAGCTGTCGGAAAGCGGTCTGCAGCCTGACAGCCTTCACTCCGCCCGGCGATGGCGCAGCCGCTCAGCCTTAGTCCCCCATGTTCAGCTCTGCAAGCCCGTTCACCCGCAGGTAACCGCCAGCAAGTCCGATGGTCCCTCCCGAGATTATGCCCGAAAACCGGACCGGTGACCGACGGCCCGGCAGGCGGTACGGGATTTCGACACATTCACTCACTCGCCTGGGGCCAGTGCCGCAATATAGTGTGCGGCAGCGCCGGGGTTTTCCAACGAGCCATGTGCGAACGAAATCGGACACGGGAGTCTGGAACAAAAGGCATTTGACTGCCGCCGTTTTGTACTGTAAACATTATTGATTATTATTGTAAAATGAATCATTGCATTTATATTAACTATAAGGCTGTTTTTTAAGGCTTTATTTTTTACTTTGATGGATGAATGTAATGGATTTACTATGTAATGGATTTACTATGTAATTGATGAGTTGTACAGGTATTATTGTTTTTGAATTAAAAAGAAATATTTGACTGCCGCCGTGTCAACCGGGGCAAATGGTTAACTGAAAACTAAAACTGCAACGGGAGGATTCCACGGCCAGAGGGTAGCACTCATTCCCGTCGTTTTAAACGGGAAAACCCAGGCTCGATTCGGACGGGCGGCACTCGGCTTCCCTGTGTCACACCGAGTCTGTTCTAGTACCGTTGGATGCCCCTTGCCCCTGGCTTGCATCGGCAGTACGCCCAAGAAGGTCGCTGCCCGGCCCGCGGACTCAGCTGTCGGAAAGCGGTCTGCAGCCTGACTGCCGTCACTCCGCCCGGCGATGGCGCAGCCGCTCAGCCTTGGTACCCCATGTTCAGCTCTGCAAGCCCGTTCATCCGCAGGTAACCGCCAGCAAGTCCGATGTTCCCTCCCGAAGTTATGCCCGAAAACCGGCCCGGTGACCGACGGCCCGGCAGGCGGTACGAGATTTCGACACTTTGACTCACTCGCCTGGGGCCAGTGCTGCAATATAGTGTGTGACAGCGCCGGGGCTTTACAACGAGCCATCCGCGCACGAAATTGCACACGGGAGTCTGGAACGAAAGGCGTTTGATTGCCGCCGAGTCAACCGGGACAAATGTTTAACTGCAAACTAAAACTGCAACGGGAGGATTCCACCGCCAGAGGGCAGCACTCATTCCCGTCGTTTTAAACCGGAAAACCCAGGCAAGCTTCGGAGGGGCGACACTCGGCATCCCGGTGTCGCACCAAGGCTGTTGTGGTACTGCTGGATGCCCCTTGCCCCTGGCTTGCCCAGACGACGCGCCCAAGAAGGTTGGTGGCCGGCCCGCGGACTAAGCTGTCGGAAAGCGGTCTGCAGCCTGACTGCCGTCACTCCGCCCGGCGATGGCGCAGCCGCTCAGCCTTGGTACCCCATGTTCAGCTCTGCAAGCCCGTTCACGCGCACATAACCGCCAGCACGTCCGATGTTCCCTCCCAAAGCTATGCCCGACAACCGGCCCGGTGACCGATAGCCCAGCAGGCGCTATGGGATTCCGACACTTTTCCTCACTCGCCTGGGGCCAGTGCAGCAATATCATATGCGCCAGCGCCGGGGCTTTCCAACGAGCCATCCCCGAACGGAATCGGACACGGGAGTCCAGAATGAAAGGCGTTTGACTGCCGCCGTGCCAACCGGGACAAATGGCTATCTGAAAACTAAAACTGCAACGGGAGGATTCCACCGCCAGAGGGCAGCACTCACTCCCGTCGTTTTAAATGGGAAAACCCAGGCTCGCTTCGGAGGGGCGACACTCGGCTTTACGGTGTCTCACCGAGTCCGTTCCAGGACCGCTGGATGCCCCTTGCCCCTGGCTTGCATAGGCAGCGCGCCCAAGAAGGTCGGTGGCCGGTCCGCGGACTCAGCTGTCGGAAAGCGGTCTGCAGCCTGACTGCCGTCACTCCGCCCGGCGATGGCGCAGCCGCTCAGCCTTGGTACCCCATGTTCAGCTCTGCAAGCCCGTTCACCCGCAGGTAACCGCCAGCAAATCCGAAGTTCTCTCCCCAAGTTATGCCCAACAAACTGCCCGGTGACCGACGGCACGGCAAGCAGTACGGGATTTCGAAACTTTCCCTCACTCGCCTGGGGCCAGTGCAGCAATATAGTGTGCACCAGCACCGGGGCTTTCCAACGAGCCATCCGCGAACGAAATTGGACACGGGAGTCCGGAACCAAAGACGTTTGACTGCCGCCGTGCCAACCGGGGCAAATGCTTAACTGAAAACTAAAACTGCAACGGGACGATTCCACCGCCAGAGGGCAGCACTCATTCCCGTCTATTTAAACGGGAAAACCCAGGCTCGCTTCGGAGGGGCGACACTTGGCTTCCCGGTGTTGCACCAAGTCAGTTGTGGTACCGCTGGATGCCCCTTGGCCCTGGCTTGCCCAGACGGTGTGCCCAAGAAGGTCGGTGGCCGACCCGCGGACTCAGCTGTCGGAAAGCGGTCTGCAGCCTGACTGCGGTCACTCCGCACAGCGATGGCAAAGCCGCTCAGCCTTGGTACCCCATGTTCAGCTCTGCAAGCCCGTTCACCCGCACGTAACCGCCAGCTAGTGCGAAGTTCCCTCCCCAAGTTATGCCCGACAAGCGGCCTGGTGACCGACGGCCCGGCAGGTGGTATGGGATTTCGACACTTTCCCTCACTCGCCTGGGGCCAGTGCAGCAATATAGTGTGCGCCAGTGCCAGGGCTTTCCAAGGAGCCATTCGCATTCGAAATTGGACACGGGAGTCCGGAACGAAAGGCGTTTGACTGCCGCCGAGTCAACCGGGACAAATGCTTAACTGCAAACTAAAACGGCAACGGGAGGATTCCACCGCCAGAGGGCAGCACTCATTCCCGTCGTTTTAAACGGGAAAACGCAGGCTCGCTTCGGAGAGGCGACACTCGGCTTCTCGGTGTCACACCGAGGACGCTCGACTACCGCTGGATTCCCCTTGCCCCTGGCTTGCATAGGCAGCGCGCCCAAGAAGGTTGGTGGCCGGCCTGCGGACTCAGCTGTCGGAAAGCGGTCTGCAGCCTGACTGCCGTCACTCCGCCCGGCGATGGTGCAGCCGCTCAGCCTTGGTACTCCATGTTCAGCTCTGCAAGCCCGTTCACCCGCAGGTAATCGCCAGCAAATCCGAAGTTCTCTCCCCAAGTTATACCCGACAAACGGCCCGCTGACCGATAGCCCAGCAGGCGCTATGGGATTCCGACACTTTTCCTCACTCGCCTGGGGCCAGTGCAGCAATATCATATGCAGCAGCGCCGGGGTTTTCCAACGAGCCATGTGCGAACGAAATCGGACACGGGAGTCTGGAACAAAAGGCGTTTGACTGCCGCCGTTTTGTACTGTAAACATTATTGATTATTATTGTAAAATGAATCATTGCATTTATATTAACTATAAGGCTGTTTTTTAAGGCTTTATTTTTTACTTTGATGGATGAATGTAATGGATTTACTATGTAATGGATTTACTATGTAATTGATGAGTTGTACAGGTATTATTGTTTTTGAATTAAAAAGAAATATTTGACTGCCGCCGTGTCAACCGGGGCAAATGGTTAACTGAAAACTAAAACTGCAACGGGAGGATTCCACGGCCAGAGGGTAGCACTCATTCCCGTCGTTTTAAACGGGAAAACCCAGGCTCGATTCGGACGGGCGGCACTCGGCTTCCCTGTGTCACACCGAGTCTGTTCTAGTACCGTTGGATGCCCCTTGCCCCTGGCTTGCATCGGCAGTGCGCCCAAGAAGGTCGCTGCCCGGCCCGCGGACTCAGCTGTCGGAAAGCGGTCTGCAGCCTGACTGCCGTCACTCCGCCCGGCGATGGCGCAGCCGCTCAGCCTTGGTACCCCATGTTCAGCTCTGCAAGCCCGTTCATCCGCAGGTAACCGCCAGCAAGTCCGATGTTCCCTCCCGAAGTTATGCCCGAAAACCGGCCCGGTGACCGACGGCCCGGCAGGCGGTACGAGATTTCGACACTTTGACTCACTCGCCTGGGGCCAGTGCTGCAATATAGTGTGTGACAGCGCCGGGGCTTTACAACGAGCCATCCGCGCACGAAATTGCACACGGGAGTCTGGAACGAAAGGCGTTTGATTGCCGCCGAGTCAACCGGGACAAATGTTTAACTGCAAACTAAAACTGCAACGGGAGGATTCCACCGCCAGAGGGCAGCACTCATTCCCGTCGTTTTAAACCGGAAAACCCAGGCAAGCTTCGGAGGGGCGACACTCGGCATCCCGGTGTCGCACCAAGGCTGTTGTGGTACTGCTGGATGCCCCTTGCCCCTGGCTTGCCCAGACGACGCGCCCAAGAAGGTTGGTGGCCGGCCCGCGGACTAAGCTGTCGGAAAGCGGTCTGCAGCCTGACTGCCGTCACTCCGCCCGGCGATGGCGCAGCCGCTCAGCCTTGGTACCCCATGTTCAGCTCTGCAAGCCCGTTCACGCGCACATAACCGCCAGCAAGTCCGATGTTCCCTCCCAAAGCTATGCCCGACAACCGGCCCGGTGACCGATAGCCCAGCAGGCGCTATGGGATTCCGACACTTTTCCTCACTCGCCTGGGGCCAGTGCAGCAATATCATATGCGCCAGCGCCGGGGCTTTCCAACGAGCCATCCCCGAACGGAATCGGACACGGGAGTCCAGAATGAAAGGCGTTTGACTGCCGCCGTGCCAACCGGGACAAATGGCTATCTGAAAACTAAAACTGCAACGGGAGGATTCCACCGCCAGAGGGCAGCACTCACTCCCGTCGTTTTAAATGGGAAAACCCAGGCTCGCTTCGGAGGGACGACACTCGGCTTTACGGTGTCTCACCGAGTCCGTTCCAGGACCGCTGGATGCCCCTTGCCCCTGGCTTGCACAGGCAGCGCGCCCAAGAAGGTCGGTGGCCGGTCCGCGGACTTAGCTGTCGGAAAGCGGTCTGCAGCCTGACTGCCGTCACTCCGCCCGGCGATGGCGCAGCCGCTCAGCCTTGGTACCCCATGTTCAGCTCTGCAAGCCCGTTCACCCGCAGGTAACCGCCAGCAAATCCGAAGTTCTCTCCCCAAGTTATGCCCAACAAACTGCCCGGTGACCGACGGCACGGCAAGCAGTACGGGATTTCGAAACTTTCTCTCACTCGCCTGGGGCCAGTGCAGCAATATAGTGTGCACCAGCACCGGGGCTTTCCAACGAGCCATCCGCGAACGAAATTGGACACGGGAGTCCGGAACCAAAGACGTTTGACTGCCGCCGTGCCAACCGGGGCAAATGCTTAACTGAAAACTAAAACTGCAACGGGACGATTCCACCGCCAGAGGGCAGCACTCATTCCCGTCTATTTAAACGGGAAAACCCAGGCTCGCTTCGGAGGGGCGACACTTGGCTTCCCGGTGTTGCACCAAGTCAGTTGTGGTACCGCTGGATGCCCCTTGGCCCTGGCTTGCCCAGACGGTGTGCCCAAGAAGGTCGGTGGCCGACCCGCGGACTCAGCTGTCGGAAAGCGGTCTGCAGCCTGACTGCGGTCACTCCGCACAGCGATGGCAAAGCCGCTCAGCCTTGGTACTCCATGTTCAGCTCTGCAAGCCCGTTCACCCGCACGTAACCGCCAGCACGTCCGATGTTCCCTCCCGAAGTTATGCCCGAAAACCGGCCTGGTGACCGACGGCCCGGCAGGCGCTACGGGAGTTCGACACTTTCCTTCACTCGGCTGGGACCAGTGCAGCAATATAGTGTGCGCCAGCGCCGGGGCTTTCCAACGAGCCATCCCCGGACGAAGTCGGACACGGGAGTCCGAAATGAAAGGCGTTTGACTGCCGCCGTGCCAACCGGGGCAAATGGGTAACTGAAAACTAAAACTGCAACGGAAGGATTCCACGGCCAGAGGGCAGCACTCATTCCCGTCGTTTTAAACGGGAAAACCCAGGCTCGATTCGGACGGGCGGCACTCGGCTTCCCTGTGTCACACCGAGTCTGTTCTAGTACCGTTGGATGCCCCTTGCCCCTGGCTTGCATCGGCAGTGCGCCCAAGAAGGTCGGTGCCCGGCCCGCGGACTCAGCTGTCGGAAAGCGGTCTGCAGCCTGACTGCCTTCACTCCGCCCGGCGATGGCAAAGCCTCTTAGCCTTGGTTCTCCATGTTCAGCTCTGCAAGCCCGTTCATCCGCAGGTAACCGCCAGCAAGTCCGATGTTCCCTCCCGAAGTTATGCCCGAAAACCGGCCCGGTGACCGACGGCCCGGCAGGCGGTACGGGATTTCGACACATTCACTCACTCGCCTGGGGCCAGTGCAGCAATATAGTGTGCGGCAGCGCCGGGTTTTTCCAACGGGCCATGTGCGAACGAAATCGGACACGGGAGTCTGGAACAAAAGGCGTTTGACTGCCGCCGTTTTGTACTGTAAACATTATTGATTTTTTGTAAAATGAATCATTGCATTTATATTAACTATAAGGCTGTTTTTTAAGGCTTTATTTTTTACTGTGATGGATGAATGTAATGGATTTACTATGTAATGGATTTACTATGTAATTGATGAGTTGTACAGGTATTATTGTTTTTGAATTAAAAAGAAATATTTGACTGCCGCCGTGTCAACCAGGGCAAATGGTTAACTGAAAACTAAAACTGCAAAGGGAGGATTCCACCGCCAGAGGGCAGCACTCATTCCCGTCGTTTTAAACGGGAAAACCCAGGCTCGATTCGGACGGGCGGCACTCGGCTTCCCTGTGTCACACCGAGTCTGTTCTAGTACCGTTGGATGCCCCTTGCCCCTGGCTTGCATCGGCAGTGCGCCCCAGAAGGTCGGTGCCAGGCCCGCGGACTCAGCTGTCGGACAGCGGTCTGCAGCCTGACTGCCTTCACTCCGCCCGGCGATGGCAAAGCCTCTCAGCCTTGGAACCTTATGTGCAGCTCTGCAAGCCCGTTCACCCACATGCAACCGCCAGCAAATCCGATGTTCCCTCCCGCAGTTATGCCCGACAAGCGGCCCGGTGACCGATGGCCTGGCAGGTGGTACGGGATTTCGACACTTTCACTCACATGCCTGGGGCCAGTGCAGCAATATAGTGTGCGGCAGCGGCGGGGTTTTCCAACGAGCCATGTGCGAACGAAATTGGACACGGGAGTCTGGAACGAAAGGCGTTTGACTGCCGCCGTGTCAACCGGGGCAGATGGCTAACTGAAAACTAAAACTGCAACGGGAGGATTCCACCGCCAGAGGGCAGCACTCACTCCCGTCGTTTTAAACGGGAAAACCCAGGCTCGCTTCGGAGAGGCGACACTCGGCTTCCCGGTGTCGCACCAAGTCAGTTGTGGTACTGCAGGATGCCCCTTGCCCCTGGCTTGCCCAGACGGCGCGCCCACGAAGGTTGGTGGCCGGCCCGCGGACTCAGCTGTCGGAAAGCGGTCTGCAGCCTGACTGCCGTCACTCCGCCCGGCGATGGTGCAGCCGCTGAGTCTTGGTCCTCCATGTTCAGCTCTGCAAGCCCATTCATGCGCACATAACCGCCAGCAAGTCCGATGTTCCCTCCCAGAGTTATGCCCGAAAACCGGCCCGGTGACCGACGGCCCGGCAGGGGTTACGAGATTTCGACACTTTCACTTACTCGCCTGGGGCCAGTGCCGCAATATAGTGTGTGACAGCGCCGGGGCTTTACAACGAGCCATCCGCGAATGAAATTGGACACGGGAGTCCGGAACGAAAGGCGTTTGACTGCCGCCGAGTCAACCGGGACAAATGCTTATCTGAAAACTAAAACTGCAACGGGAGGATTCCACCGCCAGAGGGCAGCACTCATTCCCGTCGTTTTAAACCGGAAAACCCAGGCAAGCTTCGGAGGGGCGACACTCGGCTTCCCGGTGTCTCACCGAGTCCGTTCCAGGACCACTGGATGCTCCTTGCCCCTGGCTTGCCCAGACGGCGCGCCCAAGAAGGTCGGTGCCCGGCCCGCGGACTAAGCTGTCGGAAAGCGGTCTGCAGCCTGACTGCCGTCACTCCGCCCGGCGATGGCGCAGCCGCTCAGCCTTGGTACCCCATGTTCAGCTCTGCAAGCCCGTTAACCCGCAGGTAACCGCCAGCAAGTCCGATGTTCCCTCCCGAGATTATGCCCGAAAACCGGCCCGGTGACCGACGGCCCGGCAGGCGGTACGGGATTTCGACACATTCACTCACTCGCCTGGGGCCAGTGCCGCAATATAGTGTGCGGCAGCGCCGGGGTTGTCCAACGAGCCATGTGCGAACGAAATCGGACACGGGAGTCTGGAACAAAAGGCGTTTGACTGCCGCCGTTTTGTACTGTAAACATTATTGATTATTATTGTAAAATGAATCATTGCATTTATATTAACTATAAGGCTGTTTTTTAAGGCTTTATTTTTTACTTTGATGGATGAATGTAATGGATTTACTATGTAATGGATTTACTATGTAATTGATGAGTTGTACAGGTATTATTGTTTTTGAATTAAAAAAAAATATTTGACTGCCGCCGTGTCAACCGGGGCAAATGGTTAACTGAAAACTAAAACTGCAACGGGAGGATTCCACCGCCAGAGGGCAGCACTCATTCCCGTCGTTTTAAACGGGAAAACCCAGGCTCGATTCGGACGGGCGGCACTCGGCTTCCCTGTGTCACACCGAGTCTGTTCTAGTACCGTTGGATGCCCCTTGCCCCTGGCTTGCATCGGCAGTGCGCCCAAGAAGGTTGGTGCCCGGCCCGCGGACTCAGCTGTCGGAAAGCGGTCTGCAGCCTGACTGCCGTCACTCCGCCCGACGATGGCGCAGCCGCTCAGCCTTGGTACCCCATGTTCAGCTCTGCAAGCCCGTTCATCCGCAGGTAACCGCCAGCAAGTCCGATGTTCCCTCCCGAAGTTATGCCCGAAAACCGGCCCGGTGACCGACGGCCCGGCAGGCGGTACGAGATTTCGACACATTCACTCACTCGCCTGGGGCCAGTGCCGCAATATAGTGTGCGGCAGCGTCGGTGTTTTCCAACGAGCCATGTGCGAACGAAATCGGACACGGGAGTCTGGAACAAAAGGCGTTTGACTGCCGCCGTTTTGTACTGTAAACATTATTGATTATTATTGTAAAATGAATCATTGCATTTATATTAACTATAAATAAGGCTGTTTTTTAAGGCTTTATTTTTTACTTTGATGGATGAATGTAATGGATTTACTATGTAATGGATTTACTATGTAATTGATGAGTTGTACAGGTATTATTGTTTTTGAATTTAAAAAAAATATTTGACTGCCGCCGTGTCAACCGGGGCAAATGGTTAACTGAAAACTAAAACTGCAACGGGAGGATTCCACCGCCAGAGGGCAGCACTCACTCCCGTCGTTTTAAATGGGAAAACCCAGGCAAGCTTCGGAGGGGAGATACTCGGCTTCCCGGTGTCGCACCAAGTCAGTTGCGGTACCGCTGGGTGCCGCTTGCCCCTGGCTTGCCCAGACGGCGCGCCGAAGAAGGTTGGTGGCCGGCCCGTGGACTCAGCTGTCGGAAAGCGGTCTGCAGCCTGACTGCCTTCACTCCGCCCGGCGATGGCAAAGCCTCTCAGCCTTGGTACCCCATGTGCAGCTCTGCAAGCCCGTTCACCCACATGTAACCGCCAGCAAGTCCGATGTTCCCTCCCGAAGTTATGCCCGACAACCGGCCCGGTGACCGATGGCCTGGCAGGTGGTACGGGATTTCGACACTTTCACTCACTCGCCTGGGGCCAGTGCCGCAATATAGTGTGCGGCAGCGCCGGGGTTTTCCAACGAGCCATGTGCGAACGAAATCGGACACGGGAGTCCGGAACGAAAGGCGTTTGACTGCCGCCGAGTCAACCGGGACAAATGCTTAACTGCAAACTAAAACTGCAACGGGAGGATTCCACCGCCAGAGGGCAGCACTCATCCCGTCGTTTTAAACCGGAAAACCCAGGCAAGCTTCGGAGGGGAGATACTCGGCTTCCCGGTGTCGCACCAAGTCAGTTGGGGTACCGCTGGGTGCCGCTTGCCCCTGGCTTGCCCAGACGGCGCGCCGAAGAAGGTTGGTGGGCGGCCCGCGGACTCAGCTGTCGGAAAGCGGTCTGCAGTCTGACTGCCGTCACTCCGCCCGGCGATGGTGCAGCCGCTCAGCCTTGGTACTCCATGTTCAGCTCTGCAAGCCCGTTCACCCGCAGGTAACCGCCAGCAAGTCCGATGTTCCCTCCCGAAGTTATGCCCGAAAACCGGCCCGGTGGCCGACAGCCCGGCAGGCGGTTCGGGATTTCGACACATTCACTCACTCGCCTGGGGCCAGTGCCGCAATATAGTGTGTGACAGCGCCGGGGCTTTCCAACAAGCCATCCCCCGACGAAGTCGGACACGGGAGTCTGGAACGAAAGGCGTTTGACTGCCGCCCTGCCAACCGGGGCAAATTGTAAACTGAACACTAAAACTGCAACGGGAGGATTCCACCGCCAGAGGGCAGCACTCATTCCCGTCTATTTAAATGGGGGAACCCAGACTCACTTCGGAGAGGCGACACTCGGCTTCCCGGTGTCTCACTGAGTCCGTTCTAGGACCGCTGGATGCCCGTTGCCCCTGGCTTGCCCAGCCGGCACGCCAAGGAGGTCGGTGGCAGGCCCGCGGACTCAGCTGTCGGAAAGCGGTCTGCAGCCTGACTGCCTTCACTCCGCCCGGCGATGGCAAAGCCTCTCAGCCTTGGTACCCCATGTGCAGCTCTGCAAGCCCGTTCACCCACATGTAACCGCCAGCAAGTCCGATGTTCCCTCCCGAAGTTATGCCCGACAACCGGCCCGGTGACCGATGGCCTGGCAGGTGGTACGGGATTTCGACACTTTCCCTCACACGCCTGGGGCCAGTGCAGCAATATAGTGTGCGGCAGCGCCGGGGTTTTCCAACGAGCCATGTGCGAATGAAATTGGACACGGCAGTCCGGAACGAAAGGCGTTTGACTGCCGCCGTGTCAACCGGTGCAAATGGCTAACTGAAAACTAAAACTGCAACGGCAGGATTCCACCGCCAGAGGGCAGCACTCATTCCCGTCGTTTTAAATGGAAAAAACCCAGGCTCGCTTCGGAGGGGCGACACTCGGCTTCCCGGTGTCGCACCAAGTCAGTTGTGCTACCACTGGATGCTCCTTGTCCCTGGCTTGCCCAGACGGCGCGCCCAAGAAGGTCGGTGCCCGGCCCGCGGACTAAGCTGTCGGAAAGCGGTCTGCAGCCTGACAGCCTTCACTCCGCCCGGCGATGGCGCAGCCGCTCAGCCTTAGTCCCCCATGTTCAGCTCTGCAAGCCCGTTCACCCGCAGGTAACCGCCAGCAAGTCCGATGGTCCCTCCCGAGATTATGCCCGAAAACCGGACCGGTGACCGACGGCCCGGCAGGCGGTACGGGATTTCGACACATTCACTCACTCGCCTGGGGCCAGTGCCGCAATATAGTGTGCGGCAGCGCCGGGGTTTTCCAACGAGCCATGTGCGAACGAAATCGGACACGGGAGTCTGGAACAAAAGGCGTTTGACTGCCGCCGTTTTGTACTGTAAACATTATTGATTATTATTGTAAAATGAATCATTGCATTTATATTAACTATAAGGCTGTTTTTTAAGGCTTTATTTTTTACTTTGATGGATGAATGTAATGGATTTACTATGTAATGGATTTACTATGTAATTGATGAGTTGTACAGGTATTATTGTTTTTGAATTAAAAAGAAATATTTGACTGCCGCCGTGTCAACCGGGGCAAATGGTTAACTGAAAACTAAAACTGCAACGGGAGGATTCCACGGCCAGAGGGTAGCACTCATTCCCGTCGTTTTAAACGGGAAAACCCAGGCTCGATTCGGACGGGCGGCACTCGGCTTCCCTGTGTCACACCGAGTCTGTTCTAGTACCGTTGGATGCCCCTTGCCCCTGGCTTGCATCGGCAGTGCGCCCAAGAAAGTTGGTGCCCGGCCCGCGGACTCAGCTGTCGGAAAGCGGTCTGCAGCCTGACTGCCGTCACTCCGCCCGGCGATGGCGCAGCCGCTCAGCCTTGGTACCCCATGTTCAGCTCTGCAAGCCCGTTCATCCGCAGGTAACCGCCAGCAAGTCCGATGTTCCCTCCCGAAGTTATGCCCGAAAACCGGCCCGGTGACCGACGGCCCGGCAGGCGGTACGAGATTTCGACACTTTGACTCACTCGCCTGGGGCCAGTGCTGCAATATAGTGTGTGACAGCGCCGGGGCTTTACAACGAGCCATCCGCGCACGAAATTGCACACGGGAGTCTGGAACGAAAGGCGTTTGATTGCCGCCGAGTCAACCGGGACAAATGTTTAACTGCAAACTAAAACTGCAACGGGAGGATTCCACCGCCAGAGGGCAGCACTCATTTCCGTCGTTTTAAACCGGAAAACCCAGGCAAGCTTCGGAGGGGCGACACTCGGCATCCCGGTGTCGCACCAAGGCTGTTGTGGTACTGCTGGATGCCCCTTGCCCCTGGCTTGCCCAGACGACGCGCCCAAGAAGGTTGGTGGCCGGCCCGCGGACTAAGCTGTCGGAAAGCGGTCTGCAGCCTGACTGCCGTCACTCCGCCCGGCGATGGCGCAGCCGCTCAGCCTTGGTACCCCATGTTCAGCTCTGCAAGCCCGTTCACGCGCACATAACCGCCAGCAAGTCCGATGTTCCCTCCCAAAGCTATGCCCGACAACCGGCCCGGTGACCGATAGCCCAGCAGGCGCTATGGGATTCCGACACTTTTCCTCACTCGCCTGGGGCCAGTGCAGCAATATCATATGCGCCAGCGCCGGGGCTTTCCAACGAGCCATCCCCGAACGGAATCGGACACGGGAGTCCAGAATGAAAGGCGTTTGACTGCCGCCGTGCCAACCGGGACAAATGGCTATCTGAAAACTAAAACTGCAACGGGAGGATTCCACCGCCAGAGGGCAGCACTCACTCCCGTCGTTTTAAATGGGAAAACCCAGGCTCGCTTCGGAGGGGCGACACTCGGCTTTACGGTGTCTCACCGAGTCCGTTCCAGGACCGCTGGATGCCCCTTGCCCCTGGCTTGCATAGGCAGCGCGCCCAAGAAGGTCGGTGGCCGGTCCGCGGACTCAGCTGTCGGAAAGCGGTCTGCAGCCTGACTGCCGTCACTCCGCCCGGCGATGGCGCAGCCGCTCAGCCTTGGTACCCCATGTTCAGCTCTGCAAGCCCGTTCACCCGCAGGTAACCGCCAGCAAATCCGAAGTTCTCTCCCCAAGTTATGCCCAACAAACTGCCCGGTGACCGACGGCACGGCAAGCAGTACGGGATTTCGAAACTTTCCCTCACTCGCCTGGGGCCAGTGCAGCAATATAGTGTGCACCAGCACCGGGGCTTTCCAACGAGCCATCCGCGAACGAAATTGGACACGGGAGTCCGGAACCAAAGACGTTTGACTGCCGCCGTGCCAACCGGGGCAAATGCTTAACTGAAAACTAAAACTGCAACGGGACGATTCCACCGCCAGAGGGCAGCACTCATTCCCGTCTATTTAAACGGGAAAACCCAGGCTCGCTTCGGAGGGGCGACACTTGGCTTCCCGGTGTTGCACCAAGTCAGTTGTGGTACCGCTGGATGCCCCTTGGCCCTGGCTTGCCCAGACGGTGTGCCCAAGAAGGTCGGTGGCCGACCCGCGGACTCAGCTGTCGGAAAGCGGTCTGCAGCCTGACTGCGGTCACTCCGCACAGCGATGGCAAAGCCGCTCAGCCTTGGTACCCCATGTTCAGCTCTGCAAGCCCGTTCACCCGCACGTAACCGCCAGCTAGTGCGAAGTTCCCTCCCCAAGTTATGCCCGACAAGCGGCCTGGTGACCGACGGCCCGGCAGGTGGTATGGGATTTCGACACTTTCCCTCACTCGCCTGGGGCCAGTGCAGCAATATAGTGTGCGCCAGTGCCAGGGCTTTCCAAGGAGCCATTCGCATTCGAAATTGGACACGGGAGTCCGGAACGAAAGGCGTTTGACTGCCGCCGAGTCAACCGGGACAAATGCTTAACTGCAAACTAAAACGGCAACGGGAGGATTCCACCGCCAGAGGGCAGCACTCATTCCCGTCGTTTTAAACGGGAAAACGCAGGCTCGCTTCGGAGAGGCGACACTCGGCTTCTCGGTGTCACACCGAGGACGCTCGACTACCGCTGGATTCCCCTTGCCCCTGGCTTGCATAGGCAGCGCGCCCAAGAAGGTTGGTGGCCGGCCTGCGGACTCAGCTGTCGGAAAGCGGTCTGCAGCCTGACTGCCGTCACTCCGCCCGGCGATGGTGCAGCCGCTCAGCCTTGGTACTCCATGTTCAGCTCTGCAAGCCCGTTCACCCGCAGGTAATCGCCAGCAAATCCGAAGTTCTCTCCCCAAGTTATACCCGACAAACGGCCCGCTGACCGATAGCCCAGCAGGCGCTATGGGATTCCGACACTTTTCCTCACTCGCCTGGGGCCAGTGCAGCAATATCATATGCAGCAGCGCCGGGGTTTTCCAACGAGCCATGTGCGAACGAAATCGGACACGGGAGTCTGGAACAAAAGGCGTTTGACTGCCGCCGTTTTGTACTGTAAACATTATTGATTATTATTGTAAAATGAATCATTGCATTTATATTAACTATAAGGCTGTTTTTTAAGGCTTTATTTTTTACTTTGATGGATGAATGTAATGGATTTACTATGTAATGGATTTACTATGTAATTGATGAGTTGTACAGGTATTATTGTTTTTGAATTAAAAAGAAATATTTGACTGCCGCCGTGTCAACCGGGGCAAATGGTTAACTGAAAACTAAAACTGCAACGGGAGGATTCCACGGCCAGAGGGTAGCACTCATTCCCGTCGTTTTAAACGGGAAAACCCAGGCTCGATTCGGACGGGCGGCACTCGGCTTCCCTGTGTCACACCGAGTCTGTTCTAGTACCGTTGGATGCCCCTTGCCCCTGGCTTGCATCGGCAGTGCGCCCAAGAAGGTCGCTGCCCGGCCCGCGGACTCAGCTGTCGGAAAGCGGTCTGCAGCCTGACTGCCGTCACTCCGCCCGGCGATGGCGCAGCCGCTCAGCCTTGGTACCCCATGTTCAGCTCTGCAAGCCCGTTCATCCGCAGGTAACCGCCAGCAAGTCCGATGTTCCCTCCCGAAGTTATGCCCGAAAACCGGCCCGGTGACCGACGGCCCGGCAGGCGGTACGAGATTTCGACACTTTGACTCACTCGCCTGGGGCCAGTGCTGCAATATAGTGTGTGACAGCGCCGGGGCTTTACAACGAGCCATCCGCGCACGAAATTGCACACGGGAGTCTGGAACGAAAGGCGTTTGATTGCCGCCGAGTCAACCGGGACAAATGTTTAACTGCAAACTAAAACTGCAACGGGAGGATTCCACCGCCAGAGGGCAGCACTCATTCCCGTCGTTTTAAACCGGAAAACCCAGGCAAGCTTCGGAGGGGCGACACTCGGCATCCCGGTGTCGCACCAAGGCTGTTGTGGTACTGCTGGATGCCCCTTGCCCCTGGCTTGCCCAGACGACGCGCCCAAGAAGGTTGGTGGCCGGCCCGCGGACTAAGCTGTCGGAAAGCGGTCTGCAGCCTGACTGCCGTCACTCCGCCCGGCGATGGCGCAGCCGCTCAGCCTTGGTACCCCATGTTCAGCTCTGCAAGCCCGTTCACGCGCACATAACCGCCAGCAAGTCCGATGTTCCCTCCCAAAGCTATGCCCGACAACCGGCCCGGTGACCGATAGCCCAGCAGGCGCTATGGGATTCCGACACTTTTCCTCACTCGCCTGGGGCCAGTGCAGCAATATCATATGCGCCAGCGCCGGGGCTTTCCAACGAGCCATCCCCGAACGGAATCGGACACGGGAGTCCAGAATGAAAGGCGTTTGACTGCCGCCGTGCCAACCGGGACAAATGGCTATCTGAAAACTAAAACTGCAACGGGAGGATTCCACCGCCAGAGGGCAGCACTCACTCCCGTCGTTTTAAATGGGAAAACCCAGGCTCGCTTCGGAGGGACGACACTCGGCTTTACGGTGTCTCACCGAGTCCGTTCCAGGACCGCTGGATGCCCCTTGCCCCTGGCTTGCACAGGCAGCGCGCCCAAGAAGGTCGGTGGCCGGTCCGCGGACTCAGCTGTCGGAAAGCGGTCTGCAGCCTGACTGCCGTCACTCCGCCCGGCGATGGCGCAGCCGCTCAGCCTTGGTACCCCATGTTCAGCTCTGCAAGCCCGTTCACCCGCAGGTAACCGCCAGCAAATCCGAAGTTCTCTCCCCAAGTTATGCCCAACAAACTGCCCGGTGACCGACGGCACGGCAAGCAGTACGGGATTTCGAAACTTTCCCTCACTCGCCTGGGGCCAGTGCAGCAATATAGTGTGCACCAGCACCGGGGCTTTCCAACGAGCCATCCGCGAACGAAATTGGACACGGGAGTCCGGAACCAAAGACGTTTGACTGCCGCCGTGCCAACCGGGGCAAATGCTTAACTGAAAACTAAAACTGCAACGGGACGATTCCACCGCCAGAGGGCAGCACTCATTCCCGTCTATTTAAACGGGAAAACCCAGGCTCGCTTCGGAGGGGCGACACTTGGCTTCCCGGTGTTGCACCAAGTCAGTTGTGGTACCGCTGGATGCCCCTTGGCCCTGGCTTGCCCAGACGGTGTGCCCAAGAAGGTCGGTGGCCGACCCGCGGACTCAGCTGTCGGAAAGCGGTCTGCAGCCTGACTGCGGTCACTCCGCACAGCGATGGCAAAGCCGCTCAGCCTTGGTACTCCATGTTCAGCTCTGCAAGCCCGTTCACCCGCACGTAACCGCCAGCACGTCCGATGTTCCCTCCCGAAGTTATGCCCGAAAACCGGCCTGGTGACCGACGGCCCGGCAGGCGCTACGGGAGTTCGACACTTTCCTTCACTCGGCTGGGACCAGTGCAGCAATATAGTGTGCGCCAGCGCCGGGGCTTTCCAACGAGCCATCCCCGGACGAAGTCGGACACGGGAGTCCGAAATGAAAGGCGTTTGACTGCCGCCGTGCCAACCGGGGCAAATGGGTAACTGAAAACTAAAACTGCAACGGAAGGATTCCACGGCCAGAGGGCAGCACTCATTCCCGTCGTTTTAAACGGGAAAACCCAGGCTCGATTCGGACGGGCGGCACTCGGCTTCCCTGTGTCACACCGAGTCTGTTCTAGTACCGTTGGATGCCCCTTGCCCCTGGCTTGCATCGGCAGTGCGCCCAAGAAGGTCGGTGCCCGGCCCGCGGACTCAGCTGTCGGAAAGCGGTCTGCAGCCTGACTGCCTTCACTCCGCCCGGCGATGGCAAAGCCTCTTAGCCTTGGTTCTCCATGTTCAGCTCTGCAAGCCCGTTCATCCGCAGGTAACCGCCAGCAAGTCCGATGTTCCCTCCCGAAGTTATGCCCGAAAACCGGCCCGGTGACCGACGGCCCGGCAGGCGGTACGGGATTTCGACACATTCACTCACTCGCCTGGGGCCAGTGCAGCAATATAGTGTGCGGCAGCGCCGGGTTTTTCCAACGGGCCATGTGCGAACGAAATCGGACACGGGAGTCTGGAACAAAAGGCGTTTGACTGCCGCCGTTTTGTACTGTAAACATTATTGATTTTTTGTAAAATGAATCATTGCATTTATATTAACTATAAGGCTGTTTTTTAAGGCTTTATTTTTTACTGTGATGGATGAATGTAATGGATTTACTATGTAATGGATTTACTATGTAATTGATGAGTTGTACAGGTATTATTGTTTTTGAATTAAAAAGAAATATTTGACTGCCGCCGTGTCAACCGGGGCAAATGGTTAACTGAAAACTAAAACTGCAAAGGGAGGATTCCACCGCCAGAGGGCAGCACTCATTCCCGTCGTTTTAAACGGGAAAACCCAGGCTCGATTCGGACGGGCGGCACTCGGCTTCCCTGTGTCACACCGAGTCTGTTCTAGTACCGTTGGATGCCCCTTGCCCCTGGCTTGCATCGGCAGTGCGCCCCAGAAGGTCGGTGCCAGGCCCGCGGACTCAGCTGTCGGACAGCGGTCTGCAGCCTGACTGCCTTCACTCCGCCCGGCGATGGCAAAGCCTCTCAGCCTTGGAACCTTATGTGCAGCTCTGCAAGCCCGTTCACCCACATGCAACCGCCAGCAAATCCGATGTTCCCTCCCGCAGTTATGCCCGACAAGCGGCCCGGTGACCGATGGCCTGGCAGGTGGTACGGGATTTCGACACTTTCACTCACATGCCTGGGGCCAGTGCAGCAATATAGTGTGCGGCAGCGGCGGGGTTTTCCAACGAGCCATGTGCGAACGAAATTGGACACGGGAGTCTGGAACGAAAGGCGTTTGACTGCCGCCGTGTCAACCGGGGCAGATGGCTAACTGAAAACTAAAACTGCAACGGGAGGATTCCACCGCCAGAGGGCAGCACTCACTCCCGTCGTTTTAAACGGGAAAACCCAGGCTCGCTTCGGAGAGGCGACACTCGGCTTCCCGGTGTCGCACCAAGTCAGTTGTGGTACTGCAGGATGCCCCTTGCCCCTGGCTTGCCCAGACGGCGCGCCCACGAAGGTTGGTGGCCGGCCCGCGGACTCAGCTGTCGGAAAGCGGTCTGCAGCCTGACTGCCGTCACTCCGCCCGGCGATGGTGCAGCCGCTGAGTCTTGGTCCTCCATGTTCAGCTCTGCAAGCCCATTCATGCGCACATAACCGCCAGCAAGTCCGATGTTCCCTCCCAGAGTTATGCCCGAAAACCGGCCCGGTGACCGACGGCCCGGCAGGGGTTACGAGATTTCGACACTTTCACTTACTCGCCTGGGGCCAGTGCCGCAATATAGTGTGTGACAGCGCCGGGGCTTTACAACGAGCCATCCGCGAATGAAATTGGACACGGGAGTCCGGAACGAAAGGCGTTTGACTGCCGCCGAGTCAACCGGGACAAATGCTTATCTGAAAACTAAAACTGCAACGGGAGGATTCCACCGCCAGAGGGCAGCACTCATTCCCGTCGTTTTAAACCGGAAAACCCAGGCAAGCTTCGGAGGGGCGACACTCGGCTTCCCGGTGTCTCACCGAGTCCGTTCCAGGACCACTGGATGCTCCTTGCCCCTGGCTTGCCCAGACGGCGCGCCCAAGAAGGTCGGTGCCCGGCCCGCGGACTAAGCTGTCGGAAAGCGGTCTGCAGCCTGACTGCCGTCACTCCGCCCGGCGATGGCGCAGCCGCTCAGCCTTGGTACCCCATGTTCAGCTCTGCAAGCCCGTTAACCCGCAGGTAACCGCCAGCAAGTCCGATGTTCCCTCCCGAGATTATGCCCGAAAACCGGCCCGGTGACCGACGGCCCGGCAGGCGGTACGGGATTTCGACACATTCACTCACTCGCCTGGGGCCAGTGCCGCAATATAGTGTGCGGCAGCGCCGGGGTTGTCCAACGAGCCATGTGCGAACGAAATCGGACACGGGAGTCTGGAACAAAAGGCGTTTGACTGCCGCCGTTTTGTACTGTAAACATTATTGATTATTATTGTAAAATGAATCATTGCATTTATATTAACTATAAGGCTGTTTTTTAAGGCTTTATTTTTTACTTTGATGGATGAATGTAATGGATTTACTATGTAATGGATTTACTATGTAATTGATGAGTTGTACAGGTATTATTGTTTTTGAATTAAAAAAAAATATTTGACTGCCGCCGTGTCAACCGGGGCAAATGGTTAACTGAAAACTAAAACTGCAACGGGAGGATTCCACCGCCAGAGGGCAGCACTCATTCCCGTCGTTTTAAACGGGAAAACCCAGGCTCGATTCGGACGGGCGGCACTCGGCTTCCCTGTGTCACACCGAGTCTGTTCTAGTACCGTTGGATGCCCCTTGCCCCTGGCTTGCATCGGCAGTGCGCCCAAGAAGGTTGGTGCCCGGCCCGCGGACTCAGCTGTCGGAAAGCGGTCTGCAGCCTGACTGCCGTCACTCCGCCCGACGATGGCGCAGCCGCTCAGCCTTGGTACCCCATGTTCAGCTCTGCAAGCCCGTTCATCCGCAGGTAACCGCCAGCAAGTCCGATGTTCCCTCCCGAAGTTATGCCCGAAAACCGGCCCGGTGACCGACGGCCCGGCAGGCGGTACGAGATTTCGACACATTCACTCACTCGCCTGGGGCCAGTGCCGCAATATAGTGTGCGGCAGCGTCGGGGTTTTCCAACGAGCCATGTGCGAACGAAATCGGACACGGGAGTCTGGAACAAAAGGCGTTTGACTGCCGCCGTTTTGTACTGTAAACATTATTGATTATTATTGTAAAATGAATCATTGCATTTATATTAACTATAAATAAGGCTGTTTTTTAAGGCTTTATTTTTTACTTTGATGGATGAATGTAATGGATTTACTATGTAATGGATTTACTATGTAATTGATGAGTTGTACAGGTATTATTGTTTTTGAATTTAAAAAAAATATTTGACTGCCGCCGTGTCAACCGGGGCAAATGGTTAACTGAAAACTAAAACTGCAACGGGAGGATTCCACCGCCAGAGGGCAGCACTCACTCCCGTCGTTTTAAATGGGAAAACCCAGGCAAGCTTCGGAGGGGAGATACTCGGCTTCCCGGTGTCGCACCAAGTCAGTTGCGGTACCGCTGGGTGCCGCTTGCCCCTGGCTTGCCCAGACGGCGCGCCGAAGAAGGTTGGTGGCCGGCCCGTGGACTCAGCTGTCGGAAAGCGGTCTGCAGCCTGACTGCCTTCACTCCGCCCGGCGATGGCAAAGCCTCTCAGCCTTGGTACCCCATGTGCAGCTCTGCAAGCCCGTTCACCCACATGTAACCGCCAGCAAGTCCGATGTTCCCTCCCGAAGTTATGCCCGACAACCGGCCCGGTGACCGATGGCCTGGCAGGTGGTACGGGATTTCGACACTTTCCCTCACACGCCTGGGGCCAGTGCAGCAATATAGTGTGCGGCAGCGCCGGGGTTTTCCAACGCGCCATGTGCGAATGAAATTGGACACGGGAGTCTGGAACGAAAGGCGTTTGACTGCCGCCGTGTCAACCGGGGCAAATGGCTAACTGAAAACTAAACCTGCAACGGGAGGATTCCACCGCCAGAGGGCAGCACTCATTCCCGTCGTTTTAAATGGGAAAACCCAGGCTCGATTCGGACGGGCGGCACTCGGCTTCCCGGTGTCGCACCAAGTCAGTTGTGGTAATGCAGGATGCCCCTTGCCCCTGGCTTGCCCAGACGGCGCGCCCAAGAAGGTTGGTGTCCGGCCCGCGGACTCAGCTGTCGGAAAGCGGTCTGCAGCCTCACTGCCGTCACTCCGCCCGGCGATGGTGCAGCCGCTCAGCCTTGGTACTCCATGTTTAGCTCTGCAAGCCCGTTCACGCGCACATAACCGCCAGCAAATCCGATGTTCCCTCCCAAAGTTATGCCCGACAACCGGCCCGGTGACCGATAGCCCAGCAGGCGCTATGTGATTCCGACACTTTCCCCCACTCGCCTGGGGCCAGTGCAGCAATAACATATGCGCCAGCGCCGGGGCTTTCCAACGAGCCATCCGCGAACGAAATTGGACACGGGAGTCCGGAACGAAAGGCGTTTGACTGCCGCCGAGTCAACCGGGACAAATGCTTAACTGCAAACTAAAACGGCAACGGGAGGATTCCACCGCCAGAGGGCAGCACTTATTCCCGTCGTTTTAAACGGGAAAACGCAGGCTCGCTTCCGAGAGGCGACACTCGGCTTCTCGGTGTCACACCGAGGACGCTCGAGTACCGCTGGATGCCCCTTGCCCCTGGCTTGCATAGGCAGCGCGCCCAAGAAGGTTGGTGGCCGGCCTGCGGACTCAGCTGTCGGAAAGCGGTCTGCAGCCTGACTGCCGTCACTCCGCCTAGCGATGGCGCAGCCGCTCAGCCTTGGTACTCCATGTTCAGCTCTGCAAGCCCGTTCATCCGCACGTAACCGCCAGCAGGTCCGATGTTCCCTCCCGAAGTTATGCCCGAAAACCGGCCCGGTGACCGACGGCCCGGCAGGCGGTACGGGATTTCGACACATTCACTCACTCGCCTGGGGCCAGTGCCGCAATATAGTGTGTGACAGCGCCGGGGTTTTCCAACGAGCCATGAGCGAACGAAATCGGACACGGGAGTCTGGAACAAAAGGCGTTTGACTGCCGCCGTTTTGTACTGTAAACATTATTGATTATTTGTAAAATGAATCATTGCATTTATATTAACTATAAGGCTGTTTTTTAAGGCTTTATTTTTTACTGTGATGGATGAATGTAATGGGTTTACTATGTAATTGATGAGTTGTACAGGTATTACTGTTTTTGAATTAAAAAAATATATGACTGCCACCGTGTCAACCGGGGCAAATGGCTAACTGAAAACTAAAACTGCAACGGGAGGATTCCACCGCCAGAGGGCAGCACTCATTCCCGTCGTTTTAAATGGGAAAACCCAGGCTCGATTCGGACGGGCGGCACTCAGCTTGCCGGTGTCGCACCAAGTCAGTTGTGGTACCGCTGGATGCCCCTTGCCTCTGGCTTGCCCAGACGGCGCGCCGAAGAAGGTTGGTGGCCGGCCCGCGGACTCAGCTGTCGGAAAGCGGTCTGCAGCCTGACTGCCGTCACTCCGCCCGGCGATGGCGCAGCCGCTCAGCCTTGATACCCCATGTTCAGCTCTGCAATTTCGTTCACGCGCAGGTAACCGCCAGCAAGTCCGATGTTCCCTCCCAAAGTTATGCCCGACAACCGGCCCGGTGACCTATAGCCCAGCAGGCGCTATGGGATTCCGACACTTTCCCTCACTTGCCTGGGGCCAGTGCAGCAATATCGTATGCGCCAGCGCCGGGGCTTTCCAACGAGCCATCTCCGAACGAAATCGGACAGGGGAGTCCAGAACGAAAGGCATTTGACTGCCGCTGTGCCAACCGGGGCAAATGGCTATCTGAAAACTAAAACTGCAACGGGAGGATTCCACCGCCAGAGGGCAGCACTCACTGCCGTCGTTTTAAACGGGAAATCCCAGGCTCGATTCGGACGGGCGGCATTCGGCTTCCCTGTGTCACACCGAGTCCGTTCTGGGACCGTTGGATGCCCCTTGCCCCTGGCTTGCATGGGCAGCGCGCCCAAGAAGGTCGGTGCCCGGCCCGCGGACTCAGCTGTCGGAAAGCGGTCTGCAGCCTGATTGCCGTCAATCTGCCCGGCAATGGCGCAGCCGCTCAGCCTTGGTACCCACATGTTCATCTCTGCAAGCCCGTTCACGGGCAGGTAACCGCCAGCACGTCCGATGTTCCCTCCCGAAGTTATGCCCGAAAACCGGCCCGGTGACCGACGGCCCGGCACGCGGTACGGGATTTCGACACTTTCCCTCACTCGCCTGGGGCCAGTGCAGCAATATAGTGTGCGGCAGCGCCGGGGTTTTCCAACGTGCCATGTGCGAACGAAATCGGACACGGGAGTCTGGAACAAAAGGCGTTTGACTGCCGCCGTTTTGTACTGTAAACATTATTGATTATTTGTAAAATGAATCATTGCATTTATATTAACTATAAGGCTGTTTTTTAAGGCTTTATTTTTTACTGTGATGGATGAATATAATGGATTTACTATGTAATTGATGAGTTGTACAGGTATTATTGTTTTTGAATTAAAAAAAATATTTGACTGCCGCCGTGTCAACCGGGGCAAATGGCTAACTGAAAACTAAAACTGCAACGGGAGGATTCCACCGCCAGAGGGCAGCACTCATTCCCGTCGTTTTAAACGGGAAAACCCAGGCTCGATTCGGACGGGCGGCACTCGGCTTCCCGGTGTCACACCGAGTCTGTTCTAGTACCGTTGGATGCCCCTTGCCCCTGGCTTGCATCAGCAGTGCGCCCAAGAAGGTCGGTGCCGGGCCCGCGGACTCAGCTGTCGGAAAGCGGTCTGCAGCCTGACTACCGCCACTCCGCCCTGCGATGGCAAAGCCGCTCAGCCTTGGTACCCCATGTTCAGCTCTGCAAGCCCGTTCACCCGCACGTAACCACCAGCAAGTCCGATGTTCCCTCCCAAAGTTATGCCCGAAAACCGGCCCGGTGACAGATAGCCCAGCAGGCGCTATGTGATTCCGACATTTTTCCCCACTCGCCTGGGGCCAGTGCAGCAATATAGTGTGCGCCAGCGCCGGGGCTTTCCAACGAGCCATCCCCGGAGGAAGTCGGACACGGGAGTCCGGAACCAAAGACGTTTGATTGCCGCCGTGCCAACAGGGGCAAATGCTTAACTGAAAACTAAAACTGCAACGGGACGATTCCACCGCCAGAGGGCAGCACTCATTCCCGTCTATTTAAACGGGAAAACCCAGGCTCGCTTCGGAGGGGCGGCACTCGGCTTCCCGGTGTCTCACCAAGTCAGTTATGGTACCGCTGGATGCCCCTTGCCCCTGGCTTGCCCAGACGGTGTGTCCAAGAAGGTCGGTGGCCGGCCCGCGGACTCAGCTGTCGGAAAGCGGTCTGCAGCCTGACTGCCGTCACTCCGCCCGGCGATGGTGCAGCCGCTCAGCCTTGGTACCCCATGTTCAGCTCTGCAATCCCGTTCACCCGCAGGTAACCGCCAGCTAGTCCGAAGTTCCCTCCCCAAGTTATGCCCGACAACCGGCCTGGTGACCGACGGCCCGGCAGGTGGTATGGGATTTCGACACTTTCCCTCACTCGCCTGGGGCCAGTGCAGCAAAATATTGTGCACCAGCGCCGGGGCTTTCCAAGGAGCCATTCCCATTCTTAATCGGACACGGGAGTCCGGAACGAAAGGCGTTTGACTGCCGCCGTGCCAAATGGGGTAAATGGTTAACTGAAAAATAAAACTGCAACTGGAGGATTCCACCACCAGAGGGCAGCACTCATTCCCGTTGTTTTAAATGGGAAAACCCAGGCTCGCTTCGGAGAGGCGATACTCGGCTTCCCGGTGTCGTACCGAGTCTGTTCTGGTACCGCTGGATGCTCCTTGCCCCTGGCTTGCCCAGACCGCACGCCCAAGAAGGTCGGTGGCCTTCCCGCGGACTCAGCTATCGGAAAGCGATCTGCAGCTTGACTGCTGTCACTCCGCCCGGCGATGGCGCAGCCACTCAGCCTTGGTCCTCCATGTTCAGCTCTGCAAGCCCGTTCGCCCGCAGGTAACCGCCAGCAGGTCCGATGTTCCCTCCCGAAGCTATGCCCGACAACCGGCCCTGTGACCGATGGCCCGGCAGCAGAACTGAGATTTCCACACTTTTCCTCACACTACTGGGGCCAGTACAGCAATATAGTGTGCGCCAGTGTCGGGGCTTTCCAACGAGCCATCCTTGAATGAAATCGGCCATGGGATTCGGGAACAAAATGAATTTGACTGCAGTCGTCCAAACCGGGGCAAATGGTTGACTGGCAATGGTTGAACGAAGGTTTCTACTCACTTCGGGCATTTTTAACAAGCCGACCACGCTCACTCGGCTTTCCTGCCTGCCCGCCTGCCTGCCTGCCCGCCTGCCAGCCCGCCTCTCTCTCTCCCTCCCTCCCTCCAACAAGCAACAATGACTAGACAACACAAGTTCAAAACACAACCCCTGCCCGCCCCTTACACCGCACCAGCTTCATTCCAGCCCGAGGGAAAATCAACCACTGAGGCAAAGTCACTTTTGCCACCCGGCACGGCTTTGTCCGAGCGCCCACTCAGCAACTTGCCTTGCTCGCTCGGGACCAGCGCAACTACATAGCAAGCGCCTGTACTGGGGCTTTCCAACCAGCCGTGCCCCGAGGAATTCGGAGAAGGAACTCCGCAACAAAACGCCTTGGAGAGCGGCCGGCCGCCCGCGCAATTGCTTAACTGCAAATAGTCGAGTTTTCCACCGCTCACACTGTCAATCGGCCGACCAAGCTCGCTTCCGAAAACAAACACTCGGCTTCCCTCTTCGCCCTCAAAATCACCCTCCATCAGCCACATCGACTCAAGCAGAAAAACAATACCCAAATAACACCCTCCAACCCGGCTACGCTCGGCTATGCACCCCCTTAGCGCGTATTAAGCCTGACAACACTAATTGTAACCAACCGCAGCCGCAAGTTGAAGTGGCAACTAATAAACCAAATTGTTTTTGGGAGCAACTCATTAACCAAATGCTTTTGGAGCAACTCATTAACCAATTTCTGTCAAGGCAACGCAACTATCAGGGCCATCGCGGGAGTGTGCAATTTCCCAATACCTCCCTCAGACATGCACCAGGAGGGCTAGAGTAAGAAATCTGGGTCACCTGTGTCTTCTGACTGCGTTTGAAGGGACAGCTGCCAAGCCGAGACGAGACAGTAAAAGGCTTCATTGTTGTCATAAGAACATACATAAGAACATAAGAAATCGGAGCAGGAGGAGGCCATTTGGCCCCTCGAGCCTGCTCCGCCATTCAATAAGATCATGGCTGATCTTCTACCTCATCTCCACTTTCCTGCACTATCCCCATATCCCTTGATTCCCTTAATATTCAAAAATCTATCGATCTCTGTCGTGAATATACTCAATGACTGAGCCTCCACAGCCCTCTGGGGTAGAGAATTCCAAAGATTCACCACCCTCTAAGTGAAGAAATTTCTCCTCATCTCAGTCCTAAATGGCCGACCCCTTATTCTGAGACTGTGACCTCTGGTTCTAGACTCCCCAGCCAGGGGAAACATCCTCCCTGCATCTACCCTGTCAAGCCCTGTAAGAATTTTGTATGTTTCAATGAGATCACCTCTCACTCTTCTAAATTCTAGAGAATATAGGCCTAGTCTACTCAATCTCTCCTCATAGGACAATCCCCCCATCCCAGGAACCAGTCTGGTGAACCTTCGTTGCACTCCCTCTATGGCAAGTATATCCTTCCTTAGGTAAGGAGACCAAAACTGTACACAATACTCCAGGTGTGGTCTCACCAGGGCCCTATATAATTGCAGTAAGACGTCTTTACTCTTATACTCAAATCCTCTTGTAATAAAGGCCAACATACCATTTGATTTCCTAATTGTTTGCTGTACCAGCATGTTAAATTTCAGTGATTCATGTACAAGGACACCCAGGTCCCTCTGAACACCAACATTTCCCAATCTCTCACCGTTTAAAAAATACTCTGCTTTTCTATTTTTCCTACCAAAGTGGATAACTTCACATTTCTCCACATTATATCCCATTTGCCATGTTCTTGCCCACTCACTTAGCCTGTCTATATCCCCTTGTCACGGGTAGTCCGCAGCTCTGTGCCAACGCGGCTTCTGATCCTGAGGGACACAGGAGCGGGTGTGAAGCTGGAGCGGAACCGAGAGCCTTCCCGCCCGGGAATCTCTGTGGGAGACCTCGGCCGATTCACATTCCGGCCGACCAGCAGTTCACCGGAACCAGGCCAGGAAGAGGCAGCTGCCCAGCCTCCTTCAGGTCAAGGTCACGGTGGGAGGATGGGGGGAGCGGGGTGCAGCAGGATGGGCCCAGACTTTCCCTGTGGGCCTGGAGAAGGACCTCTGCTCCCTGGCCCACACTAGAGAAAGCTTTTGACTGGCCTTGGAGGGCCTGCTTTTCTTCTTTGCCAGCTTATTACTGAGCGAGGTACGCAGGGTGGGTGCCCATTGCTGTAGGCCGATGAAACACCATCCGGCAGATATCACCGAGCGACCTGCCTGATTCAGGCGGGCTCCATGACCGCCTGAGAGAAAGGGGCCCAGTGAAGAGGGCGAGAGGTGGGAATCCAGTGAGAAAGGGGCAGTAAGACTTTGCACGGCTATTTCAACTGTGCCCTCTCCCCATTCCCACTGGGCTGCACGGGTTAAAATTCCCCCTCCCGTGTCTGGAGTGGATTTGTTTGCTAATTATTCTTCATGGGTAGAGCACAGGAAGAAACCAAAACTGCAGCCTTTTGGGGGTGATAATCTGTGTTCTACCTTGAGACACCATGTGACATACAGGAGGGTGATATCACACCATGTGACATACAGGAGGGTGATATCACACCATGTGACATACAGGAGGGTGATATCACACCATGTGACATACAGGAGGGTGATATCGCACCATGTGACATACAGGAGGGTGATATCACACCATGTGACATACAGGAGGGTGATATCGCACCATCTGACATACAGGAGGGTGATATTGCACCATGTGACATACAGGAGGGTGATATCGCACCATGTGACATATAGGAGGGTGATATCACACCATGTGACATACAGGAGGTTGATATCACACCATGTGACATACAGGAGGGTGATATCACACCATGTGACATACAGGAGGGTGATATCGCATCATGTGACATACAGGAGGGTGTTATCACACCATGTGACATACAGGAGGGTGATATCACACCATGTGACATACAGGAGGGTGATATCCCACCATGTGACAGACAGGACAGGTTGATCGCACTATTTGACACCACAGACTGATAGCGTTAAAGTACTCCCTTATAGCTGCCTTAGGGTTGCTGTGCATTGGATTCCCACGTGCTGCCTTCAGTGACACGATGCAATAGCGACACACTGAATCTTCCTGTTGATCCAGCTCTGATTTCCTTTCCTTCAGGTGTAGTGTTTAAATCGACTGCACAATTTCTCGCCTCGATCACTGAGGATGGGATGGTTAATGTATACTTGCTGCTTCCAGCAGAATACCAGGCAAACCCTCCAACACCCAATGACTTGAGGGTAAGTACCAGCCCCATTCCTATCATGTGACGTTGGCCTGTATCTATCGCCCAAACTATTGAGGCTACGGTCCAGAGAGCAATAGTTGAATAATCATTGCTGTTGGTGTATGGCACACATCAGTTCAGAGGTGCTGCTTGGCTCATTGTCAAGTCATCTACCAGCACAGTACCCAGAGCGAGAGCGGTTACTTCACTCCTGTCTGCTGCTGTGTGACTTAAGCATCTCTGAATTTTATACTCAGTAAATATTGTATACAGGTAAATACTCAGTCTGGCAGTGTACCTCAACACCAACTTCTGAACACATGTAGAATTTGTACACATCTCTCAGGATAGTGCAAACTGCTTCAGAGGCACTGCAGGAAAACATTGTCAACACAGCCAGATCCCACAAGCAGCAATGAGGTCAATGACCAGATAATCTGTTTATGGTCGATGAGGATATTGAAAGGCACGGCATCAGCCAAATATCTTACCTAAAGTGTGGCCCCTCCGACAGTGCGGCGCTCCCTCGGTACTGCACTGGGAGTGTCGGCCTGGATTCTCTGCTGACGTACTGGGGTGGGGCTTGAACCTTCTGACGCAGAGGCAAGAGTGCGAGTCACATGGGCTCCCAAATTGGGCCAAGGCTGACACTTGAAAAGTGTTCCTGCTCAAAGACCCCAAACCGATCTTGGCAGAAGCTGTGTGGCTTGCGTCCGACTCATGCGCCCATCACAGTAAAGGAGCCAACCCTCTGTTGGCTGCAGGACAGTCTGTGCTGCTTCAGGGACGAGTTCAGCACTCTGTGGGACCGTGAGCCCACCAGTGCACAGCCTGGTGTACATAGGATTACATAGGATATATGGCACAGAAACAGGCCATTCAGCCCAACCAGTCCATGCCGGCATTTATGCTCCACACGAGCCTCCTCCCGTCTTTCCTCATCTAAATCTATCAGCATAACCCTCTATTCCCTTCTCCCTCATATGCTTGTCTAGCCTCCCCTTAAATGCATCCATACTAATCGCTTCAACCACTCCCTGTGATAGCAAGTTCCACATTCTCACCACTCTTTGGGTAAAGACATTTCTTCTGGTGACCAGAACTGTACACAAGTGTGGTCTAACCAAGGTTCGATACAGGTTTAGCATAACTTCCCTACTTTTCAATTCTATACCTCTAGAAATAAACCCTAGTGCTTGGTTTGCTTTTTTTATGGCCTTGCTAACCTGTGTCGCAACTTTTAGTGATTTGTGTATTTGTACATCATCCCTGTGTTCACTGACCTACATTGGCTCCTAGTTAAGCAACGCCTCGATTTTAAAATTCTCAGCCTTGTTTTCAAATCCCTCCATGGCCTCGACCCTCTCTATCTCTATAATCTCCTCCAGTCCCACAACTCTCTGAGATCTCTACGCTCCTCTAATTCTGGCCTCTTGCGCATCCCCAATTTTAATCACTCCACCATTGGCGGCTGTGCCTTCAGCTGCCTGGGCCCTAAGCTCTGGAATTCCCTCCCTAAACCTCCCTGCCTCTCTCTCCTCCTTAAAGACGCTCCTTAAAACCTATCTCTTTGACCAAGCTTTTGGTCACCTGCCCTAATTTCTCCTTATGTGGCTCGGTATCAAATTTTGTTTGATAATCGCACCTGTGAAGCGCCTTGGGATGTTTTACTACGTTAAAGGTGCTATATAAATACAAGTTGTTGTTGTTGTTTGCTATGAGCAATGCCGCTCCTGTGTGCCAGTGGAAAGGTGGCCGTGAGCAGCAAACCCAGAGCCTCAGGGAATCCAGAGTGCGAGTGCCAGGTGGGGCCTGAGACTCCCAGTTATAGCAGCAGGCAGCACAGCGATGGGTACATTCCTGAGGCTGGTACGAGCGGGCAGAGTGGCTATAGCGCCCGCTCACACCTCTCTCCAATTGGGAAGGCGGAGCTGTACACAGGTGTGTTTAAACTGGTGCACAGAACCCGTGCTGACTGGGCTCCACCTAACCAGTGAGGACAGCTGACTAGAAAGTGAGGGGGGCCCATTCCTGACGCCGATTCAGTGGAACGTCAGGGTGTCTCTGAAGCAGTAACATCAAGAGCCTCAAAATGTGCCACGGTCTCAAAGTGGTCCGTTGATTTGGGGCTGGTGTGGGGTTAAAGGTCATGCCAGCCCAACATCCAATGTGCACATATAACTGGCGCATTGCATGAAGCGCAGTAAGTATCGCACCGAATTACTGAGCATTTATTTATAGTTAGAATCATAGAATCTTACAGCACAGAAGGAGGCCATTCGGCCCATCGTGCCTGTGTCGACTGGTAGAGCTATCCAATTAGTCCCACTCCCCTGCTCTTTCCCCATAGCCCTGCAAATTTTTCCCTTCAAGGATTGATCCAATTCCCTTTTGATTATTGAATCTGCTTCCGCCACCCTTTCAGGCAGCGCATTCCAAACCACAACAACTCGCTGTGTAGGAAAAATTCTCTATCTCCCCTCTGGTTCTTTTGCCAATTACCTTAAATCTGTGTCCTCTGGTTACTGACCCTTCTGCCACTGGAAACTGTATCTCCCTATCTACTCTAGCTAAACCCCTCAAAATTTTGAACACCTCTATTAAATCTCCCCTTAGCCTTCTCTGCTCTAAGGAGAACAATCGTGGCTTCTCTAATCTCTCCACATAACTGAAGCCCCTCATCCCTGGTACCATTTTACCAAATCTCCTCGGCACCCTCTCCAAGGCCTTGACATCCTTCCTAAAGTGTGGGGCCCAGAATTGGACACTAAACTGCAGCTGAGGCCTAACCAGTAATTTGAAAAGATTCAGCATAAATTCCTTGTTTTTGTATTCTACGCCTCTATTCAAAAAGCCAAGGATCCCATATGCTTTTTTAACAGCCTTCTGAACTTGTCCTGCCACCTTCATAGAATGATCCAGCACAGAAGGAGGCCATTCGGCCCATCGTGCCTGTGCCGGGGCTTTGGTAGAGCTCTCCAATTAGTCCCACTCCCCCCAGCTCTTTCCCCATAGCCCTGCAAATTCTTTCCTTAAATCAACATGGGTTCATCTGAAATTATGGTTGAACAAGTTGCTTGACTGACATTGTAGAATATAGATGTTATTACGATACAGGGAAAACTGGGGAAGAGAGCTGCTGAAATATTGGCATGTCTCTCCCAATGGGCTCAGATACATCTAATCTTGTGATTACAATTATTTCTAAAGGGCACAATTTTCCCTCTTTTTACATCTCCTGCAGGTGTTTACAACCCCTTTCTCTCAGATGGATGTGTATGTCAGGACTTTCGAGGGGAATCCCAGGAGGTGTAAGAGGGAATCAAAGGCCTTGAATGTCAGCCTGACACGGGACAATGTCCCGTACAATGACAGCATCTACTATGTAGCTTTCTGCGAGAAGTACGACACAGGTATTTAGCGGGAGCGCGGAGTCAGATAAAGTGGGTGTTTGGCGGATATCGTGAGGCTCTCTGCCAGCTAGATGCCAGCGCGGGTGGAAGGCAAGGCAATGGGGAACAGTAGCATAGTGGTTATGTTACTGGACTAGTAATCCAGCAGGCCTGGACTAATGAAACATGCAGTTCAAATCCCACCAAGACAGCTGGGGAATTTAAATTCAGTGAATTAAATAAATCTGGAATAAAAAGCTAGTATCAGTAATAGTGACCATGAAACTAACAGATTGTTGTAAAAACCCATCTGGTTCACTGATGTCCTTTAGGGAAGGAAATCTGCCGTCCTTACCCGGTCTGGCCGATATGTGACTCCAGACCCACAGCAATGTGGTTGACTCTTAACTGCCCTCGGAAATGGCCTAGCAAACCCTTCAGTTGTATAGAGACAATAACTGCTGGGCTTGCCAGCGATGCCCATATCCCGTGAATGAATAAAGGACAAAAGGGTCCAATAACCTTTTTTTTGATGAACTTTGTGCTGGTTACAAGGTGAGGGGTGTTAGCGCTGGGGAATGAGAGTCTTTTCAATCTGGGCACTTAGTGACAGCATTGAGCACTGACAGGGCAGGCAGGACATGGTTAGACAGAGCAGGAATCTCCCTCCACCCGTGCCCCAATGGCCTCAGTTTAACACTCTCCCCAATTCTCACATGAGCCGTCCTGTGGCCTCTCTGGGTAGATTTAGTGGCCGTTCGTGCTGCGTTAGAGGCTGGGTTGCACTGTTGGCCCCGGCACCCTAGAAACTGGATCAACTTATTTCACTTTGGCCTCTTACAGCCAACGCACAGAGCAGACATTGGTGCCAGTAGTCTCCGGTGCCTGTGGTGAGAGGCCATTGCTGATTCACTGCGTCACCCAGACTCCTACTGGTTGTCGACAGATACGTGTGATAGGAGTGATCAGATGGGGAGAGGAGAGGGGATCAGAGAGTGGATCGGAGGGAGAGAGGAGTGGGGAGAGGAGAGGGGATTGGAGTGAGAGAGGTGAGGGGATTGGAGTGAGAGAGGAGTGGGGAGAGGAGAGGGGATTGGACTGAGAGAGGAGTGGGGAGAGGAGAGGGGATTGGAGTGAGAGAGGAGTGGGGAGAGGAGAGGGGAATCGGAAGGGCAGAGGAGGAGGGATCGAAGGGCAGAGATAGGATCGGATGTGTGAGAGGAGAGGTGATCAGAGGGGGAGAGTAGAAGGGATCGGAGAGTGGATCGGAGGGGGAGAGGAGAGGGAATCGGAGGGGGGAGAGGAGAGGGGATTGGAGGGGGAGAGGAGAGGGGATCAGATGGGGAGAGGAGAGGGGATCAGAGAGTGGATCGGAGGGAGAGAGGAGTGGGGAGAGGAGAGGGGATTGGAGCGAGAGAGGAGTGGGGAGAGGAGAGGGGATTGGAGGGAGAGAGGAGTGAGGAGAGGGGATTGGAGGGAGAGAGGAGTGGGGAGAGGAGAGGGGATTGAAGGGAGAGAGGAGTGGGGAGAGGAGAGGGGATTGGAGTGAGAGAGGAGTGGGGAGAGGAGAGGGGAATCGGAGGGGCAGAGGAGGAGGGATCGAAGGGCAGAGATAGGATCGGATGTGTGAGAGGAGAGGTGATCAGAGGGGGAGGGTAGAGGGGATCGGAGAGTGGATCGGAAGGGGAGAGGAGAGGGAATCGGAGGGGGGAGAGGAGAGGGGATCGGAGGGGGAAGAGGAGAGGGGATCGGAGGGGGTAGAGGAGAGGGGATGGGAGGGGGAGAGAGAGGTGAGGGGATCGGACGGGGGAGAGGAGAGGGGATCGGAGTGGGGGATCGGAGTGGTGGAGAGGAGAGGAGATCAGAGGGGGAGAGAGAAGTGGGGGAAGAGGAGAGGGGATCAGAGGGGGGAGAAGATAGGGGATCGGAGGGGGAGAGAGAGGTGAGGGGATTGGAGGGGGAAGAGTGGAGAGAAGCGTGGGGGGCAGGGAGAAGGTTCAGAACTTGGAGTGGAGGTCAGGAACTCGAGGGTGGGGGGGGAAGAGCATGGGGAGAACAGTGGGAATGGGGGAGGAACATGATCCAGGTCTAAAGGAGGGAAGAAGAGAGCAAGCTTGTGTTCCAGACGGGACGACGGTTCATCTTCTCCCCCCTCTGTTAGACGTGTATCACCTTCTTCCTGATGTGGAGTATTTTAAACCAACACTCGACACAAGGTTTTAGATCAATAGTCAAGTTGTCTTTATTACACCGGTGGGGAGACAATCTGCTCTGTCTTTAACCAGACTTCTCCAAATTGTTACAGCAAGGCCTACATTTTTATACATTCAAATAAGCATGGTGGCCTCATGCACAATTCATTCCCGCAACCTGATTGGATCTTGGCCAGCATGCACCTTTACAGATTGGGTTACATGTCCTAAGGTAAACAGGTGTAAGCTGCATATTCAATTATTAGCCCAAACTGCTGAACGCTGATTAAAAGATAACTTGGAAGCTTTGTGACCCATATAATAAAACCCTAAGGGCAGCTGAAGTGCTAGACATCATGTCTCAACTGAGTTGTTTTTATGATGCGAAGATGCCGGCGTTGGACTGGGGTGGACAAAAATGAGAAGTCGCACAACACCAGGTTATAGTCCAACAGTTTTATTTAAAGTTGTTTTTAGTCTTCAAATGTCAGTTATCTTGACCACACCTTATAGATGTGGCCTTTCATGTTAGCAACTGTCTCTCTTACACCATTCTGTGAGCTGCCAGCGATGTCAGTTTAACTCTTTCCGCACTGCAATCCCCCCTTTTGGTACTTGGCCCTTGCCCAAGTTAAACCACATGTATAAGCATCACTGTGCCTCCTGCCCCATGCGGTGATCAGTCGCTGGTTCGGGAGGCCCTGCATACCCATCATGTTTAGAGCAAACTTGTGTCTTCCAGCTCTTTCCGACTTGCTTTAGCTCTTTGTTTGGTCCGTTTCTTTTTACAAGCGGTGCATGCTGCTATTCCCCATCCTATAGCCATGACTAACTGTATTATCACTAATATATGAGAAATGATGCAGATCCATGGGTGTATGTTGACATTCATTCCCCAATCCCACAGCTTCTCATACCACGGGACTTCCTGTAGCTCTACCTCTATGTCTTTTTCTAATTCCCCAAGATTCCTTTGCAACACTATATATTGTTTCACCATCTTGCTCAAATCCTCTTTCATTTCTTGCAGATCCTCTTGCTGGCTGGGTATTGGGGCCCCTACCGGGTCTTCATAATTGACCAACTCTTCCCTTAGATTATCTGTCACATTTAGTTTTATCTCCTCTCTTGAATATACCTACACCAATCTGGTGTGTCCAATTGTCACAGGGATCTTTGGCGTAAAGCAGAAGTTGGGCATTGTGATTGCACACACAAGGTTACTATATTGGTACTCAGTCTCTGTGGTGGCTATACAATACTCCCCTTCGCCTCTATATCCCAAGCGGGTGTGATGGTGGTCAACATGTGATAATTCCAACACGCACCCCTCTGTCTTATTATAGCCACACTCATCCTTAGGGCCTTCTCCTACCGAATGTGGGCATATCGTAAGCGTGCCTTTCCCGTGGCATCCATTTAGGGAGACTCCTCTCATAGTACCATTCTTCCTGATGGCATAGGTATCAATCGGATAGTATTGGAGGTATGTCTCACCCCTCACTATACCTATGTTTGTTACCTGGTGCTGTGGGTATGGAGTCATGTCTAGTCCCACCACTGGTATCAGGAGTACCATGCCTATCACTACTGTCACTTCTGCTTTACATTTTTGTATCACCAAATGTACTCTGGTCATCCCTTTGAGGGTGCAAGCACTCAGAGGGCCTGATTTCTGGTCAGGCCATGGAGCTGTGTGCTGTTAATCCAGTCTGGTACCTCGCCTTGCTGTATCTGTGCCTCGCCCTACCCCGTCTTTTACCTGTTACATAGATACATAGATACATAGAAGATAGGAGCAGGAGTAGGCCATCCGGCCCTTCGAGCCTGCTCCGCCATTTAATGAGATCATGGCTGATCCTCCAATTCAGTATCCCGTCCCCGCCTTCTCTCCGTAACCCTTAACCCCTTTTGCCTGTAGAAATATATCTAATTCCCTCTTAAATATATTTAATGAGCTGGCGTACACTGCCCTCTGTGGCAATGAGTTCCACAGGTTCACCACCCTCTGAGTGAAGAAATTCCCCCTCATTTCTGTCCTAAATGGTTTAGCCCTTATCCTTAAATTATGTCCTCTAGTTCTGTTCTCACCCGCCAAGGGAAACATTCCTTCTGCATCTAGTCTGTCTAGACCTGTCAGAATTTTATACACTTCTATGAGGTCCCCTCTCAATCTTCTAAACTCCAGTGTGTACATCCCTAAACTACATAGTCTCTCCTCATAGGTCAATCCCGCCATTCCTGGTATCAGCCTGGTGAATCGCCGCTGCACCCCCTCCATGGCAAGAACATCTTTCCTCAGATGAGGCGACCAAAACTGTACACAGTACTCGAGGTGTGGTCTCACCAGTGCCCTGTACAGCTGCAGCAAGGTATCCCTGTTCCTGTATTCCAACCCTTTGCACCAAAGGATTAAGAGGAGCTTAGGAATCGACATACACACGGGAATAAACACGGGGACATCACTCATTAATGCCCTAGATATACAAGGAGTCCAGAGTAGTGTGGAACGACTACAAAGGGTAATACAACAGATTTTAGAGACGGAAACTGGTTTGGTTCGACAAGGATCAGAGTTAGGAGGACATACGATAAGGAAATTACTCGAGGGAATCAAGGTTATAGAGGACCATGCTAGCATTATCAACAAACTAAACCATAGAGATGAGGAACAGAGGAGGAGAGGTGGGCTCAGAGGAGGAGACCAGGAAGCTCCAGAGCGATTTGGACAGACTGGGTGATTGGGCGGATAAATGGCAGATGCACTATAATGTGGACAAGTGCGAAGTTATCCACCTTGGGTGCAGGAACGGGAGGGCAAATTATTATTTAAATGGCAATAAATTGGGAGAGGGGAAAGTACAGAGAGACCTGGGTGTTCTTGTACACCAGTCACTGAAGGCGAGCATGCAGGTGCAACAGGCGGTCAAGAAGGCAAACGGTATGCTGGCCTTCATAGCAAAAGGGTTGGAATACAGGAACAGTGGGTACCTTGATCTGAATCCATTTGCAACGGGACCCCCCATCTCGGTATCACGTCATATGCAAATATTCGGGCCACAGTCTGAGCACTACAGTCTCTGGTAGGGAATGCTTCCACCCACCTTGTAAACTGGTCTATGATCACTGGGCAGTATTTCTTCCCTCTGCTGTTATTCTACCTACTGCTATTGGTGTAGGCATCTCTGTGTCCGCTGCTGCTCTTGCTGCCTGATCAGCTAGCATATTTCCTTTTTGTTGCTCGCTCACTATCTTGCAGTGTGCCTTTATTTTAATCACTGCTACCTCTTCTGCTCCTTTTACCACTTCTACTAGGTCTCTCACTACCTCCTTATGCTGTATTTGTCCTCCTCCGGAGGTTACATATCCTCTCCTATTTCACACTATCATACAATCATGCACTACCCCAAATGCATATCTACTGTCTGTGTATATATTTACTCGTTTTCCTTTTGCCAATTTCAATGCTTCCATGAGAGCCACTCGTTCTGCTACCTGCACTGTGGTTCCTCCTTCAAGCCCTCCCTTTGCGACTGTTTCTCCGTTCTCGGATACTACAGTGTGTGGCTCCCCATTTCTATCGGTGAGATCCGTCTACATAAAAGGTGTTTTCGGGATTTTCAAGGGGCGATTCTGATACGGTTCCTCTGACCTCTTCTTCGATTACTAACTGACACTCGTGTGCCTCACCCTCTGATAGCATTCCCTCCACGGGGTTGACTCTATGTTCCCTTATAATCTGGACTGATCTGTCCTTGAGTATCAATACTGCTTCCCAAGCCGCCCTCCTTCTGTCTGATACAGCCTTCATTTTACCTGTGTTTAGCAGGTCCACCACCCCCACCCCCGCCAATCACCTCCCGCTCCCCCCCCCCCCGCCAATCACCGCCGACTCCCCCCCGCCAATCACCGCCCGATTGCCTCTCACCAATCCCCGCCCACTCCCACGCCCCAACAATCACTTCCCACTCTCGCCCCCCCCCGGCCAATCACCTCTTGCTCCCTCTCCCCCCACCAATCACCCCCCGCTCCCCGCCAATCACCGCTCGCTCCCTCTCCCCCCACCAATCACCGCTCGCTCCCACTCCCCCCGCCAATCACCCCCCGCTCCCCGCCAATCACCTCCCACTCCCACTCCCACTCCCGTGACCCGCTCCCGCCCATTGTCTTTGTTGCCGAGCACGGGGAGCCTTGTCAAGGGAGTCTGCGGTCAATAGGCTGCCCTGTGCCTGGTTTGAGTAAAATGGACTCCACCTGGAGCCTGAGCCGTGGGTCCAGACCAATCCTCCGGCAGGGGTTATAGACATTCTTCATCGTTCACTGCTCATCGACAGGTTGGAGGTTGAGGGGTGATTTGATAGAGGTGTACAGGATTATGACGGGTTTGGATAGGTTAGATGGGAAAGGCTGTTCCCACTCGTTGATGGTACAAGGACTAGGGGACACAGATTTAAGGTTTTGGGCAAGAGATACAGAGGGGTTGTGAGGAAAAACTTTTTTACGCAGTGAGTGGTGAGGACCTGGGACTCGCTGCCAACGGAAGTGGTGGAAGCGGAGACACTCAATGTTTTCAAAGGGAGAGTGGATAGGCACTTGAGGGAAATAAACTTGCAGGGCTACGGGGATAGAGCGGGGGAATGGGACTAACTGGATTGCTCTACAGAGAGCTGGCATAGACTCAATGGGCTGAGTGGCCTCCTTCTGTGCCATTATGACTCCCTCTGTGGTCTGAGAGTCAGCATGCAGCTACAGCAAGCAATTAGGAAGGCAAATGGCATGTTGGCCTTTATTGCAAAGGGGTTGGAGTACAAGAGTCAGACCACACCTGGAGCACTGTGCACAGTTTTGGTTTCCTTATTTAAGGAAGGATATACCTGCAATAGAGGTGGTGCAATGAAGGCTCACTGGATTAATCCTGGGATGAGAGGGTTGCCCTATGAGGAGAGATTGAGTAGATTGGGTCTATATTCTCTAGAGTTTAGAGGAATGAAAGGTGATCTCATTGAAACATACAAGATTCTGAGGGAGATTGACAGTGTAGATGCTGAGAGGTTGTTTCCCCAGGCTGGAGAGTTTAGAACTAGGGGGCATAGATTCAGGATAAGGTGTTGACCATTTAAAAGGCTGAGATGAGGAGGAGTTTCTTCACTCAGAGGGTTGTGTGTTGTTGGGATTCTTTACCCCAGAGGGCGGTGGATGCTCAGTCGTTGAGCATATTCAAGGCTGAGATCGATAAATTTTTGGACTCCAGGGGCAGCAAGGGATATGGAGATAGTGCAGGTACATGGAGTTGAGGTCGATGATTAGCCATGATCTTACTGAATGGCGGAACAGGCTCGAAGGACCATATAGCCTACTCATGCTCTAATTTCTTATGTTCTTAAATTCTATTCCAGTACTTCACTGTATTACACTGTGCAGAGCAGCAATACCAGCCTCCCTGAACATCCTCACTAATCTCTCCATTGGAGAAGACATCAGGTTTCCAATCAATCACCATAGCGATGAGAAGTATGAAGTGACATTTAGACGCAGATCCCGGTCAGTTTTAAAATCATGGCTTGGAACTCTGACCAGCCAGAGAGACCGTATGTGACTCACCCTTACTACGAAAACCGGGTTCAGTTCCACCGAGATGGCTTTATTGAGCTACAGAATGTCCAACTTGATGACAATGGGGTGTATGAGATACAGACGGACTACCTTGGAAAACAACTGAGGAACAATGACTGGGATCCGTTGAAACTGTGTGTGTTTGGTGAGTACTGAGACCAGTGAGAATGCTAATTGCTAACCCCACGGATATAGCAACAGTAGGAGGCCATTCAGCCCCTCTAGACTGTTCCGCCAGTCAATTAGATTATGGCTGATCTACATCTCAACTCCATTTACCCGCCTTGGCTCCATATCCCTTGATAGCCCACAGTGACAACTGAGGCTCAGTTGGTAGCACACTCACCTCTGAGGCAGAAGGTTGTGGGTTCAAGTCCCACTCCAGGGACCTGAGCACATAAAGCTAGGCTGACACTCCAGTGCAGTGCTGAGGGAGTGTTGCACTGTCGAAGGTGCCGTCTTTCGGATGAGACGTTAAACCAAGGCCCCGTCTGCTCTCTCAGGTGGACGTAAAAGATCCCAAGGCACTATTTCGAAGAAGAGCAGGGGAGTTATCCCCGGTGTCCTTTCCAATATTTGTCCCTCAACCAACATAACAAAAACAGATTATCTTGTCATTATCACATTGCTGTTTGTGGGACCTTGCTGTGCGCAAATTGGCTGCTGCATTTCCCACATTACAACAGTAACTACACTTCAAAAGTACTTCATTGGCTGTAAAACGCTTTGAGACGTGCGGTGGTCATGAAAGGTGCTATTAATGCAAGTCTTTCTTTCTCATACCCTGGCTAACAAGTCTATCGATCACCGTCTTTAAATTTTTAATTGACCCACAGCCTTTTGGGAAAGAGTATTCCAGATTTCCATTACGCTTTGTGGGAAAATGATTCCTGATTTCACTGCTAAGTCACACACTATCCTGACTTGGAAGTACATTGTTGTTCCTTCATCATCGCTGGGTCAAAATCCTGGAACTCCCTCCCTAACAGCACTGTGGGAGTACCTTCACCACATGGACTGCAGCGGTTCAAGGCGGCGCTCACCAACACCTTCTCAAGGGCAATTAGGAATGGGCAATAATTGTCAGCCTTGCCACTGACGCCCAAAGTACAAACAATGCTAAAAAACTCAAAAAATCGGATCAGAGTTTGCATTTAAAGTGTAAAATAAAGCATCTACTGAAAAGTGTATTCCTTGTATGTCATATTGTACAAACATCATTCTCCCCAGTCATGTTAAGACTCTGCTTTCCAATATAATGCAGGTTATATTGAAATACTCTGGCTGGTTGGTGGTATTAGCAGAGAAACACAAGGTGTTTGAGCGGAGTCATTAACCTGTTTAACAGAAATGGGTTAAATAAATGTAACGGTACCGTGTGAAATTACACACAACATTAAATGTTATCCATAACCAATTTCTAGGCCGATGTTCCTGAATCTTCACAGAATTGCTGAGATCGGGATTGCCGACAAGAGTCTGAAAACAGTAAAACGTGGAGTAAATGGGGCCACAAAACGAGCAAGGACATGCTTCAAATTTCTGGAATAAAACACCACTCAAATCAACCTCATTGTTTCCACGGATCTGTTTATTCACTCTGTAAAAAGCCAGTGACATGAAAACACCGATAAACATGTTGTTCATTTGTAGCATTAGCAGATTTATACAATCTATTTCACTGAAAGAAGCCTTTACAAACATTAACTGTTTAATATCGAGTGATGGAAACTCGGCAATAATCCCTCAGAGGAGCTGGACACCGGGGCTGACATCCCTGGGTTTGGCCACTCTATGTGTCGCTCCCAAAGTAGAGATTAGCCCAGTGCTGGAATAATGCTGTTACAGCAAGAACATAAAACACTGCGAGCAGAAACACGAGTCCTGGTGACCTGACCCTCAAAACTGCCTCCGAACAATTCCCTGCCCAGAATATAATCATGGGAGAGAGCACGGGGCCGGTACAACAGGACTGAGTTACAGACACTTCACTCCGGATCGGGACTGAGTTACAGACACTTCACTCCGGATCGGGACCGAGTTACAGACACTTCACTCCGGATCGGGACCGAGTTGCAGACACTTCACTCCGGATCGGGACTGAGTTACAGACACTTCACTCCGGATCGGGACCGAGTTACAGACACTTCACTCCGGATAGGGACCGAGTTACAGACACTTCACTCCGGATCGGGACTGAGTTACAGAAACTTTACTCCGGATCAGGACTGAGTTACAGACACTTCACTCCGGATCGGGTCTGCTAACCTCGCAGATTGATCGGGTAATATCTCCACAGGAATTCCAGGCTGTGGTCTCTGGAGGGGCAGAGACTCTATTCCAGTCCCGGTTGGGCGGGGATGATAAGTTGCAGGGTGAGGGTGGGAGGGTTATTCAGTGACCCCGGCCCTGCTGGGGTTCCAGTCAAACACTGATTACAAACTGAGTTACAATTGGGAATGTTTATTACACAGAAACACCCGGGAGGAAATGGAATGAGAAACTGAAATTGGAGGTAAAATGATGGAAACAGACCCATTACTGTCAGTGACCTTTAACCTCGCAGATTGTGAGCGGGGCGGAGTTTTTCCTGTCCTCATTCCATTCCGGACTGAAGAAGGGAAAGATTGTCTCATTGAAAGTGTGGGTGAAAGTGTGGAGATGGGACGTGTTGTCCGCATTGTAAAATGACACCTGTCCGCCCTCATAGTCCAGGTACACCCCGATCTTCCGGGGATCCACACTCTGGGTGAGGCGGGTCGGTGAGGAGTTGGTGAGGGCAAAATAGACACTTCCGGTGGACAGCTTCACAACCCAGAATCCAGTCTCAGGACTCGCGTCGATAAACCCTTTCCTCTTGGCAGACTCTCGGGTCACTCCGATCTCCCACCGAGTCTTGTCCCCCACCTCCACCTCCCAGTAGTGTCTCCCTGATGTGAATCCCTCCGATCCCAGGACACAGGGCCAGACATCAAACCTCTCCGGGGTGTCAGGGAGCTCCTGCGGTTCCTCTCCGAAACTCACACTGGTCCGGTCCTCAGACACGATGAGCCAGGGATGCGCTGTGTCCAGATCCAGAGTCACAGGCTCTGCAATAAAAATATAAAACTGAGTCCGGCACCTGGAGCTCGAACCATCACCGATCAGGAGCAAAAACCCAGAGCGGCCTGATCCCAACTCGCAAACCCACATTCACACCCGGTGCAATCCCGGTCCGGACCGGCTCAGTGTACCTGTAGATCACACACAGACCCAACTCCACATTCACACCCGGTGCAATCCCGGTACGGACCGGCTCAGTGTACCTGCAGGTCACACACACACCCAACTCCACATTCACACCCGGTCCAATCCCGGTCCAGACCGGCTCAGTGTACCTGCAGGTCACACACACACCCAACTCCACATTCACACCCGGTCCAATCCCAGTACGGACCGGCTCAGTGTACCTGCAGATCACACACAGACCGGACCCAGTCCAATAATCACTTTCAGACCATTTCTCGCGGTCTCTCTCCTGTCTGGGGATCGGCCCATTCAGCCGCTTTGACCCTGAACCCCACCCCGCAACCAGGAGCAGACCCTCACCCTTCCAAACAGATTGAGAGTCAATGATTGTAGGAAAGGGACAAGTAAAATACACACACACCAGGGACATGCTGAGATGATTTTAAACATCTCCATCATATAAACATCCGGCTGTTTAGCCCGTTTCCTACAGGTGCTGTGTGACTGAATGTTTATCAGTCACTTCCTCCCCCATCATATTTCAGACAGTATCACAGTGTCAAAGCTCAATACCTACACTGTGACTGCAGTGTGAGCAGGAGTGAGCCGAACCTGCAGCCTGGGACTCTGACTATCAGGCACTGAGAGGGGCTCTGTCCATCCAACTCCCTACAGGGAGCTTCAAGCCCAACAGCCCAGGCCTGGAGCAGGGATCTGGGAGCAGGAATCTCACTGAACCTGCCGGGCCCGACCCCCAGCTGGATTGTGTGACCTCAGGCTGTGCCTTTAGAATTGAGAAAGAGATGAATCTTTATATTAATATCAGTGGCATGTGCTGTTACAGGGAGAAATAGACAACAGCTCTGTCGGGAATGAGTTACCACCCTAACCCTGTGGCACAGTCCCCTCTCACTCACTGCAGTATTTATAGACAGACGGTGTTTCAGACAGGACTTGTGAAATGCTGATGTTTTAATTATTGACAGGGCTCCCCCACGAATGTTAAACACGCCGCACAGACCAGAACCTGAACTTCACAAGATAGAAACCGGCACAGCCCCAGGATCTGAAGTTTCTCACCTGCAAACATCACAATCTCCTCCCGCTCTGAAAAACAGATTAAAATAACATCAATGGCGCCGTCATATAATAAAGTGTAAATACTGAGCATAAATGGATCACAGAACTGGGCGACACAATGATTGTCATTTATTTACAGTGACCCGGACACCACTGACATATCTCACTGACAGCTGCACATCACACAGGATCCACCACACTCGGGACTGTCCACTTCGAGACAGGAACCTTAAAAGAGCCGGATCCACTCACTGTGAGAAGATGCTTATCTCCGTCAGTAAGACCATTCTGTGGGAACGAGGTCGCACAGTAATTGTGGATCAGGAGGGAGCAGCACGTGGTGTGTGACCCTGTGTAAAAACCTTCGGGAAAACTTACAGCACAGCTGCTGTTCAGCGGAGACATCACACAGACCAGATAAATATCACCAGAATTCATCACAATACTTATCGACAAAATACAATCCAGCTACACTGATACTGGCCATCATCCCTTTCAATAATTACACACTGCATGGAGGGGCCATGGAACCACAGCTGAGATTTTCTCACAACTCTTCTTACCTGAGTCTTCTAGCTGCTTCTGTAGATCTGGAAGAGAATAGATTTTCATTAGAAACAACCTCCAGTTTCCTGACTGGTCTCAATGATTTTCATGGGACTTGGAATAACTTTCATTAATGAGTTAAAGAGAAGAATCAAATTTAGACAGCAGACAGTGTTTGGATGGGACAAAGGAAGACTTGTCTTTATATAGCGAGTGATCACATCGCCCTTCTCCGCCCCACCTCAGCTCAAAGGCTGCTGAAACCCTAAATCCATGCCTTTGTTACCTCCAGACCTGACTATTCCAACACACTCCTGGCCGGCCTCCCATCTCCCACCCTCTGTAAACTTGAGCTCACCCAAAACTCTGCTGCCCGTGTCCTAACTCGCACCAAGTCCCGTTCACCCATCACCCCTGCACTCGCTGACCTACATTGGCTCCCGGTCTGGCAACACCTCAATTTTAAAATTCACATCCTTGTATTCAAATCCTTCCATGGCCTCATCCCTCCCCATCTCTGTAACCTCCTCCAGCCCCACAACCCTCCCTATCTCTCTAACCTCCTCCAGCCCTACAACCCTCTATCTCTATAATCTCCTCCAGCCCTACAACCCTCCCTATCTCTGTAACCTCCTCCAGCCCCACAACCCTCCCTATCTCTGTAATCTCCTCCAGCCCTACAACCCTTCCTGTCTCTGTAACCTCCTCCAACCCCACAACCCTCCGAGATCTCTACATTCCTCCAATTCTGGCTTCCTTCGCAGCCCCGATTGGCGGCCGTGCCTTCAGCTGCCTGGGCCCTAAGCTCTGGAATTCCCTCCCCAAACCTCTCCGCCTCTCTCCTCCTTGAACACGCTCCTTAAAACCTCATCGATCAAATTTTTGGTTACCTGTCCTAATATCTCATGTGCCTCAGTGTCACATTTTGTCTGATTACACTCCTGTGAAGCACCTCGGGGCGTTTTACTATGTTAAAGGCGCTGTATAAATACAAGTTGTTGTTGGTGTTGGATAGCGACTGATCACATTCTCAGGATGTCCCAAACATGCACCACATCCGAACAATTATTGTTTGAAGTGCAGTGACCGTTATGTAAGCAACGACGTCAGCCATATTATGCACAGCATGATCTCACCCACAGAAAGGAAATGAACAACTAGTTCAGTCTGGTTTTGGTGGTGTTGGCCCAGATAAAGTTTAAGTGAAGACTCAAGGGCTCCTGTTTGTTCGCAATCAGGAAATTGAACCCAAAATGGTCGAGGTGGAATTACGTCCAAATGGTCGCGCAAACCCAATGATCAGAATCCTGAACCTAAAATCATCCATGAATCAGTGCAATCAACGAGCGTAACTGAAACAGAACCCATGGAGCCTCAAGGTGCTTTATTTTTAATTAGTTCCTGGGATGTGGGCGTCGCTGGCAAGGCCAGCATTAATGCCCATCCCTAATTGCCATCCAGAAGGTGGTGGTGAGCCGCCTTCTTGAACCACCGCAGTCTGTGTGGTGAAGGTGCTCCCACAATGCTGTTCGGGAGGGATTTCCAGGATTTTGACCCAGCAACGATGAAGGAACAGTGATATATTTCCAAGTCAGGATGGTATGTGACTTGGAGGTGATGGAGTTCCCATTCACCTGCTGCCCTTGTCCTTCTAGGTGGTAGAGGTGGCGGGTTTGGGAGGTGCTGCAAAGAAGCCTTGGTGAGTTGCTGCAGTGCAACTTGTACATGGTACACACTGCAGCCACGGTACGCCGGTGCTGTAGGGAGTGACTGTTTAAGGTGATGGATGGGGTGCCAATCAAGCGGGCTGCTTTGTCCTGGATGCTGTTGAGCTTCTTGAGTGTTGTTGGAGCTGCACTCATCCAAGCAAGTGGAGAGTATTCCATTACACTTCTGACTTGTGCCTTGTAGATGGTGGAAAGGCTTTAGGGACTCAGTACGTGAGGCATTTGTTGCAGAATCCCCAGCTTCTGACCTGCTCTTGCAGCTACAGTATTTAAGTGGCTGGTCCAGTTAAGTTTCTGGTCAATGGTGACCCCTAGGATGTTGATGGTGGGGGATTCGGCGATGGTAATGCCGTTGAATGTCAAGGGGCAGTGGTTAGACTGCCTCTTGTTGGAGATAGACATTGTCTGGCACTTGTGTGGCGCGAATGTTACTTGCCACTTATCAGCCCAAGCCTGAATGTCGTCATGTCTTGCTGCATGCGGGAATGGACTGCTTCATTATCTGAGGAGTTGCGAATAGAACTGAACACTGTGAAATCATCAATAAACATCCCCACTTCTGACCTTATGATGGAGAGAAGGTCATTGATGAAGCAGCTGAAGATGGATGGGTCAAAGACACTGCCCTGAGGAACTCCTGCAGCGATGTCCTGGGGCTGAAATGATTGGCCTCCAACAACCACAACCATCTTCCTTTGTGCTTGGTATGACTCCAGCCAGTGGAGCGTTTTCCCCCTGATTCCCATTGACTTCAATTTAACTAGGGCTCCTTGAAGCCACATTCTGTCAAATGCTGCCTTGATGACAAGGGCAGTCACTCTCACCTCACCTCTGGAATTCAGCTATTTTGTCCATGTCCAAGGCAAGGGAATACACAATGAATGGTAGGACCCTAGGAAGGACAGAGGATCAGAGGGACCTTGGTGTGCATGTACATAGATCCCTGAAGGCAGCAGGACAGGTAGATAAGGTGGTTAATAAGGCATATGGGATACTTGCCTTCATTAGCCGAGGCATAGAATATAAGAGCAGGGAGGTTATGATGGAGCTGTACAAAACACTAGTTAGGCCACAGCTGGAATACTGTGTGCAGTTCTGGTCGTCACACTATAGGAAGGATGTGATTGCATTAGAGAGGGTGTAGAGGAGATTCACCAGGATGTTACCTGGGCTGGAGTGTTTCAGCTATGAAGAGAGACTGGACAGGCTGGGGTTGTTTTCCTTAGAGCAGAGAAGGCTGAGGGGGGACCTGATTGAGGCATACAAAATTATGAGGGGCATAGATAGGGTAGATAGAAAGGAACTTTTCCCCTTAGTAGAGGGGTCAATAACAAGGGGGCATAGTTTCAAGGTAAGGGGCAGGAGGTTTAGAGGGGATTTGAGGAAAAACTTTTTCACCCAGAGGGTGGTTGGAATCTGGAACTCACTGCCTGAAAGGGTGGTAGAGGCAGGAACCCTCACAAACATTCAAGAAGCATTTAGATGAGCACTTGAAACGCCATAGCATACAAGGCTACGGACCAAGTGCTGGAAAATGGGATTAGAATAGACAGGGCTTGATGGCCGGCGTGGACACGATGGGCTGAAGGGCCTCTTTCTGTGCTGTATAACTCTATGACTCTATGGCTGTAATGCGGTCTGGAGCCGAAAACTGGGCATCGGTGAGCAGGTTATTGGTGAGTAAGTGGTGCTTGATAGCACTATTGACGACACCTTACATTGATTGAGAGTAGACTGATGGGGCGGTAATTGGCCGGATTGGATTTGTCCTGCTTTTTGTGGACAGAACAGTTTTCCACATTGTCGGACAGATGCCAGTGTTGTAGCTGTACTGGAACAGCTTGGCTAGAGGCGCGGCTAGGTCTGGAGCACAAGTCCTCAGAAGGACAGCTGATGATACAAAGTTTGCTGATGATACAAAGCTGGGTGGGAAAGTAAGTTGTGAGGAGGATGCAAAGATGCTTCAAGGGGATATAGACAAGCTAAGTGAGTGAGCAAGAACATGGCAAATGGAATATAATGTGGAGAAATGTGAAGTTATTCACTTTGGTAGGAAAAGTAGAAAAGCAGAGTATTTTTTAAATGGTGAGAGATTAGGAAATGTTGGTGTTCAGAGGGACCTGGGTGTCCTTGTACACAAATCACTGAAAGTTAACATGCAGGTACAGCAAACGATTAGGAAAGCAAATGGTATGTTGGTCTTTATTACAAGAGGATTTGAGTATAAGAGTAAAGATGTCTTACTGCAATTATATAGGGCCCTAGTGATAGTACTCCTGGAGTATTTTCTACAGTTTTGGTTTCCTTACCTAAGGAAGGATATACTTACTATAGAGGGAGTGCAACGAAGGTTCACCAGACTGATTCCTGGGATGGGGGGTTGTCCTATGAGCAGAGATTGAGTAGACTAGGCCTATATTCTCTAGAGTTTAGAAGAATGAGGGGTGATTTCATTGAAACATAGAAAATTCTTACAGGGCTTGACATGGTAGATGCAGGGAGGGTGTTTCCCCTGGCTAGAACCAGGGGTCACAGTCTCAGAATAAGGGGTCGGCCATTTAGGACAGAGATGAGGAGAAATTTCTTCAGAGGGTGGTGAATCTTTGGAATTCTTTACTCCAGAGGGCTGTGGAGGCTCAGTCGTTGAGTATATTCAAGACAGAGATCGATAGATTTTTGGGTATGAAGGGAATCAAGGGATATGGAGATAGTGCAGGAAAGTGGAGTTGAGGTCGAAGATCAGCCATGATCTTATTGAATGGCGGAGCAAGCTCGAAGGGCCAAATGGCCTACTCTTGCTCCTATTTCTTATGTGTATCTGGGCACAAATCAGGAGGAAATTCCGAGCCCAAGAGAAACATCATATTCCTTCCCCCCACTCCGAACCACTAGACAAGGCAGAGTAGGGTTCGGTTTTATGTTTTATCAAATCGAACAATGCAGCAGTCAGTATATAATGCTGGATCCTGGAGTGCAGTTAGAGCACACATTATTCTCACCTCGAAGTCAGAACACTATAAACTCAGATGATTAACTAACAGTTATGGGTGAGGGTGAAGTGTTACATCTTGCAAACATGGAATGAATATTAAAAGAAAACACGCAATTCACATACTTACTGCCAGCTTTATCCATTGCACATTTCTAATTCACATTTAAAATGGAAACTGTCTGTGTAAACTCGTCACATTGTAATTACACCCTCCAACCAGTGGAGGCGCTGCAGCAAATCCACTGGCAGGAGGAGGAGGAACAACATGGCAAGTTTACATTATAAATGTTGACTGTAGGAATTTATATTGGAAGTAGAAAAATAAGGACAGAATGTATGATGTTACAGAAGGGATTGATTTCAATTAGCATCAGGTATGGTAGTGTAGTGGTTATGTTACTGGTAATGTCAAGAAATGGATTAATGATCCACGAGTTCAAATCCCACCTTGGACTGTTGTAAATCTGAATTTCCCTGGATGACGAAAGAGTTAGAGAGAGTAAGATGAAGCAGAAAATGAATGCGTATGGCAGATGTCAGGTTGAGAATACAATTGTGAATCAGGCTGAATATAGAAAGTTCAGAGGGGAAGTGAAAAAGAAAATAAGAGTGGCAAAGAGAGAGTATGAGAATAGATTGGCAGCTAACATAAAAGGAAATTCAAAAGTCTTCTATCGGCATATAAATAATAAACGGGTAGTGAGTGGAGAGGTAGGGCCGATTAGGGACCAAAAAGGAGACCTACGCACGGAGGCAGAGGGCATGGCTGAGGTAGAAAATGCAACCATCTTCACCAAGGAAGAAGATGCTGCTAAAGTCATAGTGAAAGAGGAGGTAGTGCAGATACTGGATGAGTTAAAAATTGATAGAGGAGGTATCCTCTTGGGGAGGAGCGATCATAATATGATAGAATTCTTCATTGAGATGGACAGTGAAGTAGTTGACTCAGAGACTAGGGTCCTGAATTTAAATAAAGGAAACTACGATGGTATGCAGCGCGAGTTGGCTAGTTTGGATTGGGGAGCGTTACTTAAAGGGTTGACGGTGGATAGGCAATGGCAAACATTTAAAGATCGCATGGATGAACTACAGAATTTGTTCATCCCTGTTTGGCATAAAAATAAAACAAAAAAGGTGACTCAACCGTGGCTAACAAGGGAAATTAGGGATAGCATAAGATCCAAGGAGAGGACATATAAATTGGCCAGAAAAAGCAGCAAACCTGAGGATTGGGAGCAGTTTAGGATTCAGCAAAGGAGGACAAAGGGATTAATTAAGAGGGGGGAAATAGAATATGAGAGTAAGCTTGCAGGGAACATAAAAACTGACTGTAAAAGCTTCTATAGATATGTGAAGAGAAAAAGATTGGTGAAGTCAAGCGTAGGTCCCTTGCAGTCAGAATCAGGGGAATTTACAATGGGGAACAAAGAAATGGCAGACCAATTAAATACATACTTTGGTTCTGTCTTCACAAAGGAGGACACAAATAACCTCCCAGAGATGTCGGGGAACATAGGGTCTAATGAGAGGGAGGAACTGAATGAAATCAGTATTTGTAGGGAAATGGAGTTAGGGAAATTGATGGGATTGAAGGCCGATAAATCCCCAGGGCCTGATAATCTACATCCTAGGGTACTTAAGGAAGTGGCCCTAGAAATAGTAGATGCATTGCTGGTCATCTTCTAAAATTCTATAGACTCTGGAACAGTTCCCATGGATTGGAGGGTAGCTAATGTAACCCCACTATTTAAAAAAGGTGGGAGAGAGAAAATGGGGAATTATAGACCGGTAAGCCTGACATCGGTAGTGGGGAAAATGCTAGAGTCCATTATAAAAGATGTAATAGCAGAGCACTTGGAAAACAGTGACAGGATCGGACAAAGTCAACATGGATTTACAAAAGGTAAATCATGCTTGACTAAACTACTGGAATTTTTTGAGGATGTAACTGGTAGAATAGATAAGGGAGAACCAGTGGATGTGGTGTATTTGGACTTTCAGAAGGCTTTCGATAAGGTCCCGCATAAGAGATTAGCGTGCAAAGTTAAAGCACATGGGATTGGGGGTAAGGTACTGATTGGATAGAGAACTGGTTGGCAGACAGGAAGCAAAGAGTTGGAATAAACGGGTCTTTTTCCGAGTGGCAGGCAGTGACTAGTGGGGTACCGCAGGGATCAGTGCTGGGACCCCAGATATTCACAATATATATTAATGATCTAGACGATTGGGAAAAGGGGAAGTGCAACGAGACCTGGGTGTCCTTGTGCAGCAGTCACTGAAGGTAAGCATGCAGGTGCAGCAGGCGGTTAAGAAGGCAAATGGTATGTTGGCCTTCATAGCGAGAGGATTCGAGTACAGGAGCAAGGATGTCTTGCTGCAGTTGTACAGGGCCTTGGTGAGACCACACCTTGAGTACTGTGTGCAGTTTTGGTCGCCTTATCTGAGGAAGGATGTTCTTGCCATGTAGGGAGTGCAGCGAAGATTTACCAGACTGATACTTGGGATGGCAGGAATGACGTATGGAGAGAGATTGGGTCGATTAGGCTTATATTCGCTAGAGTTTAGAAGAATGAGAGGGGATCTCATTGAAACTTATAAAATTCTAACAGGACTAGACAGACTAGATGCAGGAAGGAAGTTCCCGATGGCGGGGGAGTCCAGAACCAGGGGTCACAGTCTAACGATAAGGGGTAAGCCATTTAGGACAGAGCTGAGGAGGAATTTCTTCACCCAGAGAGTGGTGAACCTGTGGAATTCTCTACCACAGAAGGCAGTTGAGGCCAATTCATTAAATATATTCAAGAAGGAGTTAGATATATTTCTTAAGGCTAAAGGGATCAAGGGATATGGGGAGAAAGCAGGGACAGGGTACTGAATTTGGATGATCAGCCATGATCTCATTAAATGGCGGAGCAGGCTCGAGGGGCCGAATGGCCTACTCCTGCTCCTATCTTCTATGTTTCTATGTAAAGGCTGTCTGTACTTAAATTTGGTAAGTCACCAGGACCGGATGGGATGCATCCTAGGTTGCTGAGGGAAGTTGAGGAGGAAATCGCAGAGCCTCTGGCCATAATCTTCGGAACCTCCTCAGATATGGGGGTGGTGCCAGAGGACTGCAGAATTGCAAATGTTACACGCCTGTTCAAAAAAAGGGTGTAAGGAAAAACCCAGCAACTACAGGCCAGTCAGTTTAACCTCGGTAGTGGGGAAGCTTTTAGAAACGATGATCAGGAACAAAGTTAACAGTCACTTGGACAAGTGTGAATTAATTAAGGAAAGCCAGCACGGATTTGTTAAAGGCAAATCATTTTAACTAACTTGATCGAGTTTTTTGATGAGGTATCAGAGAGGGTTGATGAGAGCAATGCGGTTGACGTGGTGTACATGGACTTCCAAAAGGCGTTTGATAAAGTGCCACATAATAGGTTTGCCAAAAAAGTTGAAGCCCATGGAATAAAAGGGACAGTGGCAGCATGGGTATGAAATTGGCTAAGTGACAGAAAAGAGAGTAGTGGTGAACGGTTGTTTCTCGGACTGGAGGAAAGTATACAGTGGTGTTCCCCAGGGTTCTGTACTAGGACCACTGCTTTTCTTGATATATATCAATGACTTGGACTTGGGTATACAGCGCACAAGTTCAAAATTTGCAGATGACACAAAACTTGGAAGTAGAGTGAACAGTGGAGGACAGTGATAGACTTCAAGAAGGCTGGTTAGACAAGCTGGTGAAATGGACAGACACGTGGCAGATGAAATTTAATGCAGAAAAGTGCGAAGTGATACGTTTTGGTAGGAAGAATGAGGAGAGGCAATATAAACTAAACCGTACAATCCTGAAGGGGGTGCATGAACAGAGAGACCTGGGAGTATGTGTGCACAAATCGTTGAAGGTGGTAGGGCAGGTTGAGAAAGCGGCTAAAAAGCATACGGGATCCTGGGCTTCACAAATAGAGGTATAGAGTACTAAAGCAAGGGAGTTATGATGAACCTGTATAAAACACTGGTTCGGCCTCAGCTGGAGTATTGTGTGCAATTCTGGGCACCACACTTTAGGAAGGATGTGAAGGCCTTAGAGAGGGTGCAGAAAAGATTTACGAGAATGATTCCAGGGATGAGGAACTTCAGTTACCTGGATAGACTAGAGAAGCTGGGGTTGTTCTCCTTAGAGCAGAGAAGGTTGAGAGGAGATTTGATAGAGTTCAAAATCATGAGGTGTCTAGACAGAGTAGATAGAGAGAAACTGTTCCCACTGATGGAAGGGTGGAGAACCTGAGGGCACAATTTTAAGGTGATTGGCAGAAGAACCAAAGGCGACATGAGGAAAAACCTTTTTTGCGCAGCGAGTGATTATGATCTGGAATGCACTGCCTGAAAGGGTGGTGGAGGCAGACTCAATCGTGGCTTTCAAAAGGGAGTTGGATAAGTACCTGAAGAAATTTTTTTTGCAGGACTACGGGGAAAGGGCGGGGGAGTGGGACTAGCTGAAGTGCTCTTGCAGAGAGCCGGCACGGGCTTGACGGGCCGAATGGCCTCCTTCTGTGCTGTAACCATTTTATGATTCATCTACAAACCCTGGATTGATTACTTACTACACGACCCACTCCCACCCCCCCGCCCCCCCAACACGCTCATATCCCGCTCCACCTGAAGATTTCTTTTGTTTTGACTTCACGTGTGGAATGTCCGCGGGAGACTGAGTAGTATTAAATAAATATGTTTAAATTTAATTGAAATAGCAAACAAAGGAATTACATACGACACGGTTAACCATTCCTCCTAATGTCACTGACAGCAATTTCAGGGCTGTTTCTGTTCAAAGCATTTCTAGTGCAGCAAGCATCAGTTTTTCAAAATGATGGAAAACGTGTATCTAAAATGTAACCTGTTGTAAGTTCACATGTAAGGATTTTTTCCTGTGTGTTAGGTGGCGTGAAGCAGGTAGAGCTGGAGGTATCTAGCACAGAGAGACTGTGAAACTCCACTGGAATATGGAACAGCAATTCAGAGTTCTGGAGCCGAATGCAGGCTTTCCCAATCCCAGATCAGTAAGTGATGGTTTGTACTGTGATGTGCTTCAGTGAAATGGAACGCAGTGATATTAAATCACTGTTACTGCGAGATTATGGATCATCTTATTTCTGTACAATTATAACAAAAAATGATTTTCTGTATATTTCAGTGTTTACACAATTCAAGATTTTAAACATTTTTTGTAAGATGTTACCTTTCAATTCTTTCCATGTATAGAAAACACCATTCCATCGTTCAAACCAGTAGAGAAGAGCTGCAATTATTAGAATAGCATTGAGAAGCGTGAATATCCAGAAAGCCACACTCCATCCTGAAACTCCCACCTCCTGAGGGAAAAACTCATCTGTAAATAAACAAACAAACTTATTTGTTGTAGAACTAAGATACCATTGACATGTCAAACAATTAATCTATCAGACTGATGAATGTGTTCATGTGAATATTTCATAAATATGTCATAAACCCTCTGTTCAGGAGAGCTCGTCACTGACCTGCTATCTCAATAATCCCTTCTCTTTCCTCGAAGAGCAATCTGTTCCTTATCAGACAGGAGTAGCTTTCCCCAAGATCCTTTGTGATGTTGATGTGACTTTCAATAGTGACAGCTCCGCTGGACTCTGTAGTATTCAGGGTTTTAGACGGTGCAGAAATGTCCGGTCCATCTGTGTATCTCCAGGATACCTCAGGGGCCGGGTACCATCCACTGGATTTACACACAAGACTCCCCCCTCGCTCATGGAATCCTTCAACATGGATCTCAGGTTGACTCCCAGACACTACAAATATGGAAAATAAGCTGCATATTATTTTATTCTACCAATACATCTATTGGATAAATACGGTCCATGCAGTGTGTAATTATTGAAAGGGATGGTTCAGGAGAGGCTTTTAATAGGGTTTTGTTCCAGAACGGATCACTGTTCTTGACCTCTGCCATCAGTTGGTACAGATGTGGGACTGGATCTAAATTGTGATAATTACAGTGGGACGTACACATGCTCAAAAATAACCAGACTGAAGCTAGCGTAAAATACCGTCACATTTTGGTATTCTGTGGCGGAATTGCCTCTACACTGTTCAGATGTGAAGTTGTCAGTGAATTATCATTAAGATTAAAGCTACTGTCTAATGGAAATCTTCAGTTTTGCTGAGGATGTTAAGAGTCACTGTGTTGTGACTGAAGCCACATCTAGGCCAGTGCAGGTCTGAGTGACAGATTCTCCTCCCTGAAGACTATTTGTTTTTACAACAACACACGGTGCCGGGAAATGAGGGGTAAATGTCAGTGGTGATCACATTTTTTCTGGTCCTGGCCCACAAATTAATAGATTTATTGAATTCAGTTTCAATGACTGTCATGGAGAGGGGGGGCGGGGGATTTCAACTCTCAACCTCTGGTTACCAGACCAGTACATAAACACCAGGCTACCATATCCAGACAGATTCACTCATCTCTTCGCTGAACAGAATGTTAAGGTTTACCAAAGAAAATAATGTTTATTTCAGTGTAATAATCCATTTACTTTCACAATAAACTACAAATTCATGCTCACTGGCAGAAACATTAATCTGTGCGTATTAACAAACCTTTATATTTCAGATTCTGGTGTGTGTGACTGGAACCAATTCAGTTCCAATTACAGTAATGGAAACAATATGATTAGGTTTAGAATGGGAAAGGGACAAGGAACAATCAAAAGTGAAGATACCCAACTGGAAGAGGGTTCATTTCAGTCAGCTGAAAAGGGGTCTGGCCAAGGTGGATTGGAGACAACGATTGGCCGGTAAAACAGTAAATGAGCAGTGGGAGGCCTTCAAGGAGGAGCTAGTTCAGGTACAGACTGGACACATTCTTATCAGGGCGAACGTAAGGGCATCCAAAGCTACAGCTTGCTGGATGACTAAAGACATTGAGGTTAAACTGAAACAGTAACAGGAGGCTTGTGATAAATGTCAGGTTCTTAATACAGTAGAGAACCAAGCCGAATACAGAAAGTGCAGAGGAGAACTGAAAAAGGAAATAAAAGGGGCAAAGAGAGTGTATGAGAATAGATTAGCAGATTACAGAAAAGGGAACACTGAAGTCTTTTACAAAAATAGTCAAGAGAAGGGTGAGGCCAATTAGGGACCAAAAAGGAGAGCTTCTTGTGGAGGCAGAGGGCATGGCTGAGCTGCTAAATGAGTACCTTGCATCTGTCTTCACTAGAGAGGAGGATGCTGCCAATGTCACAGTAAAGGAGGAGGCAATAGCGATATTGGATAGGACAAAAATAAATAAAGAGTTCATAAATGGTTGTCAGCGATCAAAGTAGAAAAGTCACCCGGTCCGGATGGGATGCAACCTCAGTTGCTGAGGGAAGGAAGGGTGAAAATTGCGGAGGCTCTGGTCACAATCTTCCAATCCTCCTTAGATATGGGAGTGGTACCAGAGGACTGCAGGGTTGCAGATGTTTCACCCCATTCAAAAAAGGGGAGGGGAAAAACTCAGCAACTACAGGCCAGTCAGCCTAACGTCGGTGGTAGGGAAACTTTGAAACACAATAATCCGGAACAAAATTACTTGGAACTTGGAAAAATATGGGTTAATAAAGGAGAGCTGGCAAATCATATCCGACTAACTTGATTAAGTTCTTTGATGAAATGATGGAGAGGGTTGATGAGGGTAGTGCAGTTGATGCTGTGTATATGGAATTTCAAAAGGCGTTTGATAAAGTACCACATGTTAGACTTCTTAGCAAAATTGAAGCTCATGGGATTAAAGGGGAAGGGGCTGTATGGATATGAAATTGGCCAAGGAATGGAAAGCAGACAGTAGTGGTGAACAGTTGCTTTTGAGACTGGAGGGAAGAATACAGTGGTGTCCCCCAGGGGTCGGGGTTGGGACCACTGCTCTTTTTGAAATATATTAATGACCTGGACTTGAGTATAAAGGGCATCATTTCAAAGTTTGGAGAGGACACAAAACTCGGAAATCTAGTGAGAAGGATAGAAGACGACTTCAGGAGGACATCGACAGACTGGTGAGATGGGCAGACACATGGCAGATGCAATTTAAAACAGAGAAGTGTGAAGTGATGCATTATGGAAGGATGAATGAGGAGAGGCAATTTTTAAAAAATGGTACAATTTTCAAGGGGGTACCGGATTAGAGAAACCCGGCGTTCACACACGCAAATCCTTGAGGGTTGCAGGACAAGCTGATAAGCCTATTAAATAACCATACGGGACCCTTGGCTTTATATTTAGAAGCATAGAGTACAAAAGCAAGGAAGCTAAGCTAAACCTTTATAAAACACTGGTTAGGCATCAGCTGGAAAATTGTGGCCAATTCTGGGCATCACACTTTAGGAAACATGTCAAGGCCTTGGAGAGGGTGCAGAGGAGATTTCCCAGAATGGCACCAGGGATGAGGGACTTCAGTTATTTGGAGAGATTGGAGAAGCTGGAATTGTTCTCCTTGGACCAAAAAAGGTTATGGGGCGATTTGATCGAGGAGTTTAAAATTATGAAGGGTATGGTTACATAGATACATAGATACATAGAAGATAGGAGCAGGAGTAGGCCATCCGGCCCTTCGAGCCTGCTCCGCCATTTAATGAGATCATGGCTGATCCTCCAATTCAGTATCCCGTCCCCGCCTTCTCTCCGTAACCCTTAACCCCTTTTGCCTGTAGAAATATATCTAATTCCCTCTTAAATATATTTAATGAGCTGGCGTACACTGCCCTCTGTGGCAATGAGTTCCACAGGTTCACCACCCTCTGAGTGAAGAAATTCCCCCTCATTTCTGTCCTAAATGGTTTAGCCCTTATCCTTAAATTATGTCCTCTAGTTCTGTTCTCACCCGCCAAGGGAAACATTCCTTCTGCATCTAGTCTGTCTAGACCTGTCAGAATTTTATACACTTCTATGAGGTCCCCTCTCAATCTTCTAAACTCCAGTGTGTACATCCCTAAACTACATAGTCTCTCCTCATAGGTCAATCCCGCCATTCCTGGTATCAGCCTGGTGAATCGCCGCTGCACCCCCTCCATAGCAAGAACATCTTTCCTCAGCTGAGGCGACCAAAACTGTACACAGTACTCGAGGTGTGGTCTCACCAGTGCCCTGTACAGCTGCAGCAAGGTATCCCTGTTCCTGTATTCCAACCCTTTTGCTATGAAGGCCAGCATACCGTTTGCCTTCTTGACCGCCTGTTGCACCTGCATGCTCGCCTTCAGTGACTGGTGTACAAGAACACCCAGGTCTCTCTGTACTTCCCCCTCTCCCAATTTATTGCCATTTAAATAATAATTTGCCCTCCCGTTCCTGCACCCAAGGTGGATAACTTCGCACTTGTCCACATTATAGTGCATCTGCCATTTATCCGCCCAATCACCCAGTCTGTCCAAATCGCTCTGGAGCTTCCTAGTCTCCTCCTCTGAGCCCACCCCCCCTCCTAGTTTAGTGTCGTCTGCAAATTTGGAAATGCTGCATCCGACTCCCTGATCCAGGTCATTAATGTAAATTGTGAACAGCTGGGGACCCAGGACAGATCCCTGCGGTACCCCACTTGTTACTGCCTGCCATTCAGAAAATGAGCCGTTTATTCCAACTCTCTGTTTTCTATCTGACAGCCAGTTATCTATCCACGTCAATACTTTCCCCTTTATCCCATGAGCTTCAATTTTCCATGCTAATCTTTTATGTGGGACCTTGTCGAAGGCCTTTTGGAAGTCCAGGTACACCACATCTACTGGCTCTCCCCCATCTATTTTACCAGTTACTCCCTCAAAAAATTCCAATAGATTAGTCAAGCACGATTTACCCTTTGTAAATCCATGTTGACTCTGTCCTATCCTGTCCCCATTTGCTAAGTGCTCCGCTATTTCATCCTTAATGATGGACTCCAGCATTTTGCCCACAACTGATGTAAGGCTTACAGGTCTGTAATTACCTGCTTTTTCCCTACCCCCCTTTTTGAATAGTGGGGTAACGTTAGCTACCCTCCAATCCATGGGCACTGTTCCCGAGTCTAATGAATTCTGAAAAATCATACTTAGTGCATCCGCTATCTCTAGGGCCACCTCCTTCAGTACCCTAGGATGCATGTTATCAGGCCCTGGGGATTTGTCCGCCTTCAATCCCTTTAGCTTCCTTAACACCATATCCTTAGAGATATTGATTTGCGTCAGTTCCTCCTTTGCCAATTTCCCTATTTTTCCCGATATCCCAGGGAGGTTTTTTGTGTCTTCCTTCGTAAAGACTGACCCAAAGTATGCATTTAGTTGGTCTGCCATTTCCTTATTTCCCGTTATATATTCCCCCGTATCTGACTGCAATGGACCAACTTTGGTTTTCACCAGTCTTTTCCTCTTGATGTACTTAGAGTAAATCAGGAGAAACTGTTTGCACTGGCTGGCGGGTCAGTAACCAGAGGACACAGATAGAAAGGTAATTGGCAAAATAACAGAAGGGAAATTAGGAGAACTTTTTTTACGCAGCGAGTTATGATGTTCTGGAATGCACTGCCTGAAAGGGCAGTGGAAGCAGATTCAATAGAAACTTTCAAAATGGATTGGGATAAATACTTGAAAAAGAAAAGATTGCAGGGCTCGGGGGAAAGAGCAGGAGAGTGGGACTAATTGGACAGCTCTTTCAGAGAGCCGGCACAGGCACAATGGGCCGAATGGCCTCCTTCAGTGCTGTGTGATTTTATTATTGTATAAAACCAGTTTTCCTGTATTAAAAAGATATTTACACATCTGCTTCAATGCACAAGTGTCAATGTTTCCTGGTTAATCACAATATTTAGGCCAGAAAACTGCTCCCATGAGGCATCAACAGATAACAGAGAATGTGAATGTTTGGAATTTGTCTCTTTCTACTTTCTCCAGATCATTTGAAGCTTTTTTTGGGAGGCCTCATTTTGATATTGTTGCCGAACAGGTGTGAAGGGCCAAGGCCCAGAAAGGAGGCCTCCACCACGGTACAGAACAGACTAGAGAGGATGCAAATCATGAAGCTGTGATCAGGGGAGGCCACACTTGAGTTTTTAAAAGCTGTAGATTGTAGGAGGAGGAGAAAGCTGAGGGAGGCCAGGAGTTCTACAGCTCTGCAGTCCTGGGAAAGAATGAGTTAGTCAGACTCAGTGGGTGACTCGGACTCCAACACGGTGAGGATCTGAAATCAGAAGCTCAGGCTAAACACACTTGATCCTCAATGGATTAACAAAGCGATTGAAGTGAAATAAGAGGAGAAATAGCTACAAATCCTGCAGGGAGAAAGGAGAAAGGGTTCACTGGGATGAATATAGGAATGTGCAGGAACACGTTCAGCAGGTGATGAGAAGGGCCAGGAGAGGCCTCGGAAAATGCACAGCAGCTGAAGTGAAACATTACAGTAAAATAAACCTCAGTCCTACAGCAGTGACAGGAATGTCAGATAATCGGCGAAAACCATAAATGATTCAAACAGTATCAGAACTGGGGGCAAGCACAAAATAGGAAATATTCCAAATTATCATTTCCTTGAAGTATTCATAAGGGAAAATGAGCAACATTCTCTCCCCCGACCCCCGAACTAAATGGCTAAAAACAGTAGACTACAAGTCAGAGGAAGCCACGATCAAACTGCACGGTGCTCTGGTCAGAGCCCACCTTGAATACTGTGTCCAGTTCTGGCCATTGAGAAACAAGGGAGACATTTGAACACTGGAGGCAGATCGGAGAAGATCCACCAGACTCACCCCCAGTGTCAGGGGTCTGAGTGACGGGAAAAGACTGGAAAAACCTGGGATTTGCACCTGGAAAGGAGGCTACTGAGAGGGGACCTTGTTGAGGTAGATATAGGTAGTTAAAGGAACGGAAAAGGTAAAGCTGAAATATTACTTTAAATTGTGAGAGTGGGACAAGTGAACACAGGTTCAAACTAGTAAAAGGTAAATGTGAGACTGGTAACAGCAAGTTCATCAAACAAAGAGAGATGAACACATGGAATGGACTCTGGACAGAGTGGGGGAGGAGAAAACCCTGGAGAGGTTTAAGAAACAATTGGAGGTCCAATGGGGGAAGTTCGGGTCTTTCTAGTTAAAATAAAATGGGCCGAACGGCCTTCCTCATCTGTAATTATCTTGTGATCCAGGGAGGAGGAGGAGGGAATCTCAGGCCATGAGATAAAGTGTTGGTCCAGAGTCCCAGTGACACGTTCTACAGTGAATCTACACCCACAGTGAGCACCGTGCAGATTGAGATGTAGAAGATCCCCAGTGTTCCCGAGACTGATTGTTCAGAATGAGAGTGAACGGATCGAGCACGGTTTCATTCCCTCCACAATCCAATCACAATACGGAACATTAACCCCATGTACTCAAACTGATGCAGCAATAACAGTTAAGAATCAATGTTGGTATTCTAAGTTTATAAATTAATTAAAAAGACATTTTACACGGGGATGTAAATTTCTGAATAATTTTTGGTGACTATATTCACAGATTCAGTTCTCTGTATCAATACCTACCGGCTACTGTTAGATCTGCATCTCCTGCATGTCCCCAGGAACTGGTGCTCACGATGCATCTGTATTTACCCTCATCGGAGATACGGACATTGCTTAGACGGACAGAGATATTTCCCTTATCGAATTTGTCTTCAAAGAGCTCAGTCCTTCCATGATAGTTGCTTGACTTTGCACGACTGCGTCCATTTATGATTAAAACTACAGTTTCTCGGGTATCTGCTTTTAACCATTCCAGTTCCATACTCAGAGGGTCAAAGCTCGGTGTGACCCGACAGTTCAGCGTGACGCTACTACCCACGGTCACTAGTACTGGGCTGTCTGCACCGGTCACTTCGAAGTCTCCTGTAACTGAAGAATAAATAGCATTTAAATACTGTCACAGCACACATTATACAGATAATTCAGACTGCATGCCTTTAACCCAGTCTCTTACCTGCTGCTGTAATCTGAATCTGTAACAATACGAATGACGCCAGTAAGCGATTCTCCATTGTGGACCCTGTAAATTAGATCAGAGTTACCTGGATCAGTCACCCATTGTTTTCATGCTGCATTATTAACACCCTTTTCATATCACTGACTATAATTCTCATATCTTGATGTGAAAGGAAGAAACAGCTGGATGCTGCAACAGGAAGAAGGCAGGGCTGGTATTCCAGAAAGATAAAACATTATTACACAAGATTAGGGCTCATGGGTTTGGGGGTAATATAGTAGCATGGATAGAGGATCGGTTAACGGACAGAAAACAGAGAGTAGGGACAAACGGATCTTTTTCAGGTTGGCAGGCTGTAACTAGTGGGGTGCCGCAAGGATCAGTGTTGGGGCCTCAGCTATTTACAATCTATATTAATGACCTAGATGAAGGGACCGAGTGTAATGTATCCAAGTTTGCTGATGATACAAAGCTAGGTGGGACAGTAAGCTGTGAGGAGAACACAAAGAGTCTGCAAAGGGATATAAGTGAGTGGGCAGTAAGGTGGCAGATGGAGTATAATGTAGGGAAATGTGAGGTTATTCACTTTGGTAGGAAGAATAGGAAAACAGAATATTTTTAAATGGCGAGAAACTTTCAAATGTTGGTGTTCAGAGAGATTTGGGTGTCCTCGTGCAAGAAACACAGAAAGCTAGCATGCAGGGACAGCAAGCAATAAGGAAGGCAAATGGCATGTTGGCCTTTATTGCAAGGGGTTGGAGAAGAAGAGTAAGGAAGTCTTGCTACAATTGTACAGGGCCTTGGTGAGACCACACCTGGAGTACTGTGCACAGTTCTGGTCTCCTTATCTAAGGAAGGATATACTTGCCTTGGAGGCGGTGCAACGAAGGTTCACTAGAATGATTCCTGGGATGAGAGGGCTGTCCTATGATGAGAGATTATGTAGAATGGGCCTATACTCTCTGGAGTTTAGAAGAATGAGAGGTGATCTCATTGAAACATACAAGATTCTGAAGGGGATTGACAGGGTAGATACTGAGAGGTTGTTTCCCCTGGCTGGAGAGTCTAGAACTAGGGGGCATAGTCTCAGGATAAGGGGTAGGCCATTTAAGACTGAGATGTGGAGGAATTTCTTCACTCAGAGGGTTGTGAATCCTTGGAATTCTCTGCCCCAGAGGGCTGTGAATGCTGAGTCTTTGAGTATATTCAAGGCTGAGATAGATAGATTTTTGAACTCTAGGGGAATCAAGGGATATGGAGATCGGGCGGGAAAGTGGAGTTGATGTCGATGATCAGCCATGATCTTATTGAATGGCGGAGCAGGCTCGAGGGGCCATATGGCCGACTCCTGCTCTTACTTCTTATGTTCTTATAAAGAGAACAGGCTGACGAACTCTCTTCATTCAAACCTGTCTGGGCGGCGAGTAAGTTTTCATTAAAATAACAGTGTGACTCTGATGTTTTATTTCAGTGTGTTGCAGAAATGTGTGGGGATCTATCCAGTAATCAGTGCTGCTCACTGATCAGAGTAATAAATGAATGACTATAGGAACAATAGGAAGGATTCCAGTGAGAAAGAAAGAAAGATTTTAAGAGAAGGGAGCACCATCCGTGGCTAACTAAGGAAGTAAAGGATGGTATCAAATTGAAAAAGAAGGCATACAATGTTGCCAAGATTGGTGGGAGACCAGAGGATTGAGAAATTTTTAAAAACCAGCAAAGGATGACTAAAAAAGAGAGATGAATTATGAGAGTAAACTGGCAAGAAATATTAAAACAGATAGTAAGAGCTTCTACAGGTATATAAAAAGGAAGAGAGTAGCTAAAGTAAATGTTGGTCCCTTAGAGGATGAGACTGGGAATTAATAATGGGAAACGGGGAAATGGCAGAGACTCGGAACAAGTATTTTATATCTGTCTTCACGGTAGAAGACACTAACAACATCCCAATAATGGATAATCAAGGGACCACAGGGAGGGGGGAGCTAAAGACAATCACTATCACAAAGGAAATAGTACTTGGTAAATAATGGGACTAAAATCGGGATAAATGGGTCATGTTCAGGTTGGCAAATGGTAACTAGTGGGGTGCCACATGGATCGGTGCTGGGGCCTCAACTATTTACAATCTACATTAATGACTTGGATGAAGGGACAGAGTGTAATGTAGCCAAGTTTGCGGATGATACAAAGATGGGTGGGAAAGCAAGTTGTGCAGAGGACTCAAAGAATCTGCAAAGGGATATAGACAGGCTAAGTGAGTGGGCAAACATTTGGCAATAATCATGGGTTTTTTAATCTGCATAAAGACTGGAAAAATCAGATGGGCAAAGGTAGCATAGATGAGGAGTTCATGGAATGTTTTCGGGATAGTTTCTTACAACAGCACGTTCTGGAGCCAACCAGAGAGCAGGCTATACTAGACTTCACCTGACGAAGGAGCAGCGCTCCGAAAGCTTGTGATTTCAAATAAAGCTGTTGGACTATAACCTGGTGTTGTGCGACTTCTCACATTTGTCCACCCCAGTCCAACACCGGCATCTCCACATCATGTATACTAGACCTGGTATTGTGCAATGAGATAGGATTAATTAATAACCTCATAGTGAAGGTGCCCCTAGGTAGCAGCGATCATAATATGATTGAGAGAGAGAAGAGTGGGTCCAAGACTAGTATTTTAAACTTAAATAAGGGCAATTATGAGGGCATGAAAGCAGAGCTAGCTAAAGTGAACTTGCAAATTAGTTTAAGGGATAGGTCAATAGAGTTGCAGTGGCAGACATTTAAGGGGATATTTCAAAATACACAGAATATATACATTCCAATAAGAAAGAAAAATTCCAAGGGGAGGACTCACTATCCATGGTTAACTAAAAAAGTTAAAGATAGTATTAAACTTAAAGAAAAAGCATATAATTGCGCAAAGATGGGTGGCAGGTCAGAAGATTGGACAGAATATAAAAAACAGCAAAGAATGACTAAAAGATTAAAAAGGAGAGAAAAATTAGAGTACGAGAGAAAGCTAGCTAGAAATATAAAAACAGATAGTAAGAGTTTCTATAGATATTTAAAAAAGAAAAGAGTTAACAACGTAAGCATTGGTCCTATAAAAAGTGAGTCTGGGGAATTAATAATGGAAAATAAGGAGATGGCAGTTGAATTGAACAGGTATTTTGCATCGGTCTTCACTATAGAGGATACAAGTAACATCCCAGAAATAGCTGTAAATCAGGAAATGGAAGGGAAGGAGGAACTCAAGAAAATTATAATCACCAGGGAAGTGGCACTGAGCAAATTGTTGGAGCTGTGGGCTGACAAGTCCCCGGGTCCTGATGGACTTCATCCTAGGGTCTTAAAAGAAGTGGCTAGTGAGATAGTTGCTGCGTTAGTTTTAATTTTCCAAAATTCCCTAGATTCGGGGAAGGTTCCATTAGATTGGAAAATAGCGAATGTAACTCCTTTATTCAAAAAGGGAGGGAGACAGAAAACAGGAAACTACAGGCCAGTTAGCTTAACATCTGTCATAGGGAAGATGTTAGAAGCTATTATTAAAGACGTTATAGCAGGGCATTTAGAAAAGTTCAAAGTCATCAGGCAGAGTCAACATGGTTTTGTGCAAGGGAAATCATGTTTAGCCAATTTATTGGAGTACTTTAAGGAAGTAACATGTGCTGTGGATAATGGGGAACCAGTGGATGTACTGTACTTAGATTTCCAGAAGGCATTTGATAAGGTGCCACATCAAAGGTTATTACGGAAAATAAAAGCTCATGGTGTAGGGGGTAACATATTGGCATGGATAGAAGATTGGCTAGCTAACAGGAAACAGAGAGTAGGCATAGATGGGTCATTTTCTGATTGGCAAGATGTAACGAGTGGTGTGCCACAGGGATCAGTGCTGGGGCCTCAACTTTTTACAATTTATATAAATGACTTGGATGAAGGGACCAAAGATATGGTTGCTAAATTTGCTGATGGCACAAAGATAGGTAGGAAAGTAAATTGTGAAGAGGACATAAGGAGGCTACAAAGGGATATAGATAAGTTAAGTGAGTGGGCAAAGATCTGGCAAATGGAGTATAATGTGGGAAAATGTGAAGTTGTCCATTTTGGCAAGAAGAATAAAAAAGAAGCATATTATCTACATGGTGAGAGATTGCAAAGCTCTGAGCTGCAGAGGGATCTGGGTGTCCTAGTGCATGAATCGCAAAAGGTTACTATGCAGTTACAGCAAGTAATTAGGAAAGCTAATAGAATGTTACCATTTATTGCGAGGGGAATTGAATACAAAAGTAGAGAGGTTATGCTTCAGTTATACAGGGCATTGGTGAGACCACATCTGGAGTACTGTGTGCAGTATTGGTCTCCTTATTTAAGGAAGGATGTAAATGCGTTGGAAGCAGTTCAGAGAAGGTTTACTAGACTAATACCTGGAATGGGCGGGTTGTCTTATGAGGAAAGGTTGGACAGGCTAGGCTTGTATCTGCTGGAGTTTAGAAGAGTAAGAGATGACTTGATTGAAACATATAAGATCCTGAGTGGTCTGGACAGGGTGGATGTGGAGAGGATGTTTCCTCTTGTGGGAGCATCTAGAACTAGGGGTCACTGTTTAAAAATAAGGGGTCACCCATTTAAGACAGATGAGGAGAATTTTTTTCTCACAGAGGGTCGTGAGTCTTTGGAACTCTCTTCCTCAGAGGGCGGTGGAAGCAGAGTCTTTGAATATTTTTAAGGCAGAGGTAGATAGATTCTTGGTAAGCAAGGGGGTGAAAAGTTATCGGGGATAGGTGGGAATGTGGAGTAATTGGATCAGCCATGATCTTATTGAATGGCGGAGCAGGCTCGAAGGGCCGAGTGACCTACTCCTGCTCCTAATTCGTCTGTTCGTATGTATGGTAGGTGGAGTATAAGGCGGGAAAGTGCGAGGTTATCCACTTTGGCAGGAAAAATAATAAAGCAAATTATTTAAATGGAGAGAGATTACAAAATGCTACAGTTCAGAGGGACCTGGGGGTCCTTGTGCATGAAACACAAAATGTTAGCATGCAGGTACAGCAAGTAATCAAAAAGGCAAATGGAATGTTGGAATAACAACAGAAAACGCTGGAAAAACTCAGCAGGCCAGGCAACATCCGTGGGGAGAGAAACAGAGTTAACGTTTCAGGTCGAATGTTGGCCTTTATTTCAAGGGGGTTGGAGTCTATACTCATTGGAGTTTAGAAGAATGAGAGGTGATCTTATTGAAAAGTATAAGATTCTGATGGGGCTTGCTAGGGTAGATGCAGAGAAGATGTTTCCCCTCGTCAGGGAATCTAGAACTAGGGGCATAGTTTCAGAATAAGGGGTCGCCCATTTAAAAGGGAGATGAGGACGAAATCTTCTCTGAGGGTCGTGAATCTTTGGAATTCTCTACCCCAGAGAGCTGTGGAGGATGGGTCATTGAATATATTTAAGGTGGAGATAAACAGATTTTTGAACGGTTATGGGGAGTGGGCAGGAAAGTGGAGTTGAGGCCAAGATCAGATCAGCCATGATCTTATTGAATGGCGGAGCAGGCTCGAGGGGCCAAATAGCCTACTCGTGCTCCTGTTTATGTTCTTAGATAATTTCAGCGGAACAACCTCTCTAGCTCTGAAAACTTAATTTTACAGGTGTAGAGTCTTTGTAAAAAATAAAAAATCCACAACATTAATTTTCTTAAGTTTTTTAAAAAATTGTCTGTCTTTCTCTTGCGTCTCTCCCTTAAACCTGTGTGTATGTTCCAATCTTTATTTTGTTCCTATACAATGATTTAAATATAATTTATATTTCTTGTTTTTTACTTCCTGCTTTGTAGTCTGCATGTCTCAGTGAGGATTCTTCAAACTGATCGGTTGAAGAGTCTCCCTGCTGCTTGCTCTGCTCACAGATCCCCTGTGGAGTGCGCCGCACTGGATCAGACAGGAAATCTCTGCTGACAAACCCGCAAAAAGTCTCTGGGTAACTGTCCGTGAGGTGAACAGCGAATGCCTTTCCTTTGCCGCTCAGCAAAATCCAGGCCAATGAGAATAACATGGACAGAAATTCTTGGGAACAAAAGGTAAAAATACTGTAAATGCTGGCAATCTGAAACATCTGGAAACACTCACCAGGTCAGGCAACATCTGTGGAGGGAATGGAGAAACTCCTTTGGTGAAGAAACGTTCAAACCTGAAGCATCAGCTCCTCTATTCTCTCCACAGAAGCTGCCTCATCTGCTGTTTCCAGGATATTCTTTTTTTGTTTCTGAAATTTTGGGGTTTGGCTTCATTCATAAATTAGACAACCCGCTCACATAATGATGTGTATTTTTCCTCAGTGAAATATGGTACAAATCTACAGAAAACACAAGGTGCTGTTCAATTCAAGATCTTGGGCTTCAGCTGGCCCCAGACAAAAATAGCTAGGTTGGATTGAACAGGTAGAAGACTTTAAATATTTCCCTCTCACATAGAAAATTACAAACCAGAATCCAGGTCGGCAGTGCCATTCAGCTCACTGAGCCTGCTCCACCATTTTGTTAGCAATAATATCTTTTTAATCTCAATTTTCCCCTGTTTATCCATATCTTGCCATACTCACTAGGTAAGTAACTATCTGCTTTTTAAACACCTCACCTAATTCGGTGGTTATGTCCTTCTGGAACAATATATTCCTCATTCTCACACCCTTTGTGTGAATTTTTCCCCCATGGATTTGCTTTTAATTGTTTATTTCTATTGTAAGATTGCCCCTTGTTTTAGAATCCCCAGCAGTCAGAAACTCATTCCGTCTACCCCGTCATTCCCTTCATTATTTTAAACACATTGATCAGATCATTCTCTAACTGTATCTCCAGAGAATAGAACCTGAATTCACCCAGTCTCTTATGATGACTCAGGCCCTTCATCCTACTGCTCACCCCGATCAATCACCACTGTACTTTCTCCAAGGCCAGTGTATCATAAGAACATAAGAAATAGGAGCAGGAACAGGCCACTTGGCCCCTCGAGCCTGCTCCGCCATTCAATAAGATCATGGCTGATCTTGGGCTCAAAGCCACTTCCCTGCCTGCTCCCCATAACCCTTCACTCCCTTGTCTTGCAAAAATCTGTCTATCTCCACCTTAAATGTATTTAATGACCTAGCCTCCACAGCTCTCTGGGGCAGAGAATTCCACAGATTTACGACCCTCTGAGAGAAGAAATTCCTCCTCCTCTCAGTTCTAAAAGCGCGACCCTTTATTCTGAAACTGTGCCCCCGAGTTCTAGATTTCCCCACGAGGGGAAACATCCTCTCTGCATCTACCCTAGCAAGCCCCCTCAGTATCTTACATGTTTCAATAAGATCACCACTCATCCTTCTAAATTCCAATGAGTATAGTAGGCTCAACCTTTCCTCATAAGTCAACCCCTTCATCTCAGGAATTAACCTAGTGAACCTTCTCTGAACTGCCTCCAATGCAAGCATATCCCTCCTTAAATAAGAGACCAAAACTGTATGCAGTACTCAAGGTGTGGTCTCACCAATACCCTGTACAGTTGTAGCAGGACTTCACGACTTTTATACTGATCGCCCTTGCAATAAAGGCCAACATTCAATTTGCCTTCCTAATTACTTGCTGTACCTGCATGCTAACTTTTTGTGTTTCATGTACAAGGACCCCCAGATCCCTCTGTACTGCAGCATTTTGTACTCTCCCTCCATTTAAATAATAATTTGCTTTTTTATTTTTCCTACCAAAGTGGATAACCTCACATTTTCCCACATTATACTCCATCTGCCAAATTTTTGCCCACTCACTTAACCTATCTATATCCCTTTGCAGATTCTTTGTGTCCTCTTCACAACTTGCCTTCCCACCTATCTTTGTATCATCAGCAAATTTGGCTACATTGCACTCGGTCCCTTCATCCAAGTCATTAATATAGACTGCAAACAGCTGAGACCCCAGCACTGATCTCTGTGGCACCCCACTAGTTACAGTTTGCCAAACTGAAAATGACCCATTTATCCCAACTCTCTGTTTCCTGTTAGTTAGCCAATCCTCTATCCATGTGAATATATTACCCCCAACCCCATGAGCTCTTATCTTGTGCAGTAACCTTTTATGTGGCACTTTATCGAATGCCTTCTGGAAATCCAAATAAACATCTACTGGTTCCCCTTTATCCACGCTGCTCATTACATCCTCAAAGAACTCTAGCAAATTTGTCAAACATGATTTCCCTTTCATAAAACCATGTTGACTCTGCTTGACTGTATTGGCCCAGAAATTAAAGACGGAGCCTTCCTGCGGGGGTAAGGCTTCCCCGCGATATCTCACTGCGCGCCTGCCTTTTCATTCCGAGCTCACACGAACTTTACTTTCAAGACTGCAGCTGTGCAGTGCTTGCGTGTCCCACAGACGCAGTTAATTCGTGCGAGCTGTGGGATCACGTGATTCAGTTAGAGCCAATGGCAGCACACCATCTTTCATTCATAGTTTTCACAACAAGGGCTGTGAAAGCTATGAATCTATACCCCCCCAAAAGAACAGCTAAACCTCAATTAAATTTTTTTTTTAAACCATCACATTAATAAAATAAGTATAGTTAAATAAATTAACCACTTTAAACAAAAAATTAAATTTTTGAAAAAATTTAAATCCTTTTAAAAGTTATAAAAATAAACTTACCTTTCTTTAAAGTCTCTAAAAGATATACCTGTTGAAAAAAATTCAAAATAATACTTAATTAACTACTTACCTTGTTAAAAGAGGGTCTTACGCCTCCTTTCTTTATGTGCAAAATCTTCCATGCTTACCTGCGCGTTCAAAGCACTAAGTGCACCGCGTGCGCGCAGCCTGTAGCGCGCACGCGGTTCACTTAAGAACCGCCCCCTTTTGAAATCACCAAGTGCCGGTTTTCAGCGCCTGCGCAGTGCATGCAGAAAAACGGCAATTGGAGACAGAATACGCGAGAGTACACAGTGCGTACTCTCGCGTAGTGAGACTAATTTTTGGGCCATTATGATTTTCTAAATGTCCTGCTACTACTTCCTTAATAATGGACTCCAGCATTTTCCCAATGACAGATGTTAGGCTAACTGCACTATAGTTTCCTGCTTTCTGTCTCACTCCTTTCTTCAATAGGGATGTTACATTTGCAGTTTTCCAATCCGCTGGGACCTCTCCAGAATCCAGGGAATTTTGGCAGATTACAACCAATGCATCCACTTCTTTTAAGACCCTAGGATGCAGGCCATCAGGTCCAGGGGACTTGTCCACCTTTAGTCCCATAAGTTTGCCTAGTACTTTTTCTCTAGTGATGGTGATTGTTTTAAGTTCCCCCTCCCTATAGCCCCTTGATTATCTATTATTACTGGGATGCATTTAGTGTCTTCTAACGTGAAGACAGATACAAAATAAGTTCAAACTCTCTGCCATTTCCCTGTTTCCCATTATTAATTCCCCAGTCTCATCCTCTAAGGGACCAACGTTTACTTTAGCTACTCTCTTCCTTTTTATATACCTGTAGAAGCTCTTACTGTCTGTTTTTATATTTCTTGCTAGTTTACTCTCATAATCTATCTTCTCTCTCTTTATTATTTTTTTAGTCATCCTTTGCTAGTTTCTAAAAATTTCCCAATCCTCTGGCCTACCACTAATCTTCACATCATTGTATGCCTTTGTTTTCAATTTGATACCATCCATAACTTCCTTAGTTAGCCACGGATGGTTCATTCTTTCTCATCACTTATTATGCTGTTAAAAACTCAGATACTCCTGACTGTACAAGCCCTAACTTTTTCATCTGTCTTTAGAGTGAGAATAGTGGGTAATTAGCCTAAGTTCACACCATTACAGTGATCTCTGTGCAGATTCCATTGGCGAAGACTGCAACAGCGCAGCCTGTGGAGGAGCAGGGTATCACTGACAGCAACTTCCGGATTTCTGCATTTAACTGCGCATGTGCTGTTAGTTTTACCCTGCAATAACGGTGAGCGCCGACAGCCTCGCCGTTATTAGTACAGTAATATCCGGGCCAATATATCCGCTAAGTGGCTCTCTTTAGAGAAACTGTGCAGCAGCGCCATCTATCGACACAGACAAGTTTTACAGGAACAGAAATTCCTGGGATTCCTTCTCCTGATACAGCAACAGCTGAGTTCTTGTTACTGTAAAACCTTTAAACAAACAACAGCTTTCACCGAGAGAACTCCGCAGCATCGGCTATTGAGCACTGGCTTTGAATTGCTTTTCTGAACTGGGGGAGGTTGGAGGCAGAGAATGAATCTGTGAAGTAAGCATCATGACTGCCAAGGCAGCGGTCATGTTTGGAGATGCCCCATACCTCTAGAAATATGTCTATCAGCATGTAGCGGACAGCATTTGGAGCGTGTGATTTTACACCACTGTCAGATGAAGGAACTCTGCCGAAAACTTTAACCTGTCTTTTCTCTTTTCAGATGGTGACAAATGGACTGTGAAATTCCAGCATTTTCTGTTTTGAAATTCAGCAATGCTGGAAACGTTATAGAAACATTGAAACTAGGAGCAGGAGTAGGCCATTCGGCCCGTCGAGCCTGCTCCACCATTCAATACGATCATGGCTGATCATCCAAATCTAGCACCCTGCCCCTGCCCTCTCACACAGAATCCCCACAGTACAGATAGAGGCCATCTCGGCCCATCGAGCCTGCACCGACACATATCCCATCCTATCCCCGTAACCCCACGTATTTAATTCCCCCTGACATATCCCATCCTATCCCCGTAACCCCACGTATTTAATTCCCCCTGACATATCCCATCCTATCCCCATAACCCCACATATTTAATCCCCCCCTAACACTAAGGGTCAATTTATCATAGCCAAATCAACCTAACCCGCACATTTTTGGACTGTGGGAGGAAACCGGAGCACCCGGAGGGAACCCACGCAGACACGGGGAGAATGTGCAAACTCCACACAGACAGTCACCCGAGGCCAGATTCGAACCCGGGTCCCTGGCGCTGTGAGGCATCAGTGCTAACCACTATGCCACCGTGTTATCTCATTGAAGGCATCATAAGCACTCACGTGGAGCTTCTCTTAATTATGGTCACTCAGATTTATTACAATCATTAACTTCCTTTTAAGACGATGCGTTTTTGGAAGACATGGCCTCGCTCATCTCCACCTCTGTAACCCTCTGAGATCTCGGTGCCCCGGCCAGCCTCCAATCTTCCACCCTCATCAACTAGAACTCATCCAAAACTCTGCTGCCCGTGTCCTAACTCGCCCAAGTTCCGTTCACCCATCACCCCTGTGCTCACTGACCGACATGGGCTCCCGGTCCAGCAACGCCTCGATGTTAAAATTCTCATCCTCCTTTTTGAATTACTCCATGGCCTCTCCTCCCTATTTCTGTAACTCAACGCAGCCCTACCCAACCCAAGTGCTACAACACTCCCAATCTCTCTGTAACCTCCTCCAGCCCTAGAACCCCCTTATCTCTGTAACCTCCCCCAGCACCACAACCCACCCGATCTCTGTATCCCCTTCCAGCCCGACAAACCTACTTATCTCTGTAACCTCATCCAGCCCGACAACCCTCCCTATCTCTGCAACCTCCTCCAGCCCGACAACCCTCCCTATCTCTGTAACCTCCTCCAGCCCATGCTCCTTCCTATCTCTGCAACCTCCTCCAGACAGACAATCTTCCCTATCTCTGTAATATCCTCCAGCCCTCACTCATTCCTATCTCTAGAAGCTCCTCCAGCCCTGCCTATCTCTGTAACCTCCTCCAGCTGAACAAATCTCCCTATCTCTGTAACCTCCTCCACCCCAACAACCCCCCCATCTCTGTAACCTCAACCAACCCTACAGCCCTCCCCATCACTAACCTCCTCCAGCCATAAAAACCTACCTCTCTCTGTAACCTCCTCCAGCCCTACAACCCTCCCTTTCTCTGTAACCTTCTCTGGACCTACATCCCCTCCCTATCTCTGTAACATCCTCCAGCCCTACAACCCTCCCTTTCTCTGTAAGCTCCCCCTGCCCTACAACCCTTCCCTATCTCGCTCACCTCCTCCAGCCCGACAACCCCCCATATTTCTAACCTCCTCCAGCCCTACAACCCACCCGATCTCTGTAACCTCCTCCAGCTCTACAACCCTCCCTACTTCTGTAACCTCCTCCAGCCCTACAAATCTCCCCAGCCATAAAACCCTCCGTATCTCTGTAACCTCCTCCAGCCCTACAACCCTCCCTTTCTCTATAACATCCTCCAGCCCTTCAAGCTCTCCCCATCTCGATAACCTCCTCCAGCCCTACAAACAGCCGTATTTCTAACCTCCTCCAGCCCTCCCTATCTCTGTATCCCTGTCCAGCACTACAATGCTCCCTATATCTGTAACCTCAGCCAGCCCCACAAACCCTCCCTATCTCTGTAACCTCATCCAGCCCCACAAACCCTCCCTATCTCTGTAACCTCATCCAGCCTTCCAACCCTATCTGTGTCCTCCTCCAACTCTCCCAATCCTTGTAACCTCTTCCAGCCATACAACGCTCCCTGTCTGTGACCTCCTCCAGCCCTAAAACACTCCGTATCTCTGTAACCTTCTTAAGCCCTACAACCCTCCCCATTTCTGTAAACTCCTCCAGCCCTACAACCCTCCCCGTCTCTGTAACCTCCTCCAGCCCTACAACCCTCCCCATCTTTGCACCCTCCTCCAGCCCTACAAACCTCCCGATCTCTGTAACCTCCTCCAGCACTACAACACTCGCTTTCTCTGTAACCTACTCCAGCCCTACAACCCCTCCCTATCTCTGTAACCTCCTTCAGCCCTACAACCCTCCCTATCTCTGTAAGCTCCCCCTGCCCTACAACCCTGCCTATCTCTATAACCTCCTCCAGCCCTACAACCCTCCCTATCCCTGTAACCTCCTCCAGCCCTACAACGCTCCCTGTCTCTGTAACCTCCTCAAGCCCTTCAACCCTCCGTATCTCTGTAACCTCCTCCAGCCCTACAACCCTCCCTAGCACTGTAACCTCCTCCAGCCCCACAACCCTCCCTATCTCTGTAACCTTCTCCAGCCCTGCAACCCTATCTCTGTAACCTCCTCCAGCCCCTATAACCCTCCCTATCTCTGTAACCTCCTTAAGCTCTACAAACCTCCCTGTCTCTGTAGCCTCATCCAGCAATACAACCCTCCCTATGTCTGTAAACTCCTCCAGCCCTACAACACTCACTGTCTCTGTGGAGAGTGAAGAAGTTGACTCAGAGACTAGGGTCCTGAATTTAAATAAAGGAAACTACGATGGTATGAGGCACGAGTTGGCTAGGATGGATTGGGGAATGTTACTTAAAGGGTTGACGGTGGATAGGCAATGGCAAACATTTAAAGATCGCATGGATGAACTACAGAATTTGTTCATCCCTGTTTGGCATAAAAATAAAACAAAAAAGGTGACTCAACCGTGGCTAACAAGGGAAATTAGGGATAGCATAAGATCCAAGGAGAGGACATATAATTTGGCCAGAAAAAGCAGCAAACCTGAGGACTGGGAGCAGTTTAGGATTCAGCAAAGGAGGACAAAGGGATTAATTAAGAGGGAGAAAATAGAGTACGAGAGTAAGCTTTCAGGGAACATAAAAACTGACTGTAAAAGCTTCTATGTGAAGAGAAAAAGATTGGTGAAGTCAAGCGTAGGTCCCTTGCAGTCAGAATCAGGGCAATTTATAATGGGGAACAAAGAAATGGCAGACCAATTAAATACATACTTTGGTTCTGTCTTCACAAAGGAGGACACAAATAACCTCCCAGAGATGTCAGGGAACAGAGGGTCTAATGAGAGGGAGGAATTGAATGAAATCAGTATTTGTAGGGAAATGGTGTTAGGGAAATTGACGGGATTGAAGGCCGATAAATCCCTAGGGCCTGATAATCTACATCCTAGGGTACTTAAGCAAGTGGCCCTAGAAATAGTAGATGCATTGCTGGTCATCTTCCAAAATTCTATAGACTCTGGAACAGTTCCCATGGATTGGAGGACAGCTAATGTAACCTCACTATTTAAAAAAGGTGGTGGAGATAAAACGGGGAATTATAGACCGGTAAGTCTGACATCGGTAGTGGGAAAAATGCTAGAGGCCATTATAAAAGATGTAATAGCAGAACACTTGGAAAACATTGACAGGATTGGACAAAGTCAACATGGATTTACAAAAGGTAAATCATGCTTGACTAATCTACTAGAATTTTTTGAGGATGTAACTGGTAGAATAGATAAGGGAGAACCAGTGGATGTGGTGTATTTGGACTTTCAGAAGGCTTTTGATAAGGTCCCGCATAAGAGATTAGCATGCAAAGTTAAAGCACACGGGATTGGGTGTAAGGTACTGACTTGGATAGAAAACTGGCTGGCAGACAGGAAGCAAAGAGTTGGAATAAACGGTTCTTTTTCCGAGTGGCAGGCAGTGACTAGTGGGGTACCGCAGGGATCGGTGCTAGGACCCCAGTTATTCACAATATCAATATATATATATATAAATAAATGATCTAGACGAGGGAACTAGATGTAATATCTCCAAGTTTGCAGATGACACAAAGCTGGGTGGGCGTGTGTGCTGTGAGGAGGATGCAGAGAAACTCCAGTATGATTTGGATAGGTTGGGTGATTGGGCAGATGCATGGTAAATGCAGTATAATGTGGATAAATGCGAGGTTACCTGGGATGGCAGGAATGACGTATGAGGAGAGATTGGGTCGATTAGGCTTATATTCGCTCAAGTTTAGAAGAATGAGAGGGGATCTCATTGAAACTTATAACATTCTAACAGGACTAGACAGACTAGATGCAGGAAGGATGTTCCCGATGGTGGGGGAGTCCAGAACCAGTGGACACAGTCTAAGGATAAGGGGTAAGCCATTTAGGACTGAGATGAGGAAGAATTTCTTCACCCAGAGAGTGGTGAACCTGTGGAATTCTCTACCACAGAAGGCAGTTGAGGCCAATTCATTAAATATATTCAAGAAGGAGTTGGATATATTTCTTAAGGCTAAAGGGATCAAGGGATATGGGGAGAAAGCAGGGTCAGGGGACTGAATTTGGATGATCAGCCATGATCTCATTAAATGGTGGAACAGGCTTGAGGGGCTGAATGGCCTACTCCTGCTCCTATCTTCTATGTTTCTATGTTTGTCCTCCTCCAGCCCTACAAACCTCCCTATCTCTGTAACCTCATCCAGCCCTACAACCCTCCCTATTTCTGTGTCCTCCTCCAGACCTACAACCCTCCCCATCTCTACAACCTCCTCCAGCCCGACAACCCTCCCCATCTCTGTAACTTCCTGCAGCCCTACAACCCTCCCAGTCTGTGTCCTCCTCCAGCCCTACAACCATTATCTCTGTAACCTCCTCCAGCCCGTCAACCCTCCCTGTCGCTCTAACCTCCTCCAGCTGTACAACTCTCGCTATCCCTGTAACCTCCTCCAGCCCCTACAACCCTCCCTGTCTCAGTAACCTCCTCCAGCCTCACAACCCTCCCTATCTCAGTAACCTCCTCCAGCCTCTAGCCAAGCTGTTCCATTACAGCTACGACAATGTGGAAAACTGCCCAGGTATGTCCTGTCCACAAAAAGCAGGACAAATCCAAACCGGCCAATTACCGCCCCATCAGTCTACTCTCAATCATCAGCAAAGTGATGGAAGGTTTCATCGATAGTGCTATCAAGCGGCAGTTACTCACCAATAACCTGCTCACTGATGCCCAGTTTGGGTTCCGCCAAGACCACCTGGCTTCCGACCTCATTACAGCCTTGGTCCAAACATGGACAAAGGAGCTGAATTCCAGAGGTGAGGTGAGAGTGACTGCCCTTGACATCAAGGCAGCATTTGACCGAGTCTGGCATCAAGGAGCCCTAGTAAAACTGAAGTCAATGGGAATCAGGGGGAAAACGCTCCACTGGCTGGAGTCATACCTAGCACAAAGGAAGATGGTTGTGGTGGTTGAAGGTCAATCATCACAGCCCCAGGACATCGCTGCAGGAGTTCCTCAGGGCAGTGTCCTAGGCCCAACCATCTTCAACTGCTTCATCAATGACCTTCCCTCCAACAGAAGGTCAGAAATGGGGATGTTTGCTGATGACTGCACAGTGTTCAGCGCCAATCACAACTCCACAGATAATGAAGCAGTCCATGCCCGCATGCAACAAGACCTGGACGACGTTCAGGCTTTGGCTGATAAGTGGCAGGTAACATTCGTACCACAGAAGTGCCAGGCAATGACTATCTCCAACAAGCGAGAGTCTAACCATCTCCCCTTGACATTCAATAGCATTACCATCGCCAAATCCCCCACCTATCAACATCCTGGGGGTCACCATTGACCAGAAACTTAACTGGACCAGCCACATAAATACTGTGGCAACAAGAGCAGGTCAGAGGCTAAATATTCTGCAGCGAGTGTCTCACCTCCTGACTCCCGAAAGCCTTTCCACCATCTACAAGGCACAAGTAAGGAGTCTGATGGAATACTCTCCACTTGCCTGGATGAATGCAGCTCCAACAACTCTCAAGAGGCGTGACACCATCCAGGACAAAGCAGCCTGCTTGATTGGCACCCCATCTACCACGTTAAACATTCACTCCCTCCACCACCGGCGTACCGTGGCTGCAGTGTGTACCATCTACAAGATGCACTGCAGCAACTCGCCAAGGCTTCTTCGGCAGCACCTCCCAAACCCGCGACCTCTTCCACCTAGAAGGACAAGGGCAGCAGGCACAAGGGAACACCACCACCTCCAAGTTCACCTCCAAGTCACACACCATCCTGACTTAGAAGTATATCGCCAATCCTTCATCGTCGCTGGGTCAAAATCCTGGAATTCCCTACCTAACACCATTATGGGAATACCATTGCAACACGGACTGCAGCGGTTCAAGGCGGTTCACCACAACCTTCTCAAGGGCAACTAGGGATGGGCAATAAATGCTGGCCTTGCCAGCGATGCCCAGATCTCAAGCGAAAATTAAAAAAGCTCCACAACCTTCCCTATCTCTGTAACCTGCTCCAGCCCAACAACGCTCCCTATCTCTGTAACCTCCTCCGCTCCCTACAACCCTTCCTGTCTCTGTAACCTCCTGCAGCCCCGACAACCCCCGTCTCTGTAACGTCCTCCAGCCCTACAAACTTTCCTGTCCCTGTAACCTCCTCCAGCTCTACAACCCTCCATATTTCTGTAACCTCCTCCAGCCCTACCACCCTCCCTATCTCTGTAACCTCCTCCAGCCCTGCACCCCTCCCTATCTCTGTAACCTCCTCCAGCCCTACCACCCTCCCTATCTCTGTAAACTCCTCCAGCCCTACAACCCTCCCTATCTCTAACCTCCTACAACCCTCCCAGTCTCTGTAACCCGGGGTCGGGGAGGGTGCGGCCGGACCCGGAGCTGCTCCAGTCCGGCTCCTGGGTGTGAGGAAGGAGCCCGGCCCAACCGATGTCTCTCCTCCCGGGGACCGCACCCCCTCTCCCATTCTCCCCCCATTCCACTCGCTTAATGCATTGGCAGCAAATGGCACCAACCTGTCTGCGTCCAAACTTTCCGGCGCTTTCCGCCCAACAAAATGGCCCGACTCAAACTCGCTGCACAAAAGCGCTTTCACTTTGCTGTACTTTGGATGGGCGCGGCGTGAATTGGAGCAAAGGTAGGAGTCCGGAGCTCGGCTCCCGCCCCCGGCCTTTCCCCACATTTGATGCTGCGGAACATTTGGGGGCAGCTCCGTCTGCTGAAGTGAGCCCAGCCCCAGGAACCTTTGGAATGGGGTTAAGCCCGAGCGAGACGAGCAGCCAGAAGTCTCACCCAGTACACTTGGTGGTAGAGGGGGGCTCCAGGAATTTCAGGGGCTGTGTGTGCGCTGTTTCTTCAGGAACCATTATGCTTGAAGGCTGTTGTTTTCCAGCGATCAGGTGAAGTAGCCACAGACGGAAAGTTATACTGTGTGGGTCGTTAGTACTGCTTTGTATAGAATAGTGTTGTCCAATAGAAATTGCTGTCTGGCCGCTAGGTGTGGCAATGGTGACACCGCTTTAGCCACATGGACTAATTCTAGTAGAAAATGCCCGACATCCACTCGCAATACGGGTAAATGTACTTCACGTGGATATTTAGTAACAAACACCTACCCCCATTCAATAACAAAAGGAGGTAAAACAGTCAATGAAAGAAAACACTCGCACACTCTGCTTTTCATCTTCCCATTTTAGCAACAACTGCACAAAGGTTGAGGTACACATGCATACTTCTGTTAATAAAGGATGAGATCACTGCAGTGGTGAGGAATGACATTGGCTCAGAAGCTCAAGATGTAGAATCAGTTTGGGTGGAGATAAGAAATAGTAAGGGTAAGAAGTCACTGGTGGGAGTAGTATATAGTCCCCCTAACAGTAGCTATACTGTAGAACTGTGTATAAATCAAGAAATAATGGGGGCTTGTAAGAAAGGTACTGTAATAATCATGGGCGATTTTAATCATCATATAGATTGGACAAATCAAATTGGCAAGGGTAGCCTTGAGGATGAGTTCATAGAGTGTATTCGGGATGGTTTATTGGAGCAATACGTTGAGGAATCAACCAGGGAGCAGGCTATTTTAGATCTGGTAATGTGCAATGAGACAGGATTAATTAATGATCTCATAGTAAAGGATCCCCGAGGAAAGAGTGATCAAAGCATGGTAGAATTTCAAATTCAGTTTGAGAGTGAGAAACGTGAGTCTGAAACTAGTGTGCTAAACTGAAATAAAGGCAGTTACAAGGGTATGAGGACAGAGTTGGCTAAAGTGGACTGGGAAAATAGATTAAAGGGTAAGACGGTAGATCAGCAGTGGCAGACATTTAAGGAGACATTTCATAAATCTCAGCAAAGGTATATTCCAGAGAGAAAGAAAGGCTCTACGAGAAGGATGCACCATCCGTGGCTAACTAAGGAAGTTAAGGATGGTATCAAATTGAAAGAAAAGGCATACAATATTGCGATGATTAGTGGTAGGCCAGAGGATTGGGAAATTTTTAGAAACCAGCAAAGGATGACTAAAAAAATTATAAAGAGGGAGAAGATAGATTGAGAGTAAACTAGCAAATAATATAAAAACAGACAGTAAGAGCTTCTACAGATATATAAAAAGGAAGATAAGTAGCTAAAGTAAATGTTAGTTCCTTAGAGGATGAGACTGGGGAATTAATAATGGGAAATAGAGAATTGGCAGAGACTCTAAACAATTATTTTGGATCGGTCTTCATGGTAGAAGACACTAAAAACATCCCAATAATAATGGATAATCAAGGAGCTATAGGGAGGGAGGAACTTAAAACAATCTCTATCACTGGAGAGAAAGTACTAGGCAAACTAATGGGGCTAAAGGCTGACAAGTCCCTTGGACCTGATGGCCTGCATCCTAGGGTCTTAAAAGAGATGGCTGTAGAGGTAGTGGATGCGTTGGTTGTAATCTACCAAAATTCCCTGGATTCTGGAGAGGTCCCAGCGGATTGGATAACCGCAAATGTAACGCTACTATTCAACAAAGGAGGGAGACAGAAAGCAGGGAACTATAGGCCAGTTAGCCTATCATCTGTCATTGGGAAAATGCTAGAGGGGCCGAATGGCCTACTCCTGCTCCTATCTTCTATGATTCTATGTATATCCTTCCTTAAATATGGAGACCAAAACTGTACGCAGTACTCCAGGTGCGGTCTCACCAGCGCCCTGCAAAGTTGCATCGAAACTTCCCTACTTTTATACTCCATACCCCTTGCAATAAAGGCCAACATTCATTGTGGAAGCAGGGAAATTCTTGTCAGGAGCTGGTCTACTTCATCTGTAACCAGTTCTTCCATTTATTAACTCTCTGAACATAGAAAAACGTCCCAAGGTGCTTCACAAAGGGAAAAAATCCAATTTTCATGAACTTACTGTGCCCGAGCGATCCAATCGCCCCAGGAACAGGGCAGTTGTTCAATTTGCCACCTGTGCATAAACTGGTATTGTCGATTTTCCTCCCATTACAGAAACAGCGTGATTTCATTTCCAGTGATTTTAATGGAAGTCGGGCAGATTCCAGGATGAGCAGCTGGTCCCAATTCCAATTTTACACCGGGCAGTAGGCTGAAACTCTCGCCCAGTATCTCCCAAGGCTTCTTCGGCAGCACCTCCCAAACCCACGACCTCTTCCACCTAGAAGGAGAAGGGCAGCAAGCGCATGGGAGCACCTGTCGAAGTTTCGACTTCCGAGTAAGACTATTTAAACAATATCGTCAAAGAAGGCTTTATTATTTACTTTACTTGCAAGGAGATGCAACCATAGCCAAATAGCTATGATTACAGACTGAAGAATCACAGAAAATGGAAGATCTTATACACTGAAAACACAAGCTTCCCATATCACATGACATGCTGTTTAAGGTAAGCTAAGTTACGAGTTTAAAAAAACATAAGAAATGCCTTACGGTGAGACTAACTAATCTCTACAAAATGGAGTCTATCTATCTGTTCTTCTCTCACCAAGGCCAAGGCGTCTGGTTGTTTACTTCACTAGCCCTTGGTTATCTCAAGTTGATTAGAAGAAGCATTTGTTCTGCACTATGAAAACAACATAGTCTGCAAAGTTCAATTTCATTTCCATGAGAAGTCATAAACAACTTCTTTCTTTATTCAATACAAGTCAGAGTCGGCCATTTTGGATCACTCTTTGTGTCTAGGAAGCCATTTTGTCCGAGACAAAAACTGCACTTCCACATTCCCCCCTTTTTGTCCTTCTAGGACAAAATAGCTCAATTTAACTCTTTCGGTCTCTCCTGTCGGTTCCTGTACCAAATTTGGATTTTGGCCAGGGATGCCAACTTCTTTTCTGTTTTAACCATCCTCGGGATTATACCTGTATTGATGGCTGACCTTATTTAAGATCGTCTCTCCTTTCTGTCTATCCTTAGGGTTGGGCATGTAATTCTTTCAATTCTAATTTGTCCAGTCTTCATTTTGACCACTGTAACTGGCATCATCTTGGTCATCTAATCCTTAAAAATTTATCTTACCCAATCGCCTTAGCTCTTCCCCTAGGGGACTGTTCTTCTCTTCCTCTTCATTTATTTCCCTCTGTACTATCATACTTCCTCCAGGTATAACTGCCTTACCTAGCCTATTACAACAGCATTTAATCATTGTAACAAACAGAATTACTGCTACCATTATTACTAATCCATACAATAATATTTGTCCCATTGATCCCAGCCATCCTCCCAGTATCCAGTCAAACCATCCTTGGCTCTTTGGATTCTTATACTGACTCACTGCATCTCTTATGTGTTTAACTATGTTAGTTATATTTTCTGAATTGTCTGGGATATAGGTACAACACTCCCTATCAAAGCACAAGTTCCACCTTTATTTGCCAACAGATAATCTAATGCCATTCGATTCTGCAATGTCATTACTCTTATAGCTAACATTTCAGCACTCATTTCGGACAATCCTTCCTCAGTTTCATTTGCCACTTTTTCTATCAGATCTGCTAGCTTGGTTACTTCTCCCATTAACTTCCCTATTCCGTATGGGGCTATTAATACTCCAAAGACTCTTTCATAAGTTGCTATCTCTCTTTTACTTCTTTGGAATTCATAATGTTCTCCTATATTGTCTAAAATGTGGATATAAGGTACTACATAACCCAAATAGCAGGACCCTGTCCAGTTATGTGGCAACCATGGATAAGCCTTGTTCCCGCATATAAAATAGGTGCAATTATAGGCCGTCAAGTTACCCTCTCCTCCCATCCATATTCGGATAGGGTCGCCTGTCCATTGGGACCTACTGGTTTTATTATTTACTTTAGTCCAGTCAAATTGAAAAAATCCCTGCTCAAGCAGGCCAGGAATTGGTGGTTACATAGATACATAGATACATAGAAGATAGGAGCAGGAGTAGGCCATCCGGCCCTTCGAGCCTGCTCCACCATTTAATGAGATCATGGCTGATCCTCCAATTCAGTATCCCGTCCCCGCCTTCTCTCCGTAACCCTTAACCCCTTTTGCCTGTAGAAATATATCTAATTCCCTCTTAAATATATTTAATGAGCTGGCGTACACTGCCCTCTGTGGCAATGAGTTCCACAGGTTCACCACCCTCTGAGTGAAGAAATTCCCCCTCATTTCTGTCCTAAATGGTTTAGCCCTTATCCTTAAATTATGTCCTCTAGTTCTGTTCTCACCCGCCAAGGGAAACATTCCTTCTGCATCTAGTCTGTCTAGACCTGTCAGAATTTTATACACTTCTATGAGGTCCCCTCTCAATCTTCTAAACTCCAGTGTGTACATCCCTAAACTACATAGTCTCTCCTCATAGGTCAATCCCGCCATTCCTGGTATCAGCCTGGTGAATCGCCGCTGCACCCCCTCCATGGCAAGAACATCTTTCCTCAGATGAGGCGACCAAAACTGTACACAGTACTCGAGGTGTGGTCTCACCAGTGCCCTGTACAGCTGCAGCAAGGTATCCCTGTTCCTGTATTCCAACCCTTTTGCTATGAAGGCCAGCATACCGTTTGCCTTCTTGACCGCCTGTTGCACCTGCATGCTCGCCTTCAGTGACTGGTGTACAAGAACACCCAGGTCTCTCTGTACTTCCCCCTCTCCCAATTTATTGCCATTTAAATAATAATTTGCCCTCCCGTTCCTGCACCCAAGGTGGATAACTTCGCACTTGTCCACATTATAGTGCATCTGCCATTTATCCGCCCAATCACCCAGTCTGTCCAAATCGCTCTGGAGCTTCCTAGTCTCCTCCTCTGAGCCCACCCCCCCTCCTAGTTTAGTGTCGTCTGCAAATTTGGAAATGCTGCATCCGACTCCCTGATCCAGGTCATTAATGTAAATTGTGAACAGCTGGGGACCCAGGACAGATCCCTGCGGTACCCCACTTGTTACTGCCTGCCATTCAGAAAATGAGCCGTTTATTCCAACTCTCTGTTTTCTATCTGACAGCCAGTTCTCTATCCACGTCAATACTTTCCCCTTTATCCCATGAGCTTCAATTTTCCATGCTAATCTTTTATGTGGGACCTTGTCGAAGGCCTTTTGGAAGTCCAGGTACACCACATCTACTGGCTCTCCCCCATCTATTTTACCAGTTACTCCCTCAAAAAATTCCAATAGATTAGTCAAGCACGATTTACCCTTTGTAAATCCATGTTGACTCTGTCCTATCCTGTCCCCATTTGCTAAGTGCTCCGCTATTTCATCCTTAATGATGGACTCCAGCATTTTGCCCACAACTGATGTAAGGCTTACAGGTCTGTAATTACCTGCTTTTTCCCTACCCCCCTTTTTGAATAGTGGGGTAACGTTAGCTACCCTCCAATCCATGGGCACTGTTCCCGAGTCTAATGAATTCTGAAAAATCATACTTAGTGCATCCGCTATCTCTAGGGCCACCTCCTTCAGTACCCTAGGATGCATGTTATCAGGCCCTGGGGATTTGTCCGCCTTCAATCCCTTTAGCTTCCTTAACACCATATCCTTAGAGATATTGATTTGCGTCAGTTCCTCCTTTGCCAATGTCCCTATTTTTCCCGATATGCCAGGGAGGTTTTTTGTGTCTTCCTTCGTAAAGACTGACCCAAAGTATGCATTTAGTTGGTCTGCCATTTCCTTATTTCCCGTTATATATTCCCCCGTATCTGACTGCAATGGACCAACTTTGGTTTTCACCAGTCTTTTCCTCTTGATATACTTATAAAAGCTTTTGGAGTTAGTTTTTATATTTTCCGCCAGCTTGCTTTCGTAAGCTATTTTGCCCCTCTTGATTAAGCCCTTTGTCCTCCTTTGCTGTATCTTAAACTGTTCCCAATCTTCCGCTCTGGCGCTTTTTTTGGCTATTTTATACGCCCTATCTTTGGATTTTATGCTGTCTCTAATTTCCCCTGTTATCCACGGTTGAGTCACCTTTTTAGATTTCCTTTTATGCCAGATTGGTATAAACAATTTTTGCAATTTTGTCATTCTATCTTTAAATGCTTGCCATTGTTTATCTACCTCCAGTCCTCCCAGGAACGTTGTCCAATCAGACCTACTCAGTTCCCGTCTAATGGCATCATAATTCCCCTTGTTTAAATTCAGGACCTTAGTCTCTGAGTCAATTTCTTCGCTCTCCATTTCGAGTGAGAAATCGATCATGTCATGATCGCTCTGACCCAAGGGTCCCCGTACAACAAGATTACTAATTAGTCCCTTCTCATTGCACAGTACCCAGTCCAATATAGCCTGTTCCCGAGTTGGTTCCTCGACATATTGATCCAGATAACCATCCCTTAAACACTCAAGGAATTCCTCCTCCTCATTATTTTTACTGATTAGGCTAGTCCAATCTATATGTAAGTTAAAGTCACCTATGATGACAGCTGTGCTCTTATTGCACGCTTCTCTAATTTCCCTCGTGATGCCCTCCCCAACCTCTATTTTACTATTTGGAGGCCTATATACCACTCCTATTAATGTTTTTCGCCTCTCGCTATTTCTTAGCTCCACCCATATAGATTCTGTATTAACTGAGTTAATATCCTTCCTTTCAATTGCATTTATCCCCTCTTTTACCAGCAATGCTACCCCTCCTCCCTTTCTTTTTTGTCGATCCTTCCTAAATACTGAATACCCCTGTATGTTAAGCTCCCAGCCCTGCTCACCCTGCAACCATGTTTCCGTAATCCCAATTAGATCATAATTATTAACCTCTATTTCCACAGCTAATTCATCTACCTTGTTCCTGATGCTTCTCGCATTAAGGTATAAAACCCTCAGGCTTTTTTTATGCTCACATTTTTTATGAATTAGTTTGGCCCTTTGTTTTTTGTTCCTCACCCTTTTACCATTTTACCATTTATTTCTGTCTGCCTTTCACTTTCCTCTATTTCACTACATAGGTTTCTAGCCCACATGACTGTTTGATTACAGGAACTCTCTCCGACTTTCTTTTCATCCTGCATCCTGCTTACTGCAGCCTGCTTTTTAAAACATAATGTCCCTTGTGGTCTACCGACTCCTGAGGTATTAGTTAATACAAGAAAAGGGGGTGTTCGAGTATGATTATAATTGGGCTGATACCACCCCTGAAAGGTGGTTAGGTTATACCCTGCTGATCTCCACTGTTCTACATCTGAGGTCTTATCCGGGTCCCTTGAACTGTTTCTTCTTATTACCCATTCTGCTGTTTCGGAAGTATTAAAGGGAATTGATCTGAGGGGGATCCCTCCCGTGGTGTGAATAGGTATATGGGCACAGACCCAACAACTGGATCTACCACTGATTTTAGCATGCTCGTAAGACATGTACAAGAAAGTGTTAACGTGTAATTCTCGTTTCTTCCGGGATCCTTCCCCACCTCTTTGGCACGTCATGCGTATCAGTCCGATTAATATGCAAAATATAAGTTACAGCTTCATTGTGTAAGTCCTTTAAAATTTAAATTATTTTTTTTTTGACTCCCTTTTTTCTGTCTATTACCCCCCACCCTGTGTTGTTTTGCATTTTACGATTCCGTTATCACTTCTATTTGTCTTTTGATGCTTGATATTCGACCTTGCTGGCATTTCTGCTATCTATTCCTGGCTGCATGTTGTCAGTTTCTGTTCTAAGAATTAAAACCCATCTTTGAATCTAACAGCTATTTCTTACAATTCCCTTCTTTGAGAAGGAAATAACCCTTATTGACTTCTCACAATCGGCTCTTGACTAATCTAGCTAGTTCTTATTGCTCTCTCTCAACTTGGGCGTTAGTTAGTAGGGAGTCTTGAAGATTTCTCCCTTCTAATAATCCATTCCGGTGTTCCAATTCTGCCCCGCCTGGGGTATCCTCTGTTTCTTCTATCTTTCCTGATGTTACCCCGCCTGGGGTCTCCTCTACATTGCTTCGGATCTTCTCTTTCAGTGTGCTCACTTTGTTAGTGCTGGTTAGTCATGGGCATGAGTACCCAATTGGCTTGTGTATCTTACTACATAGGTTACATATATCAAATACACTATCATTACAAGTTGGAGAACTACCAGAGCGTGTGAAATAATACAAATCTAAGTGTGTGCTGATATATTAAGCCCAATTATCCCACCAGTGTGAGTTGTCCCCTATGCTGTCAATTTCAATATCTATTCTCGAGTTGTCTTCCTTCAGAACATAAAAATGCTTTAGGGAGGAGTTCAGTCGCATCATGAGCTCACTGATAACTTTAGACAACAGGGGAATGTCGTATCCGAATTGTGCCACATAATTGTGCAGCTCATACTTAAGTACCTCATTTACTGTCAGTTTCACTTGAGCATAGGTTTCGATATTATGTAAAATGTGTTGGTTAATGGGACAGGTCCTGTTAGACCCGTAAAGCATGGTAGTTGCGGTAGTAGTGACACAGGAGGCACCACCAAAACCACCTCATACTGGATTCGCACTGGTTTTTCCCACGCTCTGTTACCTACAAAACACAATTATTACAGTCACAGTTAAATTCAGTCTTACAATCATTTCAAGCAATATTACAGTTTAACATCTAATCAACAAATCATGGACTTAAAAGATTCTCCAGACTGCTCTTTGACTCGTATCCATATTGTGGATAGTTCTTACTAAACATGATTTCTCCTTAGCCCTCAATTGTCCCAATCCAGATTCCATGTAACCCTCCACTTCAACTTCAATTTCAATCCCTCTAACAGGTACCAGTGTATTTAACTCTATTCTGATTCATTAATTAGATAGTTTCTCGATAGAGTATGTGTCAATGCTTTAAAAGTTGTCTCGCTCTCCTGAGCCACATTAACCATTTCATGTCTTGCTGTTGTCAAGTAACTGAGCATGTCTGAGACCCGTCCATCAGTGCAGATTCACCATACATTTCCAGATGGTAATTGCTTCATACGTAACAAATCACATTTGCACACTCATACCGGTATCTCAATATCATGCCACATTTGCCTTTCTCGGGCTTTCAGGTATCTTATCAAAAGATTGTCTTTGTTCATCTTCCTCTGCATGGTCCCGATGTCTTGGATAGTGGCCAGGCTATCAAATTCAGTTTTCTTAAAAGTTCATTATAGGCAGGGACACAAATGTCTCCAAGAGAAAGCTATCAATTTACTATTCTTAACTGCACTTTCCTGACTTTCACCAGAAAGTTTTTTAAATTCCCATTCAGCAGTGTAATTATCCTGTTTCAATCTTACACCTTCAATCACTTCCTCTCTCCATTTTACACATCCCATTAATTACCATTCATATCTCATTCATGAGCCCTGGAGAAACTTTACTGTCCAGTACAATATTTAAGATTGAAAACATAGATCAAACATTCTCACTAGGTCCAAGTTATTAACACTTTTTATTTATCATTATTTTAGAGGATCTTTTATTTTCCCAAAAGTAACCCAATATATATATAGTGCCTGAGTCCATTTTGTTATTACAAAATTATCCCAAAATCCAAACAGCAGTACTGTTGAACTGATAGGTTTTGTCGATGTTCAATTTCATTTCTATCAATTTATCTTATCAATTCCAATTTCAGAAACAAATGATTTCCAGGCTAGGTGGTTTATACAGTGTTTTAACATTAGAGACAGAAGTGCTGCAATTAGTTTACAAGGTAACTTCCATATAACAAAGGAAAGAAGAGACTCCATTGTGACTCTACTTAGAGCCCAAGGGGTTAATTTATCAAATCATAATTTTCCTCCTGTCACTGTGGGGAAATATTAACTTAAAATTAATAATGTCCAATATCTTTAAATGTCATACTAAAGTTGTTGCTCAGTGAACTTAATCAGCTGTCAGTGGAAAGGGTTAACTCCTTTGCAGGTCTTTAAGAAGGTGGAGCGAAACATTGTCAGGCGCACGCAATTGCGTCACTTTACGTAAATTTAAAAAAAACTTTCCCAATCGAAAAAGACAGTTGTGTTTTCACACTTTAACTAAACACGAACAGAACAGATAAAACAAAACAAACTAGCACATGCTTGCAGAACCAGTAAATTATGTCATATTTCTTATTGTCCTTTCTTCAGATGTCTTTCCAAAATACTGTAAAAACATTGAATATAACTGGAGAAAAATTAGTTTTTCACATTTAAGCAAATCAAATCAAATTGCTTTGGAAGATTTCAACATAGCAACCGCGACTCCAAGGTTAAATCTCAGACTGAAACTTAGGGGTAAAAATTCAGTTGGTTGCGCCTCCCGTTAGCGCCTTAAGAGGGCGCTAATGGGGCGCAAAGCCGCTAACGCCCGGGCGCAGCGATGTTTGCGCCGCTCGGGAACTTAACTTGACATTGTGCGGCGGCGCTAAACTTTACCGCTGCGGCCACCTGCGCGCGCAGATTGTGACGTCATTCCATGGTGCAACGCCCTTGTGGCGCCCCGGAGCGGAAATTGAGTGGCGCCCCCTGCCTTACCGCCTGGCGCATCCAACGACCAGAAGACTGGAACGCTATCAATCGCTGTGGGGCTGGGGGGGGCGCTATTTAAAGGGGGCCTCTTCCTGTCTTTTATTGTTAGTGGCATTTTTGAACTACGCATTCTGAGAGAGAGAGGGAGAGACTTCTGGAGAGATTCAACGTTGTGTGAAGGAGTTTTGGGTACTGAGCAGCACTTTGCAGGTTCATTTTGATTTGCCATTCCTTGTATCGATTTAGCAGAGACTGTGGGAGCTGCACTCTGAGCTCTTTGCCTGGTACTCTCCATTGTTCTTTCCAGCACATTTGATGTGCAAGTCTCTCCAGGCCGAGATTCAAGGCTGCAATGAACAGGATGTGGATGGAAAGCAAGATTAACCATCCCCTTTAAGAACTGGCCCGTGCCATTGTGTGTGTGTTCCATTGCTGACTGACATTACATGAGCTTCGCCAGCGCTCTGAGTTAGCGCCTCACTCCTTGGCCTTTGCGCCTTAAGACAGGTGTGCAGCGCCTGATTTAGCGCTCCACTCACCTCCCGGGGCGGTAAAAGTGAAGTTTCCAGTCAGTGCCGATAATTAGCGCCAGGCGCTAATATTTGCGTCCAGACGATATTTGCGCCCCAAATGGGGCGCGACCTAATGTTTACCCCTTAGTCTTTTGTTAAACAAACTTTTTGTTTTTCTCCTCAGTTTTTACACACCAGCTTAACTTAAATTGTAGTTCAAAGTTTTTTTTCCCAATTCTTGGGGCACAATGCTTTCCCTGCAAAGTCTGATATAAAATTCCTGTCTATCCCTGACAGTAAAGGCGAATTTCCCTTGTGATTCCTCTGCCAATGGTATGGACCAGAACCCATTCTGTATCCAAGACTGTAAATATTTCAAAATCTGGTTTCAGACCATTAAATATCTTATTCAATGCGGTCTACACAAATTTACACCAACCAGAATTTCACCGTGCACAATGAAAGTCTGGTTTTAATAGGTTAATTAACCTCAATGACTGCAATTCAATCCAGATCAATTTTTTTTTTAAAACTAACCAGTGTCAGTTGGAAAAGAAAGAAACCATAGCCACATTAACAAAGAAACAATTACCCATGCCTTGTAAACATTCAAATTAATTTTCTTTCCAGGCACATTGGCAACTGTGACTTCAAGGCTGAAGTTTATACCTCTTTTGTAAAACAATTAACAAACTTAAACCAACAACGCTTGATTATCATTCAAGACAAGTCTTCAAAGAGTTAAACAGCTTTTAGCTCTCTGTACAAAAGAGTGGGTGGAGCTAAAACATAAACAAAATGACAGACACCTTTTTTTTTAGGCAGATTTTTTTTCAGACAAAATAATACTGTAACTTAACAAACTTAAACATTCACAGTCAGAAATCTTTCACACTTTTCACTCACACTTTCACACAACTGAGATCCCAGTATTCCTTTTAAGATTCCTTTCACTCAACAAATCTTGTGTATTAGCTTTTATCTCGGCACAGACATTAATAACTTCCATGCCAGTAAAACTTTTCTCAGCAGCTTTTCCTGGCTTTCCAAATCCCTTCTTTTTTTTTTGCTGAGTTTCAGATTTCAATTCTGGGCCGTCGGTGTTGCGGAAGCTGCTTGCTCCATTAAGAGGGAAACTTTATTCTTTTGGTCCCTATTTCTCTCCTGAATTCCTTTCAGAATTTGTGTCAATTCAGGAGCTGTTTTATGTCTCCAATCTAGGCAGACTAAAGTCAGTGGTTCTTTAAGTTCTGTTCTGAGACCATTTACGAGGGCATTGATTAAAGGAATCTGATAATTTTCTTTGGTCATTTACTGACTTTTTACCTCTTCTTTGTGGGTCTCTATTTGCGAGACAGTCCTCTAGACATGTAATTCTGTCTAGGTTAAAAGTTCCATCAATAGGGAACGGGTGTTTGTCTGTCTTGGTCCATTTAGACCAATCAGACAAATCCCTTGTGGATGTCCGACCACAGTTCTGGAAGATGTAAAAAGCTGGAGTTCCTTTTTCTGGGTCTTACTCTGTGAAGCTCCCATCTTAGTAAAGTTTTAATTATACTAGGCACTCTTCTTCTAAATCGCAAGTTTCACCCTTTACCCCCTTACGATTATTTCTGACCATCCAAAGTTCTACAAGACAATAACAAGAACTAACAACAATCAAGACAATTATAAGTAAGATGTAAAAGCCCAAACAGGCAAACAAATCAAGTAATCAAACATTTAACCTTATACTTTAAACTAAACAAATAGTCAATTCTCAGTTTTGCATTGTTCTCCACTACAAACTGAGTCCTTAACATTTAACTTATACTCTATACTCTGCCGCGAGATTCTTTTTTTTCCTTTCACGGCTCAAGGGACCCACCCTTGATACTGCAGTTTTAATTTCACGGCTCAAGGGACCCACCCTTGATACTGCAGTTTTAATCTCACGGCTCAAGGGACCCACCCTTGATACTGCAGTTTTAATCTTTTAGCGCTTTCTCATAATCTGGTACCTTTTATCAGTCCGGGATACAACCCTGTCGACTTTTTCCCTTGCCTCCTTTGCCCGATAGTTTTGAAACTTGAGCTGTCAGTATCCTCCTCCCTTTTTTTTTAACATTAAAAATCAAAAGCTACAAGATTCAACTCAAATCTAAAACACAAGTCTTAACAATTGCAGTGCTCCCGTCGGAAGAAACAGACCACACCAATTCAGTATCTAATGAGAAATCCTTTTTTTTGTGATAAAACATCACTGTGGCCATTCAGGATTTGTCACTACAAATTCATGGTGTCTTTTGTCTGTGACTTACCGAAAGGTAGCAAGCGATCTCGGTGGGACCTCCAAGAAATACTGTCGAAGTTTCGACTTCCGAGTAAGACTCTTTAAACAATATTGTCAAAGAAGGCTTTATTATTTACTTTACTTGCAAGGAGAATGCAACCATAGCCAAATAGCTATGATTACAGACTGAAGAATCACAGAAAATGGAAGATCTTATACACTGAAAACACAAGCTTCCTATATCACATGACATGTTGTTTAAGGTAAGCTAAGTTACGAGTTTAAAAAAACATAAGAAATGCCTTACGGTGAGACTAGCTAATCTCTACAAAATGGAGTCTATCTATCTGTTCTTCTCTCACCAAGGCCAAGGCGTCTGGTTGTTTACTTCACTAGCCCTTGGTTATCTCAAGTTGATTAGAAGAAGCATTTGTTCTGTACTATGAAAACAACATAGTCTGCAAAGTTCAATTTCATTTCCATGAGAAGTCATAAACAACTTCTTTCTTTATTCAATACAAGTCAGAGTCGGCCATTTTGGATCACTCTTTGTGTCTAGGAAGCCATTTTGTCCGAGACAAAAACTGCACTTCCACACACCACCACCTACAAGTTCCCCTCCAAGTCACACACCATCCTGACTTAGAAGTATATCGCCGATCCTTCATCGTTGCTGGGTCAAAATCCTGGAACTCCCTCCCTAACACCACTGTGGGAGTACCTTCACGTTCAGACTGCAGCGCTTCAAGAAGGCGGCTCACCGGCACCTTCTCAAGGGCAATTCGGGATGGGCAATAAATGCTGGCCTTGCCAGCGACACCCACATCCCATAAGCAAATTTTAAAAAAGTATAGTTGGAGACGGTTTCATTGTTTGCCAGAGATCAGGTTAAGTAGCCATCGACAGAAAGCTATACTATGCAGTTTGTGTCTCCACAAAGTAGATTCAGTTTTACACAGAAGCAAACTGCCTATTGTAACTAGAATGCCAAGACACAAGAAACGCAGACCCTGTGAACAGGTGGTGTCACATCAAGTGGAATCTAACCGCTTCACTTGTGTCTGTCAGTCCATCTCACCCTCTACACCCGCAGTGTAACTGGCTGCTTAGAGCTTGCTGAGGTGAGTGGGAAATAGGGAGGGAAGGGGCTGTGCACAGTGCGAGATGGAGATGTTTAAAGATTGGGCACTCTGTGAAGTTGGATATTAGCATTTTAATCAGTCTGAATACAATCGGCCATTATCAGTGAAGATATTCAGCAGTCATATTGTTTAGCGACACCATAAACAAATGAGAATTTCCTCTGCTCAGTATTTGTGATGTGTGAAAAGAACGGGAAAGGAAGAAGAGGGAAGAGGCCATAAGTTTTTGAAGTGTGTAAAACCAGCGGTCAATCCGCTACGGCCTCTTCTCCGCGTGGCGGTAAGTGAGAATTCACCTCATGGAATCAATCTGCCAATAAAATGTAATCTTTCATTTAGCTTCAGTAACCATGGATTCCAACACAGCGCATTCCGAGTTAAACCTGTCCGGGGACAAGAGGAGCGTGACCCACCGAGAGACGCCTCATGACACCAAGGAAAGGTTTGATCATTATCCACGCATTCTGGATTCTGTCCCATTTGCATCAGGTAAACATTACTGGGAGGTGGAGGTGGGGGTGAAGACTGCCTGGGATACAGGCATTGCCAAGAAGTCCGTCAATGAGAACAACACAACTAACGCTTCCCCCAACATTGGCCCGGATTTTCTGATCGGAGTCTTCCTGCGTGCGGATGCCTCCGATCTGGAAAAAATCTACGACCTTGCCTGCTGGGTCCGTAGGTCCCGACACTTGCGCTCCTGGGCCTCTCCTGGTGCACGTGCGCAGAGGCCCAGGTATCCCGGGGGCGCAGGCAGTTCGCCAGCATCCCTGGGATCATGTGGGTCTTGGGGAACCAATCAAAGAAGGGAATCCCCCTTCACACTTTCAACAGGTCTCTCCGGATAGACCAGTCAAAAGTATGATTGGGGATCATTCAAAAAACATTAAATACATTTTTTAAAAATCACATTTTTAAAATTAATAAAAGAAAAATTTAAACAAAAATTTAATTTTTTGAAAAAAATAATGTTTTTTTTACAGGACTAAAAATAAACTTGTTTTAAAAGTATTTTTAAACTATAAATGAGTGAACATTTTTTTAGATTCTTATGCTGGTAAAAGCAGGCCTTATGCCTGCTTTTACCAGGCGTAAGATTTTTAAAGGTTTTCAGCGGGCGGAGATTCTGCAGAAAGCGGAACTCTTCACCCGCAGGCAGAGGACCTGTCAAGAGGATTCTACGGGTGTGTACACAGCTCATACACACCCGTGGGGGTCGGAAACTACGGGCCAATGAGTGCTGGGCTGTGCTGCGGAAAGATGAGGAGGAGCACAAAGCTGTCAGTTCAAGTGTAATCCTCCGCAGTCTGAGCCTGAGACAGATACCAAAGAAGATTGGAATTTACCTGGACTGTAAGGAAAAAACACTCTCATGTTACAATCCTGAAAGTCAGTCTCTTCTCCACACAGTCACTGGTATCAGTGGGGATCTGTATCCTTTGTTCAGTCCTGGATTGAACCAAGGAGGCAAAAACTCAGAACCACTGAAAATCTGTCCTCTCCAAAACATTAGAGGTGACAAAGTATCTTTGTAGGTGAGAGATGTTTCTTAAAGTGCCTCGCAGATCTGAAATGGACTGAGCCGTTGACATTTATATTCATTTCTATTTTTGTATTAAACTCATTAAATGTGATGCTCTTTATAGAGTTAAGATTCACTAGTTCAGTAGAAATATTTACAAGCGTAGAAATGTGTTGGTGCCTTATCTGGATTAAAAGCCCATACGTCACTCTCCCTCTGAGGTGCCTGGATTGAGCAGTTTGAACATCTCTGGATGTCCCATCAGTCAGGCTGTGGTATTCCAAGCTGTTGGCTCTCTTCAGGCTAATAAGGCTCTTGGCCCAGATGGTTTCTAGCTGACCTGAAGGATGACTCCTGAATTAGCGTTGTAAGTATTTCATGAAATGATTAATACTCGTTTCGCCTCCAACACTTGGAGAGATGCTTCAGTCTCTCGTACTGAAAGTGTTTCCCTGTCTGTGAGTTGGCCTTCTCTTAGCCTCTTTATCTTTTGAATTGCAACTCATCTGAGTGTTCTGGAGATGGACAGTTTCAATACCTTGGGGGAGAAGGAAGTCTCCAAATTTTAAAATGAAGCAGGACTTGATAAAGCCGTTCCGTTTATAAAATATAAAGCCAAGTATATGGGGTCCTGGGTTTTATAATCAGGAGTCTAAAGTACAGAGAAATTATTTCTAAACCGATACAAATCATTGGTTCGGCCTCAGTTGGAACATTGTGTCCAGTTTTCAATGCCTTACTTTGGAAAAGGTGTCAAGGCCCTGGAGAAGAAATTCAATGAGAGGATATCAGAGATGAGGTTCAGTTGTGAGGAGAGACTAGGATGCATTTCACTGGAACACAGAAGATTAAGAAGAGATCAGACAGAAGTCATGA